>OY728164.1:1990076841-1991276841 GCA_963277665.1 Viscum album
ATTGATATTATAATAATCGTTAATATTATATACCTATGATGCAATCCAAAACTCTTATGATATCCTCACATGAAAACATCATAACCTCCAATTTTATCGAACCATTCATCTAATAAAAACTATAATTTTCCATAACCCAAACTCCTGGATCAGGTTCTAAAATCATAAACTTTAAATTTCCAACATTTATATCAATAATTTTAACCCAATTGTTTTTCCATCCAAACATTATAACCTCAAAAATAAGAGTTGGATCACATACATTCTTAGGTACCTTTTATTTTTATAGTCTTATGGAATTTGGAACAACTCTTACATATACAATTCCCATGTCATTGAATTAGGAAAAACTCATACATATTCAACCTCATTCTTTATTACCTGGCAAAGAGTAAATATATAAAGGGTGATCTCAAATGCTCATTAAGGGTAAACAAATTCCTTAAAAATTGTATTTCATCAATTATTATATTAAGTAGATAAGGGTATGGAAACAAAATAATAATTATGAGAGAATCATAAAAGAACTTATAACTATAAATACTTAAATCATCAATCTAGAAACATGGAAAAACTCATTAACAAATGAAATAATTATTAGAATCAATAATTATATGCTATGTGATTCCATTCATGATTAAATTAAACAGTACAAAAACAAGTAAATAGTATATAAATCATGTTGGTATCTATGGAAATCATCTTCATAGAACACTCATGGAACCCTTACTAAATCTGTACAAAAGGAATTACTCAATGCATTAGGGCACTATATGGGAACACCCATAATAATAGATATATCAAGAACACCCGACACTATTTGGGAGCACGCATCATATATAATTTCCACAACACACAACATGAATAAATTACATATATATTTCATAAAAACAAACATTATAACATTATTAACCATTTTAAAAGAAACAATTCCTATAACAATCTCATTAAAAAATAATTAACTAGTGGAAAAGGAATGGGTTCCATAAAAATATCTTTGAAAAAATATTAACCCAGGGAAAGGAATATAATCTATAAAAATATCATTAAAAAAGATTAACCATTTAAAAATTAATCGGTTATTTAAAAATCTCATTGAAATAATACTTATTCATCCAGAAAAAATAGAGGATGGCATCATTGCAAAATATCCCAGTTGGATCATAATAAATACAAAGTTTTGTTTATGTTTATGAATGGTAATAAAATTAAAATATCATTAATGAGATTTTGAGGAAAATAAATTTTTTAATTTGAAAAACTCTTAAAAAAAACTTCATAAAATATTTTGAATATACTTTTCTTAAAAAACCATGGAAACATATAAAGGAATATTTAAAATCATTTAAAATGTTTATTAAGTACAAAAGCATTTCCACTTTTTAATAAACATTTAAAAAAATTAAAAAACCTATTCTTTGTAAATAAACATGAAAAAATATAATATATGTTTCATAGAAAATAATGTTCATGATGGTTTCAAATTCTATTCATGTCTTAAATGTAAAAACAAATATTTTTTTCACATTTTCTATAAAACCTAAATGGGATTTGTTTGGAAAATGATAATGAGAACTCATTCAAAAAAAATTCAAAAGTTAAAAATGGAAAAAAAAGTATTGATAAATCTTTGGTTAAATTATAAAATCATTTTTTAAAATAATTTCTAGAAAATATGGATTTGGAAGAAATGGATTTTCACCGAAAGAGAGAAAAAAATATGATTTTAATTAAAAACACTATCTCAGTTATTACATGTTCCAAATAGTTGTAAAATGGTAATATTACCTGAAAATACAATGAATAAATATAGGGAAATAAAATTCATGAGAATCCTTGAGAATTAGATAACAGGATTTCAAAATTAAGTACCTCATCATAAATAATCCCTATAAACCATGAGATTGAACTTAAAACTCTAAGCACCTTGGTAACATGAATCATAACATATAGGAAAGAATAAAATTAAATGATACATAAAATATCATAAAAATAAATAAATTCTAGAAATCCCATTTTAAAGGTTCTGTATATACACCTCATTAAAGAAGAATGGTTTATAACATGAAATAATTCTCAATGAAAGAAAATTTAAACAAAATCCACTAATACTTTAGTAATATTTTGAATCCTAATCCCCAATGAAGAATAAAATCTATTGAAATTTTAAATACTAGTAAATGAATGTAATTCAGGATATAACATGTAAAATGGGTGTTATATACTCTACACAAAAGAGGTAAGTGGTGAATTTTCACATGTTTCCCATAAATAAAAATGAGAATATAAATCCCTTACCTCACCCTTCCTTTTGGTTGAACATTATTTAACCTCATATATAGTGGTTCTAAACATGTTTTTAGTGTATTAAAGAACTATATTAATATTTATAATATCATTTATGATCATTTTATAATGTCTTATCACCCATTAATTAGTAATATTTCCATGTTTTTAATGTTTCATATGTTAGTTTCCTTGTTTTCTCATTCTTGCTTTGTCCTGAAAGTTAAAATTTGGGGAATATTATATTATTTCATAATCTCTAGAATAATGATAATGAAATAATTGTTATAATTATACATAAATTATTATTTCAATACAAATCTTGAATTATGTTTTTGAAAAATGAAGTATGTTATCATAATGGAGATGGTATGTCGTACGAATACCTGAGTAAAATTCCATTTTTTAGGGATCATTATGTAAATGAGGTATGTAATATTTTATATTTCTATAATGATAATAATATTATATCTGTACCATAATTTATCTTAAAATGTATTATACATATCATCCTTTTTCTTTTTTCTGTAAAGAAAGTCACATCGTTTCATCAAGGTTGTAGTCTACACATACATAAATGATGTTATCATTTTTAAGAGTAAATAAGAAAAATGATAAATTATATATTAATAGGTATTATTATTTCATAAATAAAATAATTATATCATATATATCACATATATTTATTAACTTTATCTTTATTACATTCCATTTAAAGTGTTTGTGAAAGATGAATTACATCGCTTCTTGAGGCGGTTGTCCGCCATACAAACGAGAGACAAAATCTTATCCCCTAAATAAAGGAAATTAAAATATGTATATATGATATAATGACTCAAGAAGTAAAATTATGTTATCAATATAATATATTTAATTTATATCCAACATTATACCCAACCATGAGAGGTGTCAATAGAAAAATGAATGACATCGGTTCTTAAGGTCGTAATTCTCTATACACATGAATGATGATTTCATAACAAATTTGATTGAAGAGGAGAATGATTTAGGTTATGATATTAATAAAATTAAATCTATTTATATAAAAAAACAAAGGTTATTATATCATCTTTTTTTAAGAGGAATTTATGGAGGTGGATGAATAAATAAAATATAAACGCTTGTTGAAAAACCTTACCTCTTCTTCGGATAACATATTTTTGTTTGTACGGAAGGACTTCCTTTATAATAATTCTTCCCAAACTAAGTCTTATAGGATTATAGGAGGGAAAATAAAAGCGATTTTTTTAGATCAAGGCTGAACTAATTGGCTTTTATGGTGTGAAGTTATGAGGAGACGGGTGTCCAATTATAAGTGATGTGAGTGGCACACTTGTAATTTTTTAAAATAATGAATTCCAGACATGATTCTTTCAAGTAACATGAACCCAATAATGAAATATTATGGATACTATAAGTAATAAGGTCAAAATAGGGAAATAAAATATATTTTAGTCATGTTTTTATGTCACCTTATCCTTTATCTTTTTAGTATAAGCCCCTGATAAATCCATTTTTACCCTAACCAAAGTAATACTTTTTTTACTAATTTCACTATCAATTTTGTTAAAAATTTATTGTTGAATTTTTAGATAATATAAAATATGATGAATAAAAATATGAAATCAATTTTTCTAAATTAAATTCATAAAATTAAAAAAAATTATTTTAAAATTATTCCCTTTTATGCGATTAGAAAGTGGGTTTTCAAAGAGAAAATGTTCAAATGTTTAAAAAAAATTATACAATTTAAATATAAAAATGATTAAAATGACCTTAATTGTATTAATAGATATATTATTTAACTAATAATAATTTTAACCCAATTTAAACAATTATTTTACTTTGTAAATTATTTAAAGAGAAATAAAATTTTTACTTAAAATTTAGTGTTTTCACTATTCATCAAAGAATTGATCTTTTTAGAAAATTCTCAAAAATTCACACTAAAATAATTTTTTAATGATTATTAAATTATTAATATATATTGTTTGGAATAATTTTCCTAAAATTGGAAATATTTATATTTCAAATAGAACACACAGACACGATGAAAGAAGAATGTTTTCGAGATGTGTATTTTTCCCTAGAATATGATTATTTTATATTAAATCATTGTTTTAATATCAATTAATATTTATTAATATATAATACATAAATTTTATTAAAATAATTTTTACTTAGGGTATATTTTAATTAATTATTATAGATAATTATTAAATACATTAAATCAGTTTCAAGAAAAATCATGTTTTAAACCCAAATACAAAGTTATACTAAAATACAATATAATGAAGGTTAAAATGTAATTAAATGAAATAAATATAACTAAAAAATAATTTTTTACTTTAAATAAAATTTAAAACATATTTCTATTTTTAAAGTACTTAATTTATTTAAATTAAATGACATGTTTATAAAGAATTTTGTTTTTACTGTTTACTAAAAAATAAATGTTCTTCGAAAAATTTCAAAATTTAACCAAATGTACATTTTGGTATTCTTATTTCAAAAATGATATTCATTTTATCAAATAAATTTTTGATATTTCCCAAAAAAATAATTAATATAATTTTTCATGATTAGAAATGAAATCATTTTTTATTAAAACTTATTTTTGATTAATGAAATTACTTTACTAAACATTTATTGATCATTTACTAAACAGTTATAAATAGTTTATATTGATTAGTCAATATATTTATATACATATATCATAAAGTAGTTAATATTTATCATACCTTCTAATTTAATGGCTTTGTTCTAATAGTTATATATATTATGGGTCATTTTAACTCAGTGTTTCATGTTGAATATTCCATCAATCATAAAAATTTTAGGGTTATGTTTATCACAAGAAATCTAATAGATTATATTTATTTTAAAATAATTATATCAAAAATCCTTGGGGAGTTACATTCTCATATTACATCAGTGTTGTGGGTTATAGCACCGTAATATTTTACACTATGTATCCTCTTAAATAAATTCACTTCATTCAATAGCTGAAATTGGACAAAAAAATATTTCATATATTATAAATCTTATAAAATCACATATATAACATACAAAAACATTATAAGTGAACAATTAATGAAATAGGAGGCTAAGGAACATTTAATAATTAAATAGTTAACATACCATTGGAATAGTTATGTGAGACATTGAAATAGTAATTTGGTTAATGAAATATTAACCTCACCTATGAAAGTATAAATAAAATTAGGCATCCAATAAATCAAAATATGATATAATTATATCATAGTATATGTAAATAAATATTTTTAAAATGATAAATTAAGTGTTGGTAATTTTATAAAACATAAAAATTTATTTATAATTTTATAGTTAATATATTTATTTTTTAAAAAATCCATAAAATATAATCATATATTAATATTTTATTGTAATTTTATTATAAGATAACTTTATTTGACATTTATTTTTTTTCAAAGTGTTATAAAATCAGTTATAATTTTAAAATTGTTATTTTTCAAGTAAATAATGATTATAAAAAAATAATAATAATTTCTCATATTTAGATAATTAATTTCAAAAAATGGGGTCCTTTGATGAATTATATCATCAAAAAAAATTGGTTGGACTTTTTTGGATTTTTTTTAAAATAGTTGGATTTTTGTTGAATAATGAAATATATTAATTTATGGTATAATCTAAATACATTAATTAGTGAGTCATAGTTGATGTATGGATGATGTAATAACATAATATAAAATTATCATTCATTATTTTAATATATTTGGGGACAAGGTTCAAATTATTAATAGTCTTGATCTAAAATAAAAAAACCACTGAATAAAATAATCAAAATACACCCCTCTCCTCCACTATAAATACCACCCCTAACCACATATTCTTCAAACACATAAAAAACCTTGAATATTTTCCAATTTAATCTGAATCCTTTTCACAAGTATCTATGCCAAGTCCAAGAGCTTTTGGTCTCAATAAATGACCAATCCCAACTTCTTTATGGAGGTTCTCAAGGAGAAGAATTTAAGAGGTAAAACCCTTAATCCTTCCCTTTTATTTTCTTCTATTTTATTTTTTGTTTCTTATTCTTCCATTACCTTCTCTATAAAAAATACATGATAACTTCAGTATCATATATATACTATAATATTATTATTTTAATGGAATTCCTTCATCAAACCCTCTCCTCTCAATTTTATTCCAAAAATGAAAACATCTTCCATGATGTGTCGATTTACAACCAGTGTGAATGATGCATCTTAATTTTTCATTAATGCTTTCAAGGCTAATCATAAAACAATAATGATGGTAAAATAATATTTTAAAATATATATTACAACTTATTTAGTGTTCTTGAACTAGTATAAACATAATATTAATTTATAAAATAAAACTAGTTCGTGATGATCGAGAAACCCCAAAATAATGTAAACGGTTATCATTAACTTTTTATCTAATGAATCATCCTCATATTTAGAAACCAAATTACATATAGTACAATTTAATTTAATTTAATTTAATTAATAATGTATAATTTCAATTCCCGATAACTATTCCCATTTTACATGATCTTTCACACACGTATAATATTAAAATAGTCATGAAAACAAAGGACATGAACACCCCCAAATGACGAAATTAAATCTTCTCACTCATCAAAAAGTCCATAAATGAACAAAAAAATATAATAAATAAAATAAATATTTATTAGTTCCTAAATTAAATTCTTAATATAAATAATTTTATTATCCAGGACATTAATTTTAAGTATATAACAATTTCAAACATAAGGTAAGGGATTTATCATCTCACATTTATTTCTATAAGATATGCCTTATTCACCACTATTTATAATTTATGGTGTATTTATAATTTCTATTTATGTATCATATCATTAATATCTAAGTATTAATTATATTCAACTTTTTATTTGATAATCGTTACTTTTATGGGCCATATGGTTTGACGGATTGCCAAGAGGTAAGGGATTCTCCCCAAACTTCCATTTTTCCTTCAGGTTACACTTTCTCTCTATTTACCCCCATTGTAATTTTTAATTAATATTTTCTACTCCACCTATATTATTTTCTTATGTTCCAAAATTATATACCTTTCCCAATTATTCTTTCTTTTTTCGGGAAATACATGTTTTATGAGGTTCTCTTTTCAAATCCTCTCAATAAGCAAGCCCAATTAAAGGGAACATTCCCATTTTGTACCAATTTTAATGTACCATTTATTGTATGTTTAAGCTCCCAATAGTTTTATAAAATTACTCATTTTAACATTAATCACTATCTTTATTCAATTCTAGTTTTATACAAACAATTATCCCCTTTTTTCTTTTAAAGTCTCTTTAATATATTTCTTAAATTTCACTAAAGAGGATAATTTCTAACGTTTATCAAACTCTATTTTTACATGTTTTCACTTTATTTGGACAAAATATATCATGAAATATGACTATTTTACATTACTACTTTCCAAATATGATTTAAATCAATTCTTTTTCAGACTCTATTTTGATATTTTGTTTGGTTAAGCCTTATTCGCCACTTATTCCTCATGTGTGGTGTATATATAATTCCCTTTCATTTGTGATAATAATTAATTGATTATTTAATTACATATGAATATTTATTGAATCATTTATATTATTATGGACTTATCTATACAACATTTTTACATATGGTTTTTTATTTCAATTATGAATTAAATGGGGAAATATTGATAAATTTGTATCCTCTACTCAATACGGATATTTTATAAGTCATATTGTTAATAAATTAAATATATTTAATAAAAATAATTTGTACTATCATTTATGGATTTGTACTAGTCATAGATATTCCATTGATTCATTGACATGTGTCATTAGACAAAACAACTAGTGTCAAACCCTTCGTGTTTGATTCAATGAATAATCTGATGCTTTTTTTCCCATAGACATAGTGTGTCATGAAGTTATAATGGTTTATTTTATAAATACATGACATCCAAATTATGTATTATCTTCATTAAGTATTCATTTATTAATTTCTATAATATTTTCACTCTGAAAAAATTTATGGATTCATTTTTCATTTTCATTTTATTAATGCCATGTATTTCAGACTTATTTATCATGCCATAATGATTATTCATTTTTGATTTTACCTCCCTTATAATTGATTAATTTAAACCTTACTGATCATTTGATATCACCATTTTATTTTGATTCATTTCATAGTTTTTGAAGATGTGATTTTTTAACAAGTTTCCTAGTTTCAATTTATTTTCCTTTTTTATGTTCTATTTTTAATTAACAAAGTAAAAAAGGGAATGAAATATGTATCTTATTAGTTAGGACTACTAAATGGATCGATCCATGTTGATGTTATCTCTTGTATTTATTATATTATATTAAAATGACCACCGACTATAGGCTAATATGTTCGGGGTTGTTATATTTCTTACCATAATAATTTTAGTAGAAACCTTGGGAATTAAAATTTCAAAAAACATGAGAATTATAGTAAATCCTTATTGTGATTTTTTTGGATTAGTTATCATGATTTTTAGGATATAACGTAGTTTATTCCATTTTTTAGTATTGCATATAAATGGAAGTAAAGGAATCAATACCCACATACAATGTAGATATTTCCCTATTGAGCAAGTCAAAACAGTTAGTGTTCGACCTGAGTAGATCATGAATGTATAAGGTTATCTAACTCAGGATGTGATGAATAACCAAACTACTACTATTTGGATAGTTTCATGTACTATAAGCCCCTGAATTTTAGTGAGACTACTAATCCATTGGATGCTGGCTAGTTGGTCAAGCCCCTTCAAAATAAATTTCTATCATTGGGATTTAATTAAAATGAAAAGGCATTACCATCTATATGTTTTTTTAAGGGACATGTTAATCAATGGTGGTCATTGATCCAAATTACTAAGAAGGGATATAAAATTTAATATCTGGAATGGAGAACTTTTAAAGAAACTTTGTTTGAAAAATATTTATCTTCTGACCAATGGGATGAAACGAAGAGGAAATTACTTAGATTAAATCAAAGGGAAGAAGATAGTTTTTCCGAGTATGGGGATACCTTCATAAGACTAGATAAGTATTCTATAAATTAAATTCACAATTCTGAAGACTTCATTGGTCATTTATTTGTAGGTATTAACCCCTATCTCTAAAGGCCATGATCTTATCAATCATTTTCATCTTTTGATGAAATGGTATTAAGTTCCATAAAAATAAGGAATTAATTTGATAGATCCTATATCTTCAAGGTAAATAAAGATAAAAAGTGTTTTTATGATAACCATGGAAGAGGTGAATCATCAAAAAGGACTAAAGTAATAAATCCATATCCATTACATGAAAATTGTATAAATAATCATTCTAGTAATTTCATGAAATGCAAGGTAGTTTCCTTTTAAGTGTAGAGAAAAGTATCATCGAGCTAATAATTTCAAGGTGAAGAAACAATGTAATGGAGTTTAATGATTGAACTTTAATGAAATGGGGAATTATTCAAATCAAAGTCCCATGAATTAGGGGAATATACCACATAATAGGTATAGGGGAGATAGACAAACATTTGATATTACTATAGCGGAGGTGTAAGTACCCAATGATGTGGTTGAAGGTATATTAATCCTATCTCCAAATATATCCAATGCTTTATTTGATTCTTGATCATCACACTCATTTAAATATTCCTATTTTTCCAAGAAAATTAGACATTTATTTTTTGATTTAATAACGGAGTATCAGTAAAAACATTTAAGGGATGTCTCATTACAAAATTAAATGCGTCGTTCAGTCCCCTTTATGGAATATAAAAATGATTTATTTTCTAGATTTATCATCACACATATGGTTGACTTTTATATAATCCTTTTTATGGACTCGATTTTAAAATATGATGTGAGAATTTATTTCCACATGATATTATTTTTTAAGAAGATGTAAAATCCCTTATCTTTAGAGAAAAAACTACATCAGATGATTCTTATCTAGATCCAAATATAGTTTCCCTACTAAATGAAATTATTTTGGAGTAAGAGAAAAAAACATCTAGGCATGAGGAAATTAATCTTAAAATTGAGGATGTATAAATTATGAAGTAATAAATTGATTTATTTTTAGAGGAATTACTTGGACTCCCCCCAGAGCATAAATTTGAGTTTACCATTGATCTAATCCCTAATGAAAAACCAATATCAAAGAATAATTATATAACAGAAACTATTTAATTAGTGGAGCATAAGAAAAAACTAGTGGGTTTTAGTAATATGAGATTTATTCTCCCTAAGGTTTCCCCTAGGGGATACCCTATTCTCTTTGTTAATAAGAAGGGTGGATCTTTGGGGTTGTGCATTGACTATAGATAATTCAATGTGTTATAATAAAGAGTTAGTACTCTCTTCCTCATATTTATGATTTATTTGATCAAATTCACAAAGATCAATATTTTTCAAAGATTTACCATTATTTTAGATATCATTTCTTGTGTGTAAATAAGGAAGATATTCCAAATATAGCATTTTGAAGTAGGCATACACATTATGGGTTTACAGTAATTCCATTTGGAGTGACTAATTCTCACTACGTTTTCATGGATCTAATTAAAAGTATATTCAACGAATATATTGATAATTTTATTTTTTGTATTTATTGATGATATCTTAGTGTACTTTAAAATATATGAGGCCTATAAGAACCACTTTCGAATTGTTCTAAATTTTCATAGAATAAAATAGTTATATAGGGGGTTTAGCAAGTGTGAATTCTGGATTCAAAATATTTCTTTTCTTATCCATATTATCTCTAATAATGGAATCTTAGCTCATCCTATAAAGAAAAAGGAAATCCAATAATTACCAATGCCAATGAACATAACTATGGTATGTAGTTTAATTGGTTTGGTGTGTTATTATCATCGTTTTTTCCATAATGTTTTCATGATTATCTAACCCATTAACCAAGATCACACAAAAGGGGGTTATGATCAAATTGAAGAAATAATATATATAACGTTTTGATGAATTGAAGAGAATGTTGGGAAATTTTCCAATTCTGGATCTTCCATCTTAAAATGATTATTTTTTATATATAGGGATGCATCAAATAATGGATTGGGTTGTTTATATACAAAAAATGATAAATTTATTACATATCAATCAAGGAAGTTTAATACACATGAAAAAAATTATACAACTCATGATCTGGATTTAGCAGCGATAATAATTCCATAAATGTATGGAGACACTGTGTCTATGGTGAAATATGTGAGATATATATGGATCATAAGAGATTTAAATACATACATAGATAGAAATAACTCAACCTGAAAAAAATTTGAGGTCTCAAGTTACTCAAAGATTATTATTGATCAATACGGAACCATCTAGGAAAAGAAAATAAGGAAATAGATACATTAAGTAGGAAGGATCATGGAATTCTAACCCAAATGAAAAGTAAGAAAATTCTTATCTTCATAGATTTATTAATGATTGATAAGGAAATTTTTAAGGAAGGGGAAAGATGACCCCTTTCTCAAATTATGGTGAAACCATATTTACCAGAGGAAATAAAAAACTATCAATCTGATTTTGAGAATTTTTAAAATAAAATTAAATCTATTAAGTATGGGAGACTGGTGAAATTTGTGTATGATGATGGATTTATGAAATTTGGAAATATTTTATGTGTCTCTTCAATACCAGATCTATAAAATAACATATTAGTTAATTCTCATAGCTTAAATTTCCCTATATGTATCAGTAGTATCAAGATGTATAGATATCGGAAGGAACATTTTTTGTGGGAAAATAAAAAGCATAAAGTTTCTAACAATGCTCCAAGATGCCTAGTTTTTTAACAACTGAACGGCGAGTGACATCACCCTAGAAAATTCATGAAACCTCTACCTATTACCATGTGTAAGTGGCATGTCATTATTATGGATGTTGTCACTGGATTACCAAATACACCCATAATGAATGATGTAATTTGGTATATTGTTGATATCCTACAAAATCATCTTATTTTCTTGCTATAATAGAATATTTACCTCTTGAGTGCCAAGAATTAATCTATATTAATGAAGTTGTAAATATTAATGGTTTACTACTTTAAATTATATATAATCATGGTCCACGATTTAAATCAATATTATAATAGAATATTTAGAAGGAATTGGATACTTAACAACATTTGAGTACTTCTTATCACTCACAAATGGATAGATAGACTCAAAATACTATTCAAACATTAGAATAAATCTTGAGATCATGATCACTTTACATTCAAGGTATATGGGATAAGTATTTACCATTAGTGTAATTTTTCTAGAATAATAGTTTACATTATAGTATTCAGATGGCACAATGGGAAGAATTATATGGAAAGAGATTTTGAACTCCAACTTTTTGGGATGAAGTTGGTGAGAGGAAATATATTGTCCTAGAACATATTAAATATACAATAAAAAATTTAGAGACTATTTAGGCTCATATTAAAGGAGATCAATGTAGGAAAAAGAGTTAAACTCAAAACTGGAGAGTGGATTTGAAATTTAAATTTGGAGATCATGTCTTTCTAAAAGTATATCCTTATTAGGGTTTCATAATGTTTGGTAAGAAAGGGAAACTGAGCCCTAGGAATATCATACCATTTGAAATTATAGAAAGCATTGGAGCTATAGATTCCCAATTAGGAATCCAAAAAATTCTCTCCAAATTTTATGATGTGTACTACATAACATTGTTAAATATATACATGCAATACCTAACCCATGTATTAACCTTTGATGAAATGGTACTATAGACTAATGTGTCTTACTGTGAAGAGCCTATCGAAATTATTAACACAAGATAACTTTTATTGAGAAATCTAATGACTTTACTGGTTAATGTTCATTAGAGAAACCATAAAATGGATAAAGCAACATGGTAACCGGAGGATGTTATGAAGAATAACCACCCTCATCTGTTTAGAATGAAATATTCATTAAATGTTCTGAGGATGAAATTTATATTGGAGGTAAGAATTTAACACCCCAATATTTTATGATATGTGTCCACTTAAATAAATTCAATTCATTCGATTGATTAAATTGCACACAAAATTATTTCATATAGTATAAATCATATAAAATCACATAGATAAATAAAAAACATTATAAATGAATAATGAATTAAATAAGATGTTATTGAACATATACCAATGAAATGGTAAAATGAACATTAGAATACTAATATGATCCTTAGGAATAGGAATTCTTCCATTGGAATAATAACCTCTCCTTTGAAAGTATAAATAAAATCTAGAAATATTATAAAATAATATAGGACATAATTATATCATAGTACAATTAAATAAATATTTTGAAAATGATAAATTAAATGTTGGTATTTTTATAAAACATAAATTTTTATTGGAAATTTTATAAATAAAATAATGATTTAAAATAAAAAAAATCCACTAAAATAATAAATTAATATATTTTTCATCTTATGATTATAAGATAATTTTATGAGACATTAATTAATTTTTCAAAGTGCTATAAAATCAGTTGTAATTTTAAAATTGGTATGTTTCGAGTAAATGAGTATTTTAATTAAAATTTTAAATATTCATATCTAGGAAATTATTTTCAAAAAATGGATTCCATTTTTCAATTATACACATAGAAAATTTATTTGGTTAATTTTCTTGATTTTTCTAAAATAGTTTAATTTTTTTGTGAATGGTGAAATAATATACTTTACGGTATAAGTTAGATACCTGATTTTCTAATTAATGGATTATGTATGAATGATATAAGCCTATAATTCTGGAATATCATTCCTTATTTTAATAAAATTATTAATTAGTTTCAATCTATTCATATTCTCGGGCCAAAATAATAAATAAATGAATAAAATAATAAAAAATCACCCCCCTCCACTGTAAATACCATCCCTCACCACCTCTTCTCCATACACAAAAAATGCCTTTTATATGTCCAATTTCTACTCAATACTCTTCCCAAGTATCTTATCCATATCCAAAATCCTTTTTTCTCAATAAATTTAATAACCCAAGTGCCTTAAAGAGGTTCTCAATACGAATAATTCAAGAGGTAAAACCATTAATCCTCCCCTTTCATTTTATTTTATTTTATTTTATTTTCTTATCCATTACTAACACACATTATCCAAACATGTGTGATAGATAAAATAATATATATATATATATATATACTATAATTTCATTACATTAATGTCAAATACATTACCAAACCTCTTACCATCTCCATTTTATTCTAAAAATGAAAGCATCATCGGTGATGTGCGAATTTATCCCCATTATGGATGATGCATTTTCATTTTTCATTTTCACCATAAAGGATGGTCAAAAAACAATTATTATTCTAAAAAATATTTCAAAATGAATATTAAAACATATTTATTGTTCTATAACAAGTATATATACATAATTTAAATTAATTAAATAAAACTAGTGTGCAATGATCGAAAAACGCAAAAATAATCTAAATGTTCTTTATTAATGTTTTATCTAATGAATTGTCCTTATATCTGAAAAAAATGACATATAATACAATTTAATATTTTATATTTTCGTTAATAACATATAATTTTACTTTTTCATAACTATTACCATTTTACAAGATCTTTCATACATGTATACAAGTGAAACAATCATGAAAACTAACAACACGAACAGTCCCGAACGAAAAAATTGAATCTTATAACTCAGGAAAAAGAAAATAAATGAAATTAATAACATTATAATAAATCAAATATGTATTTAATAGGTTATTAATTAAATTATTAATAAATCTAATCTCATTATCCATGAAATTAATTGCAAGTGTTGAACACTTTCAAACGTAAGGTAAGGGTTTTCTCATCTCACTTTTATTTTTTGTGAGATATGTCATATTCACCACTATTTCATGAGTTTGTTGTATATTTTTTTTCCATTAATGTATAATATAAAAAATATATATTCAGTTATTTAATGTTTCATTTGATAATAATTAATTTTATGAGGCATATGGTTCTACTGTTTTTAAAGTTGTAAGGGGTTCCCCCCGAACATCCATTTTTTCATCATGTTAGAATTTATCTCTCTTCAACCCAATGTAATTCTTAAATAATAATATGTACTAATCCAAAATTATTTTTTTATGTTCCAAAAATATTTACCAATCTAAATCCATATTTCTTGGATGTGGAAGTAACTGTTTTATAATGTTTGGTTTTCAATTCTTCCTCATTTGGAAGCCCGATTAAATGGAACTTTCCAACAACTTACCCATTTTAAAGTACCATTCATAATATAATTTAAGCTAATAATATTTTTCTAAAATTTCTAATTTTATCATGAAGAACTATATTTATTAATTTTGGGTTTTATACAAAACATTATTCCCTTTTTTCCATTTTAAAGACTCTTCAATATTTTCCTTAAATATCACTAAATAGACTCATTAAAAAAGTTTCTTAAACATTATATTTGCATGTTTTCACTTCACATGGACATATGTTTTCATCATATATGACTATTTCCTATTATGAACTTCGAAGTGTGATTTAAATCCATCCTTTAATGGACTCCATTATGATATTCTCTTTGGTTATTCCTTATTCACCACTTATTCCTTATGTGTGGTGTATGTACACTTCCCTTTCATTTATGATAATCAATCCTTTAATATTTAATTAAAAACCCATATTTTGTGTATAGTGGTTATTATAGTTTCCTTTATCCATAGAACATTATTATATAATGTTTATTATTTAATTAATATATTTATTAGGGAACATGGATGAATTTGTATCCTCTACTCCATATAGATATTTTACAATCGTATTTTTCAAGAATTGAATCTATGTGAGAAGAATAATTTGGACATTTAGTGATGAATGGGGCCTAGTTATAGATATCCCCTTGATTCACAAATAGGTCTCATGAGACAAAAAATTTGGTGACAAACCCTTTTTTTTATGAAGAATCAGACGGGTTTTTACCCATAGACTTAATCTATCTGGATGGTATAATCATTCATGTTCTAGAAACATGAATTTCAAATTAAGTATTGTCTTCATTATATATTTAGTTATAACTTTCCCTGAGATATTCACTACGAAAAAATCTATGTATGAAATTTTCATTCTCGAATTATTGATGGCATGTGTTTTTTAGTTATTTACCCTTCCGTACTGATTATTCATTATTGATTTTTCTTCACTTATTATTAATTCATATATATAATACTGAGGGAATGATAACATATTTTTATTTTTTCCATTCCCCATGTTTTGAAGATGAAATTTTTTTAATAAGTTTCATGGAACAATTTTGTTTTCATTTGTTTTATTCTATGATTAATTACCAATGTAATATGGCAGAAATGTGTGTATCTAGTTCATCAAGACTATTAAAATGATTGATCCTTGGTTATGTGGTATCTTATATCTATTCAACAGTAATAAAATGACGTTGACTCTGGGATACTAGGTTTAGTTTTGTTAAAGTTTGTATTAGGGTATGAGTATTAGAATCCTTGAAAAATAGATATTAAAAAACATGAAAATAATAATAACTCCTTATATTTATTTTCATCGCTCAATACAAATGATGATTATGATAAAATATAGTATGTTCCATTATTTATTGATGAATCCTAATGGAAGTAAGGAATCAATACCTATGGACAATGTAGATATTTTGTTTCTGATCAAGTCCAAACAGTTAGTGTTTGATCTAAGAAGATCATGAACATACTATGATGTCTTAATAAGGTTATGAAGAATGACCATACTACCCCTATATTGGATTGTTTCATATAGCATAACCCCCCAAATTCTAGTGGGACAAATAATCTTGTGTCATCTGATCAGTGGATCAAGTCCCATGAATATATTTCCTATATTGGGATTAAATGAAAATGAAAAGGTAGTAGTGGAAATATATTGTCTCATAGGAGATGTTGATCAATGGTGGTAGTTTCTCTTAAATACTAAAGAATAATATGAAATATAAGACATGGAATGGAGAAATTTTAAATAAACATTATTCAAAAAATATTTCACTCATTAGAAACGAGCTGAAATGAACAGAAAATTACATAGAATAAAGAAAAGGGAATAAGGGAGTGTTGAAGAGTATGAGCATACCTTCAAAATACTATACAGGTATGATATAGATTACATTCATGATTTGGAAGACAATATTGATCATTTATTTTAGGGTCTTAAGACATGTCTCTGAAGGTCACTTGATTCTCAAACATTTTCATCACATGAAGAAATAGTATTAAGTGCCATCAAAATGGAGAAGTAATTTTATTGATCTTATATATTCAAGGGAAATCAAAAGAAACCTGGTCTTCTAATAACCATGGAAAATTTGAAGTTTCAAAGAAGAATAAGGGAATTAATAAATTTATATTCATGAAAATTATGGAAAGAATCATCCTTGTAAATACTTGGAAGCCATGGGAATTTTTTATAAGTGCAGAGAGAAGGGTCATTGAGATAATTATTGAAAGTGTAATAAACAAATTAACAATGTTCAATGCTTAAAATATATTAAAGTGTGTAATTATTCAAATCAATGTCCCAAGAGTCAGGATAATATACCATATAAGAGGCCAAGGGGATATTTTTAAGCTTATGCAATCAGTACAGCTGATGTGGAAGTACCCAATGATTTAGTGGTTGGTACACTAATCATATCTTAAAATATATCCAATGATTTATCATATTCTGGATCATCACACTCTTTTATATCTTCATATTTTTTCACAAAAATCTGGCATTGCCTTTTGATTTACCAAAGAAGTTATCAGTCAAAACATCTAAGGGGAGTCTCATTATAACAAAAATGTGTCGGTCAATACCCTTTATGGAATATAAAAATGATTTATTTTCTGACCTTATCACCATACAAACGGTTGAACTTGATATAATTCTCTGTATGGATTTGATTTAAAAATATCAAACAATAAATTGTTATAAGACTAAGGAAATTATGATTTGTGAGGAAGATCTAGAATACCTAATTTTAGGGAAGAAACTTCACCATTTGATTCTATTCCTAATCCACCCCCATTAGCTCTACTAAATGAAATTCATTGGAGGAAGAGATAAAAAAACATCTAGGTATGAGGAATGAAATATTCAAATTGAGTATGTACTAACTATGAAAGAATAAATTTATGTAATTCCCAGGGAATTACCTAGACACCCCCCTAAGCATGATGTTGAATTTACCATTGATCTAATCCCTAATGAAATGATAATATCAATAACTCCTTATATAATAGAAATAGTGGAATTAGTGTAGATGAAGAAATAACTAGAGTATTTTTTTTAATGAGGTATTTATTCTCCCTAGTGTTTCTCCTTGTAGAGCATAGTAACTATTTGTTAATAAGAAAGATGAATCTGTTGAGGAAATATGTTGACTAATTAGAAATCAATTCTATTAAAATAAAGAAAAGGTACAATCTTCCTAGCATTGATGACTTATTTGATAAAGTTCAATGAGCTCGATATTTTTCAAATACATAACTTCATTTAAGTATCATAAATTGAATTTAAAGAATGGAAATATTCCAAACACAACATTTTGGATATATATGAACATTACAAGTCTATATTAATTCCATTTGGACTTACTAATTCACCCATTGTTTTAATCAATATAACGAATAGATTATTCAAGGAATATCTTGATAATTTTTTGGGTTATTTATTAATGACATCTTAGTGCATTAAAAAATAAAAGAAGACCATGATAACTGAATTTGGACTGTTTGAAAGACTCTTAAAATAAAAGGGTTATATGGGAAGTTTATAAATTTAGGATTATAGATTCAAATAGTTTATTTTGTTGGCCATATTGTCTCTAAGGATGCAATAATAGTTGGTCTTATGAAGACAAAGTAAATAGAAGAATGGCCAATTCCGAGGACCATAATTGAGGTACTTAGTGTCATTGGTTTAGTAGGTTACTATCAGTGTTACTTCCATAATTTTGAATTATTGGATAAATAATTAACCATGTTCTCCCATAAAGAGGTTAAGTTCATGTGGAAAAAATAATTTACATAATGTTTTGATGAATTGAGGAGAATATTTTTTAGTGTTCCAATTTTTACTCTTACATTAGGAAATGATGGGTTTGTGATATACAGTGATGAATTAAATAATGTATCAGGTTGTTTCCTTTTGAAAAATGATAATGTTATTGCATATGTATTAAGGAAGTTGATGGAACATGAAAAAAATTACCCAACTCAAGATATTGAGTTCGCTTCCACAGCCTTTTCTCGGAAGATATGGAGACATTATCTAAATGGTGAAATATGTGAGATATATATGAATCAAAAGAGTTTGAAATATATCTTTACTCTAAAAGAACTAAAAATGAGGCAAGGGTAATGGTGAAAAGTTACTCAAATATTATGATTGATCAATATACTACCACCTAGGAAAATAAAATAAGGTAGTTGCTTCATTAATCATGAAATATCATGGAATTCAAACCAGAATAAGGATTGCAAAAGATCCTAGGTACATGAATTTAGTATAGATAGATATGTGAATTATTAATGAAGTGGAAACATAAATCCTTTTCCAAATTATTTTGAAGCCATCTTTATTGTAAAATATAAAAATATATCAATCTGATGATGATAGTTTTCAAAATAAAGTTACTTCCATTATTTATTTAAGATTTTCAGACTTTGTGTGTCAGGATTGAGTTCAGAAATTTAAATAGGTTATGTATCCCATTAATATCATAGTTAAAAATGAACTAATAAATGATTCTAATAGCTCAAATTTCTCCATACAACCTAGTATTATCAATTTGTAAAGAGATTTGAAGGAACCTTTTTGGTTGGATAATATAAAGTAGGAAATTTTTGACTATGTGTCGATATTCCTTGTTTTTCAACAAGTGAAGGCTGAGAGATAGTATCCTAGAGGATTCATGAAACCTCTACCTATTCTCACGTGGAAGTGGGATGATATTACTATTTATTTTTTCACTGGATTACCAAAGACCTCCAGAAAGAATGATATGATATGGGTAATTGTTGATCTCCTTACAAAATTAGCCCATTTTATTTAAATAAGAGAATATTTAAATCTTGATCTCCTATAAAGACTCTTTTTTAATGAAGTTGTAAGATTTCATGGTGAACCGTTTAAAATTGTGAATTTTCGTGTTCCATGATTTACATCAATATTCTATAAGATTATTCATAAGGGACTATCTTAAAAGACTATTCAAACATTGGAAGACATTTTGAGATCATAATCTCATGAATTTCATGGTATATGGGATTTGTTGTTATCTTTGGTGAAATTTTTCTATAATAATAGTTTCCATTATAGTACTAAAATAGTTCTGTATGAAACATTATATGGAAAGATTTTTGAACTCTAACGTTTTGGGATGATACTGGTGAGAGGAAAATTATTGGACCATAAATTATTGAAGAGGAAATGAAAAGAGTAAAAACTATTCAATCTCATATTAAAGGAAATAAAATTATTTAAAAGAGTTATTCTAACAACTAGATAAAGGATTTGGAATTTTATGTAGGAGATCATGTCTTTCTAAAATTATCTATATGGAAGCGTGTCTTAAGGATCAATAAAAAAGGGAAATTGAGCCCTAGGTAAATCGGAAAATTTGAAATGTTGGAAATAATTTGAGTTGTAGCTTACCGGTTAGAAATATTTCCTTGTATCTCCAAATTTCATGACGTATTCCTCATATCATGGCTAAATAAGTACATTCCAGACCGAACCCAAGTACTTACCAATAATAAAATAGAACTGGAACCTGAATTTCCTTGCTGTAAAGATCCTATAAAAATTATTAACACAAGAGAACAAGTATTTATAAATTATATATCTTTACTGGTAATGTTTTTTGAAGAAACAAAAAAAATTGATGAAGCAACTTGTGAACCAGAAGATGTTATGAGGAAGAAGCACCCTCATCTATTTAGAAGGAAATATTCATGAAAACATTTGATGATGAGAGGGAATAATATAAGACACCAAGATTTTATATTATGCATCCTCTTAAATAAATTCAATACATTCAATAGCTTACATTTCACAAAAAATTATTTCATATAGTATAAATCATATAAAATCACCAAGATAACACAAAAAAATATTATTAATGAATAATAAAATAAATAAAATGTTAAGAAACATATACTAAATAAGTAGTAAAGTGATATATGGAATAGTAATGTGACCCTTAAGAATGGTAATTCATCCAATAGAATAGTAACTTCACCTATTAGAGTATAAGTGAAATTAAAGCATCTTATAGATGAAAATATGAAATAATTTTATCATAGATTAAGTGATTAAATATATTGAAAATATTAAATCAAGTGTTGGTATTTCTATAACAAAAATTATAATTTTATAATTAACACAATGATTTGAAAGAAAATTTATTTTGATAAAATTTAATAATAATTTAGTATTTTTTTTTCATATTATTATAAGATAATTTCATGACATTTTAATTAATTTCTCAAAGTTTTGTAAAATGATTTATAATTTCAAAATTACTATTTTTTGAGTAAATGATGATTTTAATTAAAATTTAATGTTCTCATATTTATAAATTTATTTTCAAAAAATGGAGTACATATTTTAATTATACACGTTGAAAAATGGTTAGGGTGAATTTTTGGGATTTTTCTAAAATAGATGAATTTTTTTTAACAGTGAAATACAATAATTTATAGTATAAGATAAATACATGAATTATTGAGTCATATATGATGTATTTATGTTTTAAGAATATAATATCTAACAAACCTTCATTATACTAATATATTTTGTGATAAGTTTAATAATGTTCATAGTCTTGACCCAAATAATAAACAAATGAATAAAATTATCAAAAAACACCCCCATCCTCCACTATAAATACCACCTTTCACCACCTCTTGTCCTCATACAACCAAATCATTGAATATTGTAAAATTTCTGCCCAATAATTTTCCCAAGTCTCTCCCCCATGACATGTAGTCTTTTTTCTCAATATAATACCAATCCAAAGTTCCATACATAGATTCTCAAGAAAAATAATTCAAGTGTTAAATCCAACATCATACCCCTTATCCTCTCCCACTACTGGAAAATGGGTTTTTACCCACGCATCTATACCCACGGTTTAAAAAACCGTGTTTATAGATTGAATTTTGTTACCTATTCCCATGGTTTTGTTAAAACTGTGGGAATACTAAAAATAATTTGAGAATTTTATTATGAACCACCTCCCAATTATTTGTTTCCTTCCCCCACGTCTCTCTCGGCCCTGGACTCCCGAACTATCCTCCACTCCCTGATCTCAATCTCCCACCCTTACCTATGCCTTCCGGACCATGCCTCCCTCCCTCTTCTTTCTTGCCTCTGTGGCCACATCTTCCTCAACCTCTCGGTCCCTACCTCCACCTCCCAGCCCCCACCTCCACCTCCCAACCCTCTCTTCCACCTCTAACTCCCGACCCTTGCCTCCATCTCCACAGCAGCCTCTACCTCCTCCCGGTCGCGGCTGCCTCCACCTCCTCCTCCTCCCAACCGCGGATTCCTCAGACTCCAACTCATTAGATCAAGTTATAAATAGAATGGTTTCTGTATGGTATTATACATAAACTCTATCATGCCATATTATGAGGAATAAATATCTTCTATATGAGGGATAAAATTTGAGAGAAGAGGTGTCTCATACTCATGTTGTTGCACAGTGTTTTGAAATTTAATTTCATGCAACCTGGGAACCTGAATTACCAGTAGTTATTGAATTAGTATAAGAATATAGACCTCCAAAGGGATGATAGAGTTCAAAATTTCAGGATATTTGGAACAAATATTACAAATTTAGAATTTTATGAGGATGTGAATCAAGTTGTTTTAGAGAGTCCACCAATCTTTGAGATAGGGGGAGATCTGAATTTTTATTCTTCTCCTTTTAGTGAATAAGAGACTCTGGATTATTTTTTCTATGATACTATTGTATCATATCCTATTCATGTTTATAGAGAGATGTATTATAAAAAAAGATAAATTGGATGATATAGAGGATGAAAAGGTTTATAATCATGATAAGGAAAGTGATGATAAAAGGGATGATGATGACGAAAAAAATCCTCTAAATATAGAAAAACTATTCTTGTTATTATTGAAAGAAATGATGAATATTTTAATACAATGTTTCCATATACTAATATCTAGAAACATTGGTTTGTCCTGGTTCTTATGAATATATATTAATGATTATTTCCACTTATCCTTCTCTAGGAGATATTCCTATAAGTCACTCTCAAGAATAGAATATCTGTGAATCTTCTCAAACAATAGTTGTGTAATAGAGGATTTAGAAGAAGAATATGAGGCCTCACTTAGAGATATTTATCAACTTACTTATCATTTACCTCTTAATGTGGAGTCATGGAGAAAGACTCATGAGTTATGTTCTCACTATTCTGATCTGGATTATGATTCTTCTTTTGATGGTTCTCTTACTCTAGCACATGTTTGTCCATATCAACAAGATGAACCCTCTTTTGATCAACCTCCTATAATAACTTCTACATATTTCATTTAAATTAAAAATTAACAGTTGTATGTTTTAAAAAAATGTTCTTTTTTATATTATTTAGGACAATATTCATGAAAATTAAGAATATATTTTATACACTATTAAATTTGTTGCTGCACAAATCTGGCCAAGATTATTCTTAAAAATATATAATATAACTGAATTGATTTAATATTTCAAAATATAAATTTGATATTTTAAAATTGACATTATATCCCTATAATTTTAATCATATGTATTCTAGATATCATGTATATAAGATAAGTTAAAGTGATAACCACTCCAACCAGATCTTCAAGAAATGTATCAACACCTTATTCTACTCCTTCATTATCAATTGATGATGATTTTATTTTAATGTCGATACATGTTTAAATTAAAAATATTTTGGACAATGTGAAGGATATTAGAAATCAAGTTCAAATGGACACTTCTTATCAAGAGAAAAGAAATATTATTTAATTAAAGATAAATCTATTAAGACTACCAAATAATTTTTTTATTCAAGGGTGCAATTATTTATTATCTCAAATGATTTTACACTAAATAATATCTCATGAATTAGTTCATATCATTGGAAAAATATTTTAAGATACCTCCCCCAAACAACAACATTATGTTGTTTGTTAGATAAGTTATTTTAAATGATTTCTCTTCTCAGTCAATTTCGGTAAGTGAATGATGATTTTCATCAATTTATGGAACATGGGACTAGTTATGTGGCTAATATCACCATGATCTTAGATCCTTTTATGTATGTTTCTAATGTTATTGTTTTAGAACCACATTCCCTTCCATTACCCCACATCTATATCACTCATTCGGTAGCCTAAACATTGGATTCAATTACTTCCAGATCATTAATTCCAACCTCTAACTAACTTATACCTCATATTGCAACTTTTAGTGTGTATATATATATCATCGATGGTACCCATTGTGTCATTGTACTTAAACCATACATGTTAAATTAATTGGAAATGAAGCTTCACTCATTGCATACATTTAGTTTTTTGTCCCTTTTTAGATAACTGGTTCTCGATGATGATTTAATGGGTTCATTATCCACAAGGTTCCATCAGATGGGATGACTTATTTCATAGGTGTATTTTTTTGGCATACGATGTAGTCAATTTAGATTTTGGAAATAAGTTTTTTATATTTATGTATTTTTTTTGTTCTATATATTTTTAGGGTGTATATTTTTTTCTTATTACATTCATATAGAAATAAGTTTATTATGATATACCAAGTACTTCCATCATACAATTTCTTGTATTTATTGTATAAGTTTTATTTACAGTTTTTAGAAATTCCCAACATATGGATGATATAATTAATTAGATTCATCTCATTTTTTGTTTTTTGATTTACCAATTAAATGATTATGATGAATGTGTTATCTTTATTTTCAACAGTAGACGGAGATGTTGGAAAATGGGGAGATTGAAGACACTAGCAATAAGTTCACTGAACCAGGATTCAAGACATCACAAAAATAAGGTTTTTAAAAAAATAGATATTCAATTATCAATTTTTTTAGTGTTTGTATACATCTTATAAAATGGTTCCATGGTGTTGGTTTGTAAATTTTAGTAGTAGAGGAGTGTAGGAAAAAATTTAAAAGTTAGTTTCATCTTTCCTTCATTTTTTTCTATGACCTCGTTTTGAGATTGTAAAAAGGAAAAAAGTGTTGTTTTAATCCTAGTTTTGTATTTTAAATATTTTATATATGCAATTATTAAAAGAGGAATATATTTCCCCCCATTTTCTATTAGTTATTATACAAATCCCACAATCACATTTTCTTGGAACATCCTCTATGAAGTGAATCATCAAATTTTCCCAATAATTTCCCTATATCCAAAATTTGATATCATTACCCAAAAATAATTGGTTTGTATATACTGGGATAGAGTTTTGGTTTTCTGTTGGTTAGATCTCGTTATTTTCTCTGGTGACTAAGTTATAGGATGTTTAGCAGTAAAATTATAATATCCCTACCATTAGGTTAAACCTTAATTATGAGGATCCATTAATGGGTGGTAAGGGAATGAGAATTCTCTCTTTAATTCTGGGATCCAAATATGGTTTCTTATTTTTCAATGAATTTTTCTATGATCCTATACTCTAGTGAACTATCCACATAGACTTTGAGAAGGTATATCGGTAATGAAGATTGAACACCAATGAAGAGTGGTCATGTTGTGACTATTACTCATCTATTTAGTGAAATAAGAGGGATTTTCCCTAAGATTTGATATTAGCTTTCCTGATATAGTTCATAATCATGATGTTGATAGGGTAGTGGTTAACGGAGTCATCAAGTTGGTGCATTTCATTCCAATTTAGGTGATGAATTCTATAAATATCTATCAGCGGGGTCTAATATTGAATTCTTCAACTTGTATAGTGAACTGATTACCATCATCTCTAACACAAGCCCTAGTTTTCTCAAGGGGTTGGGTGGTAATTTCATTAATTATTCAGAACCATATTAACCATTAGTTCATAATTATTTCTTTTTAAGTGACAATTTGAGTGATCAAAAATCTGGGTTGAGGGTTTTAGAGTTCTTGTGATGAAGTTTAGTAGTTCAGGGGCGGACTATTTTCCATTAATAGAAATTTCAAATTTCTTTAGTTACCATAAAATGATTCATATGTTTTTTTATAGAATTATACCTCCCTTGTTTTCAAACCCCACTGTTAGAGTGGATGTTTTGTGTTAGTGAATACCTTAGACAAAGTGTTGTGCTAGAAACTACTAAAGATATTAACTAGTGTGAAGAAGAATGGATATGTCTTAAAACATTTTGGTATTTTATTAAGATCATTATGGTATTCAAATGAATTCTTTGTGAACTCAAATTGAGTCATTAATTTTTATCAATAATCCCAATACCCCCATCGTATTCCCATATATAAATAAGAATGTGTTTTTTAATATTTTGATCAATGAAGATTTACTTGAGAATCAACATTCTTTCTCTTTCATTATTCCTAAAAACTAATCATGTTTCTTTTTCATTATAATGATTCTAACATGGTTGATATTCTTAAAACATAAACATGAACCATAACTATAAATAAAATCATTTTATACAAAGATCTAAGAAAAAAACATTAGTATCTTCAGGTTTAATTTCTATTAGAATTATCAATTATAAAGACTCTATTTTCAGAATTTAACACTCTTAAACTTCAATTTCATTGATCTTATTTTCCATTTCTCATCACATTTCTATTTTTTATTTTATTAAGATAATTAGATGAAACCATACTCATCATATTTCTATTTCCCTTGATTTCAAGAACATGATCCCATGGGGTGTTGTGGTTCTTAAATATTGGGAAGTGACTTGTATTGTCACAAAAGACAGGAATGTTCTAGTTTAGTTTTTATATTTTATTTTCTTTGTCGCATTGTCCACTTAGGAATTTTACTTCTTTCTATGGATATAGGGTAGTATTATTCTGCAAAGGGGGATATTAGGGCACTAAAGGTATCTACGTGGTTTACTTTACAGGGGGAGATCAGGGTATTGGATGGATTAATTAGTGTGTTTCATTTTTTTCTACATTTGTACTATGTTGTTTCTATTTATTTTATTTTCCTTCGGTGTGGACGTCCGACGTATGTATGGGTCATGTTGATATTTTTTTTATTTTCTGTTTTTGTTTTAATAAACGTTTTTTGGGGAAATCATCCCAGAATTGTGATTCATTGATTCACAGACACTTGTTCCTGCCTGTGGGTGTAGCTCATCCACCTTAATCAATCCTAGTATTATTATATCAGAGTCTATGTATAAACCATGGGAATTCCTAGGAAAAAATGATAATTAAGAAGGTATTAAGAATTTATAGGAATGAATTTTGAATTCCTATGAATAAAGATCAAGTACATTGGAATTTATAATGGGAAGAATTGTGATACTACGCAATATATATTGATTCTAGAAATGATATGGTTATAAAAGGTGGTGAAATGATAATTAATTGGGACTAATAAATAGAAATTCACATTCATAACCAATTTTATAATCTAATATTATAACATGAGATATTTTACATTGTTGGATTTGATGATTACACACCATATCAATGCAACAATACAAACACCTTGGTGCCAAAAATACTCTATTATACACTAGATAGTTGGGATTGAAATTCCTAGTAAATGATTCATTGACCTTATGGAAGGGCTCAGAAATTGTTTGCAGAATGCAACCGGGGGCAATTCATTTATTACCTTATCACATACACTGATTGGAGTACCACACATCCCAAAATACAACAATATCCCCAAAATAAATACGTGTGGTTGTCTGAAGCTACCTTCGTTCTCTGATACAATGTCATGGACATGGTGAATCTCTCCACTGGTTCTTCTATGAAGATTTCGTTCGTTATTAGAGCTACCCCACACAATTTTATTTTTCCATGGAATTCCACTCATCTGGAAAAGGACTGAAAAATGACTCATGATAATTGGGTTCTATGGATTGACTTGTCAATAAATTTAAGAAAAAACTAAATTCCCCTTCTAAGACATTCAACTTTCAAAAATATCGCACCCAGAAGAAGGGTGATTAATCCCTTTTCCAAGACACCAATGGGAGTGCCTCATAACACATATAGAATATAGTTTCCTATTTTTCTTCTTTATACTCCGGTTTTATAGAAGTGAAAACCTACACTATGTTCAAATATGTGATCTACTGTAATCTGTGAATATCCACACTCAAAATCTCCTTTTGAACTCTTGAGAATCTAAACATTTGAATCTATATTTAAAAATATACATTTAAGAACCTGTTCTATTGGGTCTTCATTAAAAACTTTCCATAAAAGAAACTCTCAAATATCACAACACTATATTCTTCATTTAAGAATCTGAATACTATGGAATCTATATTACCAAAAATCTTCATTAAAAAAATCGCGGGAATGAGACCCAAAAACATTATTCATGAAACTATCTTAACCATGCAAGAGTTGCATTAAAATCTTTTTTTTCTCGTGAACACTACATATTAGCCTACCTTTCCACACCTAGATCCATAGTTCCCATTCTATAATAGCTTCATGGAAGCTTCTGACCCCCTCTGCAACAATATTTATATAGTACATTGAAATTTTGTGTTACCTCATCCTACTAAACCAGTTAAAAATTTCTTTAGCATCCATGTATTTTAAATCAGTTCCATATTTCAGATATTAATATCAATTACATCTTTAATATATCAGCTACCTCTTCAATTAAACTAGTGAACATTATCCACATCCAATTTCCAACTTGTATCAAAATTCATCCATACTCCAAACACATATCAATATCTATAAATCATGAATTTCATTTCATCATGAAATTATTCCATACATACCATCACCCTCGGTCCTCTTCCAAGACTTCTTCTATATGTTAACGCATTGAATTTACTCTTCATATATATTTTTTCGACACTTATTGATGCAATATATCTTCATTCCATATATCATAATGACATTATTCTTGACAATTCCCAAGCCTATTTAATCAAATTACCTCATATATTTTCCACAAATCCAACCAATCTACCCTTGATTGCGAAAATCCCCCCATTTGGATGATCTTGTTCTTGAATTAGTTTCCTCTGGTATAGAGGTTAGTGGTCCTATTCCTCGTATTCAAGAGAAGGTTAAAAATACTATTTTATGGGCGGATATAGTAGAGGAGTCTCATCCAGCCTATGAGGTAATTTCTTTTAAAGATTCACTATCAAGGTTAATCTATGATGAACATCTAGGAGAAGCATATGAGTATAGTAAAGATGAAATGGAATTTGATGCGCATGCTGAGGTGGATTCTAATTACTAGAAAGAGAAATGAACAGTTTCTTCAAATAATTAGAAAGGTAAGTAAAAGATAGTGGCTGCCACTTCAAGGAAATCTAAAGGCAAACCTTACAACTTGGTTTCTCACTCCTCTACCTCAAATTTGGGGAAATCCATTTTTGGTATTGCATTTTCTGCTAAGGATTCCAACAAGACAATTAGTGAATCTCATCCTCCTGTAGCTGTTTTGTGTAGTGTACAATCAGTACCTATGATGGAAGGTTGTTCTATAAAGGGAGGTAATTCTAATATGGCCTCGATTTATTCTGTATCAAATACTCTTGCAAGTAACTCTCATATGGACAGTGCATTTCAGACTAAAAAATGAGTGAGTTGTGACTTATTCAAAGTTCAGATTTGGGATGCTATGATTTATTCTTCATTGAAGAGCACTGAGGGACATGGAGGATCCAATCCACCACTTACGAGTTCCATTGCTAGCCTGGTTCCTAGATCACCTGATTTGTAGACTTAGACCTCTACTCTTATTAAGGGTGGACACAACAAAGATTCCATTTCTTTAACACCTTATCTTAATGTAGAATGGGTTGGGAATTATACAACCTTGTCTTACAAGAAGTCTACTAGTGACAATAATTGTTCCAAGGATAGTCATGGGGTTTGATCTTTTGAGACTCCCATGAAAGATAAGGCAGAGAGCACACCGGGCACAATCCTAGCTCATCATGTTAAGGGTACTCACAAATTAAAGGTGATTATTTACTGTTCCATTGAATTACTATCATCAGGAAGTAGTGTAAAAGATGGGAAAGCAAACAACTGGGTTTTGGGAGTCAAATTAATGATGCAGGTAATTGATGTTGTAATTATAAATGATGAATATGGGCCATGGATAGTGGATTCCACTTCAGTGAAATTCATTTTTCTTATAAAAACTTTAAAAATAATTTTATAACATACTCAGCATCATCTTTCGTATTGTTCACCAGACAACAACCCTATGTAGGAAGGATGTATTTTGGAATCATACATCAGACTTCCTTTGGCCTCAATAATAGACAAATGATTTTGATGCTCAGTCATTATGAGTTTATTTAAGACTTTTCTGATAAGAACTTTTTTCTTATTTGAACACTTTGGCTGGATCTGCTTATTTTTTAACAGGTGAAAACAATGCATTGTGGTTCCATTATTTTGGAATTCTGGTTTGTATTGTTTCCCAGTGGTTTCCCAGGGGGTGCGGTGGGTAAAGGTAGGGGTGAGAGTAGGGTGTCGTGCTGGGTGTGGGGGGGGGGGGCTGGGTGTAGGGGTAGTGGCGGTGCAGGGGGGCTGGGTGCAGGGGGTGTCTATGGGGGGATGGGGTAATGAGGCTGAAGGGGATGTGGGGTAGTGGAGGGGTGTCTTTGGGGGGAGGGGTGTCGAGGGGTATGGGTGTAGTGGGGAGGGGGTTGGGCACAGGGGGGTGGGGATGGGTGTAGGGGGTAGGGGCTGGGTGCAGGGGGTAGTGGGGAAGCAGGGGAGGGAGTGTATATGGGGGGAGGGGGTGTCCAGGGGGCTGGGTGTAGGGGGAGGGGGCTGGGTGCAGGGGGTGTGGGGTGCAGGGGGGTGGGGTGTCCAAGTGGTGTCTATGGGGGGAGGGGGTATCTAGGGGCAGAGTGCAGGGGGTGGGGTTGGGTGTACGGGGAGGGGTTGGGTGTTGGGTGTTGGGGGTATGGGTGAAGGGGGTGTCCAAGAGGGGGCGAGGGAAAGTGGTAGTTGGGGTGAAGGTGGGGTGTCTAGGGGGTGTCTATGGGGGTAGGGGGTCTAGGTGGTCCAGTGGGGGTATCCAGTGGGTGTCCAAGGGGGTCCAGTGGGGTGTGTCCAGGGGGTGTCTTGGGGGAGGGGTGTCTAGGGGGGAGAGGGTTACCAAGGGTTATTGGGGTCCAATGGGTATTTTTCAGGGGGGTGTCCATGTTGGGGTGTCTAGGGGGGTCCAGTGGGGGTCCAGTGGGGGTGTCTAGGGGGTCCATGGTGTGTCTGGGGGTGTCTAGGGGGGTTCCAGTGGGGGTTGTTCAGGTGGGAGCTTAGTGGGGGTGTCTAGGTGTGTCTAGGTGGTGTCTAGGGGGGTGGGGTGTTTGGGGGGTTCAAGGGGGTTCTGTTCAGCAGGAGAATGGGGTGTACGAGGAGGTTATGCCCAAAGAAAGAGTGGGGGTGTGCAAGGGGGAGGAGGTGTGGTTTCAGAGTGGTTCCATTGTTTATAATAATAACTTTTCCATTTTTTCATAGCGGTTTGTATTTTGGTTTGTAGGAGCAAGGTGAAACCATGGTGGGTAGTTGTTGTTTCTGGGAAAACCATTTATACCCATGGTTCTTTAAACCGTGGGTATATTTGCTGCTAGAAACTATTTATACCCAAGGTTTACATAACTATGGTTACATAATTTATGCTGTAAAAGTCTATACCTATAGTTTTGTAAACTATGAGTATAGATGTATACCAACGGTCTACTAGAACTGTGGGTTATATGAAATTTTAGTGGGCTAAATCCACTATTTCTGCAAAACCATGGGTATAGAGCACTCCTGACCCCTCAGGATCCCAAAGTTCATGAAACTGTGGGTATATCCTATACCCACAGTTTCATGGGCTATACCCAAGGTTTCAAATCATGGGTATAGGTAAATTTTCCAATAGTGCCCATTTTATTCTAAAAATGAAAACCTTATCCATGATGTGCTGATTCACCGCCATCATGGATGATGCATCTTAATTTTTCATTACCACCTACAAGGATAATAATTAAACCATTATGATGGTTAAACCATATTTTAAATGTATATTAAAACTTATTTATTGTTCCTAAACTATTATATATATAGATAATATTAATCAATAAATCATAAATAGTGCACGATGATCGAAAAATGAAAAAGTAATATAAACGGTTCTCATTAACATTGTATCTAATGAAACATCCTAATTTCTAGAAAAAAATGATATATAATACCATTTAATATCTTATATGTTGATTAATAACATATGATTTTAATTCAAATTTACTATTCCCATTTTAAAAGATCTTTCAAACATGTATACAAGTGAACCAATCATGAAAACTAACAACACGAACACTTCTGATTGATGAAATTGAATATTTTAACTCATCCGAAAGACCAAAAAAATTATAAAAATTATAAAAATTAAATTAAATATTGAATATATTATGAATTAAATTATTAATTAATCTAATTTCATTATCTAGGATATTAAGTTAAAATGAATAACGCTTTCAGATATAAGGTAATGGTTTTCTCATCTCACTTGTATTTCTGTGAGATGTGACTTATTCATAAATATTTCTTACATGTGTTTTATGTATATCTACTACTAATGAATCATATCATGAATCTATTTGTAATAATTTTAATAAATGTTTCATTTGATTATAATTAAATTAATGGGGCATATGGTTCGACTGTTTGAAAAGTCGCATGGGTTTCTCCCTAAACATCTATTTTCCTTTGGGTTACTAACTCTCTCTCTTTAACCCAAAGTAATTCTTAATTATTATTATTTAATATTCAAAAAAATTATTTATGTTCTAAAAATATTTCACTAGATCAATTATTCTTTATTTCATGGTGAAATACATGTTTTATAAGGTTCTGTTTTTAATTCCTTCTGATATGTAGCACTCGTTAAGGGGAATTTTACAATTTCATAACCATGTTATAATATCATCCATAATCTATTTTAAACCAAAAATAATCCTTTAAAATTACTTATTTTATCATTAAAATCAATGTTTATTCATTTATGGTTTTATAGAAACAATTATTCTTGTCTTCCCTTTTAAGTACTCCTTAATATTTTCCTTAAACCCCACAAAAGAGGATCATTTATAAAGATTCATAAACACTCCTTTTACACGTTTTCACATTATTTATACATAATTTATAAAGATCATTTCCTTTTTTTCATAATTAATTTACAAGTATGATTTAAATACATTCTTCTATGGACTCCATTATGATATTTTCTTTTGTTATGTCTTATTATCCAATTATTCGTTGTGTGTGGTGTATGAACACATCCCTTCCATTTTTTATCACCATTAATTGAATATTTCATTAAATATCCATATTTATTACATCATAGATATTATTATTTCTTTATCTATGCACTATTTTAACATATGGTTTTCTATTTTAATGATCTATTACTTGGGGAAATATTGATTAATGAATATCCTCTACTCAATATGGCTATTATATAAGTCATATTGTTCATGAATTTAATCTATGTTTGTAGAATTCTTCAGAAAATCAATTACGGGTGGGCCTGATTATAAATTGTCCCTCGATGCATCGAAAGGTCTCATGATACATAACAGTTGGCGACAAACACTTTTTGTTTGTTTCCAAAAAGAATTGAACTAGGTTTTACCCATAGACATAATCTATCTTGAGGGTATAATGGTTCATGTTCCAGAAAAATGACGTCCCAGTTAATCATTATCTTCATTTAGTATTTAGTTATTAATTTCCATGAGATTATCAGTATGAAAAAATCTATGGATGAATTTTACGTTCATAGTTTATTTATGGAATATGTTTTTTAGTTATTTAACATGTAATAATGATTATGAATTATTGAATCTGATTCACTTCTTATTTATTAATGTAACCCTTACTGTGTTTTTGAGATCACCATTTTATTTTTTTCCATCCCCAAGTTGTGAAGATTGGATTTTTAAATAAGTTTCATCAAAATAGTTTATATTCCTTCCCAATGTTCTATGTTTAACTACCAAAGTAATAAGATAACGATGTATGTATCTAGTAATTAAAGACTACAAAAGGATCAATCCTCTGTGATATTATAACTTTTATTCATTCCATTTTTATAAAATGACTACTTACTCTGGACTATAAATTTCGAGGTTGTTACACGTTTTTTTGTCCCATCAAACATAATTTTATTATTTTAAAATCTCAGGGTGTTACAAATAATCATTGTATGAATATAAACTAAAAATTATTTATGGATAATATATACATTTCTTTACAAATATTCTCCACTGGGGATTTTTTTAAATAATTAAAATTGAAAAATTTTACGCACATTAAAACAATTTTCATAAAAATCCTTTTTTACTGAAAAATAATCTTATTCAAAAATCCAATATAAAGTTAATTAAAAAGTAATTAAGTGGATTAAAAAATAAATAATAATTATGTTAATCTAAAAAATAATGTGTACTTTGTAATACTTAATTTATTGAAGAGTAATTATCGTTTTATAAAAATCGGTGTTTTCACTATTCAATGAAAAGTCAATATTTTCTGTACATTACCAATATTTCACCATTAGTTAATTTTAATATGATAATTTAAAAATTGAAATTAATTTTATAATATAAATTTTATAAAAATATTTATTAATTAATTATAATATTTTATCGAATAAAATAATAAAATCCATTTTTGAAGAAAACATATTTTTTGTATATAATTATTTACCAGAAATTGATTGATTAATTACAATGAATTTGAAAACTGAATTCATATTGATTATGAAATTTATATTTATATTAAATAAAATGGTTAATACTATTCAAATATTCATATTTAACATCTAGGATATAACAGATATATCTAAAATAATAATATGTCATGGATCTGTATCATACCAACAACGGTCAATGAAATCATACACCCAAGCCTTCTATCACATGGTGAGGTAGATAAAAGTAATAGAACTAGTAATGTATATAAAGAAAAAAGAAATAAAACCATAGATCTATAGGGATTAAAAAGATAAAACTAGATCTATACAATCCAATCCCACAAGAATAAACACAAAAGTAAGAATAAAGAAAACCCAAAAAATATCCATATGACCATCAATCACCTCAAAACCACCCCACTACAAAGGCAAACACCAAAGAAGAAGTCTTTATGATACAATATATCCTTCCCTTTACCTATATCTTGTAATAAAACATCCACACAAAAACCTAATTAAAATGTATTGTGTGATCACATATCCCAGTAGTATAGCACCACAGTTTTTATACAATGTCTAAAAATAAGAGTGCAACAGTTCTAGCTTTTAAAACAAAAATAGTTTTACAAATAATATTCATACACCCAATTTATTTGTTTCAAAATTTCCATTTGGTTGTCATAAAATCCTATAATATTCTAAAACTATAAATATGAAAAGTATAATTGATATAAATAGGAACCATATCCATGCATAAGTAGGTAATGAAATAAACACATATCCATGAAACAACTGATCATGCGATGCTATGTGATGTAACCTCATATAAAACCTTTGAGAAACATACCATGAAACGATCATAAAAGTGATAAATAATATTTTATGATAAATAACCACATATTTATCCATAGCCTATGGTAAAATATGTAATAGAAACTCAATATCCAAAAAAGGTATAGCGTAGGATCCAACCAATATCGAGTCATCCCATGTTCCATTGATATCTAAAAGGTTACCTCATAGTGGTTCCACACACACTAAGGATAATATTATATCATTACCTATTTACCCAAGGTTCCCAGTGTTCCAATTATCAAAATATATTTTCCAACCATGTTCACAATTTTATAAAACTTTTTCTCATCCAAGTGAATCATATTTGGTGTTTCAAAATCCACTTCCACATCTAGAAAATCAAAACATTTTGAAATCCATTTCATTTAAATGAAAATATTTTTAACCACATATCACTTTAATTATGTGAACAAAATATAATAGTTTCACAAGAACAACAAGTAATTCATTACATTAACCCATTCTATAGAAACGCCTACCTCAAATCGGTATAAACCTATATTCCTCAAAAATGGTGATTGGAAACCATGAGAACAGAATTCAAAAGGAAAGGAACACCATAAACTATAATGGATCAACAAAAAATGTTATCTGATCCCAAATATGAACATTATAATGTCCAAAACGTCATTTTCAAACAATAACAAAGAAGGGCTGGAAGGAATGCTTACTTATAGAAATTCACCACAAACAAAATGTTGATTAATCATTTAATAAATAAATCTAGAAGGGTCAGAGTTCTCCAAAATCACCAGTATGATTTTCTATATCGATAAGGATAAGGGATTAAAATGAATTAAATGAAAATCATCCATGAAACACCCTTAAATCCCAACTCGTACCTATTACACAACATATAATCCCATCAAATGTCATGTAATCCACGAAGCTCAAGTGCACCAAAAAAATGTCACCTTTTTATTAAAAAATTAATTTTTGAAAATATATGATATAAACCCAGTACATGTCATGTAAAAACTTCATGATATGAACCTAATTTATGGAAAATTCCTAGAAAAAATTAAATGGTATATTATATCTTTACATGGAATGTAATCTCCTAGAATGTTTTAGAAACTATAGGTTTCAAGAAGAAAAAAAAAGACCACACTCTGTGTGTTCCTAGAGTTTTGAAAGAACCCTAACAAGTATTTGACACATTTATACCCAGACTACATTAATTAAAAAACATACATCCTTAAACTTTGGTTCATTTTCCCCAAAAAAAATTCTTCACCATCCAGAAGCACGAAAGTACACCCAAACAATGTTGATAAACTAAAGAATAAAAAAGGGTGTACCTAAAAATCATAATGATGTGTCACAATATCCACCACATAAATAAATTATATACATAGAAAACCATAAGATTCATGGAATCTCAAAAATATAAGGTCGTTGTACCCTCATCAACAATTCCCTCTCCCATTTCTCGTGGTTTTCCAATTTTAACTACCACGGTTCCCGTATAAGGCCCCCAACCCAAATCATTACCTAATATTGAGATAAGTCAACAATTGAAATTAATTAAATTTGAGGATATTTTAAGGTTTATAGATTCATAGAATTAGTTCATAACTCAAACATACAAACTTTATTTTTACAAAGTAGACACTTCTACTCACTATCCAATTTTTTTATAAAAAAAATTTAAAAGAAACATTATTCATTGTATGTTTAAACAACATTAATTTTCCTTGATCCCATACTAGACTCTATTAGTATTTAATTACTGTGAAAATATTTTCAAAACATGGGATGAGAATATAAATCTTATTAAGGGATACACAAAGAAAGAAAACTGTTAGTCTTGTGAAAACATGAAAACAATGATTACTTTATCATAAAGTAATACTTTTCACCTTTAAGAAATAGTAAATACACATTAATGAATATAAGCTCATTTATTAACACTTTGTGAAAAAAAAATATTACCATAATCCCATAGAAAGAAACATATAACATATAAATGTAACATGGGACATAAACATACTTAAATAGAAGAACCATATGGTCGACTTCCATGCATATCACTAAATGGAATAGCCATACGGCCGACTTCCATACCGAATTAATTAGAGGTTATAACGTAACCATGCATCCTTAGTTTTTCATAGAACCACCCATATTTGGTTTATCAGTTAACCTCCAATCTTTTTTTATCACATAACCACCCATCAAATGTCCATGTACCATTATATAATCATAAAACATAAAACAAACATAACGAAAAAATATCATTTCAACATTACAATCACAAGAGATCATTTCAAGATATTTACATAATAAATAATTTATCAAAACCATTTTCAATACTAAAATTTCTACAAAACTAATATGTTACATACATTTTTTTAAAACATTACAGCTTGTAGATAATGATAAATACAAAATAACAGTGACGGTGGTAAAAATGTCATTGTCGCCACGTACATTAAAAAATTCCATTTTCACGTTCAGTAAAATGCTTTATAGAAATATATTCCTTTTGATTTGAATTAAAATTCAAAGGTTTTTATTATACAGCGTATAAAATAAGGTCATGTAAAAATCAAAATATACCTCAATGAATAGAGATTGAGAGGAAGTCTCTTACCTCGAATCCGACTAGTCTCTTTTTTTATTTATATTCCAGAATAATAAAATTAGGTTAATTTATACTTTATTTTGAACCATTTTCTTGTTTATTATTCATTTTCTATTACTTATTCTAATGTTATAAAAATTATATAATTATTTATGTTTATATCAGTTGTTTTGTCGATATTCGGTACTTGATTTGAAAATGAACTCGTTTTGATGTAAATTGTCCATGTTCTCAAAGTCCATCATCTCCAGAATATGATTAATGAATTAAATATCACATATATGCAGTATATATTTATTTATAATAGTCCATAACTTTTTTATATAAGAAATTAAATGGACTATTCATGGAGACGGCAAGTTGTACGTACACATGAACACTACTTTCATTTTATTATCATATTAATGGAATGAAAACTAAATTATACATAGGTGTATAATATTAATAGTAATATATTAATGTAATTTATGTCTCATAGGTTTAATAAAGATGTATTTTATATGTTCTATGTATAGAATTAATGATTCATATCACATTTAAGGGGTGGTAGTCCACACATCCTCAAATGAAATTATCGTATTTACAAATTATGAAAAACGTAAAGTTATATTGTAAATAAAGATTAAAAAAATAGATACATTTGAAATATAATATATATCATATATAATTATTGTTCCATAATAATTTCCTCCATTATAATAGGTAGGAGAAAATTTAACAATCACTATTTTGTGAGGCAGTAGTTCACCGTACACAGAAATAGTACGTTTGTATCCATTAGATGGAGGTGTGTGTAAGTGTAGTTCTAATATTTATCATAAAAACATACTATTATATTTAGGATACTATTTTTGTTATGTAATCATATAATAAAAATATCATGGAGAGTTGTGAAGGAAAATAAAGGAAAGGAACTTGAGAGAAGACGTTACTTATAAATCAGGTAACTTCGTTTGACATGATCCAAAATCCCTTCTTAAGTTTCCTTATGACAAAGATAATTCCTCAAGGAAAAATTTATGGATGTTGGTAACTTATTTGAAAATAATTTGGATGACCCAAGGTGATATATATTTGAGATTAAGTGGGTTGAGGTGGCGGCCTTTTATAAGAGGGATGAGGGGAACTTCAGAAAAGTATTGAAATATTATTTTACTGTAAATTTATTTACGGATTATTATAGTTAAAATGTGATATATTTCTAGGATAATATGAATATGGGTCAACATATTCTCCATTAATAGGTTTTATAATAGTTTAGGTCACAAATTTAACCTTATCTTTTGGATTTAACCCTTAGTTAAAAACATAAACTCTTACCATGTCTTCTTTTAACTTTCATAATATAAGGTTACAATAGTCAATTTAAAATGATAATAGAACCAAAATTATATTATTAATGACATTTGAGATATTATATAAATCGGTTGTCCGAATATTAGATTTTTAGGAAAATTATATCATTTAATAAAATAGTATTTGTTTTAAAAACTCATTTTTGTCAATTTTGAAACTTTTTAGTAATTGATTTTTTTTAAGTCATAAAAACAATATTACTTCTAACTAGAATAATTAACTCAAATTTAATATGTCATAATAATCCTAAAAAATATTTTATGGCATCAAAATGTTCAAATTAAATTTATTTTAATATTTATAATATCATTTATTTGAATTATTCATTAATAAGGTTGTCATTACATCATCATTGTGTAACAAATAAAATTATTTTCTTAACATCTTAAAATTATAAATAAAACACAATTATGTTTGAAATATTTTTATATTTCCAATAAATATTTATATTCAAAGATATCAGTTATAAAACCCTGTAATAAAATTTTTTTATAAAAAGATACATGTTTATGTTATATTTCCCTTTTCTTTAAATTAAATATTATAAAATGTCATTTTCACTCCCAAGTGGCATCGAAATGCCAAAAGTTTTTTAATAATGATGATACTGGTCGGAAATATCACCTAAAATAGTATTTGGGCATGTTTTAGGTCAGTTTTATATTATTATAATATTATTTTTACCCTTATTTACCCGATTTACCATTTAACCTTGGTAAATAAAAATAATTACTGAAGATGTTATTCATAATAACCAAAAATAAAAGGTACCTATTTAAAAAATTTGAACCTTATGACTCAATATATGGGATCCATTTTTAAAAATTTTAAACATCGTAATTTTAGTAATTAATTTAAAATTAATTCAAGTTGTCAAAACTAGAAAGCATGTTTTTTAAGAAGTAAAAACTATCAAAAGATTGTCATGTATTTATGTCCAATTTAAATGTGAAATTATATCTAATGACCCAAATTGTATTTAATGATAAAAAAAATTAACCAATTACACTTTAATACTAATTAAAATAATAAAATAACTATATAAATATATTAGAAAAAAAACAGTTTTGAATTAAAATGCAATATTTTTCACTATTCACTAAAATACGAATTTCATCAAAAATTTCAAAAATTTCAGCCAAAGTAAATTTTGATGTTACACATAAAAATAATAGTTATAATTTTTCAAATATAACACATAAAATTATGAAAACTATATTTAAAAATGTTTCTCCATCAAAAGGCAATAAAAAAACCTATTAAAAATATTTTAGTATTTTATGCTTCAAATTGTATTAATTATCATTTTATGCCTCTAAAATTTATTGGTTAAATGTAAAATAAATCAATATAAATGTAAAATCATATTTTAGTCAGTTATATTCATTCCCTCCAATACAAAATATAGACATTAACTACCATTTAAAATAATAATATTATTATTGTATTATTTTTCAGTATAACTCAAAGTTGTGTGCAACGTAAGATTTCAGAGAAACCTATTATTTCATGTCGAGTACTCTATAAAAAAAAGCATCATATTTAACATAAAATTAATATCTGATTCATAAATATTAATAGATATAAAAATGTATTATTCTATACATAAATGTGATGTAACATCATTCCCCTCTTTTGGAAATTATATCCTCGCAATTTTATTTACTTATTAAATAAATGGGGGTATTTCTCTTTTATAGAATTTTAAGATTTTCACAGAGCCTCTTTGTAACACCCCGAGCTTCCACGATACGCTTCTCATTCAATAATGCAATAGCGTGTGTTGTACGCAACCTCGAGCTCTAGCACACACCACAACTAATTAAACTAGCCGTTGTGAATAGTAATACCTACTTTTTGAAATTTTATAAATTTTATATTTCAAAATGGACTTCACTTTTGTATTCCCAATATTGAAATTAGCCTATGTTGAATTTTTTGTAATTTTCCGAGAACTTCCAAATTTTTATGAATAGTGAAAAATACTTAAAACAACTTTTTTAATCAAAATAATTTATAGTGATAAGTTATACTATTTAGTGGTTTTAAGGTACAATTAGAATATATTTTTACCATTTTATCCAATGGTGGTCATTAAAGTTAATTTAACATTGAAATTGGACATAAACAATTGCCAATCTTTTGATATAAATTGTTTCTTAAAAACACGCTATTTGTTATAACAGCGGGAATTAATTATTAAATTAATTAATTTGACTTATATGTTTTGAATTTTGTAAAATGGACTTCATTTTTGAATTCAGAATATCAATTATAGCTTAGGGTGAAATTTTGGCCTTATTCTGAAAAACTTCAATTTTTGATGAATAGTGAAACCACTAAGTGGTAATCAAGCAAACTGATTTTTCAGTTAAATGAAAGTTTACCACTAATGTGTACTGAATTTTGAAAATCCGACATACATGGTTGTCATTAAGAAGTAAAATGTGGTTCAATGAGATTAAAATAATTTTTTGGTGAATAGTAACTTATTACGTTTTTAATCGCGATTAGTGGTAATTAGTGTAGTTTAAGGAATAAATAATGCTTTAATAATATAAAATGACCTAGACACATGTCCCAACCTTATTGGTTGTGTCATGGCCGACCAAGACAAGCCATGGGTCAACTTGGGGACCCCATGGATCCACTTTTGTTGGGAAATAACATAAATTACTTTTTATTTAATGTTAAAGTGAAAATGACACTAACATAAAGTGTTTTACTAAAACAATTTTTAAGTAGGGTTACACAAGTCCAAATTTTGATTATAAATAGTCATTGGAAAGATAAAAAGATTTCCTATATCATAGTATTTTTTTTATAATTTTTAGACATTAAATAAATTTAATTATTTATGACATAATAATGATGCAGCGATGACATCATTATTTGACGATTTAAATAAAATGGAAAGGTAATATAAAATCTATGAACTACACATGGCCAAAACCAATTGGATGAGTGGATTTCGATGCCTTATCACCTTATCCACGAATTCTATCAATGTGGGACCTTTTAAAACCGAAACACATTTTCAAATAATGTAATGTTCCTTTACTTTCCAAAAGTGCCCCTCCTCTCCTCTTATAAAAGGCCCCCACCTCTACCTCATTTCACACACTCTTCAAGCCATTGGCTCGGCCAACCCCTGCCCATTTGCTCTCTCCAAATCCCTCTCCTCATCCTAGAGGATTCCCTTTGGGCAGAATCCTTTCAAAGGAAGCCTTTAGGCTCAACTCAAAAGGAGTTACACTTTTTAAGGTAATTCATTCTCTCATGTTCTTTTGTTTTATTTTGCTTCTCCAACCCCCTAAACTCTTTTTATTTACTTCTTTTGTAACAACACCAGTATCTTAAATATACTAGGATGTTGTTATAAGATTTATTTGAGCTACACTTCCACACAACTACATCAAATGGTTAAAGAACATAAGGTTTCCGTGGATGGCGAAATTCTGCCTCCCGAAACGATGATTGTTCAACACTCATTTAACACCTTCAAAGGTGGCCATTATGATGTCACTATTTTTATATATGATATATAATATGTTTATGTTTTCCTTAAGCTTCTGTTTTTTTCATTTTGGGCATACCTTTATGGTTTCCATTATGGGTAAAACACGATATCTTCATTTTAGGAAGCGCGGACTACCGCCCCCTGAAAGTGATTTGATTCGTTAATACCATATGTGGGATGTGTGAAGGATAAAGTTAATGATATTATATATGTTATTATACTGGAATTATAATATACTCTCATATCATTATGATTCCATTCCAGAAAATATGAAATAGAAATGGAAGTAGCGTTCATGCGTACGTACGGCTTACCGTCTCCATGAACGGTGCATTTCATTTCTTACCTCTAAATGTTACGTAATATTATAAATGAATGTATATACTGGATATATAAGATATATATGACATCTAAATTATGAATATAATGGATATTTCACCACATTAACAACTTGTAATCATAAGAAGTTTATTTTTGACTCAAGTACCAAAGGTCGACAAAACGACCGTTATTAACTTAAATAATTACATAATGATCATATCATTGTAATAAGTGATATAATAAGGATAATGAAATTGAGAATGGTTCTTAATAAGGTATATATTAACTCTAGTTTATTATTCAGGAGGTTAAAGAACGGTTGAGTCAAGTCGGACACAAGGTAAGGGAAATTCTTAACCCAATTTCTGTTCTTTGGGTTAATCTCCTACTTTCAAATTCTGTCATGATATTGTTATGTATTATCTTGTATTTGTACTTTCTTTATGTGTACTTATAGTTAATACACATAATAGATCTATTTTATTTATAAATGATCTTGTAAGGGAACTTCTTAACCCAACTTCCATTCTTTGGGTTAATCTCCTACTTTCAAATTATGTCATGATATTATTATGTCTTATTTTGTATTTTTACTTTCTTTATGTGTACCTATAGTGAATACACATAATATATCTATTTTATTTTAAAAATGATCTTTTTAAGGACTTCGTCTCAATCTCCTTTCATTGAGGCATATTTGGTTTTATACACAACTTTCTTTTATACGGTGTATAAACCCCTTTGACTTTTAAGTTTATTCAAAAGGAATCTTTTTATACGAAGCATTTTACTAAACGACAAAAAGGGAATGTTTTTCATTCCGTACTTATGCGGCGACAACGACTTCTCCGCCGCCGTGAACATTATTTGAGTTTCGGCTTCCTTTACAAGCCATACCTTTTTTTTAAAAAGAAAAATAAATACAAAGTTTTAAATTTCTTTTATTTTGGTATTGAAAATGGTTTTGAAAGCGTTTTTATCATATCAAAGTGTTGTATTGATATCTTGTGATTGAAATGTGGAAATGTTATGTTTCCTTTATGCATGTTTTATGTGATACGATTATGTTATGGTTTATGATATGTTTAAACCTATTCATATGAGGAATGCATTGGACTTAATAAGTGACGGGTGGAGCCCGCTATAGCTCCTCGATGCATCGGCAGGTCTCATGAGACAAACTAGTGTCTTGGCACAAGGCCTTGACAAAATCTTATTTGTGGTCTTGGCACGAGGCCTTGACTACGTGGTTATGATAGTCTGGCATTATGCATTCCATCATTATGAAAGTGGTTATTGATATTACATGTGATTATTCGACCAGTAGAATATCCATGTGAAGAAGTAAATGGCATTATCTCATTTTACTTTTGCCATATTATGTTGAAGTTCATGTTTAAGAGGCTTTTGTTTTAGTTATACATTGCCTTAAATGTTAATGTTTATTTATGAAAGCTTCCGCATTATTGTTATCCTTACTGAGCATTTGAGCTCACCCCTTTCAATGTTTAAAAATTTTCCAGGTTGTGAAGAAGTATTTTATGACTGACTTGCAAGAATAATCAGTGAAGATATGAGTGTGGAATATGAAGACCATGTTTTTTTGTAGTTTGTTTAATTTTGATGTAATGAAAGACTTATGAATGTATCTAGTGTTTCCAAGGCTACTAAACTAATCGGTCTTTCGAGACTTGATCTTTTGGGATCATGCCAATGTTACGAAGTAGTGCACCGGCTCTGGGTAGCTGGGGTCGGGGCGTTACAGTTGGTATCAGAGGCAGTTTAGTACTAACCTTGGAAGCTAGATTTAGATAAACTCTGATTAGAGCACATAGCCCGAAGATAGACTTTGAGGATTAGTATAAAAGAACATCTTAGAATATTGGTATTGTAGAGATTTTGTGAGTTTTCCAAGCAATACATTCCTGTCTGGATACGAGCAGGTAGAGGCGGCTCTGGCACAGATGTACCTAGGGGTAAAACCCGAAAACACCGCTTTGAGCTAGACTCGAACGGGAACTGGTGCACGACAACGGGCCTTGCTGCACTCTTGGTTACGACACTCCCGGGGGATATGCTTTGGATAATTCCCATTTTCTTTACAAACCACTATGAAGGGTTACGAGTATATACTTCCTCAAAAAATACATTTTTATAATTATGGATTATATCCATAATTAGTTCAATTTATGTTAAGTGTTTTACAAGTATGGAATTATGTATTTTGATTCATAAACTAATCTAGTTTATGCCATTGTTTAGAAATGGCGCCTAGTAGAAGGAATGGAAACAGTATCAATGCACGAACTCCGTGTAGGGATTGCCCTCCTGCTCAGGATAATTATGGTGGAGCTAGTGATACAACTGGTGCTGATCAGCTTCTCACCATACTGGGACAACTCACGCAGGTTATGAATAACAACCTTACTCGTATGGAGCACCCTGATCCGCAACGTGGAGGATCAATGCTAGACCGTTTCATGAGGCAACAACCACCAACCTTCAATGGGAGTACAAATCCTATAGTAGCTGAGCAATGGATAAATTCCTTAGAGAAAATATTCCATGCCTTGGGGAGTAGTGAAAGGGAGAAGGTTGTCATGGCAGTTTACCGCCTCACTGGAGATGCCGATCAGTGGTGGTCGCTGATTCAAAACACAAAGGAAGATGACGACGTATCAAGTATGGAATGGAGGGAGTTCAAAGAGCTTTTCTTAGAAAAATACTTTCCTCGTGACCATCGAGCAGATATGGAAAGGCAATTTCTGAGTCTGAGGCAGAAGGAGGATGAGAATGTCGCAAAGTATGAGGCTAACTTTACAAGGTTAGCGAGGCATGCTGCCGATTATATACGTAACCCAAGGAGTAAGATTGATCGTTTCTTTGATGGGTTAAAACCATTTCTCCGTCGAGCTTTAGTATCACAATCCTTCTCATCATACGAAGATATAGTCTCATGTGCTATCAAGACAGAAAAGGAATTCTCTAAGTCTTATGACAACAAAGTAAAGCAAGAGAAGAAGAGAACGGTGGAACAAGAGACAGATAAATGGAAAAAGGGAAAGAAGGATTTTCCCTTATGTGATAATTGTGGGAAGAATCACCCTGGTACTTGCCTAAAAGGAATGGGAGTCTGTTATAAATGTGGAGAAAAAGGTCACCAGGCACGTGATTGCAAGGGAAAGAAAGAGGCTGTCAAAGTTGAATGCTACAATTGTAGAGAAATGGGTCATTATGCAAATGAATGTCCTAAGCGTCAAGGAAACTTACCTCAGAAAAGGCCAAGGGATCAAGGACAATCTTATGCTATTACTACAGTTGAAACAGAATAACTAATGTATTGGTGCTTTTGGACTCAAGGATTATATTCTGGTTATTAGAATAATGTGATATATATATAAGGATTGTACTGCAGTACTTGTTGGTTTCAGTAAGGTTTTAATATGATTAAGGTAATCATATTTTTAGTATGTGACAATAAGAGAAACTTTTCTTTGTTTGGGGAATCTGATGTTACAATTGAATTTGGAATTTAGAGACCTTTTAGAGAAAGTCTGGATGAAGGTATTTTGGATAACTATAAAGGTTGGAGTGGATTAAGTTGAAATTTGGATGGTATTGTTTAAGGTTAAAAAATTTATGAAGATTATTTTTGGAATAGTATAGTACTATATTTTTAGGAAAAGGACAACCTGCAGGGTGGGGAATAACCCGTCGCGTCGGACAAAGCTGCAGGAATCGAACCCACAACCATAGTGCGACAAGCCTTTATTTCCTACCACTAGCCTACAGGAAGTCCCTGGTTATTACAAAATCATTTTACTAATCTAAATGGTATGTGTTAACATTTGGAACCTTATACAATTAGGATAAATAGAATATTTTTGAGTTCCGTTACCATTTGGAGTAAAAGTTGGGTTTGTGGTAAAAATTTATTAACGAATGAAAGTATACATAACAAGTATGTATATTCCCTTACGTTCTTAGTAAATCTCCTAAATAAATTCCTCAACATTATAAAAGGTAACTTAAAACAAAAATGTTGTCGGTTAACTTTTCCAACTGGGGATTCAATGACCGTTTAACCAATCACAAGTTTGTGATTTTCTTATGGTTAAACTTTCTCCTAATCCTATTTTCTATAACTCTCCATCAGACCTTGATGGTTTGTTTTTCTTCCATATCCATATTTTCATAGAATCCTAGAATGGGCTATATCGGGTGACCTTTGTACTCGTCCTGCTTTCTTTTAATGTTATATATTTATTAACCTTATTTCCGATGTGGGTTTTCCTAAAAGGTATTTTCTCTTTTCAACCTTTTATTTTCAAAGAAAAATTTCAAATTGCGAGGACGCAATTTATTGAAGGAGGGTAGAATGTAACACCCCGAGCTTCCACGATACGCTTCTCATTCAATAATGCAATAGCGTGTGTTGTACGCAACCTCGAGCTCTAGCACACACCACAACTAATTAAACTAGCCGTTGTGAATAGTAATACCTACTTTTTGAAATTTTATAAATTTTATATTTCAAAATGGACTTCACTTTTGTATTCCCAATATTGAAATTAGCCTATGTTGAATTTTTTGTAATTTTCCGAGAACTTCCAAATTTTTATGAATAGTGAAAAATACTTAAAACAACTTTTTTAATCAAAATAATTTATAGTGATAAGTTATAATATTTAGTGGTTTTAAGGTACAATTAGAATATATTTTTACCATTTTATCCAATGGTGGTCATTAAAGTTAATTTAACATTGAAATTGGACATAAACAATTGCCAATCTTTTGATATAAATTGTTTCTTAAAAACACGCTATTTGTTATAACAGCGGGAATTAATTATTAAATTAATTAATTTGACTTATATGTTTTGAATTTTGTAAAATGGACTTCATTTTTGAATTCAGAATATCAATTATAGCTTAGGGTGAAATTTTGGCCTTATTCTGAAAAACTTCAATTTTTGATGAATAGTGAAACCACTAAGTGGTAATCAAGCAAACTGATTTTTCAGTTAAATGAAAGTTTACCACTAATGTGTACTGAATTTTGAAAATCCGACATACATGGTTGTCATTAAGAAGTAAAATGTGGTTCAATGAGATTAAAATAATTTTTTGGTGAATAGTAACTTATTAAGTTTTTAATCGCGATTAGTGGTAATTAGTGTAGTTTAAGGAATAAATAATGCTTTAATAATATAAAATGACCTAGACACATGTCCCAACCTTATTGGTTGTGTCATGGCCGACCAAGACAAGCCATGGGTCAACTTGGGGACCCCATGGATCCACTTTTGTTGGGAAATAACATAAATTACTTTTTATTTAATGTTAAAGTGAAAATGACACTAACATAAAGTGTTTTACTAAAACAATTTTTAAGTAGGGTTACACAAGTCCAAATTTTGATTATAAATAGTCATTGGAAAGATAAAAAGATTTCCTATATCATAGTATTTTTTTTATAATTTTTAGACATTAAATAAATTTAATTATTTATGACATAATAATGATGCAGCGATGACATCATTATTTGACGATTTAAATAAAATGGAAAGGTAATATAAAATCTATGAACTACACATGGCCAAAACCAATTGGATGAGTGGATTTCGATGCCTTATCACCTTATCCACTAATTCTATCAATGTGGGACCTTTTAAAACCGAAACACATTTTCAAATAATGTAATGTTCCTTTACTTTCCAAAAGTGCCCCTCCTCTCCTCTTATAAAAGGCCCCCACCTCTACCTCATTTCACACACTCTTCAAGCCATTGGCTCGGCCAACCCCTGCCCATTTGCTCTCTCCACATCCCTCTCCTCATCCTAGAGGATTCCCTTTGGGCAGAATCCTTTCAAAGGAAGCCTTTAGGCTCAACTCAAAAGGAGTTACACTTTTTAAGGTAATTCATTCTCTCATGTTCTTTTGTTTTATTTTGCTTCTCCAACCCCCTAAACTCTTTTTATTTACTTCTTTTGTAACAACACCAGTATCTTAAATATACTAGGATTTTGTTATAAGATTTATTTGAGCTACACTTCCACACAACTACATCAAATGGTTAAAGAACATAAGGTTTCCGTGGATGGCGAAATTCTGCCTCCCGAAACGATGATTGTTCAACACTCATTTAACACCTTCAAAGGTGGCCATTATGATGTCACTATTTTTATATATGATATATAATATGTTTATGTTTTCCTTAAGCTTCTGTTTTTTTCATTTTGGGCATACCTTTATGGTTTCCATTATGGGTAAAACACGATATCTTCATTTTAGGAAGCGCGGACTACCGCCCCCTGAAAGTGATTTGATTCGTTAATACCATATGTGGGATGTGTGAAGGATAAAGTTAATGATATTATATATGTTATTATACTGGAATTATAATATACTCTCATATCATTATGATTCCATTCCAGAAAATATGAAATAGAAATGGAAGTAGCGTTCATGCGTACGTACGGCTTACCGTCTCCATGAACGGTGCATTTCATTTCTTACCTCTAAATGTTACGTAATATTATAAATGAATGTATATACTGGATATATAAGATATATATGACATCTAAATTATGAATATAATGGATATTTCACCACATTAACAACTTGTAATCATAAGAAGTTTATTTTTGACTCAAGTACCAAAGGTCGACAAAACGACCGTTATTAACTTAAATAATTACATAATGATCATATCATTGTAATAAGTGATATAATAAGGATAATGAAATTGAGAATGGTTCTTAATAAGGTATATATTAACTCTAGTTTATTATTCAGGAGGTTAAAGAACGGTTGAGTCAAGTCGGACACAAGGTAAGGGAAATTCTTAACCCAATTTCTGTTCTTTGGGTTAATCTCCTACTTTCAAATTCTGTCATGATATTGTTATGTATTATCTTGTATTTGTACTTTCTTTATGTGTACTTATAGTTAATACACATAATAGATCTATTTTATTTATAAATGATCTTGTAAGGGAACTTCTTAACCCAACTTCCATTCTTTGGGTTAATCTCCTACTTTCAAATTATGTCATGATATTATTATGTCTTATTTTGTATTTTTACTTTCTTTATGTGTACCTATAGTGAATACACATAATATATCTATTTTATTTTAAAAATGATCTTTTTAAGGACTTCGTCTCAATCTCCTTTCATTGAGGCATATTTGGTTTTATACACAACTTTCTTTTATACGGTGTATAAACCCCTTTGACTTTTAAGTTTATTCAAAAGGAATCTTTTTATACGAAGCATTTTACTAAACGACAAAAAGGGAATGTTTTTCATTCCGTACTTATGCGGCGACAACGACTTCTCCGCCGCCGTGAACATTATTTGAGTTTCGGCTTCCTTTACAAGCCATACCTTTTTTTTAAAAAGAAAAATAAATACAAAGTTTTAAATTTCTTTTATTTTGGTATTGAAAATGGTTTTGAAAGCGTTTTTATCATATCAAAGTGTTGTATTGATATCTTGTGATTGAAATGTGGAAATGTTATGTTTCCTTTATGCATGTTTTATGTGATACGATTATGTTATGGTTTATGATATGTTTAAACCTATTCATATGAGGAATGCATTGGACTTAATAAGTGACGGGTGGAGCCCGCTATAGCTCCTCGATGCATCGGCAGGTCTCATGAGACAAACTAGTGTCTTGGCACAAGGCCTTGACAAAATCTTATTTGTGGTCTTGGCACGAGGCCTTGACTACGTGGTTATGATAGTCTGGCATTATGCATTCCATCATTATGAAAGTGGTTATTGATATTACATGTGATTATTCGACCAGTAGAATATCCATGTGAAGAAGTAAATGGCATTATCTCATTTTACTTTTGCCATATTATGTTGAAGTTCATGTTTAAGAGGCTTTTGTTTTAGTTATACATTGCCTTAAATGTTAATGTTTATTTATGAAAGCTTCCGCATTATTGTTATCCTTACTGAGCATTTGAGCTCACCCCTTTCAATGTTTAAAAATTTTCCAGGTTGTGAAGAAGTATTTTATGACTGACTTGCAAGAATAATCAGTGAAGATATGAGTGTGGAATATGAAGACCATGTTTTTTTGTAGTTTGTTTAATTTTGATGTAATGAAAGACTTATGAATGTATCTAGTGTTTCCAAGGCTACTAAACTAATCGGTCTTTCGAGACTTGATCTTTTGGGATCATGCCAATGTTACGAAGTAATGCACCGGCTCTGGGTAGCTGGGGTCGGGGCGTTACACTCTTCAACTATATGGTTGTTCCACAAAAACCATTAACTAATGAATCAACTTATTCATCAACACTTTCTCTATGTGTTCATTAATTTGTACTATTTGTTCCTCATAAAAAATATTCTCTTCCAACTAAACTATCTCTGGAATCAAAACATGATATGGATTCGGCATATGCATTTTTAGCATTAAAGCATGAAAAATATTATCTACCTGGGATAAACTTGTAGTTAAATCCATCATATAAGAAACTAATAAAACTTTCTATAGGATTTCATAGGGTCTAATAAACCTCAAACTCATCTTTCCCTTCATACCAATAGGCATCAAACTTATCCATAGAGAAACTTTGAGAAAGACATGATCACCTACCTTGAAAGAAATATCCTTCCTCTTGTTATCCACATAACTTTCCTACATTATCTATGTTGTCCTCATGTAATTATAAATCAAATGAATTTCTTTTATCATCTCTTCTACTAATTCAGGTCCCATTAACTTCTTTTCACCTACTTCAACCCAAAAAGTTGTAGTTCGACACCACCTTCCATATAATTCTTCAAATGGTTACATTTATATACTAGAATAAAAATTGTTATTATAAGAAAAGTGAACAAAAGAAAGGTGTGGATCTCAAATTCCCCAATAATCCATTGAACAACCACGTACCATATCCTCCAATGTTTGAAATTTTTATTCTAACTGCCCATCTGATTGAGAATGAAAAATTATAATGATATTTAATTTAGTTCCCAGTGACTTTTGAAGGCCTTTAAAAAGGTTTTATGTTAACCCGGATCATGATCATATTCGATGGATAGAGGAACGCCATGTAATATTACCATCTCTTTAATATTAAATCGTGGAATTTGATCATGAGACAGAGTATCATGAATAGTAAGAAAATGAAGATATTTAGTCGATCGATCAACAACAACTCAGATGGAATTGTTTCCTTAAGACTTATTTGGTCATCCCACTAAGAAATTAATGGATATATTTTCCCATTTCCATTATGGCATTGGAAAAGGATGAAGCATCCTTTTTGGTAACTATTGTTCTTCTTTAACCTGTTAATAAGTCAAACACTTCATAGTAAAGTCAGCAATATCTCTTTTAATTCTATCCCACCATTAATACTCTCTAAGATCTCTATACATCTTAGTACTGCTATGATGAATTTAAAATACATAAATATTAGCTTCATATAAAAACTCTTTCTTCAATTGTGAATCACAAGGCCCACATAATCTCTTTCCAAACCTAAAAACACAATCACTATCAATGTTAAATTCATGTAAATTACCCTTCAGAACCAATTCTACCTTTTACTAGAACTCATTGCCTTCTTTCTGCTCCTTAATTCTGTCTAATATAGATTATTTCACTGCCACCTAGAAAAAAACATATGAATTCCATGCACCAACAGAATCCAATAAAAAATTCATCAAATCATAAACCAAAGGATGTCATTCAAAAAATAGCATGGTTATTGTTTCATTACTCTTTCGACTCAAATTGTTAGCCACTTTATTTTACTTTCCTGGATGGTAATGAATCGGGCCTTCAAAATCCATGATCAATTCCAGACATCTTCTCTATCTCATGTTCACATATTTTTGAGTATGTATATACTTCAAAATTTTATAGTCAGTGTATATTTCACACTTTACACGATAAAAATGATTTCTCCATGTTTCTAATGCAAAAAAAACAATAGAAACTAATTATAAATCATGTGTAGGGTAATAAAAGTCATTAGAATTAAACTGGTATGAAGCATAAGAAATTACCATATCATTATGTATTAGAAAACAACAATGTAAATTCAATGATTAATCACTATAAATAGAAAATTCCCCATTCTTAGAAGGCAGGGCCAAAACTGGAGCAGTTACCAATATTCTTTTTAGTTCCAGAAAAAAATAATCACATTCTCTTGTCCAGATGAACATAACTCCCTTATTTGTTAGCTCAGTTATTGGGCTAGATAATTGAGAAATTTTTTCCATAATACTTCAGTAATAACCTGCTAATATATGAAAACTAAAAATCTATGTGATATTGGTAGGTCTTGGACACTCTTCAACAACTTTTTTTAGAAGGTTCAATAGTTATTCCCTCTTTAGAAACAATATGACCAAGGATAGAAATTAGTTTCAACCTAAATTCACTATTACTGACCTTTCCATATAGTTTCTTTTATTTTAAGGTTTCCAAAACAATCCTTAAGTGACTTTCATGTTCCTCCCGGCATTTAGAATATACCAAAATATCATCTATTAACACAAAAAACATTTATCACTTGAGTCAATTAATCCATCACACCAACAAAATATTCAGTTCCAATTCTGACCATCTTAGGATGGTGATTTGGAAGGTTATTTCCCTATGTATGCCTTCCCAGCACATCTTCCATATTTCCTCTATGGAAAACCATTCTGAACAAACATATATTAGAAAATGAATTGTGGAAATATTCTAATTCTATATCATTTTGACTATAAAGTAAATATATTTTATAGATATTATATTAAAAATATTCAAACTCATAAATTATTCTAAAACAACCTCTGATATAAATTATAAGGCTATGGCCTTAAACCTTACATAATCTTGTGATAAGTCAAAAATTGAATTTAATTCACTTTAGGGATCAATTTATGTTTATAACTTTATAGAATTAGTTCATAACTCGTACATAGAAAATTTATTATTACAAAGTATAAACTTCTACTCACTATCCAATTTCTTCATAAAACAAGAACTTTTTAAATAGAAAACGGTTTATTCTATGTTTAAACAACACAGATTTTCCCCAATCCCATCCTTGACTCTATTCTTCATTAAGTCCAATGAAAAACACTTCAAAACTTGGGATCAACATAAAAATCTCAGTAAGGGATACACAAAGAAAGAAAACTTTTAGCCTTTGGAAACCATGAAAACCATGAATACTTTATCATAAAGTAATAATTTTCACCTTTAAAAAGTAGTAAATATATATTAATCAATATAAGCACATTGCTTACTTTTTTTATCCAAAATATTAACATAAATACCATAGAAATCAGAATATAACATATAAAGGTAACTTGGGACATAAACATACATAAATGGAATAACTATACGATTAACTTCCATACATATCACTAAATAGAATAGCCATACGACAAAATTCCATACCCAATGCATTGGAGGTTATAACATAACCATCCATCCTTGGTTTATAATGGAACCACCTATCCTTAGTTTATCATGTAACAACCCGTATTTTGTTTATCATGTAACCACCTATCAAATTTGCAGGTACCATTATATAATCATAACACGTAAAACAAACATAATAGAAAAATAACATTTCTACATTGCAATCACAAAAGATCATTTCAAGATGTTGACATAATAAATCCATTATCAAAACCTCTTTAAAAAAATATCTTAAAAAGGAATATGGTATTTAAAGTTCCTTTTAAAAACATGACGGATTGTAGAGGAAGCTACATACCAAATAAGAGTCATAGTTGTGGAAAGGTCATTACAACCATGTAAGTTACAAAAATTCCTTTTTTTCATTTAGTAAAATGCTTCATAGGAAAAGATTAATTTTGAATGAAATTAAATATAAAATGTTATTATTATACACCGTATAAAGGATTTTCTTGTAAAAATCACAATATGCCTCAATGAAAGGAGATTGAGATGATGTCCCTTACCTCGAATCTGACTTGTCTCATTCATTTTATATATTTATGTATAATAAAATTAGGATAATATGAACTTTATTTAGAAAATTTTTCATTTTTATTATTTGTTTTATATAACTAATTATCATGTTATAAAAATTACATAATTATTTATGTTCTTATCGGTCGTTTTGTCGATATTTGGTACAAGAGTCAAAAATGAACTTGTATTGATTTAAAATGCATCATGTGTTAAAATTACATCATCTATAGAATATGATTCCTGATTTAAATATATTATATATCCATTATATATGTATTTATAATTGTCCATGACATTTGGATATAATAAATTATATTCCATCTTCATGGAGACGGTAGTTCGTCTGTACGCATGAACTCTACTTTCATTTCATTGTCATATTAATAGAATGAAAATTAAATTATAAATAGGTATATTATAAAACCATTAATATATTATTTCATTTTATTTCTGGTATTTTTAATAAAATCATCCTTTATACTTTCCATGTATAGCATGAATGAGTCATATCACTTTGAGGGCGTGGTAGTCCACACTTCCTCAAATAAAATTATCGTATTAACAAATTATAGAAAGCATAAAGGTATGTAGTAAATAAACATTAAAAAACATAAATAAAATTTTAATATAAAATATATCATATATAAATATAGTTCCATTATCATGGACACCATGATAGGAGGTAGAAAAAAATTTAAGAATCATCGTTTCGTGAGGAAGTAGTTCGTCGTACACAGAAACAATATGTTTGTATCCATTAGATGGAGGTGTGTGTAAGTGTAGTTTGAATAATTCTCATAACAATATACTAGAATATTTAGGATAAGTTTTTTCTTATGTAATCATATAATAATAATATCATAGGGATTGGAGAAGGAAAATAAAGGAAATGAACTTGAGAGAAGATGTTACCTCTAAATTGGGTAACTTCATTTGATTTGAGCCAAAAGGCTTTCTTGAATTGACTTATACCCTATGTAAGGCTTCTAGGAGGAAGGGTACGATGTTGAGAGATCGTATGATCATATTTGGACAAGACAAGTGGCTTGAGATGAGTGTGTAAGTGGGTAGAGGTGGTGGCCTTTATGAAAGAGAGGAGGGGCACTTTTCGAAAGTGTTGAAATATTGTTTTGTTATAAATTTATTTTCGAATTATATTAGTTCCAAAGTGATATAATTAGAGTATAAGATGAGTATGGATTTAAATACTCTCACAAATAGGATTTATACTTGTTTAGGTAACAAATTTAACCTTATCTTTTGTCTCTAACACCTTGTTAAAAACTTTAACTCTTACCATGTCTTCTTGAATTTTCCTAATACATGGTTACTATAGTTACAATAAAATTTCAAGAGAACTATAAGTGGATAATTACTGAAATTCTTATCATTATAGAAGTTATTATTTCGAATTATAGATTATTAGGACTATTATATCATTTAAAAAAATAGTATTTGTTATAAAAACTCATTTATGTCAATTTTGACACTATTTTGTAATTATTTTTGTTAAAGTCATAAAAACTTGATTCCATAAAAAGAATTAAATAAAATATAATATGACATAATATTAGAGACAATTCATGGTTGGAATTAATGTTTTCAAATTATATTTTTTTTATTATTTATAATATCATTTATTTGAATCATTCATTAGTAAGGTGATCACTGCATCATCATTATGTCATAAATAAATTAATTAAATTAATATATAAAAATTATAAATAAAATTACATGATGTAGGAAATGTTTATATATTTCTAATGACTATTTATAGTCAAAGATATCAGTTATATCACCCTATAATAACATTATTTTTTTAAAAGATAAATGTTTATGTTAAATTTCCATTTTCTTTAAATTAATTATTATAAAATGTCTTTTCACACCCAAGTGGCTCCCAAATGACAAAGGTTTGGCCTAAGGATGGTTATGGTCGGAAATATCTCCTACATTATGATTAGGACACATGTTAGGGTAGTTTTATATTATTATAATATTATATTTTACCCTTATCTACATGATTTACTCTTTAACCATGGTAAATACAAATAATTACTGAAGTTATTGTTCATAATGTCCAAATATAAAAGGTACATATTTACACAATTTTGACCTTATGATTCTATATATGGAATAAATTTTTCTAAATTCAAAACAAATAAATTTTAGTATTTAATTTAAAATTAATTCTCGTTGGAAAAACCTGAAAGCGAGTTTTTCAAAAATAAGAACTATCAAAAGATTGACATGTGTTTATGTCCAATTTAAATGTGAAATTACTCATAGTGACCAATATTGGATTATATGATAAAAATATAATACAATTAATATTTAAAATAAATTAAAAGGATTACATTACCGTATAAATAAAATTTAATGAAAATTCAGTTTAAAATTAAATTGCAGTATTTTTCACTATTCATTAAATTATGAATTTTATCAGAAAAATACCAAAAATTTAATACAAATGATTTTTTCTATTTTTCTTCCAAATAATAATTTTATTTTGTCAAATATGAACATATAAATGTGAAAAAAACTATATTTAAAAATTCTTCACCATCGAAAGGTGGTAAAAGTATCTTTAAAAAATATTAAAATATTTTATACTTAAAATTTGATTTATTCTCATTTTAAGCCTATGAAATTTATTAGATAAAAGTAAAAAATCTATCAAAATGTAGAATCATATTATACTTAGTTATGTTCATTCCATAAAATACAACATCTATGTTTTAACTACTATTTAAAATAATAATAATAATATTGTATTATTTTTTATTATAACTCAAAGTTGTGTGCAACGTAAGATTTTGGAGAAACCCATTATTGTGTGTCGAATATGATATCATAAACATTTTCCTCTTCAAATAAATGAGGGTATTTCTCTCTCATAGAATTTTCAGATTCCCACATTTCCTTTCAACCATATGGTTTTTCGAAAAAACAATCACATGATGAATCACCTTATTCTGCAACACTTTTGTTATGCAGTCAATAATCTATACTAGTTGTTCCTAATAAGAATGATTCTCTTCCAACTGAAATACCTCTAGAATCCAAACATGAGATGGATTCAGAATATACTTCATTAACATTAAATCATGAAAACATTTTGTACCGGGGATAAACTTCGAGGTAAAGAAACCATATGGGAAACTGATCCAACATTCTCTAGGATATCACAGGGTCCAATGAACCTCAGACATAGCATTCCATTCTTACCAAAATTCATCACACTTTTACCTGGAGAGACTTTTAGAAATTCATTATCACCTACATTAAAAGAAGGATCCTTTATCTTGTTATCTATGTAACTTTTTTCCTACTCTATGTTGTCCTTATGTGATTCTAAATCAACTGAACTTTTTTGTGTCATCTATTCTACCAATTCTGGTCCCATAAACTTCCTTTCATCTAATTCATCCCAAAAATTTGGAGTTCAACATCACTTTCCATATAATTCTTCAAATGGTTCCATCTGTATACTGGAATGAAAACTGTTATTATAAGAAAACTCAACCAAATAAAGTTGTTGGTCCCAACTTACCTGTTAATCCATTGAAAAATCACATATCATATCCTCCAAGGTCTGAATTTTTCATTCTGAATTCCTATATGATTGAGGATGAAAGGTTTTTCTAAAATTTAATTTCGTTCCCAATGACTTCTAAACTCCTTTCCAGAAGTTAAAAGTGAACTTGATATCACTATCAGATAAAATGGAGAGTGAAAATCCATGCAACCTGGCTATATATTAAATAAAAAATAAAGAAAGTTGATCTAGAGAGAGAGTCTCTCAAATGGGAATAAAATGTGAATATTTAGTCAATCAATCAACAATAACCCAGACTTCATTGTTACCTTGGGAAGTCTTTGGTAATCCCACTACAAAATGCAGGGATATATTTTCCAATTTCCACTCCAACACTAGAAAAATATGAATCCAACCTTTTAGTAACTACTATTCTCCTTAACCTATTGACAAGTCAAAAACTTCACAGTAAATTTAGCAACAACTGTTTTATATTACACACTGCCAGTAATACTCCCTAAGATCTATTTACATCTTAGTGCATGAACTAAAAACAGAGAACTACGTGATTCACATAACAACTCTTTCTTCTTCTGTGAATCATAAGGAACACATAATCTCTTTTAAAACATCAAAATACAATATTTATCAATGTTAAATTCAGGTCACTTACCCTTGTAAACCAATTATACCTTTTTTGACAACTCATTGTCTTCTTTTTTTCTTTCATAATTCAATCTAATAGAGATGATTTCACTTCCACCTGAAACAAAATAGAGGTATTCCATGCACCAATAACTTACAATCCCAAATTCATCAAATTAGAAACCAAAGGATCTTGTTTCAAATGTAGCATGGTTAATGTAGAATTTCACTTTAGACTCAAAGCATTGGAAACATTATTTTTCTTTCCTAGATTGTGATGAATCGTGTAATCATAATCCATGATTAATTCCATCTTTCACCTCTATCTCAAGTTCAATTCTTTCTAATTAAGTATATACTTGAAATTTTTATGGTTAGTATATATTTCACACTTTACTCCATGAAAATTATTCCTCAAATTTGTTATGCAAAAAACAATAGATGCTAATTCAAAATCATGTGTAGGGAAATTTAACTCATGAGTTTTCAACTAATGTAAATCATAACAAATTACCTGATAATTCTGAATTTCGACAAAACCGAGTCTTTTCAATGATGCATCACTTTAAATCACAAATTCACCATTCCTGGAAGGAAGGGGCCAAAATGGACCATTTAACAATCTTCTTTTCAGTTCCTAAAATAAAACATCACATTCTTTTGTCTGGATGAACTTAACTCCCTTACATGTTATCATAGTTAGTGGGATAGATAACATAGAAAATTTTTCAACAAACCTTTGGTAATAACCCACCAATCTACGAAAACTATGAATCTATATGTTATTGGTAGGTCTTCTCCACTATTAAACGAATTTTTATTAGAAGGTTCAATAGTTATTACATATTTAGAAACAATATGACTATTGAAGGAATTTTGTTTCTAACTAAATTCAATCTTACTAAACAATCTATATAGTTTATTTACTTTTAAGGTTTTCAAAACAATCCTTAAGTGGATTTCAAGTTCCTCTCGACATTTAGAATATACCAAATATCATCTATAAACACAACATCCATTTATCACCTGAGTCAACTAAGACATCACTCCAAAAAACTATTCACTTCTAATTCTAACCATCTCAGCATGTTGATTTTGAAGGTTATTTCCCTCTGTGTTCCTCTCATCACAACTTCTTTGTTTCCTCTATAGAAAACCATTTTGAACAAGAATATATTATAGAAAATTAATGTAGAAATTTAAAATGATATATCATTTTGACAGTAAAGTAAAAACTTTTTATGGGTAGTTTATTAACAATATTGTAACTTCTAAAGTAATCTAAACCGACCTATGATAAAGACTACAAGGCCCCCGACCATAGACATTACTTAAACTAGAGATAATTCAATAATTGACTTTTATTAACTTTGAGGATATTTTCATATTTTATATTTAGATAATTAGGTCATAACTCATACATGTTAACATGATTATTAAAATGCAGAAACCTTTACTCACTAACCAATATTTTCATAAAATAAAAACTTTTAAAAAAGAAACATGGTTTATTCAATATTTAAACTACATGAATTTTACTTGATACCATACTTGACTCCATTATTATTTAATTAATGTGAATAATATTTCAAAACTTGGGATGAGTATAAAATATTATCAAGGGATGAAAAAAGTAGAAAAACTGTTAGTGTTGGGAAAACATGAGAACCATGAGTACTTTATCATAAAGTAATACTTTTCACCTTTAAGAAGTAGTAAATATACTTCACTGAATATAATCTCATTTCTTACCCATTTTTTAAAAAAAATATCACCAAAAATCTCATTGAAATAAACATATAACATATAAAGGTAACTTTTCACATAAACATGAATTAATGGAATAACCATACGGTCGACTTCTATACATATCACTAAATGGAATAGTCATATGGTCGACTACTATAACCAATGCATTGGAGGTTATAACATAACAACCCATCCTTGGTTTATCACGGAACCACTCTTCTTTGGATTATCACGTAACCAATCATCTTTAACTAATCACGTAACCACCCATCAAATTTCCAAGTACCATTATATAATCATAACACATAAAAACAAATAACGGAAAAATAACATTTACAAATAGAAATCACAAGAGATCATTTAAATATATTAACATATTCAATTATTTACCAAAACCATTTTAAATATCAAAATACCCAAAATTGACTATCATATTTAATTTTCTTTTTAAAAAACATTATGGATTGTATAGTAAACCTAAGACCAAATAATGGTCACGATGGCGGGAAGGTCATTGTCATCGCATACATTAAAAAAATCATTTTTTTATTTAGTAAAACGATTCATAGAAAAATTTTCCTCTTCAATGAAATTAAAATTAAAAGAGGTTTATTATAATCTTTATAAAATAAGTTTGTGTATAAATCAATGTATGCCTCAATGAATGGAGTTGATACAAAGTCCCTTACTATGAATTTGACTTGTCTCGTTCATTCTTTATATTCTAGAATAATAAAAATAGGTCAATTTATACTTACTTCAGAACATTTTTTATTTTTAATATTCATTTTATATTACTTATTATCTTGTTATAAAAATTAAATAATTATTTAATGTCATGTCCGATGTTTTCTCAATATTCGGTACTTGAGTCGAAAATGATCTCATTTTGATGTAAATTGTCTATGTGGTCAGAGTCCATAATATCTAGAATATGATTCATGATTTAAATATCATATATATATAGTATATATGTATTTATAATAGTCCTTAATATTTGTATATTATAAATGAAATTCACTTTTCATGGATATGGTAGGTTGTATGTACGCATGAACACTACTTTCACTTCATTATCGTATTAGAAAAATTAAAAACTAAACCATCCATAAGTATATTATAATACCAATGTTATATTAATTCCATGTATGTGTCATAGGATTAATAAAACCATCCTTTATACATTCCATGAATAGCATGAACGAGTCATGTCACTTTGAGTAGGTGGTAGTCCACAATTCCTTAAATTGAATTATTGTATTTTCACATTATGGAAAGTATAAATGAATGTGGTAAATAAAGATTTAAACAACATAAATGCAGTATAAATATAATATATATCATATATAAATATATTTCTATCATAATTTACCCCATGAGAGGTGCAATGAAAAAATTGAATAATCATCATTTTGTGTGGCAGTAGTTTTTCATACACAGAAACAGTATGTTCGTATCCATTAGATGGAGGTGTATATAAGTGTAGTTTGAATAATTCTTGTAACAAAATACTAGTATATTTGGGATACTATTTTTTTTAATGTAATCATATATTAAAAAGATCATATGTATTAGATAATTAAAATAAATTAATGAAACTTGAGAGAAGATGTTACCTCTAAATCAGGTAACTTCAATGATTTGAGCCAAAAGGATTTCTTAAATTTCCTTCTACACACGATAAGGATTCTAAGAGGAAGGTATAGATATTGGGAGATTGTTTTATTGGAATTTGGATGATCCAATAGGCTTTATATGTTTCAGTAAATGGGTATAGGTGGATGCCTTTTATAAGAGGGATGAGGGGAACTTTAGAAAAGTTTTGAAATATTATATTATTATAAATTGATTTGTGAACTCTAATAGTTAAAAAGTGATATATTTCTAGGATAAAACGAGGATGGGTCTAAATCCTCTCAACCAATAGGTTTTAGAAAATATTACGCCCCAAATTTAACCTTATATTTTGGATTTAACCCTTCGTAAAAAAACATTAACTCTTACCATGTCTTCTAGTATTTTCATAATATATGGTAACTATAGTTACTATAAAATGACAAGAAAACCACGACGGGATGATAAAGGAAATTTTTAACATTATATATGTCATTTTTTCATATATTATATTTTTGGGACTATTATATCATTTAATAAAAAAGTATTTGTTTTAAAAAAACTCATTTATGTCAATTTTTACACTATTTATTAATGGATTTTTGATAAATTCATAACAATTTGATTCCATTGAAACAAAAGAATTAAATAAAATATAATATGTCATAATAATCCATAAAATATATTTATTTAATCAAAATGGTCAAATTAAATTTATTTTTATATTTATAACATTATTTATTTGATTCATTCATTGATAAGGTAATCACAGTATCATTATTACGTCTCAAATAAATTTATTTATTTAATGTCTAAAAATTATAAATAGAATACCATGATGTATGAAATATTTTTAGATTTATAATTACTATTTATAGTCAAATATATCAGTTATATAACCCCATAATAAAATTGTTTTACTAAAAGACATGTGTTTATGTTATATTACCCGTTTCTTTAAATTAAATATTATAAAATGTAATTTTCACACACAAGTGGCACCCAAATGCCAAAATTTCTTACTAATTATGCTCATGGTCATAAATATATCCTTAAATAGTATTAAGACACATTTTATGGTAGTTTTATATTATTATAATATTGTTTTTACACTTATTTACCTGATTTACCCCTTAACCATGGTAAATAGAAATAATAACTGAAGTTACTATTCATAATGTCCAAAAATAAAAGGTACCTATTTAAAAAATTTGGACCATATTATTCAATATATGGAATACATTTCTCCATATTCAAAACACAAAAATTATACAATTTAATTTAAAATTAATTCTCGTTCACTAAACCATAAAGATGGTTTTTTAAGAAGTAAAAACTATCCAAAGATTGAAATGTATTTATGTCCATTTTAAATGTGAAATTACTTATAATGACCAAAAATATATTAAATTATAAAAAAATAACCCAATTACACTTTAAAACAGATTAATAGGACAACATAACTATATAAATTAATTAGATTAAAATGCATTTTTGAATTAAAATGCAGTATTTTTTACTATTATTTAAAATATGAATTTCATCAGAAAAATACCAAAATTTCAACCAAAGTAAATTTTGATGTTACAATTCTAAATGATAATTTTATTTTTTCAAATAGAACTTATAAAATTGACAAAAACTAAATTTAAAAGTGGTTCTCTATCAAAAGGTGGTAAAATGAGCTTTTAAAAATATTAGAGATTTTATGAATAAAATTGGATTCATTCTCATTTTAAGCCTCTGTCATTTATTAGATAAAAGTAAAATCATTTAAAAAACATGAAAAATAATATTTTAGTTAGTTTTGTTCATTCCCACTAATACAACGACTAGGAATTAACTACCATTTAAATTAGTATTATTATTGTGGTATTATTTTTTAGCATAACTCAAAGTTGTGTGCAATGTAAGATTTCAGAAAAACCAATTGTTTCATGTCTAGAATGCTAGAATAAAAAGTTTCATCTTTAGAGTAGAAACAATATTTTTTCATAAATACTAATAGCTATAAAAATATATTATTCTATAAATACAAGGAGTATTACAACCTAATGGAATCATTTTACTAGGAAGTGCCTTCTCTCGGTAATCCATAATCTGAACTAGATTCTCAAGAAGAGATGTTTCAGTATCAAGATCAACACACTCCCATCCAATCATATGAAATGGATCTGGTAAATACCTCCTCATCTGGGAGACATGAAACACATAATGCATAGAAGTCAAACCAAATTCCATGTCAAACTGATAGGCCACACTTCTTAGTAGTCCCATAATATCAAAGGGGCACACAAACCTCGATGATAACTTACCCTTTTTACCCAATCAATGATGTACCATGTGAGGTGGAACACTTAGAAAATATGATCACAAAATTCAAACTCCAATGGTAGATGATTAATGATTACAAAATATTTATGTTCACTCTGCACTCAGATCAATCTCATCTGAATCAACTACAGCATATGTTCCATCTCTTGAACGACACTCAACCTACCAAAAAACCACACTCTCAACTCTTCCTAGAAAAATGGAGATCTACATGGAAACCCATACCAATCCTTAAAGGGTTTCATCCTTATTGAGTCCTCATAACTATTTTTATATGTAAACTCAACAAGAGGAAAATGCTTTTCCCCTGATCCACCAAAATCAAGCACACAAGTTCAGAGCGTAACCTCAAGATCCTGGATATCCCTATCTACCTATCCATTTATATTTAGATGATAATTTTTTCATGAACTAATCTAGGAACCCATCACCTCCTACAAACCATTCTAGAACCTAAATTTAAATCTCAGTTCCCCATTTGATACATCCACATGACGTCTCACAACCTATCATACATACAAGTACCCATGCTATTCCACCTTCGTTGTCTCCTTGATATGGGGTAAATGTTCTGATTTTGTGAGTTGATCATTGATCCCCCAAATCACATCATTCCCACTAGGAGTCTATAGAAATCCAACAATGAAATCCAAGGAAATATAATCCAACATCTAAACCGGAATGGGTATGGGCTATAGAAAATAAAAAGGTATCTAGTGTTCCACCGTAATTCTCTGAAAAGTAATGCACAATGATAAAAAATTCACAATTCACCACCTCATACCCTACAACCAATACTGATATCTCAAACTTTGATACATCTTTGTAGCCCATGGTCACATGGACCAAAAAGACCAGTGTCCATCTTCTAACAAATCTTGCCTAAGATAAAATGGAATAATCATCCTACCATATAATCATAAAGCCTTGCTGAGTGACTGAGATGACTAACCTGATGTGTACTAAAGTGTTAGCACATGGTGTCCTCACCCTACTCGAGTCAAAATCATTCATCAAAATATGAGTTAGCTTTCAAAAAATCCAAGAACACATGTCATCCAAAATCATCCATTTCCTATATCAAATTAGAAAAAGAAACTCATCAGTGACAGCTCCTCAACTAGTTCCTTCATGTCTTATGTCAATAATTTCTTGATCAATGAATTAAAGATGACAATTACATTCCTAGGAGTTGACATAACACAAAAATCTGAATTCTTAACATACCCAATCTAGTTTTTATATCGCAAGTTCATATCCATCAGTCTGAAAATATATTTTAGGCTCTTTTGATTTGAATATATAGTAAACCACTCACAAATTAAATAGTGAAACAACATTTTGAGTTAAATAATAACTATTTAAAACTCAAGATCATGGGTTGGGAATTTTTTCACATGATAGTATAACTGGTGTGAGTAGTATGAAATCGCCTATTTCCCCTTCATCAAGACTCTTCCCAAACCAATACCATAAGCATGAAAGAAAACACCACCACATGAACACAGTTCATAAAGAATCAAAACTAGTTCTAAATTCAACCTCATATTTATAGTATCATAATATATTTGAAACTTTTTGTTCCACCCAAACATTATACCCTTATGGGTTAAAGAAGTAATCAAATATGTGATCTTGGAGAAATCCTAAACTACCCATTTATTGTAACTAGTCAAACACAACATGCTTAAGATATCAACCACATCTATAGGCTACTCTCAGTAAATCACTACCGATATCTTTTCCAGATCCACTAAGACTCGCCTCCCATATATCACATGCCAAGAAATTTCACTTCCCAGATCAAAAAATCACATTTGTAAAGCTTTCCATATAGATGATGTTCCATAAATGTTTTAATAATGGAATTCAAATGGTCTCTATACTCCTCCTATGACTTGAAGTACACCAATATATCATCAATGAACCTAGAAATAAAAGATTCCAAGAATTGATGGAAAATATAGTTTATAAAATCCATAAACACCATAGGATCATTCGTCAAGATGAATGGAATAACCCAAAACTAAAATTTTCTATACCATATCATAAATGATGTGTTGGGTATATTCTATTTCAAAACTCTTAAGAGGTGGTTATAACGTATTGTATTTTCCATGTATTATTTTTAGATATTATATGGATTGATTTCAAGACTAGGCATTGAGAAAACATGAAATGCAAATGCACGGGGTGCCCAAAATAAATTTTTGAAAAATAATGAACTTTCTAAAATAATTGACACATGGATTTTATAAAAAGGTGATAAACTCATTAAAAGGTTCCTAGATCCGAAATATTAGGGAACCTTGGATCTTAGAATAGTGGCCTTATCCAAGGCATAGCTGAACTTTAGTCGGTGTGGGATGTCTGTAGAAAAATAAAAAGAAAGAAACCATAAATAAAATAATTTAATAAAAAATTATTTTGACACAGTGCCTTTATTTTTTTATGACTTTTTCAAAAATTCAGGATTAGTGTCACAACTCGAGAATTTAATTGGAGGCTTGGAAAAAGAACCTATGGAGAAACTGTTGGTTGATGATGATGGATCGATCAAACAACACACCACGGATTCGAAAAACCATTCCAATGATGACAACGACACTTTGTTTATAATCAGTGATCAAACTAAATCAAGGTAGGGTGTGTTGTATTGAGTTCTATTCATTTTTCATTAATACTACACTGAACACGGACCATTCAAAAAACATATTGACCCGCAGATCGGTTATTGTTTCAGGATGGGATATTATATATAGGATTATCAAGAGACTGGTCTTTATTTCTCTTTATTTATTATCATAATGGAAATGGGTTGAGGCCAACACAAAAAAAAAGGTCGAGATTCAGTCATTAGGGTTTCTATTTGTCATTTTATCCCTCCTTCCTTCACATTCTTCACTTTTGGATCCCCATGGTCATGGATCAACATTGTCTTCTAGCTCTAAATGCGATCGAACTTTTGGATTGATGGAAAATCAATAACAGAGGTAGGATCAGTGTATATCGGGAGCCAAGGATCTCAGATCTGTGACCATTTAATGTTTTAGGAATCAAAGGAGGAATGGTGGTCCACCCAAGGGATGACTAGAATAGGTGGTGGTTGTGTCACACGTTGGTGCGGCCCAGCATGAGCAGTGGAGGAGGCCAAATATGGGGGCATTGGCAGTGTGTAGGACATGACAGGGCAGTGGGACGTAGAGGGGGTTTGCGGGAAGCAGCAGTGGTGCGACCACATGGGAAGTGGCCAGAAACTATGTGTATCGTGCTGATATAAGGGGATACATGGGCCAGACCGAGCGAACGGGTTGGGGATATCTGGGTTAGTTCAAGGAGGTCAGGCCTAAAGGGATGAGTTAGGCCAAGAGGGCTGGTTCATACCAAGTGGACGGGTCGAACCAAAGTCAAAATTGTTGTGACTGAGGTGAATCCATTCCATAGTCGACTGAGGAAGTAGATAGTGATTCGTGCCAGCTCCAGTGGGTATGTGGCCATGGCCATAAAATATCGACCACCACGGTCTATCCATGGCAGTTGTTCTGTGAGGAGGTCGACCTCAACAGTCAATGCACTGACCGTGCAGTCGGTCTAAAAGCCCGGTGACCCCCTTCAAAAATTAAAACAACCATAACTTCTAAGAAGAGCGTCCAATCGACAGTATTTCTATGGTGTTGAGACCCAGATGTTGAGATAGTCCTTTTGAGACAATTGTTGATTTTTTTAGTTTGAACTAGTAAAGGTTGAGAGAGTTTCATTGGTCCTTTCCTTGAGTATTTAGTATGGAATTATGTCAATATCACTAGATTGTAATCCCCTCTGGAGGTCGAGTCCTAGAAAAATTATGGTATCACTCCAAGGGACTAGAGTGAAATCACATATCATCCCTAATGGAGTTTTGTGGAATTGACGTAACCACTGAGAGTAGGGAGTTGTTCCTCCATATAAAAGGCCACATTATTAGGGTCAGTGGTATTTCAAAGTTTATATGGGTTGGAACCTCCATGTTGCGAGTTGATCCAGATTGGGTATGCGGTATTCCCTAGTCTGTCTAGGCAGGATCCCCTCCTTTTGTAACATAGTCTTCCTTCACCAATGTGCTCTCTTTGGATGGGGCAGAAATGTTCTAGACCACTTTGCGAGTGTCTCTGATGATATCATGGATCGTGGATTGAGTTCTCCCATAATGAGCATGCTAGGATAAGAATCTTGTGGCTAGTAACTAGTTGTGTATTACCTTGATACTTTGTCTCTTTGATTGAGTATATATGGATGTTTTTGTTATATGTTTTGTAGACATAAACCTTTATAAATCTTACTATAATTTCTTTTTTTTGTTATTTCTTTGTGGTGTTCCTTTGTGGTTTCGAGGTGTCCTACCATGGAGTTATTTGTGAGACTAGAAAACTTAGGTGTGTTCATGTGGATTTTTAGACAGTATTCCCTATAAGGACCCATCCATAAACATTACATAATCTTGATTTAAGTTAATAATTCACATTTAGGATCTTTTTAGGTTTATAGTTTTAGATAATTAGGTCGTAACTATTACATTACATCTCAAAAATTAAAAAGTAGACACTCTACCAAAAAAAAATTCATAATAATAAAACTCCATAAATAAAATACGATTTATTTTCTCAATATAAATATTCTTGAATACATCATTTTTGTTACCATTCCTTATACCTTGTGAAAAACTTTTCAAAAACTTATTATGAGCATAAAAATATCAGTAAGGGTTATAAAATAAGGAATGAAAACATGAGTCCATCAATACATACAAATCAATGAAATCAGACTTCTCAATCATTAAAATTAACCTCTTTAATATACCTTAAGAAATCATAATATTTATGAATAACACATAGAAATCATAAATCATAAAGTTAACTTGTGGAATCCATAACATACTTACATTGTAGCTTTCACATCTACATAGGGAGTTATGTTTGGAATACCTATCACAGTATATTCCCTAAATCTCTTAAGAGAAACATTAAATTTTACAATATAAATATTACCCAATGCATTGATGAGCTATCTCAGGCTCACCCACCCTATTTTTATCACAAAACCACCTGTATACGTAAACAATTCCTAAGAACCAAAACATATTCATAACACATAAAAAAGTATAAAAGAAAGATAACATTTCCAAATTACAATCACAATATAACCTTTCAATATGTTGACATAATAAATCCATTATCAAAACCATTTTCAATACCAAAATACATAAAAAGGTATATGGTATTTATTTTCCTTTTAAAAACATTATAGCTTTTTAAGGAAGCCAAATAACAAATAATGCTCACAGCGGTGGAAAGGTCATTGTCACCGCATATGTTAAAAGGAAAACATTCCCTAAGTCATTTAGTGAAACACTACGTAGAAAAAAGATTCAATTTGAATGAAATTAAAATTAAAAGGGTTTTATACACCATATAAAATCAAGTCATGTATAAATCAAAATATTCCTCAATGAAAGCTGGTTGAGACGAAGTCCCTTACCTTGAATCTGAATCATCATGTATGTTCCTTGTTCTTCCTAAATAATAAACTTAAGTTAATATCTACATTAGTCAAAACATTTTTCATGTTTATTATTCCTTTTAGATCACATATTACTATGTTATAAACATTAAGTAATTATTTAATTTAATATCGGTAGTTTTTTCGATATTAGGTACTTGATTAAAAAATGAACTTATCTAATTAAAAATTTCCCATATGGTAAAAATACCATTATCTCCATAATTATATTAAATATTTCAATATCATATATATCTAGTATATATATTTATTTATAATAGTATATAACCATTGGAGATATGAAATGAAATGCACCATTCTTGGTGACGGTAAGTCGTACGTCTTCATGAATTGTACTTTCATTTCTTTTTCATATTTAAAGGAATGAAAACTAATGATAAGTATGTATATTATAATTCTGTTATAATATAATATATAATTTCATTAACTTCACCCTTTATACATTCAATGTATAGTATGAATGAGTCATATCACTTTGAGGGGGCGGTAGTCCGCACTTCCTCAAATGAAATTATTCTATTTACCCATTATGGAAAGCATAAAAGTATGCTATATATAAAAATAAAGAATAATAGAGGTAATATCAATATAATATATATCACTTATAAATATTTTTCCATCATAATTTCTACCATTAGAGATGGTATGGAAAAATTGAACAATCATCGTTTCGTGAACAGTAGTTCATTGTACACAAAAAAATATGTTCGTATCCATTAGATTGAGGTTTTTGTAAGTGTAGATAGAATTATTATCATAAAAACATCCTAGTATATTTAATATAATGGTTTTGTTATAAAATAATTGAATAAAGATATTTTATGGGGTTGTAGAGGGAAAATAAATGAAAGAATCTTGAGAGAAGACATTACCTCAAATCGGGTTACTCCTTTTCATTTAATCTAAAAGGATTTCTTTAATTTCCATCTTCCTAAGTGGTGGATTATATGAGGAATAGAGGGATATTTGGATACTATTTTAGTAGAATTTGGATTATCCAATGGTCTTGAGAGGTGTGAGTAAGGGTTAGAGGTGATTCCCTTTTATAAGAGGGAGGAGAGGCACTTTCGGAAGGTATTAAAATATTATTTTATTATATAATTATTTTCGGTTTCAAATGGTCCCAAAGTCATTTATTTAAAATATAAGATGATTTTAGGTCTAAAAAAGCTCAACCAATATGTTTTAGACAATTTTTGGGATCAAATTTAACCTTACATTTTAGTTTTAACCCTTAGTTATCTAATTTAACTCTTACCATGTCTTCTTGTGTATTCGTACTATATGGTTAATATAGTTAATATAGTTAATATAGTTACTATAAAATTTCAATAGAACATAAAGTGGTCATTAATGAAATTTTCAACATTAGTTAAGTCATTTGGATGAATATTATATTTGTATGAATAATATATCAATTAATAAAATTGTATTTGTTTTAAAAACTCATTTATGTCAATTTTTATACTATTAATATCATGCATTTTTAGAATTCCATAGCAACATGATTATTTAGAAAAAACATCATTAATTCAAAGATAAAAAGTCATACTCATCCATAAAGTTAATTTATGGCATAAAAATATTTAAAATAAATTTATTTTAATATTTATAATCTCATTTATCTAAATCATTCATTAATAAGGTAATCACTACATCACCGTTGTGTCATAAATATATTAATTTATTTGATATCTAAAAATTATAAATAAAATACAATGATCTAGGTAATCGTTTTATATATCTAAAGACTATAATCGAATAGATCACTTATATAAACCATTATAAAAAAATTAGTAAAAGAGACATGTTTAAATTATATTTTTTTAACTTTAAATTAAAAGTAATTAAATGTCATGTTCACACAAAAGTAGCTCTTTGGGGTCCTAAAATCTACCCAAGGATTCCCATGGTCAGAAATATCTCATCCAATAGGGTTAGGACATGTGTTAGGATAGTTTAATATTATTATAATATCATTTTGTACCCTTATTTACCATATTTACCCTTCAACCATGGTAAATAAAATATTTACTAAAATTACTATTAAAAAGGTCTAAAAAAGGTACCTATTTATACAATTAATACCTCTAAATTCCAAATATGGAATCCATTTTTCCAAATTGAAAACATAGACATCGGATAAAATAATTTAAAATTAAATCCCGTTGTCAAAACCAAAAAGCGTGTTTTTATGAAGTAAAAACTACAAAAACATTTATATGTGTTTATATCCAATTTCAAGGTGAAATTACATAAAATGACAAAAAATAGATCAAATGATAAAAATATAATCCAATAATTCTATAAAACAAACTAAAATTAAAAACTAACTATATAAATAAATTATATGAAAAGAAAATTTTGACTTAAAATGGTGTATTTTTAATTATTCATTAAAAAATTAGATTTTTCTGAAAAATAACAAAAAAATATCCGAAGTAAATTTTGATGTCCCAATTCTAAAGAAGACGTTTATTTTTTCAAATGGAACATATAAAAGTGAAAAAAAACTATATTTAAAAATGGTTTTCCGTCAAAAGATAGTAAAACTACTTTTTAAATATATTAGAATATTTATGCTTAAAATAAGATTCATTCTCATTTTAAGCCTCTAAATTTTATTGGATAAATGGAAAAACATTTATTAAACATATTTAATACTAATATAGTTATTTCTATTCATTCCCACTAATAAAATAGAAAGTCATTAACTATAATTTAAAATAATAATATTATATTATTATTATTTTTCAGTATTTCTCAGCATTGTGTGCAACATATGATTTCAGAGAAACCAATTGTTCTGTGTCAAGTATGCCATCAAACATAGAATCCCCTTTAAAGTAAAATTAATAATTAATTCAAAAATATTAATAAATATGAAAATTTCATATTCTTTATTTACCTGAGAAGTTACATCCTTCCCCATTTTGGAAATTGCATTCTCACAATTTTATTCACTTATCAAATAAGAGGGGGTATTTATCCCTCATACCATTTTTAGATTCTCATGATACCTCTTCAACCATATGGTTTTAACACAAAACCTTTACCTGATGAATTACTTTATTCCCCAACACATTCTCTCTTCGGTCAAGAATCAGAACTGGTTATTCCTCAAAAGAAATATTCTCTTCCAACTAAACTACCTCTAGACTCAAAACGTGAGACAGATCCACCAAATACTTTTTCAAAATTAAAACATAAAAAACATTGTGTACATGAGATTAAATTGGGGATAAATCCTCTATGTAGGAAACTGATCCAACCTTCTCCAGGATTTTGATAGGGTCCAATGAACCTCAGACTCACCTTTCCCTTTTTACCAAAATGAATCACATATTTCCAAAGAGAAACTTTTAGAAATACATGGTCACCTACCTCGAAAGAATGATCCTTACTTTGGTTATCTGTATAATGTTTCTTCCTGCTTTGAGCTGTTCTCATGTGATTCTGTATCAACTGAACTTTTTCTACTATCTCTTCTACTACTTTTGTTCCCATAAACATCCTTTCAAATACTTCATCCCAAAAAGATGGAGTTATACACCAATTTCCATATAATGCCTCAAATGGTTCCATCTATACACTGAAATGAAAACCATTATTATAATAAAACTCAACCAAAGAAATATGTTGGTCCCAAATTCCCTGGAAATCCTTTTACCAAGAACATAGCATATCCTCCAAGGTCTGAATTATTTTTTCTGACTGCCCATCTAATTGAGGATGAAAAGTTATACTAAATTTTAATTCAGTTCCCAATGACTTCTGAAGGCCTTTCCAAAATTTAGTAGTGAACATGATATCATTATAAGATACAATGGATAGGGAAACTCCATGTAACCTGACTATCTATTTAATAAACAACCGAGAGATTTGATCTAGAGACAAATTATCTCGAATAGTAAGAAATTTAGTATATTTAGTCAATTGATCACAAATAACCAAAATTGTATTGTTACCTCCAGAAGTCCATGGTAATACCACTAATAAATCCATGGAAACATTTTCCCATTTCTAATATAGCATTGGAAAAGGAAGAAGCATCCCATTAGGTAACTTTCATTCTGCTTTAACCTGTTGACAAGTTAAACACTTCACAGTAAAGTCAGCAATATCTCTTTTTATTCCATCCCACCAGTAATACTTCCGTAGATCTTTGTACATCTAAGTATTGCTAGGATGAACTAAAAATGGAGAACTATGAGATTCACTTAATAATTCTTTCTTCAACTGGGAATCACAAGGCACACATATTCTGTTTACAAACGTCAAAACACAATATTTATCGATGTTAAATTTAGGTTACTTACCCTTCTGAACTAATTCTACCTTTTTCTCCAACTCACTATCTTCTTTATGTGCTTGATTTATTCTGTCTACTTGATACTATTTCACTACCACATGAATCAAAATATAGGAATTCCCTACACCAAAAACATCCAATACAAAATTCATCAAATTAAAAACCAAATAATCTGGTTCTAAACGTATCATGGTTAATGTAGCATAATTCTTTTGACTGAAAGCATCATCCACTTTATTATCCTCTCCTAGATGGTAATAGATTGTGAAATTATAATCCTTGATTAATTCTATCCATATTCTATGTCTCATGTTTTATTCCTTCTGAGTAAATATATACTTCAAACTTTTATGATCAGCATATATTTCACACTTTATTCCATACAATTGATGCCTCCAAATTTTTAATGCATAAAAAATAGTAGCTAATTCCAAATCATGTGTAGGGTAATTTAACTGATGAGGTTTCAACTAACGTAAAGCATAAGTAATTACCTTATCATTCTACATTATGACATAACCATTTCCTTTCCACGAAGAATCACTACAGATAAAAAATTCACCATTCCTAGAAAGAAGTTCCAAAACTGGAGCATTCACCAATATTGTTTTAAATTCCTGAAAACATTTATCACATTATTTTGTCCAGATGATCTTAACACCTTTTTGAGTTAACATAGTTAGTGGGCTATATAAACTTGCAAAATTTTCAGCAAAAATTTGGTAAAAACCAAGTAAACCAGGAAAAATAATAATCTTGGTTATATTTGTGGGTTTTGGACATTCTTTAACAATTTTTTTTATAAGGTTCAACAGTTATGCCATCTTTAGAAACAATATACCCAAGGAAAGAAATTTTCTGCAACCAAAACTCAGACTTACTGAATTTCCCGTACAATTTATTTTGTTTTATGTTTTTCAAGACAACCCTTAAATGAAATTCATGATCCTCATTACTTTTGTAATATACCAAAATGTCATTAATTAACACAACCACAAACTTATCCAAGAACTCACAGAAAATTCTACTCACAAGATCCATGAATATAGAAGGTGCATAGGTTCACCCAAAAGTAATAACTAAAAATTCATAATTGCCATATCTAGTAAGAAATGTGGTCTTTAGAATTTCTTCTTCCTTTACTTTCAAATGATGGTACCCCAACCTCAAGTCAATATTTGAAAAATATGGAGCTCCCTAGACCTAATCAAACAAATCATTGATATGAGTGAAATGATACTTGTTCTTAACAGTTATGTTATTCAAGGCTCTATAATAAATGCAAAGTCTCATTCAACCATATTTCTTTTTAACAAACAAGAAAGGAGAACCCCATGGTGATGTTCTAGGTTGAATGAAACATTTATCTAATAACTCCTGTAATTGTTTCTTTAACTTTAAAATTTCAATTTTATCCATTCCATAAGGGGGTTTTGAGACTGTGTTATCATCAGGAAATAAGTCAACTGTAAATTAAACTTCTCGTCAGGTATTATACCGGGAAACTCATTAGGAAAAACATCAACATACTCATTTACCACTGTTATATCATTAATTTAAATAGTTTCTTTGTTTTCAATAATACGTGCAAGGTAAAATTCATTTCCATATTTTACTAGTTTCAAAGATTCCTGATATGTTATAAAAAGTAAGGGTTCAGTAATTTACACAAACTGAAATTATTTTTGAAAAGAAACCTCATTAGCTCTGCAGTCAATCTTATCATAACAAATAAAAATCGAATCTATACACAAAATAACATCAAAATCTATTAGAGGCCAAATAATAAATTTTGTAGGTAGATTCCTTCTTCACACAAGTACATGAAGGTTTTTATGATTTCTTTTTTTTTCTCAACATTTACTCTAGGCGTTTTTACCACAATCTTATGATTTATATCTTGAGATGGAATTCCAAATTTACTATAAAATTTCCTAACTATTAATGATTGTGTAAACCCTAAATAAAACAACACATTGGAAGAATTTGAATAAACAAACAGTGTACTAGATACTAATTTATTTGATTGTCGAACATCTTCTGATGTACATTCAAAGGATTTCACCACCCCTTTCTTCTTGTAGTTTAGCTAATTTCCTTAATTTGAGTTCTTTGTTGCACACTCATTTTCATTATAACCCATTTCATTGCACTTAAACCATTTTATTGACTGTAAGTCATATTTTTTCTTACCATTACCCTGAAATTGTTTACTGCAATTAAGAGCCTTATGCCCCATTTAAACACATCGGTATCACTTACCAGAATTCGACAGTCAATCCCTAGTGTGATTTTTACCACAATTTTCACAAACTGTAAACTTATGTTTCTTAATATCAGACTTTTTTGAAGAGTTCCTACCTTTAATCTACCACCTCAACCTATTATTCTATTATTTTTCAAAGAACACATGATCATAGGAAAACTCTATTTCCACCTTCTCCACATATCAAAAAAGTTTTTCATAATTTTTTAACTCATGATAAGATAAATCCATTCGATGATTTGGATTTAATTTTGTGTAAAAACTATTTATTTTACTATCAATATCCTGTATGAAATTTGGATCATACCTTGCCATTTGAGTGAATGTTTCTTCAAAAGAAGTCATTGATTCATCCTATATCCTAAATTCTAATAATTTTTTATCCATCCTATGTCAAACTGCCTTAAAAAAATATTTCTCAAGAAACATACCTTTTAATTCATCACAAACAAGAGCATCAATGTCATCACTATCCCTAATATTTTCAAAAATATACCACCACTGATCGGCTTCACCTTTAAAATGGTAAACATAAAGACTAACCTTTTGATGTTTTGAACACCGAATGACATCAAAAATCTTTTCTAGTCCTTTAATCCACCCTTCATCTAGCACAGGGTCAGATTATCCTCTTAATAATGGGGGATGTTGCCTCATGGAATGCTTCTCTACTAATAGGTTCTTCTATAGATGATCTAGTTGATCGCGTTCACGGATACCACCACCATATATAGCCTGAGTCAATTATTCCATCACTGCAAAAAACTTTTCAGTTCCAATTCCAACCATCTCAGGTTGAAGATTTGGATGTTTGTTTTCCTGTTGATGTCATCTCGTCATAGCTTCCCTAATTACTCTATGGAAAACCATTCTGAACACAGAAGTATCTTAGGTTAAAGAACATGGTAATCTTAAAATACTATATCCTTTCAATCTTACCATAAATTAATTTATTGATTTTAATCTAACAATATCCTAACTCCTAAAGTTCCCTAAAATGACCTTTGATACCAACTGTAATGTCTTAGCCTTCAACATTACATAATCCTGAGTTAAGTCAAGAATTAAATTGAGGATCATTTTACGTTTATTTTTTTAGATAATTAGGCAGCAACTATTAAATTACATCTCAAAAATTACAAAGTAGACACATCTACTCTACCCAAATTTTATCACAATAATAAAATTACATAAATAAAATAAGATTTATTTTCTTGATATAAATATTCTTGAATACATCCTTTCTCTTACCCTTCCTTAAACCTTGTGAAAAACATTTTAATAACTTGGGACGAGCATAAAAATATAATTAAGGGTTATAAAATAAGGAAATAAAACATGAGTTCATCAATACATACAAATCAATGAAATAATACTTCTCAATAATAAAACATAAACACTTTAACATACCTTATGAAATAATAATATTTATGAATTACACATAGAAATCATAAAACATAAAGGTAACTTGTGGAATCCATAACATACTTACATTGTAGCTTTCACAGCTATATAGGGAGTTACATTTGAAATACCCATCACAGTACATTCCATAAATCTCTTAGGAGAAAAATTAAATTTTACCTTCTTCATGTTACCCAATGCATTGAAGAGCTATTTCAGGCTCACCTACCTGAGTTTTATCACAAAAACACCCGTATATGTAAACAATGCCCGAGAACCATAACATGTTCATAACACATAAAACAAGCATAAAGGAAAGATATCATTTCTACATTGCAATAACAATATTTCATTTCAATATATTTACATAATAAATCCATTATCATAACCATTTTCAATACCAAAATACTTAAAATGGTATATGGTATTTATTTTCCTTTTAAAAATATTATGTCTTATTAAGGAATCCAAATAAAAAATAATGCTCATGGCGGCAGAAAGGTCATTGTCACTGCGTATGTTAAAAAGAAACATTCCCTTTGTATTTTAGTAAAATGATACGTAGAAAAAATATTACCTTTTAGTGAAATTAAACTTTAAAGGGGTTTATACACCATATAAAAGCTATTTTTGTATAAATAAAAATATTCCTCAATGAAAGTAGATTGAGACGAAGTCCCTTACCTTGAATCAGACTCGTCGCGTCTATTCCTTGTTCTTCAGGAATTATAAAACTAAGTTAATTTATACATTCTTCAAAAAGTTTTTCATGATTTTTATTCCTTTTATATCACTTATTACCACTTTATAAAGATTACATAATTATTTAAGTTAATATCCGTTGTTTTCTTGATATTTGGTACTTGTGTCATAAATGAACTTATTCTAATTACAAATTTTCCATGTGGTCCAAAGTACATTATCATGAAAATTATATTCATGATTTTAATATCATATATATCCAGTATATATATGTATTTATAATAGTACATAACATTTCAATATAAAAAATGTAATGCACTGTTCATGGAGATGGTAAGTCTTACGTACGCATGAACGCTACTTTCATTTTTTTTCATATTTAAAGGAATGAAAAATAAATGATACATTGGTATATAATAAGTCTATTATAATATCATATATATAATTTCATTAACTTCATACTTAATACATTCCATGTATGGAATGAACGAGTCATATCACATTGAAGGGGTCGTAGTCCGCACATCCTCAAATGAAATTATCATATATACCCATTATTGAATCCATAAAGGTATGATATATATGAAAAATAAAAAATTATATATAAAATATGAATATAAAATATATCACATATAAATACATTTCCATAATAATGGTCACCATAAGAGGTTGTAGTGAAAAATTGAACAATCATCGTTTCGTGAGGCAGTAGTTCGTCGTACATAGAAACAGTATGTTTATAACCATTATATGGAGGTTTGTGTATGTTTAGATATAATACTTCTCCTAAAAATATCCTAGTATATTTAAAATACTGGTTTTGTTATAAAATAATAGAATAAAGAGAGTTTAGTGTGTGGAGAAGGTAAATAAATGAAAGAATCTTGAGAGAAGACATTACCTAAAATCTGCTAACTCCAATTGATTAATGAAAAAAGGAATTCTTGAATTTTCTTTCTCCCAAGGTGTGTCTTCTAGGAGGAATATTGGGATATTTGGATATTGTTTTTGCATAGTTTGGATGATCCATGGAGCTTGAGAGTTGTGATTAATGGTTAGTGGTGATTCCCTTTTATAAGAGGGACGTGGGTCACTTTAGAAAGGTATTGAAATATTATTTTATTATAAAATTATTTTCGGTTTCAAATTGCCCCAAAGTAATTTAAGTAAAATATAAGATACTTTTGTGTCAAAAAAATATCAACCAATTGGTTTTATCCAAGTTTTGGTCTCAAATGTAACCTTATCTTTTTTTCTTTAAACCTTAGTTAACTAATTTAACTCTTACCATGTCTTCTTCTGTATTCAAACTATATGGTTAATATAGTTACTATAAAATGAAAATAGAACCTCGAGTGTTTCATTAATGACATGTTCGTCATTATTTATGTCATTTGGGTGAATCTTATATTTTTAAGACTATAATATCATTTAATAAAATATTATTTTTTAAACTCATTTATGTCAATTTTAATACTATTCATATCATGACTTTTAAAAAATCCATAACAACATGATTCTTTCAAAAAAACATAATTCTTCAAATATATCAAGTCATACTTCTACATAAAATTTTTGTATCGAATTAAAAAGTTTAAAATAAATTTATTTTAATATTTATAATCTCATTTATCTAAATTATTCTTTAATAAGATAATCACTACATCATCATTATGTCATAAATATATTTATTTATTTGATAAATAAAACTTATAAATAAAATAACATGATGTAGGAAATATTTTTAACATTATAATGAATATAATATAATATATCACTTTTATAACCCCATATAAAATTTTCTTTAGTAAAAGATACTTGTTTAGGTTTTGTTTCCCTTAACTTTAAATTAAAAGTAATTAAATGTCATTTTCATAGAAAAGTGGTTCCATGGGGTCCTAAAATAGACCCAAGTATTCCCCTCATCATAAATATCTCATAAAATAGGGTTAGGACATTTTTGAGAGTAGTTTAATATTATTTTAATATTATTTTTTACCCTTTATCCATGGTAAATAAAATATTTACTGATGTTCCTATTCATAATGTCTAAAAATAAAAGGTAACTATTTAAACAATTTGAACCAATTGATTCCAAATATGGAATCCATTTTTTAAAATTCAAAACAAAAAAAATTGTAAAAATTAATTTAAAATTAATTCTGGTTGCCAAAACCAAAAATATTGTTTTTAAAATGTAAGAACTACCAAAAGATTGACATGTTTTAATGTCCAATTTCAAATTGAAATCACGTAGAATGACCATTATTTGATTAAATGATAAAAATTTAATCCAATTACACTTTAATACCAATTAAAATTACAATCTAACTATATAAATAAATTAGATTAATAGTCATTTTTGAATTAAAATTCAGTATTTTTTACTATTCATTAAAAAATGAACTTTATCAGAAAAATACCAAAAAATTATCCAAATTAAATTTTGATGTCCCTATTCTAATGAATAAGATTTTTTTGTCAAATGTAACATATAAAAGTGAAAAAAAACTAGATTTAAAAAGGTTTCACTATCAAAAGAAGAAAAAACTACCTTTTTAAAATATTAGATTATTTATGCTTATAATTAGAATCATTCCCATTTTAAGCCTCTAAATTTTATTGGATAAATGTAAAAACATTTAAAAACATATTTAACCATAATATTGTTAATTCTATAAATTCCTTCCAATACAACGTCTAGGCGTTAACTACCATTTAAAATAATAATATTATATTATTATTATTTTCATTATGACTTAGCATTGTCTGAAACATATGATTTTAGAGAAAACCCATTATTGCATGTTGGGTATGCCATCGAACATCAAATCCCTTTTTAAGTAAAATTAATATTTAATTCAAAAATATTAAAAAATATGGAAATTTCATATTCTTTATTTACTGGGATGTTACAGTCCCAGTACCTCTTTTATTACAAGTTGGACTTATGGTTATAGAATCTTTTTAGTGGGATTGTATTTGGACTTGTTTACTTTCAATTACATTCACTTTTTTACACTGGTTGTGGGACATTATGGTCTGCATGCATTTTTTTACTTAGTGTTTTTACATTTCAATATTTATGGCTTGGAGATGGGTGTGTGTGTATAAGTACTTTTGGCTAATGCCTCCCATTTGAGGGATATTCCAACTATGTGCTAGTCACTAGCCCCTGGCCTATTAGAGGTGGGATTGGGGTAGTCACAATAGATTTCCCTATGGGAAAGGTCATGAAAAAGTGGTATCATATCATGTGAGTTCTACTTTAGGATCAGGAGTCTTTAGGGATAGTTTAGTGCAACAGTTTTAAGTGTTTCAAGTAAAAATTTTAGTAGAGGGACTCAAGTGTTGGTGTGGAAGCCAACTTATCCATACATAAGATCTCTGATGACCTTCTTTTCAACTCGGTACATGAAAACATGTGTTTTAGGGAAAACAATTTTACATGCATTATATAGGAATGGTTGTGTTTTCCATGTCCTTCTTGAGTCAGTTCTCCCAATATACTCTACTGATTGTGGTACATCTTGTTTTATTTCATGATTCCTCAATATAGATATCCAGATAGGATTTTATTATGTAATCATGAGGGTGACCTTCCTATAGATAAGGAATCAATATTAGGGCATGTACTGGAGATAGCACATATTGGTGGTTTAGAAACTATACCACCACATGTCGAGTAGCAGCTACTACGAGCTGTAACGTCTAGGTTCCGGAAGCCACCCAGAGGCGCCCCATACCCGATTGGTCACATTGCCTCAAGCACATTTCCCTAAATTCTAGAGAGTGGAAACTAGCAGTGAGGTCCTTGGATGTGATAGTGGGGAAACTATTCCCTCATTGGCAGAGTAACACAGTGTAAGTAAATCAGATATACAATAGCGGAAGCAGTAAACTACCAAACAATAGTAAATAGTGGATGACTGAAATAATAAACAAATAGAGCACATATATATAAAATGATGCGTGATACTTATATCTAGAAAAGAATCCAAACACATCACAATTCTTAAATAAAGTACTAAACAAAGTACAAAAGAAAATAGATAAACAACTCCTCAACATCATAAGACTCAGCTTAATCCCTCGCTCTCCAGCTTCAATGCAGTCAAGTACTTGAAGTAGAACGACGCTTCCCCTTATCTATACCTGCAGTAATATAATCTGTTTGGCCCCAAAAGTGTGACCCAAATAGGGTGTTATACTAAATACCAGTAGGAAACCACCCAAAGTTATGTTCCTAACAGTTAGTGAGTATATATGGTAGGCAATAAGAAAAGAGAAGTCCTAAACAAGGAAGTACTCACTAGAAAACAATCCTACAGTTTCAATGCATTCAATTTCACATATAAAGTAGCAACTAATAAAATAAGGTAACCCTCCCGAAGTACTCACAGCCTAACCCCTATGGTTCAACCAAACAAGAATAAGCATCCCTTTGGGAATTTTATACAGTCTAACCCCTCTGGTTCAGCTTAAGCATAGACTCTCTGAGAAAGCACTCACTGTCAATTTCTCATATAGTTTCATATCGGTAACTAAAAGGTGAAATGGGGATGCACATACATATCATTCCCCATGTGACCCACATCGAGGAACTACAGACACTCTGAGGAAGAACTTTCGTCAATTCCCTCTATGGTCTCGCATCGTAACAGTAAAAACAAACCCTCTAGAGAAGCCCTCACGTCCATTCTCTTTATGGTCAACTACACCAGGTTCCCACAACCCTGTGAAATTCCAAAAAGAATAGAAATGCATAGAGGCCAAAGTAACCTTAAGAACTACTTGGATAAATAGTCTACAGCATAACAGCATGTCAGATAATAATCAATCCATCCTACAATACTATGCATGGAAAACAAAGCAATAGCCTAACAGGAAAAGCTAGACCAAAGGGTCATAAACAAACATGCATGGGAAAACACTTCCAAAGCATAGAAAATAGCCTTATTAACATTCAATTAACCTCTACTAAAGCATACAATAATATCAGGAAAATAACAGGGCTAAAACCATAAACATGCAATACCCCAATCAAGGGTATTGGGCACTTTTGCACATATAACTCAAAGACTCTCTACAGAAAGGAAAAAACCACTTACCTATGTGTTATAAGATCGTTATATGTGAACCTCAAGCCTTGAATCTCCCAAGAACCCCGTAGATCTACAAAAACTCTAAAACTTCTCAACTGATGCTATCTCACGAGAGAGGAGAAATCAGAAGATGGTGTTCTAGAATAAGAGATAACTCACCGATGCGATTTCAACGCAATCGACAGTGGTTGAATCAGAGAATAGATTCTCGATCAAGGGATCAGGGAAAGATCAGCGTCGTACAGATCCTCTCAGATGAAGAGGGCGAAAAAGAAGACTTTTCTACCAATTAGACACAACCTCAGCCCATTTTAAGGAAATAAAAAGATACAAAATGGCATGTACTTTATAAGTACACGGCGTGTACTTTCCCTTACCTCCCCCCACATTAGGCGATCTCCAAGTCACCACCCACGACCATGTTCATGGCAGTTATACGACCATCACCTAGCTACCTGCAGTAACCGAGTACACAACTTGTACTTATGAAATTTCTAAAAACTCCACTTTTACTCAAAAACACCAGAAAAGGGAAGAACATACCTGAAAAGAAGATCTCGGTTCTTACAAACATTACCCCTTAAAGAAATTAGTTTCATAATTTCCTAGCATCACGGCATCGAAGAAGAATCCTCAAATAGCTCTGGCCATTGCGATCGTACATCAGTTTTCCTCTTCTGGGTCTAATCATGTACATGCTCATACTAACATAGCACTCGTACCAAAGGAATGGATCGGCCAGGAAAAATCATCGTACATCGGTCAACAATCTAGATACGATGATTTTTGAATAAGTATTCCACCCTTAACTCAACCTTAATGGGTTCAAAAACATGAGATGAGTCTAAGAAGTAATTTCGAGGCTGAGAAATGCGGAAGACACCGTGTATAGCGCGGTACCTCTATAGTAACAACAACCGATAGGTAACCAACCCAATTCACTCCAACACCACAAACGGCTCAACGCACATCGTCAAAAGCTTACCATGTCTTCTAATCATACAGTTTCCTAACCACGGTGTGACATGAAGAAAAACCTGATCTCCGACCTCGTACTCCAGAGGTCATCTCGGTCAATCAGAATAAGACTTCTGTTGAGACTGTTTTTTATCCATTCTCTTCTGAATCAGTTATATCTTCTTTATAGTCTCCTGGACATGAAAAGGTCCCAGTATAGCTGCCTATCCTGCCTCCAGCCAATATATGGGTGATCTGCATGGCCTACTATATAAATCCTCATAAGGTTCCATCTGAATAGTTTCTTGAAAACTATTGTTGTAGGCAAACTCCACAAGAGGTATGTGATTCTCCTAAGAACCTCCAAAATCCAGAATGCATGCTCGAATCATGTCCCCAAGCACCTAAATCGCATGCACAGACTAGACATCTGTCTAGGGGCGGTATGTTGTACTCAAAAGTACCTGTGTACCCAAAGCATTCTGAATCCCCTTCCAAAAATGAGAAGTAAAACGTGAGTCCCTATATGAAAAAATGGAGTGTGGAACTCCATGTAAACGTACAATCTTCTGAATGTACAATCTTTCCAACTCATCAACACTAAAGGTTTCCTTGAGAGGAAATAAGTGAGAAAACTTTGTGATTCATTCAATGAAAACACATACTGCATCATTCTCTCGAGATGACCTCGACAAACTTGTCATGAAATCCATCATGACTTCATTCCATTTCCACTCCAAAATGGGTAACCACTACAAAAGCTCTGCTGGTCGTTGATGCTCCACCTTCACCTGCTGACAGGTGGAACACCTCATCACGAAACCAGAAACATCTCTCTTCACACCTGGGCACCAAAACTAATGGTTTAGATCATGATACATCTTGGTGACACCAGTATGAACTTCCAAATTGAGGAATGAAATTCCAACATCATCTCATCGCGTATTTCTGCTGACACCCATAGGCTCCCATGAAAACTCAAGATTCAACCTCACCTATGGTCCATCCAGGAATAGGGTCCTCTCTTAACATGATTTCCCATAATACCAGGCCTTCAAAATCTGATAGCTACCTCATTCTCACTCAATCAAGAAGAGTAGAGGTAACAGCTACCGAAGATAGAAATGTATGCCCCTCTCTTTCGTGCAACTCCAAATGCATCTCAGAGAATAGAGCCATTAGCTTCCACTCACTATTGTCCTCCTAAACTTCATGTATCTGAGTCCTCCTGCTCAACGCATCTTCCACTACATTTCCTTTTCCAGGAATATATGCAGGCTAAAAGTTAAAGGACTGAACGTACTCAACCCACATTCACTGTCTCAAATTCAGATTACGCTGATTTAAGATGTACTTAAGACTTTTCTGGTTAGTGAAAACCAAAAAATTACCTCCCAGAAGATAATGTCTCCAACAGCATACAGCATGAACAACTACAGCCAACTCGAGATTGTACGTCGGGTAGTTCCTCTCATGTGGTCTCAACTATCGAGACCCATACGCAACGACTCCTCCTCCCTGCACAAGCCCCACTCCCAAACTGATACCTGATGCATTATGGTACATAGTATAGCAATTTCCCAGCTCTGGATGAAATAGTATTGGTGCTAAAGTCAACCTCCCTTTCATCTCCTAAAAATACAACTCACAAGAATCTAACCATAAGAACTTTGCACCCATCTTAGTTAGGCCCGTCAGTGGCACTGTTAAGCGTAAAAAGTCCTGTATGAAACATCTGTAGAATCCAGCTTGTAACACCCCAGGTAAATAAAGAATATGACATCTTTATATTTATCCATATTTTTGAATAAAATATTAATATGACTTTAATGGGGACGCTATGCTCGATGGCGTACCCAACACGCAACAACGAGTTTCTTGGAAATCTTACGTTTCACTCTAATAATAAAATAATATTATTTTAAATGGTAGTTAACATGTAGCCGTTTTATTGGCGGGAATGGATAGAAATAACTAAAATATGATTATATTTTTTTAAAATGTTTTTACATTTATCCAATAAAAGATAAAGGCTTAAAATACGGAAAGAATTCAATTTTAGGCGTATATGCCCTAGTTTTCACTAAAGGTTCACTTATCGCCTTTTGATGGAGAACCGTCATTAAATATAGTTTTGTTCACTCTTATACATTCTATTGGACCAAATAAAACTCTTCTTAAGAATTGGGACATCAAAATTTACTTTGTGTAAATTTTTGGTATCTTTCTGATAAAGTTCATTTTTTAATGAATAGTGTAAAATGTTGTATTTTAATTCAAAACATATTTTTATTATAATTTATTTATATGATTAGATTATCTTTTTAATTGGTTTTAAAGTGAAATTAGAATATATTTTTACCATTAAATCCAATAGTGGTCGTTGGAATTAATTTCACTTTGAAATCAGACTTAATCTAGTGTCAATCTTTTGATACTTATTGTTTCATAAAAACACGCTATTTGCTCTGACGACGAGAATTAATTATTAAATTAATTAATGTGACTTATATGTTTTGAATTTTGTAAAATAGGCTTTATTTTTGAATTCGGAATATCAAATATATCTTAGTGTGAATTTTTGGGATTTTTCTGAAAAACATCAATTTTTGATGAATAGTGAAACCACTAAGTGGTACTTATAAAATCTGATTTTTCCGTTTAAATGAAATTTTTCCATCTTTGTGTTTTGAATTTCAAAAATCCGACATACATGGTTGTCATTAAGAAGTAAAATGTGGTTCAATGGGATAAAAATAATTTTTTGGTGAATAGTAACTTATTAAGTTTTTAATCGCGATTAGAGGTAATTAGTGTAGTTTATGGTAAGAATAATGTTTTATTGAAATTAAATGACCTAGAAACATGTCATACCCTCATTGGATGTGTCATGGCCGACCAAGACAATCCATGGGTCATTTTGGGGACCCCATGGAGCCACTTTGGTTGGGAAATGACATAAATATTTTTTTATTTAATGTTAATGTAAAAATGACACAAACATGAGATGTTTTATTAAAACAATTTTTACATGGGGTTATACAAGTCATATTTATTACTATAAATAGTCATTGGAAAGCTAAAAATATTTCCTACGTCATAGTATTTTTGTTATACTTTTTAGACATTATATAAATTAAATTATTTATGACATCATGATGATGCAGTGATGACCTCATTATTTAATGATTTAAATAAAATGGAAAGATAATGTAATATCTAAGACCTACACATGTCCAAAACCTATTGGATGAGTGTATTTAGAACCCTTATCACCTTATCCTCTAAATACATCAATTTGGGAGCTTTAAAATCCGAAACTCTTTTGAAAATAAAGTAACATTTTGTAACTTTACAAGAGTACCCCTCCTCTCCTCTTATAAAGGCCCCCACCTCTACCTCCTTACCCACACATCAAAAGCCTTTGGATCGGCCACCCCCTGCCCATTTTGTCTCTCCACTTCCCTCTCTTACTCCTTGAATCATCAATTTTGGCAGAAGTCTTCCCAAGGAAGCCTTTGATCTCAAACCAAAGGGAGTTACCCGATTTTAAGGTAATGTCTTCACTTGTGTTGTTTTGTTTTATTTTGCTTCTTCAACCCCCTAAACTCTTTTTATTCATTTATTTTGTAACAAATCCAGTATCTAAAATATACTAGGATGTTGTTATAAGAATTATTCGAGCTACACTTACACACACCTACATCTAATGGTTAAAGAACATATTGTTTCTGTGGATGGCGAATTTCTGCCTCACGAAACGATGATTGTTCAACATCCTTCTAGCACCTTCAAAGGTGGACATTAATAGGACACTATATTTATATATGATATATAATATGTTTATGTTTTATTTAAGCTTCTGTATTTTTCATTTATTTCATACCTTTATGGTTTCCATTATGGGTAAACGCGATATCTTCATTTAAGGAAGTGCGGACTACCTCCCCCTCAAAGTGATTTGATTCGTTATTACGATATGTGGTATGTATAAAGGGTATATTTAATGATATTATATATGATACCATACTGGAATTAAAATACTATTATGTATCATTATGTTTTAATTTAATTAAATATGAAATAGAAATGGAAGTAGCGTTCATGCGTACGTACGGCTTACCGTCTCCATGAACGGTACATTTCATTTCTTATCTCAAAATGTTATGTACTATTATAAGTACATATATATATAATGGATATATATTATGTATGTTACATCTAAATGATTAATATAATTCTGGAATTAAAATATACATACCTCTCATATAGTTTTAATTCCATTTATACGATATAGAAATGAAAGTAGCGTTCATGCGTACGTACGGCTTATCATCTCCATGAACGGTGCATTTCATTTCTTTACTATAAATGATTATGTGATATTATAAATAAATGTATATTCTGGATATATATGATATCCAAATCAGTAATTTCATTTTGGATATAAAGAACCTTTGACCACACGAACAACATGTAATTGTAAGAAGTCCACTTTTGACTTAAGAACCAAATATCGACAAAACAATCATTATTAACTTAATGATTACATAATGTTTATAACATGGAAATAAGTGATATAAAAGGAATAATAAGATTTAAAAAGGTTCTTAATCAAGTATAAATTAAATCAAGTTTATTATTCAGGAGATTAAATAACGATCGAGTCAAGTCGGACCCGAGGTAAGGGATCCTACTCCTCTCTTTCTTTTTAAGTACACTCTTTTATGTCATCCCTTCTAAGCTCATATTCCTTGTTATTGGGTTGTTATTTTATATTATTCTTACTGTAATTTTTATGTTCATATTATTAGATACCCAATTCTCTCTCATCAATCCATTTTGGAAGTTTTGAGTGGCGCCGTTAGGCTGCCGAATTTTCGTAAGAGATCTAACCTCTCTGTTTCTCTTTACGTACTCTCCTTTATGTCACTTCCTTTAAGCTCCTATTTTTTATGATGGGGGATGTTTTTTTATATTCCTATTTCTGTACATTTTATTGTAATGTGATGAGATACCCTATTTTATCTCATCAATCCATTTTTGGAAGTTTTAAGTGGTGTCGTTAGGCTGCCGAGTTTTCGTAAGGGATTTTTCATCTCACTTTTATTCCTGTGAGATTTATGCTACATTTGCCACAATTTCCTTTTAGTGGTGTATGTACTTCCCATTATTCTACTCTTTGTGTAATATACTTTCGTTTATGAGTATTTACATCAATGATTTATTTTCCTTCTTTCATGGGGTGTATGTTTTGAAAGATACCCAAGTCGGTAAGGGAACCTTTCATCCTCCTATTTTTAAAATACTTCTTTTGTTGGGTCTTTTAATTTACATATTGTTATGTTGGGATATGTTCTCATATATCCTTATTGATGTAAATTTTATGTCCAAGTGATGAGATACACTTTTTATCTCTCATCAACTCATTTTGATGTGACGCCATTAGGCTGTCAAGGGAACTTCTTAACCCAATTTCAATTTCTTTGGGTTCAACATGTAGTTATTGAATATGTCATCCTTTAAATATGTGTGAATGACCTTTGATTATTTTACACTTAATATACACTTATATTTGGTGTATTTTTTTCACACATAATTATGTAATTGATTTATCCTTAAACCAAGAATATCGTCTTTGTATGGGACTTCATCTCAATCTCCTTTCATTGAGGCATATTTTGTTTTATACACAACCTTCTTTTATACGGTGTATAAACCCCTTGGACTTTTAAGTTTATTCAAAAGGAATCTTTTTTATACGAAGCGTTTACTAAATGACTAAAGGGAATGTTTTTGTCCTACGTATGTGGTGACAACGACTTCTTCGCCGCCATGACCATTATTTGAGTTTTGGCTTCCTCTACAAGCCATACTTTTCTTTTAAAATAAAATTAAGTACCATGTTTTACTTTTCTTTTATTTTGGTTTTGAAAATGGTTTTCATAATATTTTTATATCAATGTGTGGTATTAATATCCTGTGATTGAAAGGTGGAAATGTTATGTTTCCTTTATGCATGTTTTATGTGATACGATTATGTTTAGGTTCTTGGGCATTATTGTAAAGATGGGTGGTTCAGTGATATAATAAGGGCGGGTGAGCCCGATATAGCTCTCCAATGCATTGGGTAAGGCGAAGGAGTGAAACGTTAAGGTTTCTCCGAAGAGATTTAGGGAATATACTGTGATGGGTATTCCAAAATGTAACCAAGAGGGTTAATCCCTACGTAAGAATGTTATGAATGCCTCAAGTTACCTTTTATGTTTTATGATTTCTATGATTTATTCATGATTTTATGAGGTATGTTAAAGTGCCTATGTTTTATGGGTAAATTATGATTTCATTCTTATGTATATATGAACTCATGTTTCCTTTCTATATTTTTATATCCCTTACTGATCTTTTTATGCTCATTCCAAGTTTTTGAAATGTTTTCACGAGTCAAGGGAAAGGTATGTGATGTGATGATAGTTTCAAGGATGTGTCAAGAAAGAATCCAAGTTTTATTTTAATTATGTTTCCGTTGATGGGAAGAATGAATCTTGTCTTTTATGTAACCACTTTGTTTAAATGTGGAGTGTAATGCAAGTTTTATGATCTAATTCTCTAAAACTCTAAACCTGAAAAGATCCTCAATGTGTAATCTTGTAATAACTCAAGATTAAGTAAGGTTTAAGGATGGGGCCTTATAGTTGGTATCAGAGGTCGGTTTAGATAACTTTAGAGGATAGGGTATCCTCTAATCATAAGTGACATTACCATAATGGTTAGGATTTCATAAAGAGTCCTAGTTTTAGATAAAGTAAATGAGTAAGTATATATTAGTGTTTATCATCCTCATTAGTACATGATGGTTTTGTTGATATACTCACACTGACCTTTCTATTTTTAGTGAATGGATGGATCTAGCAGGCACCAAAGTGACAATAGGTTTGAAGGAAACTGTGGTGGTTCTCTGATTAAGAGACTTGATGAAATGGGGTATTCAATGAGGAAACTCATGGTTGTTCTAAACCAACTATCAAGGAGTCATGATCATCCACTTGAACCATGGTATGTTCTGTAATGCATCATGTATGAGATTACCAATCGATGTGGAAGTTCAGGTAATAATTATAAAGGTAACCATTAGAGTTTATATGTTCCTTACTTTTGAGGAAATTATTGGTTATTATATGTTATGATGGAAATTGAAAGGCATGAGATAAACTTGAGGTTAAAATATGTTATATTTATTTTTGAAGATTTTATCTCGTTTTGGGAAATGTTTTGAGAATTATATTGTTTTGGAAAAAGGACAACACGCAGACCATGTGACAACCCATCACGTCGGACAAATCTATGGGAATCAAACCCACAACCAAAGTGCAACTCGTATTTATCACCTACCACTGGACTACGTGAAGTCCCTGGTTAGTTTAACTAATTCTTTTTAGTTAAATGATCTTATGAATCTATAATGATCTGATTTTGGGTTATCTATGGCAATTATTAACCTATCATGGAGGATATGTGATTAGGTCAATTACATTTCAATACGAGACTTTAGGAGCAACTGATGTTGTTTGGAGATAAATGTTATGATTTAACTTGGAATAACATGTGACTAAATCCTTCAAATATTTGGGTTTCAATCTTGGTTAGGTTTAATTTGAAGAATTTTTATGGAAATTTTTTTTATCGAATGGTCCTCGTTGAACTTTGGGTTTTGTTGGACAAATTTTGGAGATTAAGAATAGATTTTCTTTTTATAAAGGGTTATCCTTTTCTGGATTATCTGATCATGTACTAACCTTTTTGGGTTTGGTTTTGGTTAGAGTATAAAGACATGGGAAGTATATAGTTCTCTATTGTGGATTAGGTGGTTCTCTAGAAATTTATTATAGTACTCTTAATTTGAAAAAGTCTTCTTAAATACTCGTCTTTTGGAGAAAATATGAGTTTGTGTAAGGAATCTAATAAAAGTTGAAAGTCAACATGATAAGTGATTATGTTTCCTTATAAATAAATTACTCAATAAAAAGTAACTTAAAACAAAAATTTTGTCTATTAACTTTTCCTACTGGGGAATCGAATACCGTTTAACCCATCACAAGTTTGTGATTTTCTTGTGGTTAACTTTCAACTAAACATGTTTTCTATCACTCTCCATCAAAACATGACCCTTTGTTTTTTCCTCCGTGTCCATATTTTGGTACATGGAATCCTAGTATGGGTTAACTCGGGTGACCTTTGTACTTCTCTTTCTTTATTTAAAAGTGATTGTTTTACCGACTCTTGTTCCGATGTGGGACTTTCAAGGATGTTTCCAAGCCCAATTTTAAAATTACGAGGACGCAATTCCAAAACGGGGGGAAGGATGTAACACCCCAGGTAAATAAAGAATATGACATCTTTATATTTATCCATATTTTTGAATAAAATATTAATATGACTTTAAAGGGGATGCTATGCTCGATGGCGTACCCAACACGCAACAACGAGTTTCTTGGGAATCTTATGTTTCACTCTAATAATAAAATAATATTATTTTAAATGGTAGTTAACATATAGCCGTTGTATTGGTGATAATTGATAGAAATAACTAAAATATGATTATATATGTTTTTAAATGTTTTTACATTTATCCAATAAAAGATAAAGGCTTATAATATGGAAAGAATTCAATTTTAGGCGTATATGCCCTAGTTTTCACTAAAGGTTCAATAATCACCTTTTGATGGAGAACCATCATTAAATATAGTTTTTTTCACTCTTATACATTCTATTGGACCAAATAAAACTCTTCTTAAGAATTTGGACATCAAAATTTACTTTGTGTAAATTTTTGGTATCTTTCCGATAAAGTTCATTTTTTTAATGAATAGTGTAAAATGTTGTATTTTAATTCAAAACCTCTTTTTAATCTAATTTATTTATATGATTAGATTATCTTTTGAATTGTTTTTAAAGTGAAATTAGAATATATTTTTACCATTAAATCCAATAGTGGTCTTTGGAATTAATTTCACTTTGAAATCAGACTTAATCTAGTGTCAATCTTTTGATACTTATCATTTTATAAAAACACGCTATTTGCTCTGACAGTGGGAATTAATTATTAAATTAATTATTGTGACTTATATGTTTTGAATCTTGTCAAATAGAATTCATTTTTTAATGGAATATCAAATATATCTTAGGGTGAATGTTTGAGATTTTTCTGAAAAACTTCAATTTTTTTATGAATAGTGAAACCACTAAGTGGTACTTATAAAAACTGATTTTTCTGTTTAAATGAAAATTTTCCATCTCTGTGTTTTGAATTTCAAAAATCCTACATACATGGTTTTCATTAATAAGTAAAATGTAGTTCAATGGGATAAAAATAATTTTTTGGTGAATTGTAACTTATTAAGTTTTTAATCGCGATTAGAGGTAATTAGTGTAGTTTATGGTAAGAATAATGTTTTAATAAAATGAAATGACCTAGACACATGTCCTAACCTCATTGGATGTGTCATGGCAGACCAAGAAAATCCATGGGTCAACTTGGGGACCCCATAGAGCCACTTTGGCTGGGAAATGACATAAATATCTTTTTATTTAATGTTAAAGTAAAAAATGACACAAACATGATATGTTTTATTAAAACAATTTTTACATGGGGTTATACAAATCTTATTTTTTACTATAAATATTAATTGGAAATATACAAATATTTCCTACATCATAGTATTTTTTTTATAATTTTTAGACATTATATAAATTAAATTATTTATGACATCATGATGATGCAGCGATGACCTCATTATTTAACGATTTAAATAAAATGGAAAGATAATGTAATATCTAAGACCTAAACATGTAAAAAACCTATTGGATGAGTGGATTTCGAACCCTTATCACCTTATCCTAGAAATACATCAATTTGGGACCTTTAAAAACCAAACCTCTTTTGAAAATAAAGTAACATTTTGTAACTTTACAAGAGTGTCACTCCTCTCCTCTTATAAAAGGCCTCCACCTCTACCTCCTTACCCACACTTCAAAAGCCTTTGTCTCGGCCAAACCCTTCTCATTTTGACTCTCCACTTACCTCTCTTACTCCTTGAATACTCACTTTGGGCAGAAGTATTCCCAAGGAAGGCTTTGATCTCAAACCAAAGGGAGTTACCCGATTTTAAGGTAATGTCTTCACTTGTGCTGTTTTGTTTTATTTTGCTTCTCCAACCCCCTAAACACTTTTTATTCATTTATTTTGTAACAACTCCAGTATATTCAATATACTAGGATGTTGTTATAAGAATTATTAGAGATACAGTTACACACACCTACATCTAATGGTTAAAAAACATACTGTTTCTGTGGATGGCGAATTTCTGCCTCACGAAACGATGATTGTTCAACATTCTTCTAGTACCTTCAAAGGTGGCCATTAAGATGACACTATATTTATATATGATATATAATATGTTTATGTTTTACTTAAGCTTCTGTATTTTTCATTTATTTCATACCTTTATGGTTTCCATTATGGGTAAACGTTATATCTTCATTTAAGGAAGTGCGGACTACCGCCCCCTCAAAGTGATTTGATTCGTTATTACCATATGTGGTACGTATAAAGGGTATATTTAATGATATTATATATGACACCATACTGTAATTAAAATAATATTATGTATCATTATTTTTTAATTCCATTAAATATGAAATAGAAATGGAAGTAGCATTCATGCGTACGTACGGCTTACCGTCTCCATGAATGGTACATTTCATTTTTATCTCAAAATGTTATGTACTATTATAAGTACATATATATAATGGATATATATTATGTATGTTACATCTAAATGATTAATATAATTATGGAATTAAAATATACAGAACTCTCATATAGTTTTAATTCCATTAATACTACATAGAAATGAAAGTAGCGTTCATGCGTACGTACGACTTACCATCTCCATGAACGGTGCATTTCATTTCTTTCCTCTAAATGATTATGTGAAATTATAAATACATGTATATTCCGGATATATATGATATATATGATATCCAAATCAGGAATTTCATTCTGGATATAAAGAACCTTTGACCACACGAACAACATGTAATTGTAAGAAGTCCACTTTCGACTTAAGAACCAAATATCGACAAAACAATCATTATTAACTTAATGATTACATAATGTTTATAACATTGAAATAAGTGATATAAAAAGAATAATAATCTTGAAAAAGGTTCTTAATCAAGTATAAATTAACTCATGTTTATTATTCAGGAGATTAAAGAACGATCTAGTCAAGTCGGACCCGAGGTAAGAGATCCTACTCCTCTCTTTCTTTTTAAGTACACTCTTTTATGTCATTCCTTCTAAGCTCATCTTTCTTGTGATTGGGATGTTCTTTTATATTAATCTTATTGTAATTTTTATGTTCATATGATGAGAGACCCTATTCTCTCTCATCAATCCATTTTGGATGTTTTGAGTGGCGCCGTTAGGCTGCCGAATTTTCGTAAGAGATCTAACCACTCTCTTTCTCTTCAAGTACTCTCGTTTATGTCACTTCCTTTAAGATCCTCATTTTTATGATGGGGGATGTTATTTTATATTCCTATTTCTGTAAATTTTATTTTAATGTGATGAGATACCCTATTTGATCTCATTAATCAATTTTTGGAAGTTTTAAGTGACGCCGTTAGGCTACCGAGATTTCGTAAGGGATTTTTCATCTCACTTTTATTCCTGTGAGAGTTATGCTACATTTGCCACAATTTCCTTTGAGTGGTGTATGTACTTACCATTATTCTACTCTTTGTGTAATATAATTTCGTTTATGAGTATTTACATCAATGATGTATTGTCCTTCTTTCACGGGGTGTATGTTTTGAAAGATACCCAAGTCGGTAAGGTAACCTTTCATCCTCCTATTTTTAAAAGACTTCTTTTGTTGGGTCATTTAGTTTACATATTGTTATGTTGGGATATGTTCTCATATATCCTTATTGATGTAAATTTTATGTCCAAGTGATGAGATACACTTTTTATCTCTCATCAACTCATTTTTATGTGACACCGTTAAGCTGTCAAGGGAACTTCTTAACCCAATTTCGATTTCTTTGGGTTCAACATGTAGTTATTGAATATGTCATCCTTTGAATATGTGTGAATGACCTTTGATTATTTTACACTTAATATCCACTTATATTTGGTGTATTCGTTTGTCACACATAATTATGTAATTGATTTATCCTTAAACCAAGGATACCGTCTTTGTATGGGACTTCGTCTCAATCTCCTTTCATTGAGGCATATTTTGTTTTATACACAACCTTCTTTTATACGGTGTATAAACCCCTTTGACTTTTAAGTTTATTCAAAAGGAATATTTTTTATACGAAGATTTTACTAAACGACAAAAGGGAATGTTTTTGTCGTACGTATGCGGCGACAATGACTTCTCCGTCGTCGTGACCATTATTTGAGTTTCGGCTTCCTATACAAGCCATACTTTTCTTTTAAAAGAAAATTAAGTACCATGTTTTACTTTTCTTTTATTTTGGTATTGAAAATGGTTTTCATAATATTTTTATATCAATGTTTGTTATTGATATCTTGTGATTGAAAGGTGTAAATGTTATGTTTCCTTTATGCATGTTTTATGTGATACGATTATGTTGAGGTTCTTGGGCATTATTGTGAAGACGGGTGGTTCCGTGATAGACTAAGGGCGGGTGAGCCCGATATAGCTCTCCAATGCATTGGGTAACGCGAAGGAGTGAAACGTTAAGGTTTATCCGAAGAGATTTAGGGAATATACTATGATGGGTATTCCAAAACGTAACCAAGAGGGTTACTCCCTACATAAGAATGTTATGAATGCCTCAAGTTACCTTTTATGTCTTATGATTTCTATGATTTATTCATGATTTTATGAGGTACGTTAAAGTTCCTATGTTTTATGGGTAAAGTATGATTTCATTCTTATGTATATATGAACTCATATTTCCTTTCCATATTTTTATATCCCTTACTGAGCTTTTTATGCTCATCCCAAGTTTTTGAAATGTTTTCACAGGTCAAGGGAAAGGTACGTGATGTGGTGATAGTGTCAAGGATGTGTCAAGAAAGAATCCAAGTTTTATTTTAAGAATGTTTTCGTTGATATGAAGAATGACTCCTATATTTTATGTAACCACTTTGTTTAAATGTGGAGTGTAATGCAAGTTTTATTATCTAATTCTCTAAAACTATAAACCTGAAAAGATCCTCAATCTGTAATCTTGTAATAACTCAAGATTAAGTAAGGTTTAAGGTTGGGGCCTTATACAGCTAGCCCTATAAAACTTCGTACCTCAAAGAAGTTTTTCAGCTGCTCCCAGGAAAATGCTTCTCTCAATTTCTATGGGTCTACTGATACTCCTATCTCTGAGATAACATGACCCAAGATGTTGATTTGGTCCATCCAAAAGTGGCATTTTGAGAGCATAGCACACAACTGACTCTTTCTCGGTGTACTCAAAACGGTCTCAATATGTGTGTCATGGTATTTTAAAGTGTTAGAGTACACCAAGATATCATCCATGAAGATAATAATGAAGGAATCCAAGTATGGATGGAACACTCGGTTCATCATAGCCATGAAAACTTTAGGGGAGTTCATGAGACCGAATGGAATAGAAACATACTCGTATAGACCGTACCTAATTTGGAAGGCTGTAAGAGGGATATCAAATGGTCTAACGTGAAACTGATGATAATTGGATCTCAATTCAATCTTTGAGAACACCTAGTCTCCTCGAAGCTCGTCAAATAGATCATCAAGCCTAGATAAGGGATATCGGTTCTTGACTTTCAACTGGTTCAACATCTGATAATCCACACAAAGTCTAAGGGTATCGTCTGCCTTCTTTGTAAACAGGATAGGCGAACCCCAAGGAGAATTACTAGGTCGGATGAAACCCTTTTCCTACAACTCCTCCAACTACTTCTTGAGCTCCTGTAACTCTGGTGTAGCTATCCTATAAGGAGGAATGAACACCTGTGCCGCTCCTGGAACAAGTTCAATAGAGAATTTCACCTATCACTTCGAAGGAAAACCTGATAATTCCTCTATAAAGATATCAATTAGATGATCCACCACTGGAGGAAAGTTCATCTGTGAAGTCCCCTAGTAATCTAGATATAGACTAGCAATCTAGGTTGTAACTCCTCCTAATCCATGATGCTTGCATCCCACTCTGCTCACATGGATATCCCATTCTCCCTAATGAAGAAAACTTCCACCCTTGGTGATGTGAAACTCACTATACGGTGATAGAAATCGACAATAGATTGGAATGAAACTAACCAGTCCATTCTGAGAATAAAATCATATCCTATCATCTCTAAGATATAGGGATCCCCTAAGAAGTGACACTCACTAACCTCAAGAGGTAACTCCTTGAACTGACGTACACTAGCCATTCTAGTCCCTAACGGAGTGTCTAACGTCATGAGATCAGACAAAGAAAAGATACAGAGCCCAAGGATCTCCATAATAGAAACAGATATAAAGCTATTGGAAGACCCTGTATCGAAAAGAGAAGAAGTTAAAACTGAGGAAACTAGAATCGTACCTCAAAATTGAGATGGTATGGGGTCCTGATCCTACTGGGTTTGCTATACTGCAAGAACATAGTCTGTATCATGACCCTATGAGCCCGACTGACCACTCTGAGCTGGTCCACCCTGCTGTCGCTGAAAGCCTGGGGACTGACTACCACGGTCGCAACCTCCACCTCGGCCTGCATGGCTAGAAGAACTCTAATTCCCAGAGTGGTGAGAAACTAGTGGTGTTTTTAATGAATGAGGAGTCATAGAAGAACCCATATAACCATCTTCTAGTGAGAAGATCAGACAGAAGCCCTAAAGATGACCCATGTTGCCGCATGATCGACACTCCTCTAGATCTCTTGGGAAATGTGTTCTTGTATGCCTATTATTCCCGCACTGGTAACACACCACCTGGAAACCAGAAGTTCCTCGCCTCCTTGGATCACCATGTGAAGACCCCCTATGGCACTTCCTGCTGCCAGAATGAGGGATATTAAATCCTGATGTCGAGCCGCCCTAGATCACAACTCTAGAATCCCTCAGATTGAGCTCTGTGATCAGCGCCTGGTTGACTATAGAAGTGATGGAAGTAAACCTGAATATTTTCACCTATGATCAGATGTTGTGCCTGAGACCATCCTCAAACTTCCTTACTAGGAATAACTCATCACCTCCTGGGATGGGTGTGATGCACTGCATCTCAGTAAAGTGATATGAATACTCCATAACAGAAAGAGTAACCTTCTCTAGACTAATGAACTCTTAGGCCCCATCGTCCCTCAAAGTCTCCAAATAGTAGTATTCATAGAAGGCATACTGGAACTCATCCCATGCCATAACCTACTAGCATCCCGCCTGTGAGATCACATCCCACCATCTCTGAGAAGTTTCCCAAAGCATATGCGTAGCGAGCTTCACCCATCTCTCTGGAGGCGTCTCTAGATGCTCAAAGATAGAAAGAATGGATTCTAACCAAGACTCTGTAGCCTGAGGTCCTCCTTCCCCAAAGAATGTGGGAGGATTTTACAGCTGGAAAACTTGCGTCAGCTCTTCCATAGACATGGTAGGTTGTGGTACTCCTCATAAGGTCTACATGAACCTCAAAAAACCTTCTCGGAACTGATCATCTGCACTTGTGTCCAGAATAATGGCTGGTACCCATACTGGCACAACTGGAGGATCTACTGGTAGTCCTTGATTATCCATGTCCGGTGTCTGATCGTTGCCCTAAATCTGGAGTACAACTCGAGAAAGTCTAGTGGCATAACTCAGCAAGGTCAAGTACACACCTTAGATCAAGATTATCAAGGACTGAAAACTAGAAGTGTAATAAGGGAACATGAGAAATAAAGCATTCAAGTTTGGAAAAATATGACTACAAAGTGTGTATATTGACTACTCGGTGTGTTCTATTAAGACTTTAATTGGGTGTGTAATTCTACAAACCTGGGTCATGTAACACCTCAAACACACGGCGTGTTGTCCTGACACACAGCGTGTACTTAAATCCTCTTCCCCTATCTGAGTTCCCTTACACGGATAAACAACACGGTTCTCCTAGAACAAGACTACACAGCGTGTTAGTTCCAAACACGGCGTTTACTAGACGGACTTCACTGACCCGTGTTGCTAGCGACATGGATAAATACTCAGGTTACAATACACAACATGTTCTAAGTGAACACGTTGTGTATTAGAAAAGTCTCAACTGACCAGTGTTGTTAGTCACACAGCCGGTTATATGGCTCTACAACACGGCATGTACATATGGTACATGGAATGTCCTACCAGATATTTCCCAACCCCGTATCTCTGCCCGCATGGTCTGAGATATGGTTAGGGACTACATGTCATGTACATAAAGTACATGGAATGTAATTAAGAAAAACAGTTTCTTCTCGAACAGAAGAAGACATGGAATGTATTCATCATTACACGTCATGTATTCTAGGTTTTCTCATACAGTAAGCCTAAGAAACTACTCTTGAAGCCCAAAAGACATTGAACAAACATAAAAGTTCCAAATTCTGATATGTGAGGGCCCATACTCCCCACAAATCAATGCTTGGAATCTTATACATGTCAGTAATATGGATAACAGTGCAATGATCCCTCATATTCAGTTCCACAAGGGCCCATAACACCCCAAAAACCAAAGTTTAGTATTCAATAAAACAAAACCATACACAAGAAAATATTATATAAAAAATAAGGTATTCTATCAAGGTATCAATCACAACATCATGTATATCTAAAACAACATCTATCACAACAATATACAATCCCTGATGCACCCTAAATGGCATGGAAATAATGAAATAAATGTGATTTCTAGAAAGTGGCTATATAATGAATGAGATGGAATACCCTCATCTCATCAGGTTATAAGATAAATAGAACCTCAATAACCTCAATGATATTAGGAAAATTCATGTGAGTCACCCAACGGTGAAAATAAAATCAACTGCAAAATTGCAATAGCGGAAAAATTAAAATAAATGAGGTAGATTATATTTTCCCTGTACACGGGTTAGCTACTCACGGGAACAACTTATTACCAAGTACCTATTCCTTCCTATACCTGGCTATAGGATAAAAATTGTAAGTCAAGATGGAAATAATTCCTTTGATAACACTTTCTAACATCCCAGTTTCGGAAGCCGCCCAGAGCCGCCCCGTACCCGGTTGGTCACATGGCCTCAAGCACATTTCCCCAAATGCCAGAGTCTGCCGACTAGTAGCGAGGGCCTAGGGTGTGATTATGGGGAAACTATTCCCTAATTGGAAGATTAACATAGTGGATGCCAATCAGGTATACAATAGCGGAATCAGTAATAATACCAAACAATAGTAAATAGTGGAAGACTGAAGTAATAAAGAACTAGATAAAATATATATAAAATGATACATGATACATATGTCTAGGAAAGAATCCAAACCCATCCTAATGCTTAAATAAAGTACTAAACCAAGTACAAAAGAAAACATATAAAAAATCCTCAGCATCGCAAGCCTCAGCTTGGTCTCATGCTCTCCAGCTCCAATGCAGTCAATTACATGAAGTAGAAGGGTACTTGTCCTTATCTATATCTGCAGCAATATAATCTGTTTGGGCCCAAGAGCATGACCCAAACAGGATGTGAGACAAAATCCCAGTAGGAAACCACCCAAAGATTTGTTCTTAATAGTCAGTGAATATATATAACAGACAATAAGTAAAGAGAAGCAGTAAACAAGGAATTACTTAGCAGCAAACACTCCTACAGTTTCAATGCATTCAATTTCACATATTAAGTAAGAAGCTAATAAAATAAGGTAACCCTATGGGATTACTCATAACCTAATCCCTATGGTTCAACCAAACAATAACAAGAAACCCTCTGGGAATTTCACACAGTCTAACCCCTCTGGTTCAGCTTAAGCATAGACTATCTGAGGAAGCACTCACTGTCAATTCCTCCTATAGTCTCATATCAGTAACTAAAAGGCACTCTGGGGGAGAACATATGTCTTATTCTCCCTGTGTACCACGTCGAAGAACTATAGACACTCTAAGGAAAAAATTTCGTCAATTCCCCCAATGTTCTTGCATCATAACAGTAAAAAAATACCTCTGGAGAAGCCCTCACGTCCATTCTCTCTATGGTCTACTACACCAGGTTCCCACATCCCTATGTAAGTCAAACGATCGTAGAAATGCATAGCAGACAAAGTAAACCTAAAGAAATACTTGGCTAAACACTCTATAGAATAACATCATGTCAGATAATAATCACTCAATCCTACAGTACCAGACATGGAAAACAAATCAATAGCCTAACATGTAATGCTATACCAAACGGTCATAAACGAAACATGCATGGTAAAACAGTTCCAATGCATAGAAAATAACCTTATTAACATTCAATTAACCTCTAATAAATCATAAAATCATATTAGGAAGGTTCTGCAAAACCCCCTCTAAATTTAATTTCTATAACATTAGAGGGGGTTCTACACAACCCCCTCTAATTATCAAATTTAGAGGGGGTTCTAAACCCCCTATAAATTAATTAACTATAAAAATTAGAGAGGGATTATGCACAACCACCCCTAATTTTTTTAGCATTGTTTTTTTAATAGTTGGTTTGATTTTTGATCTGGTTACATTAGAGGGGGTTTAAACCTCCTCTAATGTTGCTCGAAATTTAGCCTATTAGAGATGGTTATAACAAAAAACGCCTCTAATATAGGGATTTAGAGGGGGTTCAAACTGCCCCTAACCCATGACAACCCGCCCCCACACCCACCCAGCGCACCCCCATGACACCCGCCCTCACACTCACACGCCCCCATGACACCCGCACGCCCCCCCGACACCCCGCCCTGACACCCGCACCCCCATGACACCCCGCCCTGACACCCGCACCCCCTGGAACTCCACCCTCACACCTGTGCCCTGACACCCCTCCCTTGACACCCCATGTTGACACGAGAATGCCCCCCTAACACCCACTTCCGACACCCACGCGCGCCCCCCTGACACCCCATGTCGATACCCGCACGCCGCCCTGACACCCCCTGTGGACACCCCATCGCCGCCCTGACACCCCAGCGCGCCCCCTTGACACCCCGCCCTGACACCCGCTCCCCACTGACACCCACTATTGACACCCAAGCATGCCCGAGGGTGTCGCGTGGTGTAAAAAAGATCATCACGTGTTTCGAACCCTGCACATGTTCCATCCAGTGCAGAGTAGAGAACCACAAGGCTGTGAGAGATTCTGTGTACACCCGCATACCCCCATGACACCTCGCCCTGACACCCGCACCCCCCATGACAACCCGCCCTAACACCCGAACCCCCTAACACTCCGCCCTCACACCCGCACCCTGACAACCTGCCCTGACACCCGCACCCCCTGACACTCCGCCCTCACACCTGCACCCTGACAACCTGCCCTGACACCCGCACCCCCTGACACTCCGCCCTCACACCTGCACCCTGACACCCCGCCGTTGACACCCCATGTTGACACCAACGCCCCCCCCCCCTGAAACCCCCTCTCGACACCCGCACGCGCCCCCTCACACCCCCCTGTCGACACCCGCGCGCCGCCTAGACACCACCTGTAGACACCCCAGCACCGCCCTGACACCCCAGCGTGCCCCCTTGACACCCATTATTGACACCCCAGCGCGCCTGAGGGTGTTGTGTGGCGTAAAAAAGACCACCGCGAGTTTCAAACCCTGCACCGGTTCCATCCTGTGCACAGTAGAGAACCACTAGGCCGCGAGAACTTCTGGGTATAATATACACTACATTATATTTAATTATATTTTTAAGTATTGTATTATATTATATATGTATATATTTGTGTTTAAAAATGTATAAAATATAATATATTTGTATATATACAATATATTTCTCTAAAATATAATATATATTTGTGTATAATATTTATATATAATATGTATTTCTGTATAATTATAATATATTTCTGTATAACGTATATAAATACAATTGTTTGGCTATATTTAATATATATAAATACATATTTAGACATATATTAATAAATATATTTATATTAATGTGTGTGTATATTTTCGTATTTATAGATATAATATAATTATAATATATACTATACATATATTATATTCAATACATTTATATTATATATTGATGTATTAAATTATATAAATTTATATTATATAACCATCATAAATATATATACACACAAAATTAAATGCATTCATATAATTGGAAATAAATAATTTAATTAAATGATATATATACATATATATAATAAATTAATTTATAATTAATATTCTATACTAAAACATACATAAAATAATTATAAAATACGTATAAATTTATTCATAATAAAATATTTATAATATAATATATAATATAAATAAATAATATATTTATATTTATATTTATATTTATATTTTGTCTAAATTATGTAAATTAGTATACATAATCTAATATAATTGTCTTTATACATAATTATACAATACAAATGTATTTATATTATATATTATATTATACAAATTTTTTTATGAATAAATTTATATATTTTTTATAATTATATTATGTATATTTTAGTATAGCATATTAATTATATATTAATTTAGAATATATATATATATATATCAGTTAATTGTATTATTTATTTCAAATTATATGAATGCATTTAATTTTGTCTGTATATATATGTGTGATGGTGATATAATATAAATATATATAATTAAATACATTAATAAATAATATTTATGTATTTAATATAATATATGTATAATATAAATTATAATTATATTATAACTATAAATACAATATAATATATAATATAAATAAATAATATATTTGTATTTGTATTTATATTTAATTTTTTCAAAATTATGTAAATTAGTATACATAATCTAATATAAATGTATTTATACATAAGTATACAAAAAAAATGTATTTATATTATATATTATATTATAAATATTTTATTATGAATAATTTTTTATGTATTTTATAATTATTTTATTTATATTTTAGTATAGCATATTAATTCTATATTAATTTACTATATATATAATATATAATATAATATAAATAAATAATATATTTATATGTATATTTATAATTAAATTTGTCTAAATTATGTAAATTAGTATACATAATCTAATATAAATGCATTTATACATAAGTATACAATAAAAATGTATTTATATTATATATTATATTATGAATATTTTATTATGAATAAATTTATATGTATTTTATAATTATTTTATGTATATTTTATTATAGCATATTAATTATATATTAATTTAGTGTGTATATATATATATCATTTAATTATATAATTTATTTCCAATTATATGAATGAATTTAATTTTGTTTGTATATATATGTGTGATGGTGATATAATATGTAATGCCCCGACCCCAGTTACCCAAAGTCGGTGCATTACTTCGTAACATTGGCATGATCACAAAAGATCAAGTCTTGAAAGTCCGATTAGTTTAGTAGCCTTGGAAACACTAGATACATTCATAAGTGTTACACTACATCATAAAGTGAAAATCTACAATAACAAAGTTTTCATAGTCCACACTCATATCCTCTTCTAACTATCCCTGCAGGTCATTCATAAAATATTCCTTCACATCCTGGAAAATATTAAAACATTGAAAGGGGTGAGCTCAGATTCTCAGTAAGGATAACAGTATTGCAGAAGCTTTCATAAATAAACATTAACCTTTAAGGAAATGTATAACTAAAACAGAAGCCTTTCTAAACTTGAACTTCAGCATAATATGGCAAAAATAATATTAAATAATGCCATTTACTTACTCACATGGATATTCTACTACTCGAATAATCACATGCAATATCAACAACCACTTTCATAATGATGAAATGCATAATTCCAGACTATCATAACCATGTAGCTAAGGCCTCGTGCCAAGACTACAAATAATATTTTGTCAAGGCCTTGTGCCAAGACACTAGTTTGTCTCATGAGACCTGCTGATGCATCAAGGAGATATAGCGGGCTCCACCCGTCACTTATTAAGTCCAATGCATTCCTCATATGAATAGGTTTAAACATATCATAAACTATAACATAATCATATCACATAAAATATGCATAAAGGAAACATAACATTTACACATTTCAATCACAAGATATCAATACAACACATTGATATAATAAAAACACTTTCAAAACCATTTTCAATACCAAAATAAAATAAAATTAAACTTGATATTTATTTTTCATTTTAAAAAAATTTATGGCTTATAGAGGAAGGCGAAACTCAAATAATAGTCACGGCGGCAAAGAATTCGTTGTCACCGCATACGTAATAAAAAACATTCCTTTTGTCGTTTAGTAAAAACGCTTCGTATAAAAATATTCCTTTTGAATAAAAGTAAAAATCAAAGGGGTTTATACACCGTATAAATGAAAGTTGTGTATAAAACCAAATATGCCTCAATGAAAGGAGATTGAGACGAAGTCCTTACAAAGATCATTTTTAAAATAAAATAGATCTATTATGTGTATTCACTATAAGTACACATAAAGAAATTACAAATACAATATAGGACATAATAATATCATGACATAATTTGAAAGTAGGAGATTAACCCAAAGAATGGAAATTGGGTTAGGAAATTCCCTTACAAAGAATATGTTTTAAATAAAATAGATCTATTATGTGTATTCACTTTAAGTACACATAAATAAAGTACAAATACAAGATAGGATATAATAATATCATGACATAATTTTAAATTAAGAGATTAACCCAAAGAATGTAAATTGGGTTAAGAAGTTCCCTTACCTCGTGTCCGACTTGACTCGATCGTTCTTTAACCTCATGAATAATAAACTAGAGTTAATTTCTTTTTTCTTAAGAACCTTTTACATGTTCATTATTCCTTTTATATCACTTATTACCATGTTATGAACATTATGTAAATATTTAAAATAATAACAGTCATTTTGTCGATCTTTGGTACTTGAGTCAAAAATAACCTTCTTATAATTACAAGTTGTTCATGTGGTGAAATATCCATTATATCTAGAATTATATTCCTAATGTAGATATCATATATATCATATATATCTGGTATATATATGCATTTATAATATTAAATAACATTTAGAGGTAAGAAATGAAATGCACAGTTCATGGAGACGGTAAGCCGTGTATACGCATAAACGCTACTTTCATTTCTATTTCGAATTTAATGGAATGAAATCATAATGATATAAAGGTATATTATAATTACAGTATAGTATCATATATAATATCATTTAATCCATCCTTTATACATCCCACATATGACATTAACGATTCAAATCACTTTGAGGGGGCGGTAGCCCACACTTCCTAAAATGAAGATATCGCGTTTACCCATAATGGAAACCATAAAGGTATGCCATAAATGAAAAATAAGGAAGATTAAGTAAAACATAAACATATTATATATCATATATAAATATAGTGACATCTTTATGGCCACCTTTGAAGGTGTTATATGAGTGTTTAACAATCATCGTTTCGTGAGGCATAAATTCTCCACCACAGAAACAGTATGTTCTTTAACCATTAGATGTAGGTGTGTGTAAGTGTAGCTCGAATACTTCTTATAAAAACATCGTAGTATATTGAGGATACTGTTTTTGTTACAAAATAAATGAATAAAAATGGTTTAGGGGGTTGGAGAAGAAAAATAAAACATAAGAACACAAGAGATAAAACTACCTTTAAAACGGGTAACTCTTTTTTATTTGAGCCAAAGGCTTCCTTGGGAAGCATTCTGACCAAAGTGAGGCATCTAGGAGTAAGACATGGAAGTTGAGAGAGTATCTGGGCAGAGGTTGGCCACCCAAATGGCTTTGAAGGTGTAAATAAGGTGGTAGTGGTGGGGGCCTTTTATAAGAGGAGAGGAGGGGCACTCTTGGAAAGTAATGAAATGTTACATTATTATGAGATACTTTTCGGATTTTCGAGGTCCCAAAATTATATATTTAGAGTCTAAGGTGATAAGGGTTCTAAATATACCCATCCAATAGGTTTTTGACAAGTTTAAGTCTTATATTTACATTATCTTTTCATTTTATTTAAATCGTTAATTAATGAGATAATCGCTGCATCATCATTGTGTCATAAATAATTTAATTTATTTAATGTGTAAAAATTATAAAAAAACTATCAAGATGTTGGAAATATTTTTATATTTCTAATGAATATTTATTGTCAAAATATTACTTCTATAACCCTATTTAAAAATTGTTTTAGTAAAACAACTCATGTTTGTGACATTTTTATTTTAACATTAAATAAAAAGTTTTTAATGTCATGTTCCTACCAAAGTGGCTCCATGGGGTCCCCAAGTTTACCCATGGATTTTATTGGTCGTACATGACTCATCCAATAAGTGTAGGACAAGTTTAAAGGTATTTCCATATTTTTATAATATCATTTTTACCTTAAATTTCACTAATTACCTTTAATCGCGATTAATTAAACATAAAAGTTACTATTCACCAAAAATTATTTTAATCCCATTGAACTACATTTTACATCCTAATGACAACCATGTATGTCGGACTTTGGAAAATCAAATCATAGAAGTGGTAATGTTTCATTTAAACGAAAAATCAGTTTTTTTAACTACCACTTAGTGGTTTCACTATTCATCAAAAATTGATGTTTTTCAGAACAATGCCAAAATTTCACCCTAAGATATAATTGATATTCCAAATTCAAAAATGACGTCTATTTTACAAAATTCCAAACATATAAGTTTCATTAATTAATTTTATAATTAATTCCCGTTTTCACAACAAATAGCGTGTTTTTAAGAAACAATATATTTCAAAAGATTGACAATTGTTTATGTCCAATTTCAATGTTAAATTAATTCTAATGACCACCATTGGATACAATGGTAAAAATATATTCTAATTATACTTTAAAATAACTCAATAGTATAATTTATCACTTTAAATTATTTTTATTAAAAAAGTTGTTTTAGGTATTTTTCACTATTCATAAAAAATTGGAAGTTCTCAGAAAAATACCAAAAATTCGACATTGACTAATTTCGATATTCAGAATCCAAAAATGAAGTCTATTTTGAAATATAAAATATATATAATTTCAAAAAGTGGGTATTACTGTTCGTAATGGCTATTTTGATTGGTCTCCGTGTGTTAGAATCTCGAACTTGCGTACAATGCAAGCTATTGCATTATTGAAAGAGAAGCGTATGGTGGAAGCTCGGGGTGTTACATTCTCCCCTCCTTCAATAAATTGCGTCCTCGCAATTTGAAATTTTTCTTTGAAAATAAAAGGTTGAAAATAGAAAATACCTTTGTGGAAAACCCATATCGGAAATAAGGTTAATAGAATTTAGCCTTAATAAGAGGGAAAGGGAAATTAAAAATTCACCACCAAATTATGATCTTGATAAGGAGAAAATTGGTGGAAATTAGAGACATATAATTGGAGAAAAAACAAAAATATTTGTAGGAAGTGATTGAGGTCATCAATCACAAACAAGTGTAAAATTAAGGGCCTCAATGCCTTCAATCTATGTTGATTTAATATATTATCAGTTCAAAAAGACATAAGGTATTAGGATAACACATTTTTTTGTTTTAATATCCCTTTAATAAAGTTTAAGATTTAATTTATTCATAGAATAAGAGATAGGTATATATATATTTTTGCTTGACAAGTAGAGTTTCAACCTTCAACTAATTTCTACCACAAACTCCTCTTTCACTCAAAAAGATAATAGAACTCAAAAATATAATATTTATCCTAATCGTACAAGGTTCAAAATATTAACACATACCATTTAGATTAGTAATACTATTTTCTAATAACCAGGGACTTCTTGTAGGCTAGTGGTAGGTAATAAAGTCTTGTCGCACTATGGTTGTGGGTTCGATTCCTGCAGCTTTTTCCGACGCGACGGGTTATTCCCCAAACAAAGTAAAGTTTCTCTTATTGTCACAAACTAAAAATATGATTAGCTTCATCATATTAAAACCTTAATGAAAAAAATAGGTACTGCAGTACAATCCATATATATATCACGTTATTCTTATAACCAGAATATAATCCTTGAGTCCAAAAGCACCAATACATTAATTATTCCACTTCAACTGTAGTAACAGCATAAGATTGTCCTTCATCCATTGGCCTTTTCTGAGGTAAGATTCCCAGACTCTTAGGACATTCATTTGCATAATTCCCCATTTCCCTACAATTATATTATTCAATATTGATAGACACTTTATTTCCCTTGCATTCATGAGCCTGGTGACCTTTTTCTCCACATTTATAACAAACTCCCATTCCTTTTAGGCAAGCACCGGGGTGATTCTTCCCACAATTATCACATAATGGAAAATCCTTCTTTCCCTTTTTCCCTTTATCTGTCTCTTGTTCCACCGTTCTCTTCTTCTCTTTCTTTACTTTGTTGTCATAAGACTTAGAGAATTCCTTTTCTGTCTTGATAGCACACAAGACAATATCTTCATACGATGAGAAGGATTTTGATACTAAAGCTCAACGGAGAAATGGTTTTAACCCATCAAAGAAATGATCAATCTTACTTCTTAGGTTACGTATATAATCTGCAGCATACCTCGCTAACCTTGTAAAGTTGGCCTCATACTTTGCGACATTCTCATCCTCCTTTTTTCTCAGACTCAGAAGTTGCCTTTCCATATCTGCTCGATGGTCACGAGGAAAGTATTTTTCTAAGAAAAGATATTTGAACTCTCTCCATTCCATACATGATACTTCTTCATCTTCCTTTGTATTTTGAATCAACGACCACCATTGATCGGCATCTCCAGTGACGCGGTAAACTACCATGACAACTTTCTCCCTTCCGCTACACCCCAAGGCGTGGAATATTTTCTCTAAGGAGTTTATCTATTGCTCATCTACTAATTGATTTGTACCACCATTAAATGTTGGCAGTTTTTGCCTCATGAAGAGGTCTAACATTGATCCTCCACATTGCGGATCAGGGTGCTCCATACGAGTAAGGTTACTATTCATAACCTGAGTGAGTTTTCCCAGTATGGTAATAAGTTGATCAACATCAGTTGTATCTCCAGATCCACAATAATTATCTTGAGTAGGAGGGTAATCCCTACACTGAGTGCGTGCATTGATACGGTTTCAATTCATTCCACTAGGCACCATTTCTAAACAATTGCATAAACTAGATTAGTTTATGAATCAAAATACATAATTCCACACTTGTAAAATACTTAACATAAATTGAACTATTTATGGATATAATTCATAATCATAAAAATGTTTTCTTTGAGGAAGTATATACTCATAACCCTTCATAGTGGTTTGTAAGGAAAATGATAATTATCCTAAGAATATCCCTCGGGAGTGTCGTAACCAAGAGTGCAGCAAGACCCTTTGTCGTGCAACAGTTCCCGTTCGAGTCTAGCTCAAAGAGGTGTTTTCGGGTTTCACCCCTAGGTACATCTGTGCTAGAGTCGCATCTACCTGCTCGTATCTAGACAGGGATGTATTTCTCGGAAAACCCACAAAATATCTATAATACCAAAATTTTAGGTAGTTATTCTATACTAATCATCAAAGTCTATCTTCGGGCAATGTTCTCTAATCATAGTTTATCTAAATCTAGCTTCCAAGGTTAGTACTAAACTAACTCTGATACCAACTGTAATGCCCCGACCCCAGTTACCCAAAGTCGGTGCATTACTTCGTAACATTGTCATGATCACAAAAGATCAAGTCTCGAAATACTGATTAGTTTAGTAGCCTTGGAAGCACTAGATACATTCATAAGGGTTACATTACATCATAAAGGGAAAATCTACAATAACAAAGTCTCCATAGTCCACACTCATATCCTCTTCTGACTATCCATGCAGGTCATTCATAAAATACTTCTTTACATCCTAGAAAATATTAAAACATTGGAAGGGGTGATCTCAGATGATTAGTAAGGATAACAATATTGCGGAAGCTTTCATAAATAAACATTAACCTTTAAGGAAATGTATAACTAAAACAAAAGCGTTTTTAAACTTTAACTTCTAAATAATATGTCAAAAATAAAATTAAATAATGCCATTTACTTACTCACATTGATATTCTACTAGTCTAACAATCACATGAAATATCAATAACCACTTTCATAATGATGTAATGCATAATGTCAGACTATCATAACCATGTATCCAAGGCCTCATTCCAAGACTACAAATAATATTTTGTCAAGGCCTCGTGCCAAGAAACTAGTTTGTCTCATGAGACCTGCCGGTGCATCGAGGAGCTATAGGGGGCTCCACCCGTCACTTATTAAGTCCAATGCATTCCTCATGTGAACAGGTTTAAACATATCATAAACCATAACATAATCATATCACATAAAATATGCATAAATGAAACATAACATTTGAACATTTCAATCACAATATATCAATACAACACATTGATATAATAAAAACACTTTCAAAACCATTTTCAATACCAAAATAAAAGAAAATTAAAACTTGATATTTATTTTTCATTTTAAAAAAAGTTATGGCTTATAGAGGAATCCGAAACTCAAATAATAGTCACGGCGGCGAAGAAATCGTTGTCGTCGCATACGTAATAAAAAAATTCCTTTTGTCGTTTAGTAAAAATGCTTCTTATAAAAATATTCATTTTGAATAAAAGTAAAAGTCAAAGGGGTTTATACACCGTATAAATGAAAGTTTTATATAAAACCAAATATGCCTCAATGAAAAGAGATTGAGATGAAGTCCTTACAAAGATCATTTTTAAAATAAAATAGATCTATTATGTGTATTCACTATAAGTACACATAAAGAAAGTACAAATACAAGATAGGATATAATAATATAATGACATAATTTGAAAGTAGGAGATTAACCCAAAGAATGGAAATTGGGTTAAGAAATTCCCTTACAAAGAATATGTTTTAAATAAAATAGATCTATTATGTGTATTCACTATAAGTACACATAAGGAATGTACAAATACAAGATAGGATATAATAATATCATGACATAATTTGAAAGTAGAAGATTAACCCAAAGAATGGAAATTGGGTTAAGAAGTTCCCTTACCACGTGTCCGACTTGACTCAGTCGTTCTTTAACCTCCTGAATAATAATCTAGAGTTAATTTCTTTTTGCTTAAGAACCTTTTACATGTTCATTATTCCATTTATATCACTTATTACCATGTTATGAACATTATGTAATTATTTAAGTTAATAATGGTCATTTTGTCGATCTTTGGTACTTGAGTCAAAAATAACCTTCTTATAATTACAAGTTGTTCATGTGGTGAAATATCCATTATATCTAGAATTATATTCCTAATGTAGTTATAATATATATCATATATATCCAATATATATATGCATTTATAATATTAAATAACATTTTGAGGTAAGAAATGAAATGCATCGTTCATGGAGACGGTAAGCCGTACATACGCATGAATGCTACTTTCATTTCTATTTCGTATTTAATGGAATGAAATAATAATGATATAAAGGTATATTATAATTCCAGTATAATATCATATATAATATCATTTACTCCATCCTTTATACATCCCACATATGGAATTAACGATTCAAATCACTTTGAGGGGGCGGTAGTCGGCACTTCCTAAAATGAAGATATCGCGTTTACCCATAATGTAAACCATAAAGGTATTCCATAAATGAAAAATAAAGAAGATTGAGTAAAACATAAACATATTATATATCATATATAAATATTTTGACATCTTAAAGGCCACCTTTGAAGGTGTTATATGAGTGTTGAACAATCATCGTTTCGTGAGGCAGAAATTCGCCACCACAGAAATAGTATGTTCATTAACCATTAGATGTAGGTGTGTGTAATTGTAGCTCTAATACTTACTATAAAAACATCCTAGTATATTTAGGATACTGGTGTTGTTACAAAAGAAATTAATAAAAATGGTTTAGGGGGTTGGAGAAGCAAAATAAAACATAAGAACACAAGAGACAACACTACCTTTAAACCGGGTAACTCTTTTTGATTTGAGCCAAAGGATTCCTTGGGAAAAATTATGACCAATGTGAGGCTTCTAGGAGTAAGAGCGGGATGTTGAGAGAGTATATGGGTAGAGTTTGGCCAAGACAAATGGCTTGGAAGTTGTAAATACGGTGGTAGTGGTGGGGGCCTTTTATAAGAGGAGAGGAGGGGCACTCTTGGAAAGTAATGAAATGTAACATTATTATGAGATACTTTTCGGATTTTAGAGGTCCCACAATTATATATTTCAAGGATAAGGTGATAAGGGTTCGAAATATACCCATAAAATAGGTTTTTGACAAGTGTAAGTCTTAGATTTTACATTATCTTTTCATTTTATTTAAATCGTTAATTAATGAGGTAATCGTTGCATCATCATGGTGTCATAAATAATTTAATTTATTTAATGTGTAAAAATTATAAAAATATTATCATGATGTAGGAAATCTTTTTATATTTCTAATGAATATTTATAGTCAAAAATATGACTTGTATAACCCCATTTAAAATTTTTTTTAGTAAAACAACTCATGTTTGTGACATTTTTATTTTAACATTAAATAAAATGTTTTTAATGTCATTTTCCTACCAAAGTGGATCCATGGGGTCCCCAAGTTGACCCATGGATTGTCTTGGTCGGACATGAATCATCTAATAAATGTAGGACAAGTGTAAATGTATTTCCATATTTTTATAATATCATTTTTATACCAAATTTCACTAATCACCTTTAATCGCGATTAATTAAACTTAAAAGTTACTATTCACCAAAAATTATTTTATTATCATTGAACCAAATTTTACTTCCTAATTACAACCATGTATGTCGGATTTTTGAAAATCAAATCACAGAAGTGGTAATGTTTCATTTAAAAGAAAAATCAGTTTTTTTAACTACCACTTAGTGGTTTCATTATTCATCAAAAATTGAAGTTTTTCAGAACAATGCCAAAATTTCACCCTAAGATATAATAGATATTCCGAATTCAAAAATGATGTCTATTTTAAAAAATTCCAAACATATAAGTTGTATTAATTAATTTTATAATTAATTCCCGCTGTCACAACAAATAGCGGGTTTTTAAGAAACAATATATATTAAAAGATTGACAATTGTTTATGTCCAATTTCAATGTTAAATGAATTCTAATGACCACCATTGGATAAAATGGTAAAAATATATTCTAATTATACTTTAAAACCACTCAATATTATAATTTATCACTTTAAATTATTTTGATTAAAAAAGTTGTTTTAAGTATTTTTCACTATTCATAAAAAATTGGAAGTTCTCAGAAAAATTCCAAAAATTCGACATAAGCTAATTTCGATATTATGAATCCAAAAATTAAGACCATTTTGAAATATAAAATATATATAATTTCAAAACGTGGGTATTACTATTCATAATGGATATTTTGATTGGTCGCGGTGTGTTAGAATCTCAAACTTGCGTACAATGCAAGCTATTACATTATTGAAAGAGAAGCGTATCGTGGAAGCTCGGGGTGTTACATAATATAAATGTATATAATTAAATACATTAATATATAATATAAATGTATTTAATATAATATATGTATAATATATATTATAATTATATTATATCTATAAATACAAAAATATACACACACACACAAATATAAATATATTTGTTAATATATGTATAAATATGTATTTATATATATTAAATATACCCAAACATGTGTATATATATATTATACACGAATATATTATAATTATACATAAATACATATTATATATAAATATTATACGCAAATATATATTATATTATAGAGAAAAATATTTTATATATACAAATATATTATTTTTTAATATTTGTAAACAGAAATATATATATATATATAATACTTCAGGATATAATTAAATATAACGCAGTGTGTATTATACACAGAAGCACGCATAGCCTAGTGGTTCTCTGTTGTGTGTTGGATGGAACGGGGTGTAGGGTTCGAAACCCGCGGGAAGCTTTTTTACGCCACAACCGTGGGACACTCTCGGGCGCGCTGTGGTGTCAACAGTGGGTGTCAGTGAGGTGCGGGTGTCAGGGTGGGGTGTCAAGGGGGCGCGCTGGGGTGTCAGGGTGGCTCTAGGGTGTCAACAGGGGGTGTCAGGGTGGCTATGGGGTGTCAATAGGGGGTGTCAAGGGGGTGTGCAGGGTTGTCACGGAGGGGTGTCAGGGGGTGCGGGTGAAAGGGCGGGGTCTCATGGGGGTGAACGAGTATCAAGGGGGTGCATTTGTGAGGGCAGGGTGTCCTGGGTGTGTTAGGGGCGCGCGGAGTGTCCTGATGGTGTCATGGGGGTGCGCGGGTGTGAGGGTGGGGTGTCATGGGGGCGCGCGGGTGTCAGGGGGTGTCATGGCGGTGTGCGGGGTGTCAGTGCCATGACACTGTGCAAAGGTGGGTGTCCAAGGTGTTAGGTAGGGGTGTGCTGGGGCGGGTGTCCAGGGGTTAGGGGTGGTTTTAACTGCACCTAAATCCCTATATTATAGGTGGTTTTTGTTATAACCACCTCTAATGTAGTAAATTTGGAGCAACATTAGAGAGGGTTTAAACCCCCTCTAATGTAACTGCCTCTATATTCACTATGAATTTAGCATCACTTTATCACAACTGCCTCTACTAACAGTAGGCGGGCACATTAGTGGCAGTTTCCCACAATCGCCGCTAATGTCTTTAGAAGGGGTTATAACCCCTTCTAATGTAAAAAATAACCCCTTCTAAAGGGGTCATTTTTTTGTAGCGTAATAGGGCTAAAACTGTAAACACGCAATACCCCAATCAAGGGTATTGTGCACTTTGCACATATAAATAAAATACTATCTACAAAAAGGAACAAACCTCCTACCTTGGCATTGTAAGGTCATTATACGTGAACCCCGAGCCTTGAATCTCCCAATAACACCATAGATCTACAAAAATTCTAAAAATTCTCAATTGAAGATATCTCACAATAGAGGATAAATTAGGATATGGTGTTCTGGAAGAAGAGTGAACTCACCGATGTGATTCCAACGCAATCGACGTCGGTCGAATCGGAGAACAGATACTCGATCGTGGGATCAGGGAAAGATCGATATCGTACAGATGCTCTCGGTCAAAGAAGGTGAAGAAGAAGATGTTTCCTCCAATTAGACATGACCCCGGTCCATTTAATTAAATTAAAAGAAAGTACAAAGTGTGTAATTTAGAAGTACATGGTCTATACTTTCCCTTACTGGCCCCTACAATAAGCGGTCTCCAGGTCCCAACACACGGCCGTGTGCACGACCGTTACACGGCCAACACCTGGCTACCCATAGTAATCGAGTACACGGTGTGTACTCATAAGTACAAGACGTGTACTTAATAAATTTCCAAAACATCTCTTTTTCTAAAAAACAAGAGAAAAGGGGAAAACATACATAAATAGAAGATCTGGGTTCTTAAAAACTTCTCCCTCACCTAAGGAAATTCATCCTGAAATTCCTAGCAAGGCGGTTTAAAAGAAGAATCCCCAAACAGCTTCAGCCAATGTGATCTTACATCGGCTTCCCCCTCCTAGGTCTTGTTCTGTACTTGCCTGTGCTTCCATAGCACTCATATCATAGGTACAGACCAGCCACGAAGAACCTTCAAACTTTGGTCAACAATCTGGATAAGATTCTCCTCGAACAAGGCATACACCTCTAACTCAACCTTCTCGGGTTGAAAAACATGAGATGGGTCTGAGAAGTATTTCTGAAGCTGAGAAACATGGAAGATATCGTGCATAGCCCAATACCTCTATGGTAACTACAACCGATAGGTAACTGGACCAATTCTCTCTAGCACCTCAAACGGCCCGATGTACCTCGATGAAATATTACCCTATCTCTTAATCCTCCTGTGTCCCAACCTCAGTGTGACAGGCAGGAAAACCGAATCTCCGACCTCAAACTCCAGAGGTCGTATCTGTCGATCAGCATAAGACTTCTGTCGATACTATGGAGTATCCATCCTCTTCCAAATCAGCTCTATTTTCTCTGTGGTCTCCTAGACAATATGAGGTCCTAGTATAGATACCTCTCCTGCCTCCATCCAATATAAGTGTGATCAGCACCGACTACCGTAAAAAGCCTCATAAAGTGCCATCTGAATGGTTTCTTGAAAACTATTATTGTAGGAAAACTCCACTAGAGGCTTTTGTTTCTCCTAAAAACCTCCAAAATCATGGATGCATGCTCGAATCATGTCCTCAAGCACCTGAATCACATGCATGGACTGGCCTTCTTTCCGAGGTGGTATGCTGTACTCAAAAGTACCTTTGTGCCCAAAGCCTTCGGAATCCCGTTCCAGACACGAGAAGTAAAACTTGAATCCCTGTCTAAAACAATTGAGTGTGGAACTCCATGTAAACGTACAATATCTTGAATTTAAAATCTTACCATCTCATCAACACTAAAGGTTTCCTTGATCTGAATGAAGTGAGAAACCTTTGTGAGTATGTTAATGAAAACCCATACAAAATCATTACCTCGAGGCGACCTCGGAAAACCTACCACGAAATCCATCGCGATGTCATTTTATTTCCACTCGGGAATTGGTAACAACTGTAAAAGCCCTGCTGGTCGCTGATGTTCTGCCTTCACCTACTGAAATGTGGAACATCTCATCACAAAACCAGCATCATATATCTTCATACCTATCCACCAATACTAATGTCGTAGATCACGATACATCTTGGTGACACCAGTATGAACTGCCCAAACTGAGGAATAAAAGTCCCGCATCAGCTCCTCATGTATGTCTGCTGACACCCAAACGTGCCCATGAAAATGCAAGATTCCATCTTCGCCTATGGTCCATCTAGGAATAGGGTCTTCTCCTAACACACTTTTCTGTAAGACTGGGCCTTCATAATCTGATACCTACCTCATTCGAACTCGATCAAGAAGAGTAGAGGTAACAGCTGTCGATGATAGAAACGTCTTCCCATGTCTGTCATGAACCTCCAAATTCATCTTAGAGAATATAGACATATGCTTCCACTCATTGCTACCCTCCAGAACTTCCTATATCTGAGTCCTCTTTCTCAACATATCAGCCATTGCATTGCCTTTCCCAGGCGTATAGGAAAGATCAATGTCAAAGGACTAAAGGTATTAAACCCACCTTCACTATCTCAAATTCAGGTCATGCTGGTTTTATATGTACTTGAGACTTTTTTGTTTGGTGAAAACCATGAAATACTCTCCCATAAGATAATATCTCCAACAGCATAAAGCCTGAACAACTGAAGCCATCTCGTGATCATGCGTCTGGTAGTTCTTCTCTTGTGGTCTCAACTGCCGAGACCCATATGCAATGAATCCTTCTCCCTACATAAGCACTACTCCCAAACTGATACCTAATGCATCACAGTACACAGTATACCACTTTCTTGGATCTGGAAAAACTAGAATAGGTGTTGAAGTTAACCTCCATTTTAGCTCCTGAAAGGCTGACTCACAAGAATGTGACCACAAGAACTTTTCTCCCTTCTTAGTCAAGCCCATTAGTGGCGCTGCTAAGCATGAAAAGTCATGTATGAAACGTTTTTAGTATCCATCCAGCCCTATAAAACTTCGTACCTCAAAGAAATTATTCGGCGACTCCTAGGAAACTACTGCTCTCACTTTCTATGGGTCTACTGATACTCTTGTCTCTCAGATAACATGACCCAAGAAGTGGATTTGGCCCATCCAAGAGTGTCATTTTGAGATCATATCATATAACTGATGCTCTCTCAGTCTACACAAAAAGATCTCAAGTTGTATGGCATGGTCATGTAGAGTGTGAGAGTACACCAAGATATCTTCCAAGAAGACTACCATGAAGGAATCAAAGTATGGATGGAACACTTGGTTCATCAGATCCATGAAAACTGGAGGCACGTTCGTGAGACTGAATGGCATAACAACACACTCGTATAGACCGTACCTGCTCCGGAAGGCTGTAAGAGGGATATTTGATGGTATAACATGTAGGTTCTGGGCACAGCGGAAGCACGTTGGTGGGTTTGCCCAACTTGATTTTCACGTTAAGCAATGTTCAATCCGAGATCCATCATGATTTAAAACACCAAATCTTCAGAATATAATGAAGAATGAAAAATATAAGATGGAATCCTGGAACCATAGAGATAGGATCATCATATGTGGGTTATAATTAATTTAATTAATTCACAAGAATTACCTTGGTGGAATTCTTTCTTCGTTGATGTCTCCAGTCACGATCCGGTGATCCGTCATTGCGTCGTAGAATCCAAGTGTAGGATTCCTCTAGCAGTGATCCACACGTGTGCCACGTATCTCTGGACATCGCCGAAGGGATCCCCAGGGGATAGCGCGGAAGAGCCTTCTCTTGCAATGTCCGCCTTCAACCGCCTTGATCCGGTGGAGGATCTTGCTCTCGTAACTTGAGGGTGTTCTTGGTGGAAAGGGAGTTCTCTCTGGGCTTGAGAGTATTTCCTAATCCATTGTGCATATGACAACCCTGCTTTTTATTACAACTTAAACATGCTTTATTACATAAAACTTCACTTGATACAACAAAGAAGATCGAGAGGTTTAGTGTCTTTGGGGCTTAGGATCATTACATAAAAACTTTAAACATGAAATACAACATCTTTATTGAAAACTTCCTTTACATGACCACTACATTCCTTCGTACTTAGCATTGCATGGGATAACCTGAGGACATGCATAAGAAAAGGGTGAGCTATAAAGCCCAGTAAGGGAGTACACAATGAATAACATGAGGAGTAAAATACATGTTAGGCAATAGGCATATCAATAGAGCATAAGAGAGACATGAACATAAAGGCATGATAAAGCATGATAATCATAACATGGAAATGTGGCAACAACACTTAACATTGAATTAGCATGAGCCAAGGCTCATTGCACATGGAGCATGAGTAAACCCTCATTGCACTTGAAGCACGAGTAAACCCTCGTTGCACTTGAATTAGCATGAGTCAACACTCATTGCACATGACGTATCATGATACTATACTTTACCCAATGCATTGGAGCGCTATCAGGGCGCACCCTTCTTAAACATTTCATTTCATGCATAAGTGTGCCACATGGATCATAAAACATGGATTCATAAAACATAATCATTTCTTCCACGATAAAGGAATGTGGAATTCATACATGAAACTTTACAATCAATACGTATATGTGCATAAAGGTGAATACCCTTGATGGAGAAATGGTCATGGTATTCACTACACAAAGACATTGGCTTAGAAAATTGGTGCGATTTCGGCACCGTAACGGCGTGACATAGGAATTCATAAAAAAGGTTGATGAGAGAGAAAGGGGTTCCTCATCATATTTACATGAAATGGACAGTAAGTAGATCATATATATACATGTCCCAACAACAGAAATGGAATTTAGATTCATGATACAAAAGTATTGCTTGAATATAAAAGAAGAGAGAGAAGTTCCTTTCGGAATTTCGGCATAGTAACGGGTGTACATGGGAGGCATTTAATGAGAGAGAAAGGGTTCTCCCATCATTCAAACAATAAGAGGGCAGTATGGGGGAGGTGCGAAACCATACCCCAACATTCATAAATTAAATTAAAAGGGCAATACAACTTAAAGAAAATTGACAAAAAATGAGAAAGGAAGAAAAAACCCTTACTTGGAAGTGTGCTTCCAAAGGCTAGAGAGAGGCTTGTGAGAGGCTTCTTGGGAGCTTGGGACACCTTGAGAGGATTCTAGAGAGAGTAGGGCAGAGGTTGGACGAACTTCAAGTGCTTTGAGTGAGGAGGAAGTGGGAGCTTGGGTGGGTTTATATAGGAAAGGTGAGAGAATTCTTTATTATTTAGGTTTGGGACCCCTTATATTAAAATAATCCAAACCACAAACCATACCATGGTATTTGCCCATGGTTTCTGGAAAAGGAGAGAGGAAAACAATATTTTACAAGGCCAAGGTCCGAACTTATTAAAAAATTAGGGTTGCTTATGTGGAGGTGAGTCACACTCCCATGGAAATTAATTTAAAAAGGCAAAGTGTTGAATAAGTCTTGAGGGCTCCATTAATGCTTTGAAAAGTGAGTCAAACAAACCCAAAACCTCATTATTTTAATGATAAAACATATATTAGCCGAACCTAAGGATTATGGTATTTTATTACATCACCATTGGGTCATTATGATGTCATAAATCACATTATATATTTAAAAGGTATTTAATTTTTACCCAAAAATTGGACTGTCTCAGGAAATTATGAAAAATTCACCGTTGGATAATTTCGACGTCCTGATTCCAAAAATAATATTTATTTTATCTAAATAATTTTCTAAATATGTGAATTTTCACTTTTAAAATAAAAACCGACATTTATAAAGAAATTCACGGGTTTTGACAGAAATGGCTTTCAAACCTTAATAAACATTTTAATTGCATTCATAAAATTATAAGATCATTTATATTTAATGAAAATTAATTTAATATTAATAATAATATTTTATTAAAATATTATTTAATTCAAAAATCCTCTAATTTAATAAAATATAATTCTTAATTAAATAATAACTAAAAACACCATTTGTACTTTAAAAACTAATTACAATGTATCAAAAATGACTAGAAATTATATTCATTATTATATATATAAAAAATAATGTACATGAACATGGTTCTACTTATTTGTTACATAACCCCTTAAAATAGCCTCATAAGACCTAAGGGTAAGGTGCGCGATGGTGACAGACTCTTGGGGCTGCTCGGATAACATCGCTCGAGTGGTAAACTCTATCAACTTCCATTTTTCCCGTAGACGATCACGTTCGAGCTTGACTTGATGAAGCTCAGCTTGGGCTTGGTCAAGGGCAAAGCCCAAAGACGCCACCTCTTTACTGAGCTCCGACAAATGGGCTTCGTAAGGGGCAATTCTACTAGATGAGGCCATCGCTTCCTTTGTCTGAGTAGAAAAATTGGTTCGTTAAAGCCTTATATTTAAACTACCCAGATGATCACTGTTCAACGGCTATAAAAGTAACGGTCACAAATCTTAACGTAAAACTTAAAGAAGTTGACATCTTATAAAAACATAAAGAAACATTTAACTGGATCAAGAGGGATTTTCCATTAATGAAAATTTGGGTCGTTACAACATTCCCCCCTTAAGAAATTTCGCCCTCGAAATTTTCCTTTTCCCACACTAAAACAAATGTGGGTAACTTAGCTTCATCATATCCTCCGACTCCCAAGTTGCTTCTTCAAACTTGTGGTTTCTCCACAACACCTTGACGAGGGGCATTGTCTTATTTCGTAGAACTTTTTCTCTACGATCCAAGATCTTCACTGGTTGCTCCTCATAAGAAAGATCGTCTTCTAATTGTACCACCTCAGAAGAGAGTACATGTGAAGGGTCTGGTATGTACTTCCTTAAGAGGGATACATGGAAGACATCATGCACCTTGGCCATAGTAGGTGGAAGTGCTAGTCGATAGGCCACAGCCCCAACACGATCAAGAATCTCGAAGGGGCCGATGTACCTTGGACTTAACTTCCCTTTCTTTCCAAACCTCATGACCTTCTTCCACGGAGATATGCGTAAAAACACCATGTCTCCGACTTTAAACTCAAGGTCTCGTCGACGATTATCTGCATAACTCTTCTGTCGACTTTGGGCTGCCTTGATATGCTGCTGAATGGTTTTCACCTTCTCCACCATTTCTTCGACCATTTCTGGTCCAAGCAGCTTACGTTCACCGACCTCATCCCAACATGCCGGTGTTCTACACCTTTTCCCATACAGGGCTTCATATGGTGCCATTTGGATGCTCGAGTGGAACTATTATTATAAGAGAACTCAACTAGAGGAAGATGTTGATCCCATCCTCCTTTAAAGTCCATTGAGCATGCTCTCAACATATCCTCAAGTGTTTGGATAGTCTGCTCGGATTGGCCATCAGTTTGAGGATGATAGGCCGTACTGAAGTTCAGTTCAGTATTCAGAGCATGTTGAAGACTCTTCCAAAACTTAGAGGTAAATCTTGGATCTCGGTCAGACACAATAGATAGTGGTACTCCATGCAACCGTACCACTTCCCTGATGTATATCCGTGCCAGTTGATCCAAAGAGAAATCCTCTCGAATAGCAATGAAGTGTGCAGTCTTTGTAAGACGATCCACAACATCCCAGATTGCATTGTTGCCTTTGGATGTCCTTGGAAGTCCAGTGACGAAGTCCATGGTGATGTTCTCCCATTTCCATTCAGGTATGGGCAATGGTTGCATCATCCCCTTAGACTTCTGCCTCTCTGCCTTCACTTGCTGACACACCAGGCACTTTGATGTATATTCGGCGATCTCCTTCTTCATATTATCCCACCAAAAGTTTTCTCGGAGATCTCGATACATCTTTGTGCTCCCTGGGTGAATAGAGAAATTTGAACTATGTGTATCATCCAAAAGTTCCTTCTTCATCTCCGAACTTGATGGGACACATAGTCTTTTCCCAAACCGCACAATTCCTTCTTCATTAACATTAAACTCTGAGGATTTTCCCTTTTTGATAGCTTCCACTTTTTCTTGGATTCTCGCATCATCCTTTTGACCATCCTTTAACCTTTCCAAAAGAGATGGTTGAGCAATCATTTGTGAAAGGATTGATGATGTTCCCTTCTTTATGATTCCCACGTCCATCTTCATCAAGTCTAAGAAGATTGGATCCTTCTCAATTCTCATCATTGATAGAATTGCTGGATCCTTTCTACTTAGGGCATCCGCCACCTTGTTCTCCTTCCCAGGGTGGTAATGTATTGAACAGTCATAATCCTTTATGAGCTCTATCCATCTTCTCTGGCGCATATTAAGCTCTTTCTGTGTGAATATATATTTAAGACTCTTGTGGTCAGTATATATCTCACATTTCTCTCCATAGAGATAATGCCGCCAGATTTTCAAGGCAAAGATCACCGCCGCCAACTCCAGATCATGCGTTGGATAGTTTCGCTCATGGATTTTCAACTGTCTTGAGGCATAGGATATCACTTTATCATTCTGCATCAGCACACATCCTAAGCCCTTCTTCGAAGCATCACTGAATACCACAAAAAGCTCCCCACTTGTGGGTAAAGTGAGCACAGGTGCAGTGATAAGTCTCCTTTTCAACTCCTTGAAGCTTTCTTCGCATTCATCACTCCAAGCAAACTTTACTCCCTTTCGAGTTAGCTTGGTAAGAGGGTTGGACAATCGTGAGAAGTTTCTCACAAATCGTCGATAATATCCAGCTAACCCCAAGAAGCTACGGATATCAGTTACCGATGTTGGCCTCGGCCATCCCTCAATTGCATCTGTTTTGGAGGGGTCCACAGATATCCCATTGCTTGTGATGATATGGCCCAAGAATGAGACCTCCTTCAACCAGAACTCACACTTGCTGTACTTGGCATAGAGCTTCTCCTTGCGCAAAGTCTCCAGTACAGTTCTTAAATGCTCCTCATGGTCCTCCTTGGTTTTGGAGTATATTAGAATATCATCTATAAAGACTACCACAAATTTATCTAGGTAATCTCTAAAGACTCTATTCATCAAGTCCATGAATATTGCTGGAGCATTGGTGAGTCCAAAAGGCATTACTATGAATTCATAGTGCCCGTACCTTGTACGAAAAGCAGTCTTGGGGATATCTTCCTTCTTCACCCTTACTTGATAATATCCTGACCGCAAGTCGACCTTGGAGAAGTATTGTGCTCCACGCAGCTGATCAAACAAGTCATCGATTCTTGGGAGAGGATACTTGTTCTTTATCGTGATTTTGTTAAGTTCACGATAATCGATGCAAAGCCGCATTGACCCATCCTTCTTCTTGACGAAGAGGACTGGTGCACCCCATGGTGATGCACTTGGGCGTATAAACCCTTTATCCAGATTCTCCTGTAGTTGTTTCTTCAGTTCTTCAAGCTCAACCACAGCCATTCTATATGGAGTCTTGGATATTGGTAGCGCCCCAGGTATAAGTTCAATTGAGAACTCAACATCTCTTCTTGGAGGAAGACCAGGAAGTTCCTCGGGAAATACTTCAGCGAATTCCCTCACAATAGGCATTTCTTCAAGGGTGGTTTCTTCCTTGGACTCAATCATCTGAGCCAGATATGCGTGCTCATAAGGCAGTAATATCCATGCTTGAGATGATGGAGCTAAAGGAGATTCATCTTCCTCCTGACACTTGTAAAGAATCGGGGGTCGATTCTCGATATGGAGTGTGATTTCCCTCTCCCGACAATTTATGTTGGCTCTATATAAGTAAAGCCAATCCATGCCAAGAATTGCATCAAATTCCACCAAAGGGAGTATGACGAGGTTCGCTGGGAGATTCAATCCACAGATTATAACAGGGGAGGACTTATACTCATGGGATGCAATGATTGCCCCATTTGCCGTACTCACTGACATCTTTACTTCCAGGATTTGTGGTGGTGCAGGGATTGTTCTACTAAACTTTTGAGATATAAAAGAATGCGTAGAACCTGAATCAAAAAGTACGTTCGCTATTCTTGAATGAATAACTAGCGTACCTGTCACCACTTCGTTGTCGGGGTTCACTTCGGCAGAAGTGATGGCAAAAGCTCTTCCTTGCTATCTTGGAGGTTGTTGATTGCCTCCGATAACCCTTGGATTAGGGCACTGATTCGCAAAATGACCCGGTTCTTTGCATTTGAAGCATTGAACAACGCGTTGAGGTTCGAACGGAGCGTTCCTCCCCTCCGTCGCAGCCGCGGGTCCTTCTTGCTGACAGTTAATAGCTAGGTGCCCTTCTCTTCCACACTTGAAGCATTTTCTTGTCCCCCTAAGGCAATTCCCAAGGTGCTTCTTTCCACACTTTTGGCAAGTGGGGTGCTGGAATTTCTTAGCGCCGTTGGATTTATCCATCGGACCACCAGCATTGAAGTCCACCTTCCGCTTCTTGTCCCCATGATACCCCTGTGATTCTCCGATCTCCATTTCAACCTTAAGGGCACATCGGACAATCTCCTCATAGCTGTCAAAGTCACGGATCGCTAATGCTTTCCGCAAGCTAGGCTTCAGCCCACCAAAGAAGCGGTCAACTTTGCATTCGGGGGTAACGACAAAGCCGGAAGCGTATCGTGAAAGCCTTGTGAAGTTTGCCTCGTACGCTCCCACAGATTCTTCATCTTTCTGCTTGAGGGAAAGGAAGTCCCTTTCCATCTTAAGACGGAGGGTGCGTGGAAAATATTTATCGAAAAACATCTTCCGGAATACCTTCCATTCCAAAGCCTCGATCTCCTCCTCAGGCTTCGTATTTTTGATCAACGTCCACCATTGATCAGCTTCACCCTCCATACGATAAGCCGCCAGGAGAACCTTCTCTTTTTCAGAGCATTGGAGGATGGAGAATATCTTTTCAATGGAGTTGATCCATTGTTCAGCAATCGTGGGATCGGATGATCCACTAAACGTAGGAGGCCTTTGTCTCATGAAGCTTTCAATAGCGACTTGTTCTTTCTTAGGGGGGGTTGAACGTTCCTCTTGACCAGTGTTTCTATTCAAAACTTGAGTTAGCTGAGAGAGAAGCGTGACAAAGTTCGCGATTCCCGCTCCCATTGGATTGGGCATCTAATTGGTACAATCATCACACTGAGCTTCACAACGGTTGTTAGCCCGAGTTCTCCTATTACCGGCCATTGGCTGGAATAAAAGGAAAGTTAGGGGTTACACATAAAGGGTAATCCAAAGACAAAAGTTGATGACTTATAAATAAACTTTAATCTCTTCAACTCATGAGTCTATAGGATTCAATCCAGGCTTTTCATGATCTTCCTTCTAACATATATTCTTAGGGGCATTTTTCCCTTAATAAGGGTTCATACTAAGATTGTAAATTTATCAAAACATATCCCCCGGGAGTGTCGTAACCAAGAGTGCAGCAAGGCCCGTTGTCGTGCACCAGTTCTCGTTCGAGTCTAGCTCAAAGCGGTGTTTTCGGGTTTTACCCCTAGGATACATCTGTGCCAGAGCCGCCTCTACCTGCTCGTATCCAGACAGGGATGTATTTGTTTGATAAACCACTTACTTAGTATTTACCAAAACTTAGGGGAGTTTTTATTATTCTTAGTCTTGTATCTAAGGTCTTACTAGGGTTTCCTAATCCCAAAAATAACTAAACCTATGCTCTGATACCAACTATGACAACCCTGCTTTTTATTACAACTTAAACATGCTTTATTACATAAAACTTCACTTGATACAACAAAGAAGATCGAGAGGTTTAGTGTCTTTGGGGCTTAGGATCATTACATAAAAACTTTAAACATGAAATACAACATCTTTATTGAAAACTTCCTTTACATGACCACTACATTCCTTCGTACTTAGCATTGCATGGGATAACCTGAGGACATGCATAAGAAAAGGGTGAGCTATAAAGCCCAGTAAGGGAGTACACAATGAATAACATGAGGAGTAAAATACATGTTAGGCAATAGGAATATCAATAGATCATAAGAGAGACATGAACATAAAGGCATGATAAAGCATGATAATCATAACATGGAAATGTGGCAACAACACTTAACATTGAATTAGCATGAGCCAAGGCTCATTGCACATGGAGCATGAGTAAACCCTCATTGCACTTAAAGCACGAGTAAACCCTCGTTGCACTTGAATTAGCATGAGTCAACACTCATTGCACATGACGTATCATGATACTATACTTTACCCAATGCATTGGAGCGCTATCAGGGCGCACCCTTCTTAAACATTTCATTTCATGCATAAGTGTGCCACATGGATCATAAAACATGGATTCATAAAACATAATCATTTCTTCCACGATAAAGGAATGTGGAATTCATACATGAAACTTTACAATCAATACGTATATGTGCATAAAGGTGAATACCCTTGATGGAGAAATGGGCATGGTATTCACTACACAAAGACATTGGCTTAGAAAATTGGTGCGATTTCGGCAGCGTAACGGCGTGACATAGGATTTCATAAAAAAGGTTGATGAGAGAGAAAGGGGTTCCTCATCATATTTACATGAAATGGACAGTAAGGAGATCATATATATACATGTCCCAACAACAGAAATGGAATTTAGATTCATGATACAAAAGTATTGCTTGAATATAAAATAAGAGAGATAAGTTCCTTTCGGAATTTCGGCATAGTAACGGGTGTACATGGGAGGCATTTAATGAGAGAGAAAGGGTTCTCCCATCATTCAAACAATAAGAGGGCAGTATGGGGGAGGTGCGAAACCATACCCCAACATTCATAAATTAAATTAAAAGGGCAATACAACTTAAAGAAAATTGACAAAAAATGAGAAAGGAAGAAAAAACCCTTACTTGGAAGTGTGCTTCCAAAGGCTATAGAGAGGCTTGTGAGAGGCTTCTTGGGAGCTTGGGACACCTTGAGAGGATTCTAGAGAGAGTAGGGCAGAGGTTGGACGAACTTCAAGGGCTTTGAGTGAGGAGGAAGTGGGAGCTTGGGTGGGTTTATATAGGAAAGGTGAGAGAATTCTTTATTATTTAGGTTTGGGACCCCTTATATTAAAATTATCCAAACCACAAACCATCCCATGGTATTTGCCCATGGTTTCTGGAAAAGGAGAGAGGAAAACAATATTTTACAAGGCCAAGGTCCGAACTTATTAAAAAATTAGGGTTGCTTATGTGGAGGTGAGTCACACTCCCATGGAAATTAATTTAAAAAGGCAAAGTGTTGAATAAGTCTTGAGGGCTCCATTAATGCTTTGAAAAGTGAGTCAAACAAACCCAAAACCTCATTATTTTAATGATAAAACATATATTAGCCGAACCTAAGGATTATGGTATTTTATTACATCACCATTGGGTCATTATGATGTCATAAATCACATTATATATTTAAAAGGTATTTAATTTTTACCCAAAAATTGGACTGTCTCAGGAAATTATGAAAAATTCACCGTTGGATAATTTCGACGTCCTGATTCCAAAAATAATATTTATTTTATCTAAATAATTTTCTAAATATGTGAATTTTCACTTTTAAAATAAAAACCGACATTTATAAAGAAATTCACGGGTTTTGACAGAAATGGCTTTCAAACCTTAATAAACATTTTAATTGCATTCATAAAATTATAAGATCATTTATATTTAATGACAATTAATTTAATATTAATAATAATATTTTATTAAAATATTATTTAATTCAAAAATCCTCTAATTTAATAAAATATAATTCTTAATTAAATAATAACTAAAAACACCATTTGTACTTTAAAAACTAATTACAATGTATCAAAAATGACTAGAAATTATATTCATTATTATATATAAAAAAAATAATGTACATGAACATGGTTCTACTTATTTGTTACATAACCCCTTAAAATAGCCGCATAAGACCTAAGGGTAAGGTGCGCGATGGTGACAGACTCTTGGGGCTGCTCGGATAACATCGCTCGAGTGGTAAACTCTATCAACTTCCATTTTTCCCGTAGACGATCACGTTCGAGCTTGACTTGATGAAGCTCAGCTTGGGCTTGGTCAAGGGAAAATCCCAAAGACGCCACCTCTTTACCGAGCTCCGACAAATGGGCTTCGTAAGGGGCAATTCTACTGGATGAGGCCATCGCTTCCTTTGTCTGAGTAGAAAAATTGGTTCGTTAAAGCCTTATATTTAAACTACCCAGATGATCACTGTTCAACGGCTATAAAAGTAACGGTCACAAATCTTAACGTAAAACTTAAAGAAGTTGACATCTTATAAAAACATAAAGAAACATTTAACTGGATCAAGAGGGATTTTCCATTAATGAAAATTTGGGTCGTTACAGTGCACAACAAAATGGCTCTGTAAAAGTTTTGGGTTGTGAGGATATTTATAATCGGGTTTGAGTTTAATAGAGTTAAGAAAATAAATAAACGTGTTACGTGTTTTATTTATTTCATAACTCTTATTGAAACCCCATGTCGAATTATTAATTCCTTGACATCCACCCACACTGATTATAATTAGTATCATTTAATAAAATAATATTATATTCTCAAAATCCTGACTGGAAAACTACACGGCGTGTAATAATTAATACACGGTGTGTACATGGTTTCCATAAAACTACACGGCGTGTATATTTAATATACACGGCGTGTACTTTTATTTTCCATTTTTCTACCCCACATTTATTAGAGCTTGATTAGTGGATATTTATTTCTTAAATAAATGTAACTACATTACTTTCTAATAAATATATTATTTCACCCACAATATATATTCTCTCAAATAACTAGTGTCGAAATAAATGCGACCAGACATCCTTAAATAATTATTAAACCACAGTCAGGAATAATATTTATTTAACTTGTAAAATTAATATTTAACTGAGATACATGGAAACACTTAGTGTATGACCCTCTAGGCCTCTTTCTCAGTGGCATTAGGTGGAGCCTGCCTAAAGTCCAAGGTTAGCGTCTAGCAACACGTCAAGGCACCCATAGAGAAAGAATTTAACACCGCAATGATCTGTCACCTCCTACGAACGCTTACCGTGTAATATAATCCCTTTGTATCAATATCTCTAATCAAGCAGGTTGCATTCTAGTGCCATCAACCCATGTGCTTGATTATTCTTTCTTTGATTTCTTGGAAGTGAACTCTCCCATATCTTACCATGCCCATGGATTTCTTTAGGCAATATCAATTCCATCAAAGGGCCTTAGATATCTACTTCTATTATGGAACAGAAGGGACAAATCCTTTCTCACATTATCTAGTAATGCAGTATTACTCATGACGCACCCAACGTATCCTACCTCGTTGTGAATAGTGTGTCGTCACAGTTTTCGTCAATACATATATGTGCGCGAGTTGTAATACCCATTAATAATAATCTTAAATTCTAAGGACCAATACAAACGTCCGCAGATAGGAACATCCAATGACACTATGAAATGTGGATTTCCAACCGGCGGGTCTCGTTCTCATAATATCCTCCTAGATATTACCAAGGGCGCACACCATGAGAAGTTTCCTCAAAGTTTTATGAGTCCTCACCCCTAATGACCTGTATTATTTGTGTCCCTCAAATAACATCATCTGGCCATAGAACATATATTCAATAACAGTGTTATGGCACTTCCGGGTTCTCATCATAGCAGGGATCTACTATGACCCTTTAATGCAACAGTTGTCCTTAGAACATTATCACATGCATTGTCACGCAGAAGAACAAACAAGATGTGATAAGGATTTTATTAATGATTAAAGTACAAAGTAGTTGGTTCTAGGCCACTAACTCCAACAGACCCCCACTTGGACTAGAGACAGCTGCTAACAACCTTTAACCCACTAACTCTCACATGATATTCATGTTTTTGCTGAGATAGGCCTTTAGTCATGGGGTCTGCCACGTTCTCATTCGTGGACACTCTTCTCACAGCAACATCACCCCTTTGATAGAAATCCCTCAAGAGGTGATACTTCCAAAGTATGTGCTTTGTCCGTTGATGTGACCTTGGTTCTTTTTCAAGAGCCAACGCTGCAGTATTATCACAATACAATGTAATGGGATCTTCACTACTGGGCACCACATCAAGCTCCTGGAAAAAGTTCTGAATCCATACGGCTTCCTTGGCTGCATCAGAAGCCACTATATACTCGGACTCTGCTGTAGAATCGACGATAACTGGATGCTCTGAACTCTTCCAGCTCATAGCTCCTCTGTTGAGATATAAAACATATCCAGATTGCGACTTCAGATCATTTTTATCTATCTGAAAACCAGCATCAGCATACCCTCTGATGATAAGATCCTCGCCTCCTCCATACACCAGGAACATATCCTTCGTTCTTCTTAGATACTTAAGTATAGTCTTAACAGCAGTCCAATGCATTTCCCCTGGATCTTCTTGATATATTCCTACCATGCTCAGTGCATAGGCACCATCAAGCCTGGTACATAACATGTCATACATGATGGATCCTATAGCCGATGCGTATGGGATCTTGCTCATCCTATCTTTCTCTTGTTGTGTCTGAGGACACATTTTCTTAGAAAGATGTAATCCATGTAACACTAGAACCAATCCTCTCTTGGATTGTTCGATAATAAATCTCTTTAGTATCTGGTCAATTTATGTAACCTGACTTAGTCTAAGCAGCCTCTTGGATCTATCACGAATGATCTTGATCCCTAGAATGTAGGCTGCTTCACCTAAATATTTCATGGAGAATCACTTGTTCAACCAGTCCTTAACTGACTATAAGGCTGGTACGTCGTTTCCAATAAGCAATATGTCATCAACATATACTACTAGGATGATGACCTCATTCCCATTAAACCACTTATAAACACATGGCTCACATTCATTCTTAATGAAACCAAATTCCTTTATGGCTTCATCAAATCGAATGTTCCATGACCTGGATGCTTTCTTCAATCCATAAATGGATTTCTGCAACTTGCAAACCTGTTTGGCTTTACCTGGTGTTATAAACCCTTCTAGTTGTGTCATATAGACATCTTCCTGAATTTTCTCGTTAAGGATTGTTGTTTTGACATCCATCTGCCAAATCTCATAGTCATGGTAAGCTGTTATGGAAAGTATGATTGTTATGGATTTAAACATGGAAACTGGCGAGAAGGTCTCATCATAGTCAATTCATTGACGCTGTCTGAATCCTTTAGCCACTAGCCTTGATTTATAGGTGCTAACTTGACCTTCCATGTCCATCTTTCTCTTGAATACCCATTTGCATCCAAAAGGCTTTACATCAACTGGCTCATCGACCAGAACCCAAACTTGGTTCTAATACATGGAATCCATCTCAGAATTCATAACTTCTAGCCATATTGCATCTTCTGAGTTTTCTACTGCTTCCTTGTAAGAGATAGGTTCATCATTGTCCAATAATAATGATTCACCATCCTCGGTGACTAGGAAACCAAATCTCTCTAGTTCCCTTACCTCTCTTGAGCTCCTATGAAGTACTTGTGTTTCTGGAACCTCTTCCATGGGGACCTGTGTAACTTTTTCCTATACCAACTCTTGCGTATCTTGAGCATCCACTTCATCAAAGTCAATCTTACTCCCACTATCCATCTTGAGGATGTGCTCCCTCTCAAGAAAGACAGCTTTTCTGGCGACAGTCACTTTCATTTCTTGAGGGTTATATAGGTAATATCCTTTCATTTCCTTGGGATATCCTATAAAGATACACTTCGTTCCTTGGGGTGCTAATTTTTTTCCTAAGAAGGCCTTAACAAACTCCTCACATCCCCATACATGTGTATGCGACAAAATGGGTTTCTTTCCACTCCATAACTCAGAGGGAATTCCATTTTCTGCCTTAGTTGGTACTCGGTTTAATGTGTATGCTGCAGTTTGTAATGCATATCCCCAAAAGGGTAACAGAAGATTCACACGACTCATCATTGACCTCACCATGTCCAACAAGGTGCGGTTCCTCCTTTCACTAACACCATTCCACTATGGTGTATAAGGAGGAGTGCGCTGAGATAGAATCCCAGACTCTCATAGAAGATCAATGAACACTTGGTTTAGATATTCTCCACCTTGATCTGATCGAAGCTTCTTTATCTTCTTACCAAGCTGATTCTCTACTTCATTCTTGAATTCCTTAAATTTCTCTAAGGCTTCTGACTTATACCTCATTAATTAGACAAATCTGTATCTACTCAAATCATCAGTAAAGGCAATGAAGTAAGAATATCCACCTCTATCTTCTACTAGAAATGGTCCACATACATCTGTGTGTACTAATCGTAGAAGATTTGTGGCCCTTTCACCCTGTCCACCGAAAGGCGGCTTGGTCATTTTACCTTTTAAACAAGCGTGACATATATCAAGTGGTTTTAGCTCAGTAGAGTCTAAATAGCCATCTTGAAAGAGATTTTTCAAGCGCTTCTCGTTTACATGACCAAGTCAGTGATGCCAGAACTGGGTGATGTATGAGCCATGTGAGTTTGTTTCATTATCGATTGCCAACACTTGGTTTTTGTAATTTAACACATACAAACCATTATTCAAATGTGCCATACCATAACATATGTTGTTCTTATAAAAGAGACAACCCTTATTTCCAAACATTAAAACAAATCCATCCATATCTAAACAAGATACATAAATTATTTTCTTGGAAACACTAGGCACAAAATAACAGTTTTGTAAAACCAAAATCATGCTAGTTGGCAATGAGAGGTGATAGTCGCCAATAGCCAATGCAGCCAGCCTTGCGTCATTGGCAGTTCGAAGATCCACCTCTCCTCTGGTGATCTTTATAAATCTACTTGGTTCTTACATTTGAATACAAATGTGAGCCCCATGTCTATATCTAATACCCAATTTGTAGAAATAGAAATATTTCACTTAATAAAAAATGCACCTTTAGCATCCCCATGCTTCTGGGTGCAGTTCCTCTTCCAGTGGCCCTGCTTGCCACATGCAAAACACACTGCCTCTCGTTCCTTTCCCTGCCTCTAGATCTTCCCCTTTTTGGACGGACGGTGCTCGGGGGTTTCAGACTGTTTATAAGCATTTGGCCCCTTTGCCTTGTCCTTCCTTTTCTTGTTAGCCATAAGGACCACCGGTTTGTCACACCCCATGTCCTTATCTACCTGTAGAATCAAGGTCAGATGCTCTGATAGACTCTTCTCATTTCCGCTCATATTATAGTTGACAATGAATCTAGAGAAGGTCTTGGGCAGTGATGATAGGATTATATCTATACGCAACTCATCCAGGAATTTAATCCCTAAGATTTCCAGGAATTCAATGTAGACAATAAGCTTGACTACATGAGGCCTAGCTGGCACAGACTCTCCAAGATTAGTTGTAAACAAAGCATTGGAGATCTCATACCTCTCCTGTCTCGCCTTCTCTTTCTAGAGATCCTTAAGGTGAGACATCATGCTATACACATCCATGTTTTCATGTTGCTTCAAGATCTCATTGGATATGGTCGATATCATGAACCACTGGACATCTGTGGAATCATCCATGTGTTTCATATAGAGAGATAATTCCTCATCACTGGCCTCTTTCCCAGGCGCAACTGGAATAGGCTCTTCCAACACATACAATTTCTTTTCGTGGTGAAGGATGATGCATAAACGCCTCTGCCACTCTTGGAAATTGGTGTTGGTGAGAAGGTTTTCCTTCTCGAGTATGGTTCACAATGATATGTTTGAAGTCATTTTATTGTCGTTTCTACAAATTAAGATGAGAAAAGGTTTAGTACTTTATTACAAAACTGAGACAAATATATAAATTAATACTTATTAGTCTCCCACTATTTTATCGAAATCCAATAGCCCTCACCATTGATTTCAGAATATTTTGTTGCATGAATATTCTACTGGAAAGGATCCATATTTCCCTTCGCATTACCCCAGCTAGGGTTGGTCAAGTAACTTGAAGGGTTTTAGGTAGGTATTCCAAATGCCAACTGCATTAACTCGCAGCTCCTTGATCCGCTGAGTGGACTCCCCAATCCTGAAATCCTTTTATTTTTGATTTCCTCAACCTTTGCCTCTTGGTCACACCATGTCCTACTGTGGCAGTCATCCCTTGATGTGAACCAAGCCAAGTCATCCCAAAACCTTGAATTATAATTCCACAATAATTGAAAGCACCCCAACTAGGGTTGGTCAAGAACTTTGAACTATGGTTCGATTCTAACCAAGATTATGGAAGGCTATACCGACTTAATATTTATTTTGAGGGATTTTATCCTTATACGTAAATTTCCAATTTATTATCTTTTATTACATTCTTTTTAATATTAAGTGGGATTTACTTAAGTGATTAACCATGTCAAAGATAATATTCACGTATAAGCCGGTTTCATTTTACTTCTATCTTGTATGCTCGTTTAATTCATTAATTGTGTGATCGTGACAACACACCCACAATAAATAAACCATGAAACTGACAAAAATAAAATAAATGGTATGATCATCAGCTTTTCTATTGGTTAGTTTATCTAGCAGTCGATAAACTAACCCAAGACCTAGTGGAGAAACACTTTGAACCTTTTGGGTTCGTGTTAATAGCTTTCCACCTGTCCACCTTTATATCTCCTTGGATTGGGTTCACCTTGGATCCTGACTTGATCCACCTCTACTATCTTGGGAGCTCCATCCATTACATGTGCATTTATCTCACATGCAGGTGAGGGGTAAAAGGGGTTTTTACATAAAATATTCCTTGGGCGCGCATGCCCTACATATTAATGAGGAGATGTCTCGCAGACCAAAAAATTTAATTTAAATAAATAAATTAAAAGAAACCATTCACAAACAAAGGTCTTGGTCTTTCTCATGATCATCCATACATGCAACGATATTTATGCATAAATAAAACTAGAATTCAATTCTTTAATCGTTCTTGTTTAAGATAAATCACACTCGAATCAATTAATTATCTTTAATTAATCAATCCTTTTATCTTAAATCCTTTTTCTAAATTTCCTTGGGATTCTCATCCATCATAATTTTAAACAAATAAATTAATTTAAAATTATCCTTGTACATAAATTGTACCTTGGAGGAAACCCGGTGAATTCCCATTTATTACACAGATGTTATATTAAACACATATATATGAAACACCTATCACGCATTGTGCCTCAGCTATACCCCTGCACCATGGTACACGTGTCAAGGGTTTGTATAATATAATAATAAATTTTAATAAATCTGTGTAATTTGGGTGGGTACACGGCGTGTAGTTCCGACTACAATGCGTGTACTTTTTCTTCACCATCCATCCGAAGTACACGCCTGGGGACATGGCGTGTTAATGTACTTCGAAAATTTTCGGAGTACACGGTGTGTACAGTGGGACACACGCCGTGTAGTTTCCACGTTACACGGTTTCTAGCCGGGAAAGTCGTGTACGGGGTACACGGCCAAACCCTAACCCGAAGGGACTACACGTCGTGTTCATTGGACCACACGACGTGTAATCTGGAAACTGTGTGCCACCTCTTTCTGGTCAACACACGGTGTCTTAAATTCTTAGAAAGAATCCAATACACGGCCTGATTTGGCAGATCAGTCAATGCATTGAACCTAGACTACACGGCGTGTACTTCCGAATACACACCGTGTATTCTGGTGTTGTATGGCAAGAAACGTTTAGCTCCTCCAAATGAGTTCCTCTATTTTATTTTAATCAAAATTAAAAGAAAAATTTGTTTCTGTGAGGTGAATGAGTAATGAGGGAGGATGAACAGATCTCAATATTCAGATTTCCAGAACGATTAAACATGAATTGAAATAACTAAATTATTAAATGCATAAATCATCAATGAAAAGCTAAATAATTATAATCAACGATATAACCTCCCTCTGATACCACTTGTAGGTTTTGGGCATAATAGAAGCGCGTTGGTGGGTTTTCCCAACTTGATTTTAATGTTAAGAAACGTTCAATCCGAGATCCTTCACGATTTAAAACGCCGAATCTTCGGAATAGAACGAAAACTAAAAACCTAAGAGGGAATCCTGGAACCATAGAGATAGGGTCATCATATGTTGTTTATAATTAATTTAATTAATTCACAAGAATTACCTTGGTGGAATTCTTTCTTCGTTGATGTCTCCGATCACAATCTGGTGATCCATCGTTGGGTCGTAGAATTCAAGTGTAGGATTACTCTAGTGGTGATCCACACATGTGCCACGTATCTCTGGACGTCTCCGAAGGGATCTCCGGGTGCTAGCACGGAAGAGCCTTCACTTGCGATGTCCGTCTTCAACCGCCTTGATCCGGTGGAGGATCTCGCTCTCGTAACATGAGGGCGTTCTTGGTGGATAAGGAATTCTCTCTAGGATTGAGAGTATTTCCAAATCCGTTGTGCACAACAAAATGGATCTAGAAAAGTGTTGGGTTGTGAGGATATTTATAATCAGGTTTGAGGTTAATAGAGTTATGACAATAAATAAACACGTAACACATTTTATTTATTTCATTAACTCTTATTGAACCCCCATGTCGAATTATTAATTCCTTGAAATGTGCCCACGCTAATTATAATTAATATCATTTAATAAAACAATAATATATCCTCAAAATACTGACTGGAAAACTACACGGCGTGTAATAATTAATACACGGCGTGTACTTGTTTTCCATAAAACTACATGGCCTGTATATTTAATATAAACGGCGTGTACTTTTATTTTCCATTTTTATCCACCACATTTATTAGAGCTTGAGTAATGTATATTTATTTCTTAAATAAATGTAACTGCATTACTCGCTAATAAATATATTATTTCGCCCACAATATATATTCTCTCGAATAACTAGTGTCAAAATAAATGCGGTCAGGCGTCCTTAAATAATTATTAAACCACAATCGGGAATAATATTTATTTAACTTGTTAAATTAATATTTAACTGAGATATATAGACCCACTTAGCGTGTGACCCTCTATGCCTCTTTTTCAGTGGCATTAGGCAGATCCTGCCTAAAGTCCAAGGTTAGCGTCTAGAAACATGCCAAGGCACCCATAGAGAAATAATTTAATGCTACAATGACGTGTCAGCTCCTACAAACGCTTACCGTGTAATATAATCTCTTTGTCTCGATATCTATAATCAAGTGGGTTGCATGCTAGTCCCATCACCCCATGTACTCGATTATTCTTTCTTTAATTTCCCAGAACTGAACTCGCCTAAACCTTACCATGACCATGGGTTTATTTAGGTTATATCAATTCCATAAAAGGGCCTGAGATATCTACTTCCATTATGGAACAGAAGGGACAAATCCTTTCTCACATTATCTAGTAATGCAGTATTACTCGTGACACACCCAACGTATCCTACCTCGCTGCAAACAGTGTGTCATCACAGTTTTCTTTAATACATCTAAGTGCGCGAGTTGTAATACCCATTAATAATAATCTTAAAGTCTAAGGACCAATACACATGTCCACAGATAGGAACATCCAATGACACTATGAAATGTGTATTTCTTACCGGCAGGTCTCATTCTCATAATATCCTCCAGGATATTACCAAGGGCGCACACCATGAGAAGGTGCCTCAATGTTTTATGAGTCCTCACCTCTAATGACCTGTATTATTTGTGTCCCTCAAATAACATCATCCAGCCATAGAACATATATTCAAGAATAGTGTTATGGCACTTCCGGGTTCTCATCATACCAGGGATCTGCTATGACCCTTTAATGCAACAGTTGTCCTTAGAATATTATCACATGAATTGTCACGCAGAAGAACAAACAAGATTTTATAAGGCTTTTATTAATGAATAAAGTGTAAAGTATTTGGTTCTAGGACACAAACTCCAACATAACATACAACTAAGGATAACTGGATCTCAAGTCAATATTCGAGAACACCTGGGCTCCTCAAAGCTGATCAAAGAGATCATCAGTCCTTGGAAAGAGATATCGGTTCTTGACCATCAACTGGTTCAACTTACGATAATCCACACAATGTCTGAGGGTACCATCCTCCAGATTTGAAAACAGGATAGGCAAACCCCATGGAGAAGTACTGGGTCGGATGAAACCCTGAGCCTGCAACTCCTCCAACTACTTCTTGAGCTCCTTTAACTCTGGTGTAGCCATCCTATAAGGAGGAATAGACACCGGTTTCACTCCTTGCATGAGATCAATAGAGAAGCCCACCTCTTGTTCGGGAGGAAAACCTAAAAATTCCTCAGGAAAGACATCTCTGAATCAATCAACCACTGGTGGAAAGTCCATCTGTGAAGTCCCCTAGTCATCCGGATGTAGACTAGAAATCTAGGTTGTAACTCCTCCCAACCCATGATGTCTGGGTCCCGCTCTACTCTCCTGGACATCCCATTCTCCCTTATGAAGAAATTATCCACCCTATGGTGATGTGAAACTCAACATATGATTATAGTAATCAACACCTACTTAGAAGGGAAATAACCAGTCCATTTTGAGAATGACATCATAGTATGTTACCTCTAAGACGTAGAGATCCCCTAAGAAGTGACACCCACTTTCCTCAAGAGGTCACTCCTTGAACTGACATACACTAGCCGTTCTAGTACCCAACAGAGTGTCTAGGTCATGATATTAGAAGAAGAAAATATACATAGCCCAAGACTCTCCACTACATCGACAGATATAAAGCTATGGGAAGCCCCAATATCAAAAAGGGTAGAAGCTAAAACTGAGGCAACTAGAATCGTACCTCGAACTGTAGAGGGTCCGAGATCCTTATCCTTATGAATTTTCTACACTACAAAAACATGTTATATACCTAGGCTCTATGACCCTTCCCGACTACTCTGAGCTGATCCACCCTACTATCACTGAATTCTTGGCGACTGACTACCATGGCTGTGACCTCCACCTTGGCCGGAACAGCTGGAAGAACTCCAGTTATCAAACTGGTGAGAAACTGGTGGTGTTTCTCCTGAAAGAGGAGTCATAGAATAACCCCTATCACTAGATACTAGTGAGAATATTAGGAAAAAGCACTGAAGATGACCCATCTTTCCATAAGATCGGAACTCCAATGTATCTCTTAGGTAATGTGGTCTCGTATGCCTGCTCTTCCCGCACTCGTAGCACACCACTTGACTACCAGAATAAGTGTCTCACCTCCTTGGATCACCACATGAAGACCCCCTATAGCACTTCCTACTGTCAGTAGGAGGGATACTAACTCTTTATATCGAGCCACCCTGGCTCACAACACCAGAATCCCTTAGATTATGCTCCGTGATTAGCGCCAGGTTGACTATAGAAGTGATGAAAGTCAACCTAAAGATGTTAACCTATGATCGGATATCATGATTGAGACCATACTCAAACTTCAATTCTAGGAATAACTCATCACCTCTAGGGATGGGTTTGAAGAACTACAGCTCAGTAAAGCAAGACGAATACTCCATTACAGAAAGAGTACCCTACACCAGACTCATGAATTCTCAGGCTTGATCAGACCTCAAAGTCTCCGGATTGAAGTAGTCATAGAAGGCATGCTAGAACTCATCCCAAGACATAACATTCTAGGGTCACGCCTGTGAGATCACATCCAACCATCTCTTAGCAGAGTCCCAAAGCATATACGCAGAGAGCTTCACCCTCCTCTCCGGAGGCATCTCGAGATGCTTGAAGATAGAAATTATGGCATCTAAACATGACTCTACAGCCTAAGTTCCTCCTTCCCCTAAGAATGTGGGAGGATGCTGCAACTAGAAAATGCATGTCAGATCTTTTAAAGATGGGTCAGGATGTTGTACTCCTCAAAAGGTATTCATGAACCTCATAAAACCTTCTCGGAACAGTGTGTCAGCACTTGTGTCCATAATGACAGCTGGTGCAAAGACTGGCACAACAGGAGGATATATTGGTAGTACCTGATCAGCCATGTCCGATGTCTGCCCGTTTCCCTGAATCTGGTGTACAACCAGAGGACTTCTCGGTGGTATGACTCTGTAAGTTCAAGCTCACACCTTAGATCAATATTATCAAGGATAGAAAACCAGAAGTGTAAGAAGGGAACATGAGAAAGAAATCATTCAAGTCTTCCGAAACTTGACTACACGACGTATATAATGACTACACGGTGTGTCCCCTTAAGCCTTTACATGGGTGTGTACTTCTTCCAACCTTGGTCGTGTAACACCCCAAACACATGGCGTTTTGTCCTATCACATGAAGTGTACTTTAATCCTCTTCCCCTACCTGAGTTCCCTTACATGTCTAAACCACACAGTTCCCCTAGAACTACACTACATGGCATGTTAGTGCCAAACACGGTGTGTACTAGATGAACTTCACTGACCCGTGTTGTCTGTGACATAACCGTATACACAGGTTACACTACAAGGCATGTTCTAGGTGGAAAAGGTGTATATTAGAAAATTCTCAACTGACCTGCGTTGTTAGTCACATGGCTAGTTAGATGACTCTACAACAAGGCATGTACACCCGGTACATAGCATGTCCTTCCAAGGATTTACTAACCCCATGTCTCTTCCCACACGGTTTGAGACACAGTTAGGGACTACACGACATTTACATAGAGTACACAGTGTGTACTTAAGAAAAACAGTTTCTTTTCGAATAGAATAACACATGGCGTGTATTCATCATTACACGTCATGTATTCTGGGTTTTTCCTAACAGTAAGCCTTAGAAACTACTCCGGAAGAACAAAAACACTAAAACGAACATCAAAGTACCAAATTCTGATCCGCGAGGGCCCATACTCCCCATGAATCAAAGCATGGCTTCTTATACATGTCCTGAACAAGGATAACAGTGCAATGATCCACCAAATTATGGTCCACGAGGGGCCATAACACCTACAGAACCAAATTTTCGCATTCATTCAAACAAAACCTTACCCAAGAAAATACTCTATCAAAAAGTAGATATTCTATCAAGGTATCTATCACAACAACATGCATATCTATCACAACATCTATTACAACAACATGCAATCACTGATGCACCCTAAATGGCATGGAAAGAATGCATGACATGTGATTTCTAGCAAATTCCTATATGATGCATGAGATGGAATACCCTCATCTCATCAGGTTGCAACAGAAATAGAACCACAATAACCTCAATGATAATAGGAAAATTCATTTGTGTCACCCAATGGTGAAAATAAAATTAATTGTAAAATTGGGAAACCAAAAAAAATTCAATAAACGAGGTAGATTGGAATTTCCTTGTACACGGGTTAGCTACTCCTGGGAATAGCTTATTACCAAGTACATATTCCTTCACATACCTAGTTATAGGCTCCAAACAATAATTCAAGAATAAAATAATTTCGTTGATACCATTTTGTAATGTCCCAGTTCTGGAAGCTTCCTAGAGGTGCCCCGTACCCGGTTGGTCACATGGCCTCAAGAGAATTTTCTAGAATTCTAGAGGTTACTGACTAGCAGTGAGGGCCTTGGGTGTGGTAGTTGGGAAACTATGTGCTCATTGTCAGAGTAACACAACAGATGTAAATTAGGTATACAATAGTGGAATCAGTAATAATACCAAACAATAGTAAATAGTGGAAGACTGAAATAATAAACAACTGGAGCACTTATATATAAAATGATGCATGATACATATGTCAAGGAAACTATAAAAACACATCACAATACTAAAATGTTGTACTTAACCAAGTACCAAATAAAATAGATAAACAACTCCTCAGCAGCGCAAACCTCAGCTTGGCCTCACGCTCTCCATCTCCAATGCAGTCATGTACTTGAAGTAGAAGGGTGCTTGCCCTTATCAATACCTGCAGCAATATATTCTGTTTGGGCCAAAAAGAATGAACCAAACAGGGTGTTAGACTAAATACTAGTAGAAAACCAACCAAAGATTTGTGCCTAATAGTTAGTGAATATATATGGTAGATAATAAGGTAAGAGAAGCAGTAAACAAGGAAGTACTTAGTAGTAAACAATCCTACAGTTTCAACGCATTCAATTTCACATATAAAGTAAGAAGATAATTAAATCAGGTAACCCTCTAGGAGTACTCACATTCTAACCCCTCTAGTTCAACCAAACAAGAACAAGAAACCCTCTAGTAAGTTCACACAATCTAACCCCTCTAGTTCAGCTTAAGCATAGACTCTCTAAGAAAGCACTCACCATCAATTCCTCCTATACTCTGATATCAGTAACTAAAAGGCACTATGGGGAAGCACTTACATCTCATTCCCCATGTGGCCCATGTCAAGGAACTATATACACTCTGAGGAAATAGTTTCACCAATTCACCCCATGGTCTCGCATCGTAATCGTAAAAATAGACTCTTTGGTGAAGCCCTCATGTTCATTCTCCCTATGGTCTACTACACCAGGTTCCCACAACCCAGTGTTAGTCAAACGAGAATTTCCATGCATAGAGGAAAAATTAATCCTCAAGAACGACTTGACTAAATAGTCTACATCATAACATCATGTTCGATAATAATCACTTCATCCTACAGTACCAGGCATGGAAAACAAAGAAATTTCCTAATAGGAAAAGCTAGACCAAATGGTCATAAACAAAACATTCATGGTAAAACACATCCACAGTATAGAAAATAGCCTTATTCACATTCAATTAACATCTAATCAAGAATAAAATAATATTAGAAAAATATAAGGGCTAAACCCATAAACACGCAACACCTCGATCAAGGGTATTGGAAAATTTTGCACATATAACTCAAAGACTATCTACGGAAAGGCACAAACCACCTACCTCGGCTTTGTAAGATCATTATACATGAACCTCATTCCTTGAATCACCCAGGAACACCATAGATCTATAAAAACGCAAAAAATATCAATCGATGATAGCTCACGAGAGATGAGAAATCAATAGATGGTGTTCTAGAACAAGAGAGAACTCACTGATGTGATTCCAACGCAATTAATGGTGGTTGAATCAGAGAAAGGAAGCTTGGTCAGGGGCTCGGGGAAAGATCAGCGACGTACGGATTCTCTCGTTTGAAGAGGACAAAGAAGAATAAGATTCTTAAAATTAGATGCGACCATGGTCTGTTTAATGAATGAAAAAGAAAGTACATGGAGTGTACATTAGAAGTACACAGCGTGTACTTTCCCTAACCAGCCCTCGCATTTGGTGGTCTCCAGGTCACCACACTTGGTCATGTGCACAACCATTACACGGCAAGCACCCAGCTACTCGTGGTAACCGAGTACATGAAGTGTACTTATAAAGTACACGGTGTGTACTTAAGAAATTTCCAGAAACTCGTCCTTTTCTCAAAAACTCCAGAAATGGGGAAGACATACCTGAAAGGAAGATCCGGGTTCTCACATGAGCACTATATTCTAAGGATTCACATAGGATAAGTGAATTTCATGTGTTTTGGAGGTAGCAACCTCTTAGGTTTTGGGGTGTTTCAGATCCCCAGATGGAGGGGTATTGGCTAGAGGTATCCACCCATGTTTTTTTCCATGTGAGGATGCCTACCAATCAGATAGTAGTCCTTGTTGTGAGTCTTATTTTGGTATTGGAGGGGTGATAGTGGATCTTGGTGACTCAAAGACATGATGAGACATCTCTCACTTAGATAGACTTATATTGTCTCTTCATAGAGGAGTTCTATCCATCCACATTACGATTTGTGTGCATATAGGAGCTTCTACATCTAAAGTAGGGCAATATTACCATCACAGAATATTTGAAGAAGTTTATTGATCTTTCTCTCTACTCTATAGATATGATATAGGAAATGTTCTTTAGGGATCATACCTTCAAGAGGACTTTATAATAAGACATCAGGGTATTAGTAGTATCCATTATAATTCCAACTTATGATGGGGTACATGAGCGAGCCTTACTAGTGGATATGTTTCTAGAAGAGCAGACACTAGTAGTGGGAGCCAGCAATAGCAATCGGGTAGCTAAGACCTCGAAAGCAGGTAGCTAATAGTAGTATTAGTGATCTAAGTGGGCCAGGAACATCATGAAGTGATCCCAAGACTCAGGTTCTGTAGTTAAGGGCTCCCATGGTGGCTTGAATCATCCATGGGAAAGATGATGTTACTCATGCAGCATTTGGGGACATCTAGTACGAGATTTCTTGACCCTTCATACAACTAATCGAGAGATGGTCGAGGGACCACTAAGGTAGAGGAATATATTTGATAAGGATGGTCCACATGGTGGTGTATGTGGCAAAGGATCATGCAGGATAACAGGAGGTGGTTGAGGTATTGACCTATTACCACCACCACCCCTAGGTTGTCCACACCATTCTTAGGGAGCTGGTGGATAGGGATGAGTACAGTTGTTGGAAATAGAGGATTATGACCTCGAGTTTCTAGGGATGATTTTATGTATGATCTATGAATTTTCCACATTAGATATATTTTTGGTAGACATGGGTTCTAGTCATTCCTTCCTTTCCACAAATCTTGTTTGAGACATTGGGATTACAGTTGAACCATTGACACGATGCTTATGCTTGGAGAATCCTACAAGAGGAGATTTGAAGATCACACACTGAAGTCAATAATATGACCTAACTCTTGGAGGTGATAGTTTTGGTTGGGATCTCTTGGTACCAGTGTTGAGGCCTTATGATTTCATTATAGGTATGGATTTTTTATTCATAGTTTGTGCTCAGATTGACTATTTTAGTCACAGAGTGCGGTGTGTCCACAGTGATGGATCCATTTTTTCCTTTTTTGGTGAAATGGAAACATGGGAAGCATAGGACGAACTCACACATAGGACAGTGTATCCAATCACTCATCAGTTGGCTAGCCTAAACCTTGGTGCAGTGGATGATATGATTCCTCAGTTTCCTTTAGTGGTGGAGGAGTGTGAGGACATCCTTCTTGAGGATATTCCATGCTTACCTCCTCATATGGAGATATAATTCTACATTGATCTATACCCCGGGATAGAATTGATATATACACCTACATATCGGATGGATCCTTTGGAGCTTCGTGAGATGAGGGTATAGTTGGAGGACTTGCAGATGAAGGGAATCGTGAGACCTAGTGTTTCACCCTGGTCATCCCCAGTTTTTTTTCAAGAAATAAGATAGGAGGTTGAGGTTATATTCAGATTTCAGATACTTAAATAGGGTGACTGTGATTAATAAGTACCAACTACCAAGGATCTATGACCTCTTTGATCGGTTGAAAGGTTTTCAGTGGTTCTTGAAGATTGACCTCAGATCTGGCTATCACTAGCTATGTGTATGGGGTGAGGATATGCCAAAGAAAACCTTCATATGTTGTTATGGACCCAATGAGTACTTGGTGATGCATTTTGGCATGATGAATGCCCCTATAGTGTTCATGGGACTCATTGACCAAATCTTTAAACCTTACTCAGAACGGTTTGTGGTGGCCTTCATTGATGACATCCTACTATACTAGGCATTATTGGAGGAGCAAGCGAGACACTTGAGGATGATCTTGAACACACTATGAGAGAAATAAAAATTATGGGAAGATCTTAAAGTTTCAGTTCTAGATTTTAGGGGTCTATTTTTTGGGACACACCATTTCAGAGGTTGGAGTTGTAGTGGATTCAGTGAAGATTTTGGTGGAGCTTTCTTGGGAGCCATCCAAGAGTGTTTCCAAGGTATAGAGTTTCCTTGGGTTTTAGGGGTACTGTTATAGGTTTTTACCTAAATTCTCTTGGGTGGAAGCATCCTTGAAATCATTAACACAAAAGGGGTAGCCTTTCGAATGAATGGAAAAGTGATTGGAGAGTTTTCAGCAGTAGTTGCATATATTGAATAGTGCTCCAATCTTGATATTGCCAGAGGAGGGTGTCATGTATGTAATGTTCTATGATGCATCAGTAATCGAACTTGGTTGTATCCTAATACAGAGGAAAGTAGTGATTGCCTATGGTTCACTCTAGTTGATACCATGGGAGAATAACTACACAACCCATGATCATGAGTTAGTAGTGGTAGTCTTTGCATTGAATATGTTACAACACTACCTAATGTGTAAGGGATTTATCATGTACTATGAACACAAGAGTCCCAAGTATATCTTATCTCATAAGGATGTGAATTTGAGACAATGGTGCTGGATATATCTCCTCCATGGCAATGACTTTGAGATTTTTTATACAATTGGGAAGGGGAATGTGTTGGAAGATGCTCTCACCCGGATATCCAATTGATAGTTGCTGACTGAGGTGTCAGAATAGTTATCCTCATTGCATATATCCTTTTTTATGGAGATGGAGCATTGTACCTTTAGTCGATGGTTTTCACCCCTCCACTCTTACAACAATTCAGGGAGGCATGGATTTGGGATACTGACTCTGAGACCTTACATGATACTATTTTCATAGGGAAAGCATCTAATTGATATTTGAAAGGTGTGGATCACATCATTCTGAAAGGACCAGTTTGGGATATACCTAACACTGAGAGGGGGGGGGGTGAATCAGTGTTGGGGACTTTTTAAACCAATTCCAACTTTTTATCCCTGTACCTCTAGACCTGTTAGGATCTTGATTCTCTTATTCTCTTTTCCCCGTCGCATGCAATAATAGAAAGCAGTAAAAATGTGCACACGATATTTTTACAAGGTTCACCACTCAATAAGAGTAGCTACGTCCTTTCCATGCATGGATATGACCACTGCATGGATTCTCCACTATAAAGTAAAATGCTGTTACAATGGAGTGGCTAGGAAAACAATCCTCTAGCCAGTGTGAGTCCCTACACTTTGGAGGGGGGTGGGAAACAATCCTCTTCCCTGGACTGGTGAATGCCAAGTCCAACTTGCAGCCTCTAGCTGGTTCTTTATACTGCCTATCGGGACAGTCTTCTTCTTTCTTCAAAAGGTGGGTTCTGCTCTTGATCTATTGTAGTGCTCTTCACTTGATTACTTGCAAAGCAGTAGGCAAGCAATTCTATTCTTACTTTCTCTTCATCTCTAGTGCAAAAACAAACTGCACTAGTTCTTCTTCCTTCTTCCTCTTAGTGCAACAACTGACTGAACTAATCACCTTATATCTTTAGCTAGAATCACATACACCAATGTGATTATTCAAACACTGAAGATCTGCTCAAAAAGCATCATCTGAATTAAACTGCCCTGAATAATTGTCAGCCTTCAGTTGGGCATACTCTATTCTTCTTCTTTTCTTCCTTCTCTTCTCAATACCAACACCTGAGTGTATTGGTATACTGAATTCTTCCTTTGTGCAGATATGAGTTCAATTGCACGTCTAGTTCCTCTTCACTTCGCAAAGCACAACGAGAGTGTTAAACACCAGTCGTGTGAGTGCGGTTCAACTTCTCTTTGTGAATCTGAATGGTTCACAGTTCTTTCTTCTTCACAAAGCTGCTTCGAGAGTGCAATGCACCTATCGAAGGCCTGCGGTACCCTCAAATTTTTTTCGCGCACCCTTCTAGGTGACTTGCGCATAAAATTCAAGCCTTGCGCGGAAAAACATCTTTTGGTGCGAAAAACCTTTTTCGCGCAACTCTTCTTTTTCGCGCAGAACTTCCTATTTCGCGCAGCAGTTCCTTTTTCGCGCAGCACTTCTTCTTTTCGCGCAACACTCTATACTTCAATTTTTTCGCGCGTCAGAGCTCGGGATTTGTCTATGTGTCGAGACTCTACTAATGAGAGGGGTTCACCCCATATTTATAGGCAGTTTTGACCTTGCGCATAAAAACCTCTTCCTGCGCGTAAAACCTCCTTCATGCGCGTAAAAACTCTTTTATGCAACTTCATATTTCGCGCCATGCTTCAATATTTCGCTCACCTCATGCCTTTGCCATTTTTCATCCTTCTAAGCATGAAGCACCAATTGCGCGCAAAATTCCGCACCGTGTTCTATATTGCGCGCAAACCCAATCTTTCCTGCGACATCAGATTTCGCGCACTGCTCCAATATTTCGCGCATTTTATGCCTTTGCCAATTTTTGATCTTCTGATCTTGAATCATCATTTGCGCGAAAACTTCATTCCCCAATTTCGCGCACCATGCCAATATTTCGCGCAACCCGCAGATTTTTCGCGCAACCCGCTACTATTTCACGCATCCCGCAGATATTGCCCGCACCACTTTATTTTTGCGCGAAACGTGCCTAAATTTCCGCGCACTCCATTCCTTTGTCATTTTTCATAGTTCTGACCTTGAATAACTCTTTTGCACGTATAAACCATCTTCAGCGCAACATCCATTGCCAAGCAGATTTCTTCATCTCCCGATTTTCAGGCCCTAAAATTTGGCAAACACTGGAAAACGGCGCCACCTTAAACTGTTCTTTTCTGCCATCCCCATATTGTCTATTGCTTTGCCATTTTATCTCTTTACTGCTTCCCATATCCATTCTTCTGCTCTTATCACGAATCCCACTATCATGATATTTATCCTTTGATAGATCAGCTTAAGCATCGTCAGAGTTGCAATGGGAACTGAATCTTTCCTATCTTCCAGCAGCATCATCCCTTCCAATCAAAACATTATCTGACTGGCATCATCATTTCTCCCCCTTTCCTTCATAAGGCTTGCATCACAAGTTCTCCTAACTCATGATTTGTGTGAAATACATACCAGCAAAGCATCGTCTGATTTAGATACAATGTGAAATGCCTGTCTACCTTAGAATGTCAAGCCCTTCCACACTTTCTCTTCTTCATAACCATCATTCTGCAAATCATATGATTCTATTCTTAAAGTAAGCTCTTGCATGGTTCACATGCAATCATAAATCATTGCATTGTCCTCTTCAAATCCTCATTCTTCTTCAACCATCCTTAGATAGATGATAATTCACCATTCTGCTCCAATCATCCTCAAATGGATGATACTTCTCCATTCTTCATTGTTTTAAACAATGTGTCACCATTGAAACATGTTCTTTGAACTTAGGATTAGCTCAACAATCGTCTGAATTTATCGTCTAAGAGAATTGCTCAATTATAAAATCCAATGCTATGATTCCATAACAATTCTCCAGGCAACATCACTTCAACTGATCTCCATTAACTTTGGAGTTCTTCTTCATATACTTCTTCATTTTGACCAGAATTGACAACTGTTGACAACAAATACAATCTTCATATACAAAGTGGTCCCAACACATTCTTTTTAGAGGATGTACAGTTGTACCGGTGGAATTTCGGGAGGAGGTTCTGAGGGAGTTTCATACATCCCCTTTGGCAGTGTATCCATTTTTTGTAAAATATGTACCAAGACCTTTGATGTTAGTTTTCATGGTCAATAATGAATAATAGAGTTGTAGAGTTTGTCTCTCTACGCCTTACATGTCAGAAAGTGAAGGCTAAGCTCTAGGTTCCAGCAGGTTTTGTTCAACCCCTTGGGGTGTCGGAATGGAAGTGGGATAGGATATTGATGGAATTCATGATGGGATTACCACATACATCTAGGGGACATGATTACATATGGGTGATCATTGACCGACTCACCATGTAAGACCACTTTTTACCTATCTGGGAGTAGAGTCCAGTACAATGCTTTGGACACCTCTACATGAAAGATATAGTTTGACTCCCTGGAGTTCCATTAATCATAGTTTCATATTGTGATGCTCAATTTATATCCTAGTGGTGGAAGGGATTACATGAGGAATTTGGGACCCAGTTACACTTGAGAATAGAATTCCACCAATAGATGGATGGCCAGACTGAGTGAACCATTTAGGTTCTGGAGGTGATGTTTCATGATTTCATGTTAGAATTTGGTCGTAGTTGGGAGGATCACCTACCACTAGTGGATTATTCATAAAATAATAGTTTTCATTCCACCATTTTATGGAACCATTAAAGGCCTTGTACGAGCGACCTTTCAGGTGACCGCATTATTGGAATAACCTATGAGATTCAACACTCATGGAACTATAATTGGTGAAAACTACTACAGAGAATATGCAGATCATCCAGGAGTAGATGAAGACTACACAGTGTCGTCATAATTCTTATGTTGATAGGAAGATGAGTCCTTGGTATTTTGAGGAAGGAGAATATGTGTTCCTTCGTGTTTCACCTTGACGGGGATTACAAAGATTTGGCTGGGGCATTAATCTATATTTTATGTTCCTCAAACCTTTCTAGATACTACATAGAGTTTGTAAGGTGTTGTACAACTTGGTTCTACCTCTGCAGTTAGATTGGGTACATGATGTCTTCCATGTGTCGTAGCAGAGGAGGTATGTTCATGACCCATCTCACATCATCGACTATGGTGAGATGAAAATTGAGGATGGAGTGATTTTTTCTATGTACCCATTGGATATTTTGGATTGAAAAGAAAGGATCATTAATGGGTGAGTGATTTATTTAGTGCATATCTGGTGGCAACACGAGAATCTCTAGGAGCACACATGGGAGAAGGAGGCTTAGATTCGTGCTCAATACTCCCATCTATTTGAGTAGCCTTTATTTTGGATTTCTGTGAAATAAATACCATAGTTGGGTAGAAATTAACATCTTTAATTTTCTATGTATTATTTTTTGATACGATATGGACTGATATCGAGATAAGCCCCTAAGACAACATGTGATTCTGGTTCCTAGTGTGCCCAGATCATATGTTTGAAAAATATTAAACATTTTAATAGCTTGAGTGTGTGGTTTTCCTAAAAAGTAGGAATAAATCATAAATAGTTTATTGGATAAAAAATATGAGGGAACCATGGAGCTCATAATGGAGGCTTTAACCTAGGAGAAACATAACTTTAGTCAGCACGGGTTGTCTATACAAAAAGTCACAAAGAACAAAACTGTAAATAAAATAATTTAATAAAGAAATTATTTTTTAGTAGTGACTTTATTTTTATCATATATTTTTCATAAATTCAGGGTTATCATAATAACCCTATGATTTATTTAGCGGCATGGTGAAAGAACATCTGTAGAAAGAGTTGGCGGATTACAACGGATCGATCGAACGACACACCTTGAATTCGATGAACCAGGCCAATGATGATTATGACGCTTCATTATTCATCAGTTATCAAACTGAATCAAGTTAGAGATTTTTTTGAGTTTTATTCTTCATTATTTAATTATACGTCGAACATGGACCAATCAACAAACATATTGGCCCGCAGATCGGTCACTGTTTTGGATGGGATTTTATCCTAGGGATTATCAGTAGATATCTATTTATTTCTCTTTATTTATCGTTATAATAGAATTTTATTGAGATCAAAATGAAAAAATTCTAAGGTTTGTTCCTTAGGTTTTGTCTTTGTTCTTTTCTCCGTCTTTTCTTTATGTTCATTGTCGTTGGATCCCCATGGTCATGACACAACCTTTCTGGGTCTCTCCAAACATGATTGAACTCCCAGATTGAAAGAAAATCGGTAATAAAAGATGGATCGGTATGGATCAGGACCCAATGATCATGGATCTATGATCGTTTATTATTGTGGACATCATAGGATGCGCAGTGGTCAGTGCAAGCGTCCACCAGCATAGGTGGTGGTGGTCGGCACTAGCGGCACCGCACGATAGTGCAGCACGGTGTGGCCTATGGATGCGATCAGCATCGTGGGTAGTTGTGATGTGGGACTCTGTGAGGGGGGCATGGGATGTGTTATCTATGTTGGATGAGGACATTGGCCTCATGGAATGAGGAAGGAAAATGGGATGGGTTAGGTGGTCCGAGCCAAGCGGGTTGGGCCTAGTGGGCCAAGCGGGTTTATCCCAGCAGACAAGGTCAGACCAAGGGGGGCGGATTGGACCAATCAGGATGGTTAGAGATGGGTCATAAATGAGGTGAAAATAGATTATATGTGGCAGCTCTAGCTTTCATGTAGCTATGGCTGCAAACAGTCGGCTACAAAGGTCGGTCCACAGCGGTCGGTCTGCGGGGCGGTCAACCGCAACAATTGACAACCACATTCGATCGCCAAGGTTTGTGGACTGACTATGTAGTCGGTCCATATGCACAGTGAACCCCTTTAGAACATCTAGTTGACATAAAATCTAAATGGAGCATACAATTGATGATCTATCTACGTAATAGAGACCTAACATTGAGACGGTCCTTCTAAGATAAGTGGTGAGTTTTTAGTTTGGAGGAGTAAAGGGTGAGATTGTTCCCTTCTTCCTTTCCATAATGGTTCAGCACGAAATTACATCCACATCACTAGATTTTAATTCCCTCTAGAGGCCGAGTCCCAGATAGAGTATGGTGTCCCTCCATGGGACAAGAGTAAAATTCTCTATCACCCCTAGTGCAGTGTTGTGGAATCGACATAACCACCAAGAGTAGGGAATTGGTCCTCCATCTAATGGGTCACATCAGTAGGGTCAGTGGTATTCCCCAGTGTGTCTAGAAAGGATCCCCTTTGATTTGAGTTGATCCAAATTGGGTATGTGGTATTCCAAAGTGTTTCTGTATAGGATCCCCTATATGTGTATCATAGTCTTCCTTGACTAATTTGTTCTCTTTGGGTGGGGCCAAATTGAGCTAGAACTCTTCGGGAGTGTCTCCAATGAAATCATGGCTCAAAAAGTGAGTTCTCCCAAAACGAGAATTTTTTGAGAAGAATAATATTGGTTGTAATTGGTTGTGTCTTACCTCCAGTATTTTTTCATGGATTGAGTATATATGGATGTTCCTATTATATGTTCATTAGATATATACCTATGTAGAGATGACTGTACATTCATATTTGGTATTTATTTTTTTTGTATTTCTTTGTGGTATCGGGATGTCCTACTAAGTATTGTTGTAGTCACCCTTGCACGGGATTTGGCTATATGTGTCGTGTCTTATGCAGAAGATTAATCTTTCGACGGGGTCGTGGGAAGACTAGAACCAGATGATGCTTTTTGGGATCGGACAAACCGATGTGTGTTCTTGTGGTTATTTATAATGTAGTCCCAGTACCTCTTTTCTTATAGGTTATACTTGTGGTTTCATACTCTTTTTGGTGGGATTCTATTTGTTCATTTTTACTTTCCAGTACTTACACAAGTGTACTCTATTTGTGGGATATAGTGGTTTGAATTCATTTTTTATTTTTTTTACATTTCATCATTTGTAGTATGGAGATGTGTGTGTGCATATAAGTATATTATGCTAATGCATTGAATTTGTGGGATATGCCTACTTGGTGAAATTAAAAATCCCCTAGCCTATTAGAGTTGGGATAGGGGTAGTCATGACACGATCCCAAGTGGGAAAGGTTGTGATATTGGTACCCTGAATTTAGGTTAATATTTTAAAACCATCATGCCACTCTAAGCTGATCAGAAATATTATCGAACCTTGTAAAATTATATGTGTTCTTAATGGTCACATGATTTAACTTCATATATTCAATAAAAATAAATGAGGCTCCCATTTTCATTATTATAAAATATGATAGGAAAATCCCATGGTGACATGCTAAAAAAAATAAATCCCTTAGCCTCTAGGCCCACAAGCTGGACCTTAACTTCCACCAACTCTACAGGTGTCATTTTATAAATGGCATAGAAATGGGAATCATATTAGGGAGAAGTTAAATCATAAACTTGACCTCTCTCTTGTGTGGTAAACTAGAAAAAACATCTCGAGAGACCTTGGGGTATGGAATCAACACCAATTTATGTCTACCACCCAAACAAGGTTCAAGTACATCATGAAAAATCTTGGAAAACTTTCATGAAATCACCTCATCATATGGAAACATTAGCCCTACCCTTCCCATCCTAGAGTCTCACTCACCCTAAAAGACATGAGTAACCCCATATACAGATAAATATATACCCATTGGTGATAAAAATCAAACTACTTATTAACACTAATGATGTTATTAATATTTTAATGACTTATTATATTCCCTCTTTACTGATTTTATATGAAATGTGCATAATTTGTGTGAAATATTAATGTTTTAATATTAAGTATAATTTTTGAGCATTTTTAGAAGTAGTCCAATTGAGTCAGTTTAATGTTTTAATAATAACTGTAACTATACTGCTCCACATTGTGTGTTTATTGTTTTATAGGATTATCCTTTCAATATAAAACATTTCCTTAGAAGGTACCATGAGCCAATTCTGCCATTTGAAGGGTCATATGGTCCTCACAAACAAGACCAAAGAATCTGGGAACAAACTGGACTAGCCTTGAAGATTGATTTACTGGGCTCAATATAGAAGTCCAAAAACATTAAATCTCCACCATAATTCGGGGGACACTACATGTCATCTTGGATAAAAATTTCAAGTCCCAAATCCATGTACAAGGGTCCCAAATAAAGCTTTGAAGTCCAGCCCACTATTCTGGCTGAGAATTAATATCAGTATAATATGCATGACATATCTCATGATGTGATCATCAAATAGAGCTGGTATTTTGCTGTGTGAAAGCGGAGATATAGGTGGCCGACTTTGTTGAATAACCCATTCGTATTTGAAGGCATCTTCATATTCCAAAACCCTTTCACATTATGGACTTCAAAAAGACTGGATTGAAATGGACAATTTTACTTTGTTTAATAAACCAGCCATAACTTTTGATCCTTAAGTCAAAATGACTCCAACTTTTGAGATTAGTCGGCCACCTTTAGTATCTACAACCTTTAATAAGGATATTTCTCTGGATTCGGCTGTCATGAGGTCCATATCTCCGACCCAAGTGGAGGGGTATTGCTGGAATGTAAACAGTCCACTCCTTGGGCTATAAATACTCTCCCCTGCTCTCCTTGAGAGGGGTTGGCACTTCAGCACTTAAGGAGGAGTTTTGGCATTACTAGATCCTTGACAAGGTTCTGGGAGGATATTCATTGATCTTGTTTCAACAAGAGAGACCTCTCCTCCACTTCTCTTTCACGTTTGTTTATGTTTGCGTTCAATTGTAATTGTGTAACTGTGTTTTTATTTCAATAAAATTTTAGTGTTTGTTTCTTCTTCAATACCTCTTATTATTCTCCACCTTCTATAGTATAATATTCATGGTCTTAAAATATTTTGAATAATTTTAAATTACAGTCCCTTATTTTTCTTCCTCATTCAATCTAAATTCTATTTTTGATTCTCAAAATATTTCGTGTGTGTGTTCGGCACACTACTCTTATCTTGTCCCTTTATTTTTCTTCTATTTATAATTCATCACCATAAAAATATATTACCAGATTAATAAACATCATAATGGATGAGTAAATATCTCATTGGGGTTAGTTTTAATTTAGTTATGTTAAGAGATTGAGAGCTTTTTCTCGATGAGTATTCGTTGAATTAACATTGTGTGTGTTGGACTTAGCATGTCATGGATTAATGACTTGTTTTGCATAATGAGTGGTTTACATGGATTATTGGAACCATAAATACACTACCATAAACAATATATGATCAAGATTAGAACCTTAAGTTTATTTAAGGTTTGGATTAAATCCTTAACACTTGGGAATTCAAATCAACGTCAACTTGTGACATGGGTGTTAATTTAAATGCAATATAAAGCAAAGCTCAAGGATATCAAAAGCTTAAATAACATAATGATGAACTCACCCCAATATGTATCAACTTGTTAAATTAAAAATCTTTCATTAAACATTTCAATTAAGCTCTACCAACAAACCCCCCCAATCAAAATACAATCAACTAAAAACAATCGACTATTACGAAGTACCATCGCCGAGGATTCAACCCGAGTGCTGCTATACACATTAGAAGAGCACTGGGACCTTGACTGGTCGATAGGAGACAATCGGCCATGCGTTTCAAATGGCGCCGTTTCTGGGGATTATGCTTTAAGTAGTCATTAGTTTCTGGTTATTGTCAAGAAAAACAAAAAACAAAATTTTTAAAAAAATGGAAAAAAAACACAAAGAAAATTCGTCTTCCTCTTAAAATTCATAAACGGAAAAAATACAAAGAAAAACCCGTATTCCTCATTATTCCAAAATCTCTTTGAATTCCTTGTAGCCTTTCAAACAATACCTCAGATTTGTTTGACCCTAAAATTGAGCGAACACTTCGCCAACTTAGGAGGAACATAAGAGATACTCAAATAATTCAAGAACCAGTCCTCATCCAACCAGTTGAAATTGAAAAGGCCAATCCTAGGGAACAAACCCTAGAAGAACTTACTACCCCTGATATGAATTACCAACCTCTTGGTATTCAATATCCAAACATAGAGGTTGACTTCTAACTCAAGTCGGGTTTGATTCATCTTCTTCTTCATTTCCATGGGCTAGCCGGTGAGGATCCACATCTCCACCTTAAAGAGTTCCAAGTGGTGTGCTATACCATGATGCCTCAAGGGGTTTCTGAGGAACAAATCAAACTTCGAGATTTTCCTTTCTCCCTAGCTGACACTGCTAAGTCATGGCTCTACTACCTACCTCCTGGTTCTATAACTACATGGAATGACATGAAGCGACTCTTCTTATAGAAATTCTTTCCTGCTTCTCGTATTGCTTCTATCCGAAAGGAAATAAGTGGTATATGTCAATTCCCAAGTGAATCACTCCATGAGTACTGGGAGAGGTTCAAAAAGCTTGTTGCAACATTCCCACACCACCAAATTCCTGACCAACTCTTGATCCAATACTTCTAGGAGGGGTTATTGGCTATGGAGAGAACTCTCATAGATGATGCAAGTGGCGGTGATCTTGTTGACAAAACTCTTGCAGCTGCAAGAGATCTCATAAGTAACATGGATGAAAACACACAACAATTACATACTCGATCACATTCTCAAGTCAAACAAGCCCAAGATAATCAATCAATTGAGCCAAACAAAATGACCAAGTGGATGAGTGAACTTACAGGTCTTGTGCGACAGCTAGCTGTGGCCACCAAATCCCCAACCTCGTCTTCTCCGCAGTCAATGTTTCCTGGACCAATCAAAACTGTGGAATCTGCAACTCTTCATCTCATCCAACTGACACATGTCCACAACTTCAATAGGATCAATCCGATTCATCTGTACCAATGGAGCTCAATGCAGCATATGCTCAGCGGAACACCAATCCTCAACTATCAGGTCAGATTGTTAGAAACTTCAACCAACCTCACTCTGAGCCCTTCTCTTCTTCCTATAACCAAGGCCTTAGGTATGGTAATCCCATATCTCATCCCCCTCAATTCCCTCCTCAAAACCCAAACCAGTTTCAATATGGTCATGGTGTTGGTAACTTCCATAAACCTTATCCTTTTGTTCCTCAACCTCAAAGGAACAATCCTCCTCCTGGATTCCATCATCCTAGTGAGCCTTCCCAATTCCAAACCCAATACAATCGATTTCCCAAGAACCAAAATCAAGGAAATCCCAATCTGGGAGCCTCTTCTTCCATGCAACCATGGGAAAGTGAAGTGGAAGATCTTGCCTCCTTCACCCATTATAGCCTTAAAAACATTGATACTCAAATAGGCCAACTTACATCCCACCTAATCCAGCAACAACAATCAAATTCTTCCCAACTCCCAGCTCAACCATTACCCAACCCCAAGGGTAATGTAAGTGCAATTGCACATAGATCAGGAAAGCACATTTCTATGCCTCAAGATAAGTCCTCTATCCCTCCTTTGAATGTTGACCTAAAAAATGAAAAGAAAAAGAAAATTGAAAAGGAATCTGAATCCATTCCCTCACCTCCTTCCATTCCACTTAGGAATCCAATTCCTTTTCCTCAAGCCGTTTGTAAACCAAGGAAGTCCTTTGAACCTGATCTTGAAATGCTCGACATGTTTAGACGTGTTTAAGTCAACATTCCCCTCTTAGATTCCATAAAAAAATTCTTAAGTACGCCATGTTTCTTAAGGAATTGTGCACCCACAAGAGGAAACTTAGGACCTTCGAAAATGTTTCCACCCAGCAGTCTATTCCCATAAAGTGAAAAGATCCAGGGACCTTTACAGTCCCATGCGAAATTGGATGTTCCAACTTTGATGATGCACTCATTGACCTAGGAGCCTCAATTAATGTCATGTCCAAATCCATATTCTCCAACCTTGGTCTAGGACCCTTGCACCCAACAGGTGTTGTCATTCAGTTAGCTAATCGAAGCACAGCCAATCCTGAGGGAATAATTGAGGATGTCCTTGTCCGAGTCAATGTTCTTATCTTCCTTGCTGATTTCTATGTTTTTGACATGGAAGGTGAGACGAACTCTTCTCGATATCCCCTAATTCTAGGAAGACCATTCCTCATGACTGCGGGAACCAAGATTGATGTCCATTCAGGCATCTTACCCAGGGAATTTGGTGACCAACTGGTCAAGTTCAACATTTTCCAAGCCATGCGATACCCATCTGAGGATCACTCTTCATTCTCAATCCATGCTTCTGAGGACACTTCTAAGAGTCAATCAAACCCCAATCCACCATGTTCTTCATTTTCTAATGATAAAGTATCTTGTGAAATCTGCACCATGATTAACAAATTCATAAATGGTGAAGTTGACGTGGACCTTTCATTCATAGACTCCATCAATTTAGAGGATCTTGAAAACTCTCTTGAATCCAATATCAACTCTGATCTCTACTACTCCACCTTGGACAGTATTAAGAAAAATGAACCTGAAGCAACTGAATTCCCTTCTTCCATTCCTGAGTTTTCGAGCCCAAAAGTGAAAGATGAGACTGATCTGAAACCTCTTCCTGCACAACTGAAATATGTATTCCTCTTCCATGATCACTCATATCCTGTCATTGTCTCTGCCACCCTTACTGAAGCCGAGGAGTCCAAACTTGTTAAAGTGTTAGAGGAAAACAAAAAATCCTTAGGTTGGACCCTATATGACATACCAGGAATCAACCCTGCCATTTTCATGCATCACATCCATCTGGAGGAGACATCCAAACCAGTTAGACAACCCCAAAGAAGACTCAATCCACTCATACTTGAGGTAGTTAGGGAAGAGATCACCAAGCTTATTCAAGCTGGTATTATCTACCCAATTTCTGATAGTGAATGGGTTAGTCTAATTCAACTTCTACCTAAGAAGGGTGGGATAACTGTTGTCACAAATGAACATGGGGAGGTAGTCACAACTCGAGTGAAGAACAAATGGTGTGTATGCATCGATTATCAAAAATTGAATGTTGAAACACGAAAATATCACTACCCTCTTCCATTCCTTGATCAAATGATAGAAAGATTAGCCAGAAAGTCACACTATTTCTTTCTTGATGGATACACCGGCTATTTTCAAATCCCAATCTCACCTCAGGACCAAGAAAAGACTACTTTCACATGCCCCTTTGGAACATATGCATATAGAAGAATGCCTTTTGGCCTTTTCAATGCTCCTGCAACATTCTAGAGGTGTATGATGAGTATCTTTTCTGAATTCATTGAACACTGCATGGAAGTCTTCATGGATGACTTCACCATTTATGGTAAGTCATTTGAATCTTGTTTGAATTAACTCTCTCTTGTCCTCCAAAAGTGTTTCAAGTGCAACCTTTTGTTAAATTTTTAAAAATGTCACTTCATGGTTTCAAATGAGATTGTTCTAGGGAACATAGTTTCAAAAGATGGTATTGAAGTCGATCCTGCAAAAATTGAAGTGATCCAATCACTTCCTCCACCCACTTCTGTTCGAGACATCCGTTCATTCCTCGTTCATGCTGGTTTCTATCAGAGATTCATTCATAACTTCAGTAGGATTTCCCTCCCACTCACTCGGTTTCTCCAAAATGATGTCACCTTCCATTTTGATGAGGTTTTCTAGAGATACTTCATTGAACTCAAAACTGCTCTTACATCGTCCCCAATAATCCAACCCCTAGATTGGTCTTTACCCTTTGAGTTAATGTGTGATGCTTCTGATAGAGTTGTTGGGGATGTTCTTGGTCAAAGAAGAGAAAAGATTCATCATGTCATCTATTATTCCTCAAAAACATTGGATGAAACTCAATCTCACTACACTGTAACTGAAAAGGAACTTCTAGCAGTGGTTTTTGCCTTAGATAAATTCTAGTCCTATCTCTTTGGTGCCAAAATCATCATCTTCACAGACCATTCTGCTATTAAGTTCTTACTCAAGAAAAGTGATTCCAAACCAAGGCTAATAAGATGGATCCTAATTCTACAAAAGTTTTTCCTTGAAATAAAAGATAGACCTAGAAAAGAAAACCCTTTGGTTGATCACTTGAGTAGAATTTCTAATTCTTCTCATTCATAAATCATCGATCCTAAATTCCCTACTGAGAACCTTTCATCTATCACTCCAAAAATACCATGGTATGCCCCAATTGTAAATTACTTGGTTTCTGGTGTTTTTCCTGAAAATTTTTCAAAAGAACAAAAAATGAAGTTTAAAAGTGATTCAAATTACTATTTTTGGGAAGAAAATAAACTTTGGAAAACTAGGGAAGACATGGTAATTAGGAGATGTGTTGATGAAAATGAGCATTCTTCCATCTTAGAATTCTGTCACTCACATCCCAAAAGAGGCCACTTTGGACCATAAAGGACCTCCCGAAAGGTCCTAGACTCTAGATTCTTCTGGCCTTCACTCCTCAAGGACTCAAATGAGTTTTTTCAATCATGTCCCACTTGCCAAAAGTTTGGCACAATTTCAAAGATAAATGAAATTCCCTAAAAGCCTTTAATCTTTTGTGAAATCTTCAGTGTTTGGGGCATTGATTTCATGGGACCATTTCCCCCTTCCAATGGATTCTCATACATTATTCTTGCGGTCGATTATGTTTCAAGGTGGGTTGAGGCCAAACCCACTAGGAAGGATGATGCTCATATTGTTAGTGAGTTCCTAAAGACCCACATCTTCCAAATATTTGGCACACCACGTGCCTTGATCAGTGAATTAGGAACCCATTTTTGTAATAGAACCATGGAAGCTCTTCTGAAAAGGAATGGGGTTGTCCATAAAACTTCAACTTCATATCACCCCCAAACAAATGGCATGGCTGAACTCTCTAATAGAAGAAGTGAAAAGGGTACTTGAGAGAATTGTAAAACCCACCAGAAAATCTGGGCATGAGAGACTTGGTGAAGCCTTTTGGGCTTATCGAACTTCCTATAAAACACCCATTGGGATGTCTCCTTTTAGGCTAGTTTTTGGTAAAGCATGTCACTTACCAGTTGAAATCCAACTTCATTCTTTTTGGGCTGTGAAAACCTGTAATTTTGATTGTGAAAAATCTGGTGAAGAAAGATTGTTGCAATTGGATGAACTGGAGGAGCTTCGACTTGAATCCTATGAGAATTCCAATCTGTACAAAGAGAAGGCTAAGGTACTCCATGACAGACACATCCTGAGAAAGGTATTTCATGAATTTGAAAAGGTAATTCTCTTCAATTCTCGGTTTTGTCTTCATCCAGGTAAGCTTAATTCTCATTGGGAAGGTCCTTTTGTTATTACTAACGTTTACCCATTTGGCGCAGTGCAAGTCCAAGACCCCTCTTCCAAAAAGACATTCACGGTTAATGGACATCGGTTAAAGCATAACCATGAGAGGACATGCAATCCTAGAACAACATCAACTTCCACTTGCACCCCAACTTCTCTAGCTGACCTAGCACTAGATGGAGAAGGCGACCCGCCAAATCCAAACCAGGGGGCACCTCTTTCCCTTTAACTATCTCTATCTTTTCCTCTCTCTAACTCTTTCTTCTTCTTCCTCTCTCTTTCATTTTTTTAACCATTTTCTTTATCAAAACCTTTATTTTTTCACTTTCTCTTTTGTGTGGGTGTATCTTTACAAAAATAAAAACCTAAAAAACAAAAAAAATCACTTAAAAAAATACAGAAAAAAATTATAAGTCATGCTTACTCACCATCGAGTATTGAAATTTTGTACAACCATTTTGGGGAGTTAAAAGACATGTTTTCATCTCAGAAATTTTTTATTTTCATTATGACTTTGGATAAAGAATTTTTTGTCAAAACCAACACATTTTTAATGCTCAATTTTTGATTTGGAAAATCATTTTCCCCAACCGTGAGAACAAACATTTGCTTTCATGCCAAGTCCACCTATGGTCATCTTTTAAAAATGTGTGTTTTCACCCCCATTTGTGAGTCTTGAGTTTGTGGACCTTCGAACTGAATTTTTTACCTTAGTGTGTATTAATATGATAGAGGCATTTTCTGAACCACATGAAAATCACAATAGAAAAATAGCCTTTCATTTCCCTTAATTAATCCTCATTTTGAAAGCCCCTTCGAGCCTATGAAAAACTTTTCTTTGATAGCCACCTTACAAGCCCAATACCTTATCCCACCCAATATCAACATGGATTTTCATTGCATAAGTTTTTGAAATTTAAGTGGGGGGGGAATGGATTTCATTTTTGGGTATCATTTCCCTACTTTCTGGTGTGTTATCATATGCTTGAGGGAAATCATACATTTTAGTGTGGGGGGATGTTATCATTCAGTGGGATTTGGGAATGTATTGTACAAATGATATTGAAAAGTGTTCAATTAAAAAAATTCAAAAAAAATCAAAATCAAAATGGGTTGTGTCTTGGGTAGGTCAAAAATCACTCTTCCTCAACCTTTGATCTTGTTATAACTATTACAATTATTGTCATGAGGATATCAAACATGGGTTGGGATATGAGTGTGAGATCTGTTTCAAGTTCAACTTTTGAAAAAAAAAGAAAAAAAGGAAAAGAAAAAAAAAAGAACACTTGCATTATATTCTTATTGAGAGACGTTTTTTGTGTTGTAAATATTCCATATTCTCATTACCTTCATATTTTCTTCCTCTATTGTGTCTTTCTTCACACAATCATTACCTTGTAAATATGTCTTTTCATTTCCTTCCATGTTTCATTTCAAAAAAAATTGCATTGCTTTTTCTATGTTGGTATTTTAACCCTCTTCTTCTCTCTCTTGGACATTATATTCCTACCATCCCATAGCCACAGAAAAACCCCTTAAAAAGACCTCTTGATTCTTCTGACCTTGGATAGGGATTGGAAGCCGAGAGCTCTTTTCGAACTACAATATTTTCACTTTTGGTTGGTGAAAGTGTGAACCTCCACAAATGAATTTTTTCATCTTGAGAGGTGTGAGTTTTGAGTGTCCAAATTTTCCATTTCTAAATTTGAGCATGAAAAAATGAATTAGTTTTGGAACATTTTTTCTGTAACAACATGTGGTGGAATTCAAAATAGATGATTGAAATAGTCTAAACCTCCCCTGATTGGAGAAAGCAAAATTTTAATATCTGTTGGTGAGTAAAAATGATTTTGTCTTGTTTTTATATTTGTTGCACATGAGGACATGCACAAAAACTAAGTGTGGGGGAGTTGATGTTATTAATATTTTCATGACATATTATATTCCCCCTTTATTGATTTTATATAAAATGCGCATAATTTGTGTGAAATATTAGTGTTTTAATATTATGTATAATTTTTGAGCATTTTTAGAAGTAGTCAAATTGAGTCAGTTTAATGTTTTAATAATAACTGTCACTATACGGATCCAAATTTTGTGGTTCTTGTTTTTTAGGATTCTAATTTAAATATAAAACATTTCATTAGAATCTACCATGAGCCAATTCTTCCATTTGAAGGGTCATATGGTCCTCACAAACAAGACCAAATAATCTGTGAACAAACTGGACCAGCCTTGAAGATTGATTTACTGGGCTCAATACAAAAGTCCAAAAACATTAACTCTCCACCATATTTCGGCGGACACTACATGTCATCTCGGATAAAACTTTCAAGGCCCAAATCCAAGTACAAGGGGCCCAAATAATGCTTTGAAGTCCATCCCACCATTCTGGCCTAGAATTAAAATCTGTATAGTATGCATGACATATATCATGATGTAAGCATAAAATCGAGCTGCTATTTTGCAGTGTGAAAGAGGAGATATAGGCGCAGACTTTTTTGAATAACCCATTCAGATTTAAAGGCATCTTCATATTCCAAAACCCTTCCACATTCTAGACTTCAAAAAGACTGGATTGAAATGGACAGTTTTACTTTGTTTAATCAACCGGCCATAACTTTTGATCCTTAAGTCCAAATGCCTCCAAATTTTGAGAGTAGTCGGAAAACTTTAGTTTCTACCACTTTGAAGAAGGATATGTCTCGAGATTCGGCTGTCATGAGGTCCATATCTGCGAGCCAAGTGGAGGGGTATTGTTGGAATGTAAACAGTCCACTCCTTGGGCTATAAATACTCTCCCCTTCTCTCCTTGAGAGGGGTTGGCACTTTAGCACTTAAATAGGAGGTTTGGCATTACTAGAGCCTTGAAAAGTTTATGGGAGGATATGCTTTGATCTTGTTTCAACAAGATAGACCTCTCCTCCACTCCTCTTTCACATTTGTTTGTGTTTGCGTTCAATTGTAATTGTGTAACTGTGTTTTCATTTCAACCAAATTTTAGTGCTTTTTTCTTCTTCAATACCTATTATTCTTCTCCACCTTTTGTAGTATAATATTCATGGTCTTAAAATATTTTTTAATCATTTTAAATTACAGTCCCTTATTTTTCTTCCTCATTCAATCTACATTCCATTTTTGATTCTCAAAATATTTCGTGTGTGTGTTCGGCACACTACTCTTGTCTTGTACCTTTATTTTTCTTATCTTTATAATTCATCACCATATAAATGTTTTACCAGATTAATAAAAATCATAATGGCAGAGTAAATCTCTCATTGGGGTGAGTTTTAATTTAGGTATGTTAAGCGATTGGGAGCTTTTGCTCGATGAGTATTCGTTGAATTAACATTGTGTATGTTGGACTTAGCATGTCATGGATTAATGACGTGTTTTGCATAATGTGTGGTTTCCATGGATTATTGGAACCATAAATACACTTCCATAAACAAGATATGATCAAGATTAGAACCTTAAGTTATGTTAAGGCTTGGATTAAAGCCTTAACACTTGGGAATTAAAATCAACATCAACTTGTGTCATGGGTGTTAATTTAAATGCAATATAAAGCAAAGCTCAAGGATATCAAAAGCTTAAATAACCTAAGGATGAACTCACCCCAATCTTTATCAACTTGTTAAATTAAACATCATTTATTAAACATTTAAATTAAGCTCTGCAAACAAACCCCCCAATCAAAATACAATCAACTAAAAACAATCGACTATTACGAAGTACCATCGCCGAGGATTCGACCCGAGTGCTGCTATACACATTAGCAGAGCACTGGAACCTTAACCGGTCGATAGGCGACAATAGGCCGTGCGTTTCAACTGATCATAAAATCAATGAAAATAATCAAGTAGCAGATGTGAAGATTAATCACCAATAGAACCCATTCTACCTTAAAATTAGGTATCATCACCCGACGCATGGGACAGTTGAAACCTCATTTGAACTCTTTCTCAGTGGAATGGAATTATCTAAAAAATATTATATAAGTTCCAAATGTAATCTCAACATGAAAACTAACTTTAAAAATATAAAAGAATGAGTGAAACCTATATCAAACAGAGCCATCACCATAGATGAAATAAATACCATACCTCCAATAGTAGATGAACCTATATTAGATTCCCCTTACACAAACTCAATAACATAAATACATTTAATATTATCCCCATAAACATCCCCCTTGGCCAAAGGATTTGACCCACAAACCTTGAAACCATCTGTGCGAACTTAAGTAACCTTTTTGACAGTGCATCAGGCCTTACTTCCCTGGAAAATACATTCAGAAAAATGAATTAGATTATCATATAATCCATAATTATGGATGTACTAGGAGCCTGTGTTGATTTAGGCCTAGTATGACTGAAATTTCCCCACTAATAACAAAAAACATACATCAACACTTTCAAATCCACTAGAATTGGTCTTAAAGAGAACTTACCACCCATGTGTTTCATTTTCTGGTTAGATGATACATTTTAGCTAACAACTAAACCAATTTAATATCCACACAAACCTACCATCCTAGCTATACATTCCTATATAGAATCTTCTTTTTCAACTACCCCCACAATGGTTTAATGGTACATGAGAATCAACATCAACATAAAATCAATCATCATTCCTAACCCAATTCTATAGGCCATAAATTAATCATTAGTGACATACTCTAATTCTAGGGGTAACAACACAACAAAATGTGTAGAATAATCCAGAATAGTAATACCCCCCTACTCCAAGGTCAGAAACTCTCGAGTCTTTGTTACACATAACACCTCAGGGTAAAATTTATGATTAATTTTTTTTTTAAAATAATCCTAGGTAAGGCCCTCATGAAACATACCATGGAAAATAGAGTCCCACCATCTTCATCATGTTCTTTCAAGAACATATGTTGCAAAACACACCTCTAAGTCTTCTATAGTCTTCAAGAATTTGGAGATCCTCACAATTCATTCAAGATACTCCTTAGATTTATGGGGTCTTTGTCTCCATGGAATATGGGTGGATGCTTCTTGGTAAACTCATATCCATGATACACTACACATCTTGGGTTCTCAATATCCAAATGACCTAGAATCTGACTATTGCAAAGTAAATATTCTACCAAAGAAGTTTACATTTGAGGATTAAACTATGGATCCTATATCATAGATTCCTCACTCATATTTTGACATGATACTCTCAGAATCGTTGTCTAATAAATATAGGAAATTAACCAATTAGATTATGATCACATTTCAAAAATATTATGACCAATTCGTTAATTAAAACGATTTATTAAAAAAAATAACAATTTAAAGAAATTTAGAACTCTTCTCAACAAAAGAAATAAATAAAAGGAATAGGTAAATTTAAATAAAAAAATATACAGTTCATTCAAATGACCTAAAACCCCATGTCCAAACCTGGTATGAGTCCTTAACCAAACATGGTAACTCGACTTTAGTCATGGAAGTAAGTTATTCATACCCCTTTTCTAGACCTACTATCTAAATACTAATGGTCCTAACTCCTTTATACCATTGAAACATAACAAAACTTTGCCAGTGCTCACACACTTCATGTCACGACCTATCCTCGGGGCCCGTGTCGTGACTACCCCAAGCCCGCCTTCCATAGTCTAAGCGCTGGCAACTAGCACCAAAGGCAAAAATACCTAAGATAAGAAGGCCTTTACTTTATGAATTAAACAAACACAACATAGTATGAAATAGGAAGTAAACACTAAGTGAATACTATATACAAAAATTATTTCTGAAAGTAAAGGGGCCGGAAATACCAGCCCAATAGTAAAGTACAGGTACAACGGAAAGCAAGTACAACTGAAAAAAAAGAACAATAGATAAAAAGGGAAGCTCCTGGTAGGTCCGCCGAGTATCCTACCTGAAGGGTAGGTACATATTTCTACCTTAGCACTCCACATCTATCGGTCCACTCCATGTATCGTCTCGCAGTGTGATCCACCTCTGGGTACCATCTGGTCCTGGCTCGCTCTCGGCCTCCATCAACACTGTCCATCGTCTGCATCCAACACAATGAGGTGCGGGCATAGCCAGTGCAGTGGTGAGTATAACGATACTCAATAGGGAACCCGAGACTCCCGAAGGTCTCCCAGAATCCACAAAGGAAAAACCACAGATGACAGATACAACCACGAAATATCAACCAACCCTACATAGATATATGTCCATACATATACCTAAGATATCAATCTCAATTCAACTCCAACTCTCGATCCCAAGAACAACCCAGTCCACACATGAAGTAAAGTCAATCACATCAATGATAATGATTGAAAGTCAAAACTCAGCTCACATTAGTATACATTTATCGTATAGCGATAGAGATGATCAGCTGTAGTCACTAATTTGTCTAACCTGTCGGACCCACACAAGATACAAGACCAGATAAGATTTCAGACCCACACATAATACAAGACCAGCTACTCTGTCAGACCCACATAGGATACAAGTACAGAAGTCAAACTTCCAGACCCACACAGGATATAAGAACAATAGTCATCGCTGTCAATCCCATGAAGGATCCTCGTACATTAGTAGTCACTGTCGAACCCACAGAGGATTACAGTACATTAGTCCTTGCTGTCTAACCCATGGAGGATTCCAGTATAGTAGTTGTCACTTTCGAACCCGCAGAGGATTCCAGTACAGTAGTCTTCAGAGTCGCAGCCAGCTCTAGGGTTCCGCACACAGCATAGTCGATTCCGGGAGGGTCAGCTCCTCGATAAAAGGGGTTTTTACATCACCTATCACGAAGTCCAGATTTGATGTACCCCGAAGTTCCATCTAATCAATAGGAACCCAACACGACAGATGGTGTGTCAATCAGATGCCCGGTCTGAGAGTTATTGGTTTTTCCGTTCTAGGGGTCTGGTTGAAATTACGCTCGTTCCAAACCTGGACATTTTCCAAATTTTTCCAAAACTCACTTAAAGTATCGAAAAAGGACCGCCCAATTGCAAGGGTCCTAGTGCTGTAGATAGTGCGTCCTTCGAATGGGCGGTCTTGAAGATATTCACATTTAAGCGAAATAGACCCGGCCCGTCAAGCCCAGTGGGTTGACGGGTCAGCCTGACCCAGTTCAGCAGGTCCGACCCGGCTGAGATGTCGGCCTAGCCCGATAGGGTGTGGCTCAGCCCGGTGGGACGCAGCCCAGCCCAGGGGGGCATGGCCCAACCTGGTGGGGTGCGGCCCGACCCAGCAGGACGCGGCCAGGCCCAGGAGGGTGCGGCCCGGCTAGCTGGCCCAGCGGAGCGGGGGGCGTGGCCCCCTGGTTTCATGAATCGGCAGCGCCGAGCGGCGTTGGCTCGCCTACCTGGCTGGCCAAAGCCGGCCGGTCTTCTCTATAATGATCACCACACACAGGCGGGCCGCTGTTCTCCCACGCGACACCTTCTGGTGCAACGACCTCCTTCAACCCGGCCGACAGGCGGCCGGCCGGTTCGCCCGTCGAAGTAGCCTGCGGTAGCGGGCTGTGGTTCTCCGTAGCGCGATGCCAAGAGGCACCGCGGTTCTCTAGCCCATCCAACTAAATCCAACCTCTTCTTCTTACTCGGCCGGTCATGAGACCCTTCGATTCTTCTTCAGCCAAGGGGCCTGTGGTTGTGGGCCGCGGTTCTTCCGCACGCGGCCGGCGTGTGGCCACCATTACCTCCAGTCGCCAACGCTGCCGCCTCCTTCGCATGTGGTCCTCCTTCGGAACTGTGCGAAGGCACCATTCCCCTCTTGACTTAGCCCCCATCACCAAAACAATAATAACCAACGGAGGGTCGTCGAGCCATGTTGGTTCGACCCGCACCCTCCATATTAGTTGGTATAATTTGGCCAAAGTCAATACAAGGCATACATCGAGAAACAAGAGATTAATTTTATTCCATTAAAATTAATAAAAAACCCCTACCTCGTATATGACATTGCTCGTTGAAGAGCCGCAGAAGACGAGCGCCGTGGTAGTCGGGTGTTGTTCAGTCAATGTCGGAGAAAGTCATTGTCTTAGGCGGCGTCTTTTGCGGGCAGCCTCTTCTCCCTTGTCACGGAGGTAGAGGAAGGAAGACACTTCGTCGTTCTTTGGTGGTATCGGCGTTCTTCATTGAAGAGGATGTCGTTCTTCGTGGTCATCGTCGTTCTTCGTGGTCATCACAATTCTTCATCGAGAGAGGAATACTATTCTTTTAAATCATTAGAGCCTTCCCTATAGAATATTTTCCAAAGCAAATAAAATAAAAGGCTTCCCAATTTAATAATGCCATGCATTTCAAATCAATTCAAAATAACCAATTAATTAAGGGATCTTAATTAATTAAATTGATGGGGTTGGCACAATTAATGGAGGAAGGTGGAGAGGCTCTTCCATTAAGTGGGAGTTCAAAAGTTAAAAAGGGGGTTCATGGGAGTTAAAGGGGAGGTGAAGAGTTAGGTGCTTGTGAGGTCCCCACCACACATTATCCTTTCATGGGAGGTTATGTGGGGTGTGGGCCCCACCCCAACTTCCCTTTGGAAGAAATAACAACCTCTTAAAAATAAAATTGTGTATTACAACAATTTTGTTGAATTTTCTACGAATCCCCAAATTATAACTTCTACTCTTGACCAAAATCAACTGCGGTAAAGGTCTCCTTAAGTGAATACCGGTGCTACGAGTTCATAAGTGCCCTTAGATTTCAATTCCGAGCACCGGTTCAAAAGATAGAAAAACTCACACGTTCGTTTATTGAACATACCCGAACAAAACTTCAGAAATTGATTCTGGGCACACCGGGCCTCAGAATCAGCCGCTGTCAGAAGCTATAGACTCGTAATATTCCAAAGAATTAAAGAAAAAAAATTCCATGAAATTTTAGGGTCATTAAATTACCCCCACCTCAAGGATTTACATCCCCGTAAAGCTACTAGACACACTAGGGAAAAAATGGGGGTACTGAACACGCATCCGAGCCTCCCGCTCACATGTGCTCTCTTGGAGGTTCTCATGCTGCCAGTGAATGCACACTTGAGGAATCGACCGTCCACATAGGACCTGCTCCTGTAGATCCTCGATCTCCACTAGAACCTCCGTGAATTTCTCCATGTCATCAATCTCCAGATTTTTGCAGTCGATGATATGGGATTGTTCGTGCATGTATCTCCTCAGCTAAGATACGTGGAAGACGTCATGCACCCGGTGCAACTGAGGTAGAAGGGCCAGGAAGTAATCCTCCTCGCCTACTCTACTGAGGACATGGAATGGTCCAATGAAATGCGGAGATAAATTTCCTCCTAGACCAAATATCCATAGACCTCGTCTAGGAGAGACTCATAAGAAGACGTGGTATCCATCCTTGAACTCCAGTGGTCTCCGTATCCTATCAGTATAGGACTTCTGTCTGCTCTGTGCAGTCTTAATATGCTCCTGAATGATCTGCATTTTCTCCGTCGTAGCCCAAACCATCTCTGGTTTTACAAGTGCTGACTCCCCTGGGTCAGTCCACCACAGAGGTGATCTGCAAGGTTGGTTGTACAGTGCCTTGTATGGTGACATCCTGATGGTGGAGTGGTAGCTATTGTTGTACGCAAACTCCACCAAGGGTAAGTGATCCTCCCAGCTATGACCAAAGTCTAGGACACATTCACGGAGCACTTCCTCGAGATTATAAATGTTCCTCTCAGTCTAACCATCCGTCTAAGGATGGAAGGCGGTGCTCAAGCGAAGTTGTGTCCCAAAATCCTTTAGAAACCCCTTCCATAGTCGGTAAGTGAATCGAGCATCCTGATCGAAGACAATAGTCGATGGTACACCATGAAGCCATACGATCTCCAGAACGTACAGGCATCCAAATATCTCTACTGAGCCCTGCTCTCTGATCGGTAAGAAGTTGGAAAACTTGGGGAGTCGGTCGACAATAACCTAGATAGAGTCGTGTCCTTTGGATGTACAAGGAATCCCCATCACGAAATCCATTGATATCCCATCCCACTTCCACTCTAGGACCTCTAAGGGTTGTACTAAGACTACTAGTACCTGGTGCTCCGCCTTCACCTGCTGACAAGTGAGGCATCATGAGACGAACTCTAATGTCACCTTCTTCATACCCGACCACCAGTGCTGTCGTCTGAGGCCCTGATACATCTTCGCCACTCCTGGATGTACCGCTAGAGGGGAAGTGTGGAACTCCCTCAACAACTCCTTCTGTAATGAAACTAGTACCATGGTACGTCCTCTGAAGAAGATGACGTGCTCCCCACCTCCAGAAAATCCATCAGGTGCCTGTCCTGTGGATATCTGAGCATGTCGCGCCTCGCAGTCAACATCCCCACGTTGTGCCTCTCTGACCCGCTATAGAAGATGAGGAGTGATTGTGACAGACTGCAGAAAGGATGCTCCCTCTCTATCTACAAAGGATATCTGCAATATATCTAGCTGCTCTGTCGCCTCTCCAAGCAGCTGAATGCCCAATCTCTTGATGATAGCATCTGCTACAACGTTCCCTTTCCCAGGAGTATATTCTATCTCGAATTCATAGTCCTGGAGGAACTCGATCCATCATCACTATCTCAGGTTCAGGCCCTCCTATGAGAATATATACCTGAGACTCTGGTGGTCAGAGTATACTATAAAGTGCCCACCCATCAGATAGTTCCTCCACATCTTCAAGTCAAACACCACTACTGCTAACTTCAGGTCATGGGTAGCGTATTTCTGCTCATGTTTTCTCAACTACCGTGAACCATGCGTGATCACTGCTCGCTCCTGCATTAGGACACACCCAGACTCTGATCCCTGATGTGTCACAGTAAACTACGTGCCCTACGCCCTCCTCTGGTAGCCTCAAGATGGGAACACTAGTCAATATCTGCCTAACCTCATGAAAGCTCTGCTGGCATCTATCTGACCACATAAAGGTTTTCCCCTTCTTCGTCAAAGCTGAAAGTGGTGATGCAACTCTAGAGAAGTCTGGAACAAATCTCCGATAGTATCTAGCAAGGACCAGGAAACTCCAAACCTCCATCACACTCTTGGGTGGCTCCCTAGCAAGTACTGCCTCTATATTTGTTGGATCCACTACTACCCTTGCCTCCGAGATGACGTGTCCCAAGAAGTGAACCTCTCAAATCCAGAACTGGAACTTCGACATCTTACCATAAAGATGATGCTCTCGGAGTGTGTACAGTACTACCTGCAAATGCTAATTCTTCTCCTCCTTAGTAGTTGAGTAAATCAGTATGTCATTGTTAAAGACTATGACCAATCGATCGAGGTAAGGATGGAAGATCCTGTTCATGAGACTCATGAAAATTTCTGGAGCATTGGATACGCTGAAGGGCATAACCAATAACACGTAGTGGCCATATTGACACCTGAAGGTTGTCTTCTGCACATCCTCATCTCAAACTCTGAGCTGGTGATAGCCTGACCTGAGGTCTATCTTTGAGAACCATCGTGCTCCCATGAGCTGATCAAAGAGGTATTCAATCCTTGGGAGTGGATACTTATTATTCACGGTCACCGGATTCAAGAGACGGTAGTCGACACACAGTCGCAAGCTCCCATCTAACTTCTTGGCAAACAAAATAGGTGATGCCTTAGGTGAAACACTGGGTCGGATAAATCCCTTTCCTTGCAAGTCCTCCAGCTTTACCTGCAGCACACGAAGCTCAGCGGGATCCATCCGATATGCTGCAGTAGATATCAGTGTTGTCCCGGGGTAAATTTCAATGTATAAGTCTACCTTTATGTGAGGTGGTAGTCCTGGAACATCGTTAGGAGAAACATCCACATACGGATCCACCAAAATAAGAAAACTTGGACTCCACACATCAATCGCTCTAAGGATGAGACTTTCCAACTAATGTGTGATTGGCTACCCTCTCCTCTGAGTAAGTCCATCCTGCACTGCAAAGGTTACCTTCTAGCCGGTGAAGGTGAGCCCGGTCCCATCCGTGTGGACAGACCACACTTTTCACCTAATATAGTCAATCTGATATTGAACTGTGGATAACCAGTCCATACCCAAGATGACGTCCTAAGGCCTCGACGCCGCTACAAGAAGATCCCAGCCGAAGCTCTTGCCTCCTAGAGAAGCTCACACTGCCAGCACCAATGCGTAATCATCGAGTCTGCTCTCATAGGAGTCTCTAGTTGTAAGGATCGAGCCAACGACTCTGTCATATTCTCTATGCTCCGAACAAGGGCAGTGGCAATAAAATAATGACTCGCACCTATTTCTATAAGTACTACAACAAGGGTGGAGTAGACATAGATATTACCTCGAATCATCTCAGGTGTGCCGTGGTCGTAAGCCTTGACTTCTTGAAGCTGAGCCTTCCTCTGTGTGCCAGCTCCCTGTGGTTGTGGTGGACATCCTGGTGGTGGAGGAGGTAGAGCCTCGAAACGTCGTCCACCAACCATTGCCTGGCCAGCTCCTCTGTCACGTCCGCCTACTCCCGACAGACCACCACGGTCGAACCTATGCCTATGCCTCGGAGGTCCCTCTACTATCTGTTGCTCATCTGCATGGCGGGTCGAGTAGTCACGAGCCATGTGGCCATGCCCTCCGCATGCGTAGCACTGCATGCTCCTCGTAAGGCTGGATCTGTTTCATGTGACCCGCACAACCGAACCTATATCCTGATGTTGCCCACCTAATGGCTTGGTCCGCTTGGACCTCTGCGTCAACTATCTACTACCGGCTGCAGAAGACTCCGCTACGTGTCGTCTTGTGGTGGGTCTCACCGCTGGTAACCGCTCAGAAAGAAAACTCTCCACTAGAAGGGCTCACTTCAGCACCCCCGCCTGCGTCGGGATACTAAGGGGAATCGTCAAAGCCCTGATGTCATGCCTCAGTCCCTGCTCGAGGTTCGGGCCTGGAAGAATGGGTACCATACCATATCCGTGGATTATCATGAGATGTCAGTGAACCTTGCTGAGTACTGAGCTACTATCATGCTGCCCTGCTACAGATGAAGTAACTCCTGAATCAGCACCACACAATGAGTGGCTAGAACAAACATTGAGCGGAAGAGACTATCGAAGTCTGTCCAGAGTAAAGATGTCTCGTCATGCACCTGGAGAATCAGGCTCCACCATCTACCTGTTGTTTCATGTAGGAGACTCATGGTAAGGTTCACCATAGGGTGGCTAGTGTCCCTACCAATATGTAAACACTGACGACAGCCTCCATCCAATCCTCAACTACCTGTCGGTCCGTCTCTCCATAGAACCTGGGCATCCTCTCTCGCTGGAACTCGTGCAATGCACTTAGGCAGTGTGCACTCTCTGCTACTAGGGCTGGTGTTATTGGGGGCCCAGCGGGTAGTGGTACCACTGGTTCCTCTGCTGTGATGAGGCCCTGCACCGAGGCCTCGTCGCTCGGTGGGCTACCATCTCGTATGAAACTCAGAACCCTAGCTGGCTTCTTTCATGGGGCCATCCTAAAAAGAAATAGGTGAGCCATGGTCAAATTCTTTGGTCAAGGGGGATGTTTATGGGGATAATATTGAATGTATTTATGTTATTGAGTTTGTGTAAGGGGAATCTAATATAGGTTAATCTACTGTTGGAGGTATGGTATTTATTTCATCTATGGTGATGGCTCTATTTGATATAGGTTTCACTCATTCTTTTATATTGTTAAAGTTAGTTTTCATGTTGAGATTACATTTGGAACTTAGATAATATTTTTTAGATAATTCCATTCCATTGAGAAAGAGTTCAAATGAGGTTTCAACTGTCCCATGCGTTGGGTGATGATACCTAACTTTAAGGTAGAATGGGTTCTATTGGTGATTGATCTTCACATCTTCTACTTGATTATTTGCATGGATTTTATGATCAGTTGAAATGCACGGCCGATTGTCGCCTATCGACCAGTCAAGGTTCTGGTGCTCTGCTAATGTGTATAGCAGCACTTGGGTCGAATCCTCAACGATGGTACTTCGTAATAGTCGATTGTTTTTATTTGATTGTATTTTGATTGGGGGGGGGGGTTTGTTTGAAGAGATTAATTGAAATGTTTAATGAATGATGTTTAATTTAACATGTTTATAATTATTGGGGTGAGTTCATCATCAGTGTTTTCATGCACTGAGTCGGAAATTAGAGGTCAGGGTCATAGTGTATGGATACATCGGCCGCCGCACCAACACTGAACTCCCTAGTACTGAAAACCACACTCAATACTCTTAACACTATTACTTCACAGAAAATAATGATCAAAGTCCTGATTTCTGCGGTAGAATTGACTACTCTGATACCAATTTGTCACGACCCATCCTCGGGGCCCGTGTCGTGACTACCCCAAGCCCGTCTTCCATAGGCCATGGGCTAGTGACTAGCGCCAAAGGCATAAATCCCTAAGCTTGGAAGGCATTGCCTTTATGAAGTAAACAAACACAATAGAGTATGCAATGGGAAGTAAACACTAAGTGAATACTGTATACAAAAAGAAGTGTTGAAAGTAAAGGGGCCGGAAATACAATCCCAATAGTAAAGTACAGGTACAATGGAAATCAAGTACAACTGAAAAAAGGAACAACAACTAAAAATGGTAACTCCTGGTACGTTCGTCGAGTATCCTACCTGAAGGGTAGGTACAGATGTCCACCACAGCACTCCACGTCTATCAGTCTGCTCAATGTACCGTCTCACCCTGTGATCCACCTCCGGGTACCATCCGGTCCTGGCTCTCTCTCAACCTACATCAACATTGTCCGTCGTCTGCATCCAACACAACGATGTGCGAGCATATCCCATGCAGGGGTGAGTATAAAGATACTCAGTAGGGACCCCGAAACTCCCAAAGGTCTCCCAGAATCCACAAAAGACAAACCACAAAAGAAAGATACAACCACGAAGTATCAACCAATCCTACTTAGGTACATGTCCGTACATATACCTAAGTTATCAATCTCAGTTTGGATCCAACTCATGAGCCCAAGCACAACCCAGTCCACACATGAAGTAAAGTTAATGATATCGATGATAATGATTGAAATTCAAAACTCAGCTCACACAGGTATACATCTTTCGTATAACGATAGAGATGATCAGATGTAGTCACTGATTCATCTAAGATTTCAAAATCACACAGGATACAAGACCAGCTAAGCTGTCGGACCCACAAAAGATACAAGACCAGCTACTCTGTCGGACCCACATAGGATACAAGTACATAGGTCAAACTGCCGGACCCACACATGATACAAGAACAGTAGTTATCGCTGTCGAACCCACGAAGGATCCCAGTATAGTAGTCATCATTATCGAACCCATGGAGGATTCTATTATAGTAGTTGTCACTATCGAACCCATGGAGGATTCCAGTACAGTAGTCGTCACTATCGAACCCACAGAGGATTCTAGTAAAGTAGTCATTACAGTCCCAGCCAGCTCCAGATTCCGCACACAGCACGCTCGATTCCGGGAGGGTCCGCTCCTCGAGCAAAGGGGTAGTTACATCAACAATAATGAAGTCCATAGTTGATGTACCCCGAAGTTCCATCTCATCAAAAGGAACCCAACGCAACAGATGGCATGTCAATCGGATGCCCAGTCTGAGAGTTATTGGTTTTTCTGTTCGAGGGGCCCGGTTGGAATTACTCTCATTCCAAACCCAGAATTTTTTTAAATTTGTCCAAAACACACTTAAATTATTGAAAAATGACCGCCTCGTCGCAAGGGTCACAGTGCCGTAGATGGCGCGTCGTTCGGACACGCGGTCTTGAAGATATTCGCATTTAAGCGAAACGGGACCGGCCCATCAAGCCCAGTGGGCTGGCGGGTCAGACCGACCCGGTTCGGCGGGTCCGACCCGACTGAGGGGTCGGCCCGGAGTGGTGTGGCCCAACCCGGGGAGGGGGGGCGCACCCCGGCCTGGTGGGGCGCGGCCTGACCCAGCTGGATGCGGCCCGGCCTGGGGGGGTGCGGCCCGGCCAGCGGACCAATCAGTGCGAGGGACGCAGCCCCCGGTTTCTTAAAACAGTGGTGCCGAGCGACGCCGCCTCGCCTGCCCAGCCGGCCGAAGCCGACCGGTCTTCTCCGGCGTGAGCAGCCCACACAGGCAGACCGGTGATCTCCCACGTGGCACCTTCGGTTGCAACGACCTCCTTCAACCCAGCCGACAGGCAGCTGGTCGGTTCGCCCGCCGAAATGGCCCATGGAAGTGGGCCATGGTTCTCTGCAGGGAAGTGCCAAGAGGTGCTGCGGTTCTCCATCCCAACCGATTCTTCCTGCCTGGCCGGTCATGAGACCGGCCGGTTCTTCTTCGGCCAAGCGGCCCGTGGTTGCAGGCCGCGGTTCTTCCGCACGCGGCCGTCGCGCGACCGCTATTACCTCAGGTTGCCAACACCGCCACCTCCTTCATATGTGGTCCTATTTCTCCCCCCCCCCCCTTGACTTATCCCCCATCACCAAAACAACAATAACCAACGGAGGGTCGTCAGGCCGTGTTGGTTCGACCCGCGCCCTCCGTATTAGTTGGTATCATTTGTCTAAAGTCAATCCAAGGCATACATCGAAGAACAAGAGTTTAATTTTATTCCTTTAAAAATAATAAAAAAAACCCCTACCTAATATATGACGTTGCTCGTCGACGAACCGCAGAAGATGAGCGACACAGTAGTCGGGCGTCGTTCTGGCAATGTCGGAGAAAGTCGTAGTCGTAGGTGGTGTCCTTTGCGGGCAACGTCTTCTCCCTTGTCGTGGAGGAAGACGAAGGAAGACATGTTGTTGTTCTTCGGTGGAATCGGCATTCTTCGTCGAAGAGGACGTCGTTCTTCATGGATTCCACCGTTCTTCATTGAGAGAGGAACATTATTCTTCTAAATCTCCAGAGCCTTCCCAATAGAATATTTTCCAATGCAAATAAAATAAATGGCTTCCTAATTTAATAATGCCATGCATTTCAAATCAATTCAAAATAACCAATTAATTAAGGGAGCTTAATTAATTAAATTGATGGGGTTGGCACAATTAATAGAGGGAGGTGGAGAAGCTCCTCCATTAAGTGGGATTTCAAAAGTTAAAAAGCAGGTTCATGGGAGTTAAAGTGGTGGTGAAGAGTTAGGTGCTCGTGAGGGCCCCACCACACATTATCCTCTCATGGGAGGTTATGTTGGGTGTGGGCCCCACCCCAACTTCCCTTTGGAGTAAATAACCACCTCTTAAAAATAAAATTGTGTAATACAAAAATTTTATTTAATTTTCTACGAATCTATAAATTACAACTTCTACTCTCGACTAAACGCAACTGTAGTAAAGGCCTCCTTAAGCGAATACTGGCGTTGAGAGTTCGTCGGTGCCCTCAGATTTCAATTCCGATCCCCGGTTCAAAAGATGGAAAAACACACACGTTCTATTACTGAAATTACCGGAACAAAACATCAGAAATTGATTCTGGGCACACCGGGCCTCGGAATCAGGCGCCGTCAGAAACTACGGACTCGTAATATTTCAAAGAATTTAAGAAAAAAATTTCTTTGAAATTTCCAGGACTTTACACTTCATTATAAGCCTTATCTATGATATAAAATTTTAATAGACTATCCTCGTTCAACCAAACCATATTCCCAAGTCACCCATCACATGGTGAGGTGGAGAAAGAAATTAGAACCAATCTTGTATATAACTAAACAATACATACAAATGGATTACTATGTGGAATAAAAAGATATGACAAGATTCATAAAGTCTAATACAAACTAGATAAACCCTAAAGTATGAATGAATCAAGACCAAAAAGTCTCCATGTGACCATTATTCACCTCCAAACCACCCTTATATGAAGGAAAATATCAATGAAGAAGCCAACATTCTACAAGATATCCTTCCCTTTACTAGTATCCATCAAAAAAATATCTTTAACTACCAAAATTAAAAATTAGGTTGTGATAAAAAAATCTCATTAGGATACCACCGTTGCATATATATAAGGTCTAATAAAAATATTTTAATGGTTTTATATTTAAAAAAAATAATTTTACAAAGCATTTTCATAAACTCAATTCTTTTTTAAATCATTTTACCTTTGGTTTTCATGATAGACCTCCATATTCACAAATTATAAATATGAAAAGTAGAATTGATATAAATAGAAATAATATCAATTCATCAAGAGGTAATAAATTACACATTTATCCATCAAACAACCTATCATGAAAATCTATGTTATGAAACATCATAAAAAACATGTGTCCAATAATCCATGATAAAGAAAAATATGTGTAAAAAAATGATAGTTCACCTATAATTGGGCCCCAGACTATCAGACAACACATACTAAACACTCAATATTGTAAACTAGCATAATGTTGGATCCAACCAATATCTAGTCCTACCACAGTCCATCTATATTGAAAAAGGTTACCTCTTAGTGGTGCCACATAGACTAAGGCTACATGTGTATCTTTCTATATTCACTCAAGGATATCAATGGGAAAATTGTCAAAATACATTTTTAAAACCCTGGTCACATTTTAATAAAACATTTCAATGAACATCTAATCTGTTTTGATGTATACAAATTGATTTCCAACTAAAGAATATAATTTTTAAAAGAAACACAATTTTTGAAAACCTATTTCTTTATAATAAAAACCTTTTAAACACATATCACATCAATTATTTTTAAAAACCAAGGGAATTTACCAATAACAAAAATAAATTCATTGCATTAACCCATTTAATAAAAACTCATACCTTTAACGGTTATAAACCTAGCTTCATTTGATAATGGTTATTGGAAGACATGGGAAAGGCCTTTCAAAGACAATGCATGCAAAGAAACTGAAATGGATCAATAGAATACATTATCCAATAAAATATTTGAAAAAAAATACAGTGATAAACATAATTTAAACCAAATACAAATTAAAAAAAACAAATTCTTACATATAGATTTTCCTCACAATTGTAACTATAATCAATAACTAAATGAACTCATATGAAAGGGTTGAAAGTCCCAAAAATCACCCCTATGAGACTATGCTAAGATGAAGAAGGGATGAAAATTATTTAAATTAAAATTAGTCATGAAACACCTAAAAATACCAACTCATGACAATTACAAGGTGTGTAATCCCATTACATGTCATGTAATCCATGAAGCTCAAGTACGCTGAAAAAATCAACTCCTTTTAAATAAATATTTTATTTTTGGAAATATGATACATGAACCCAATACATAGTGGTTAAACCCATCATTACCTAAACCTAGTTCACATAATCTTCTTAGATAACATTACACTATGTGTAATAACTTTACAAGGCATGTAACCAACCAAAAGACCACAAAAACTACAGGTTTTATGAACAAAAACTCAAAAACCTCACTCCAATCATTATACAAATGTGGAGGAACCCTTCTAAGTCTTTGAAAATTTTATACCTACCCTACATTAATTTAAATAAACATACATCGATTAAATTTAGTTCATTTCCCCCAGTAATGGCTTTACATTCCTAAGAGGCCCTCAAACGCACCCAAACAAGGATGATAAAGAATGAATAAACAATGGATTACATGAAATGCCTAATGAGGTGTTATAATTTCACTAAAGCTCAATTTCCCATGTCATGCACGCTTTTGAGAAAAAATATTGATTCACGTAACACAACCTAAACTCGATATTTCTTAAAATAAAAGATATACACAATATAACGTGTAACAAAAAAAATCAAAAAGATTGAATCCATTTAAAGAAATCAAAAAAAATGCAAGGTGTTACAAAATAAATAGATTTAGATGAGGTAAAAAAGTGTATAATAAAAATTATTAGTTAAGGTTATAACCTCATATTTTAAATGACACATTTAGATCTCCTGTAAAGGGCTCTATGGTTGGTCTTTTCGTAATAAAAAACCTCTAGAATAAAGATTTGGAGGGTTAAAAGATAAATTGGTATAGTTTTGTTGATCTAGAATGCTAAATGTGGTGTAAAGAAGTGAGGGAGGAGGTTTCATTTTATAATTGTAGTGAGGGGCACTTTTAGAATTTCTCAAAATACAAAATAATAATAAAATAATTCTCAAAAAAAGCTCAAAATGGATAGGCATTAAAAGATAAGGTATAATAGGGTTTTAATAAAATAAAAAAATTTAATTTAGTATCATTTTAATTTCATTTTAAACTTTATCATTTTGATTTACCATTAGTTAACCAATTTTAGTTTTAACTACGGTAACAATTTTTTTCAAATGTTGAAGGGTTATTATTTTTTATTTATAAGATGAAATTTGGACCATAAATTGACTCGTTATGAAATTTTTTACCACATAATATAATCATTGTCTTATTTCAAGATTTTTAATATTTTTAAATAATTTAATAAAATATTATTTTGATAAAATATCATTATTTCAAATTTTATTCAATTAAATTAATTTCACATGAAATACTTAATAAAGGAATTTTAATGTGACTATAATCTATAAAAACAACACTAATATTTAATATTAACCTATTTAATTAATGTAACTCTCAAAATTATTCTAATTATACCACTCTTAATATTTTTAAAATCATTTATTTTATTTTCCATTAATTGAATGAATGTTGTTTTGGTATTGTGTGAGCATTTAAGTTAATTGTATAATAAATAAAAATTATAAATAAATTACCATAAGGAATATTATTTCATTATTCATGAAATTATTATAAATATTCATTCATAACTAATTTTTTCCTATATTTTAACACATAAGGTATATTTAAAACTAAGAGAGTGACATTTTTTAACTTTCTTGGATTTAAATAATATATAAATCATTTTCATGGACATGTACCCATTAAACAAATAAATTTTGAGCACAATGTGTTAAGGGTAAAATAAAATTCATAAATTAATTTTTATTATGAGAAATTGGGGCCTTATTACTTATTTGTAATGTAGATTAACCTAATTTATACATTTCAAATGTGATAACTTTTACCACAGTTACTATTGGTATTGATCACAATTAAATGTGGACTATTTATCAAAATTTAACATCCTGATTATAAATATGTACTTTATGTTATCTAATTAAATACCCCTGAATGGAACTAATTAAATTTAAATTATATGTGCAAAATGCGAAAAAATATTCTTTTTATATAAAATAAATTTTTAAGAATAAAATTGGATTCATTCATATCCAATGCCTAGAAAAATATTTGTTAAATGGATAAAAAATTGATGAAGAAAATAATATATAAATTTCATTAAAATAATTAACCAATTTTTATTAATTTATTTTATTAATAAAAAATGAATTGTGTTCATAATATCATTTTTTAGAAAACACCCATCTCTTTTATATTAAAATAATTTTTTTAATATTAATAATTTAATAACTAGTGAATTCAGTTTATAAATGTGTAAACCATATATTTTTCATAATTTAGCTATTACTACTCAGTCCCACCAATCGAATATCTTGACGATAATGGAAATATAATATTTTAATAATGTTATACGGTTCTTCTAAGCTTTTTATTTCCTATAACGTAAGAAATTAAAAAATATAATTATTTAAATATAATTATTTCCTAAAAATATAGGTTTGATACATTCTAACCCCCTAAAAACAAATTTTTCCCATGAAATTCTTCACTTTGATACAAAAAAATAAGGATAATTCTTCCCCATTGCATCCTTAGGTTCACATATAGGTACCTAAAATTTATGGTTTCATCACAAAACATTGGCCCAGTCAATCATCTTATTTCATAGAAATTTATCTCTATAATCCTGAATCTATACTAGTTGTTCTTCATAAAAAATATCTTACTCCATTGGTATTACCTCTGGGTTCATTACATGTGAAAGACTGGGTATGTACTTTCTCAAGATATATGCATAGAACACACCAATAACTTGAGAAGGATTTGGTGGAACCGCCAATTGATAAGACACCATTATAATATGATTAAAAACTTAAAAGGAACCAATATAACTAGGACATTGATTTCCATTCTTTCCAAATATATTCACCCTATTATGAGAAGATATTCATTGGAATACCATATTACCAACTTGAAACATTATATTTTTTTGATGATTTCTGGTATAACTTTTTCGTCGGCTCTAAGATACGCTTAAGTGTTATTGAATTTCTATAACATTATTTTTTATTTCCTCATCTTGATCAGGTCCCAATAGATTTATTTCTCTAACTTCATTCCAGCATGTTGGGGTACTTCACATTCTATCATAGATGTATTCTTAAAAATAGATCCAAATGATTTTTTGGAAGCTATTTTTATATGAAATTACACCAATGGATGGTGTTAATCCCTACTGCATATTAAATCCATATATAAAGATATCAACTTGTCTTCTAAAGTACTAATTTTCCTATTAGTCTAACCATATATCTAAGTATGATAATCATTTTGAAACTTTACTTACTATCCATATCCTTCTAAATACTTCTAGAAAACATATAGGTAATCATTTAATCCCTATTAGATACAATTGATAGTGATACACCATGAGAAATTACCAGTTAATTGTTTTATAATTGTGTATGATGATCAAGAGAGAATTTTTATTTCATGGAAATTAAGTTTGCTGACATCATAATCTGGTAAACTATAACCCAAATAGAATTATTCCCTTTAGATTTTTTCGGGAGTCTGAAGAAAAAATCCATGGTGATATTTTTCAATATATATTATTTTATAGTTAATGGTTGTAACATACCCTACAAATTTTCTCTCTCAACCTTAACATGTAACATAGAATGCTGTAATAAACATAATCTATAATATCCCTCTTCATGCCAACTAACTATAAACACTTTGAAATCTCTAAAATTTATTGTACTTAGAAGATGAGTGGATAATGAAGAATTATGAGCTTCACCCATAAAATCATTCAAATATGGTACTAAAGTGTCACATACATGGATCTTGAACCTTATTATTCCATCACAACTGGGGTTGTAATAATAAAACTTTCTCAAATTCTTTTGAAGCTCTGCATCTTTCTTCTATGACTTTTTAATCTTTACTGGGATATATGTTTGAACACTAATTTTAGAAAGATAATATTTCTTCCCTTCCTTCAATAATTCAAGATCCATAATTTTTAAGTTCATAAATATCAGACCTTTTGTAATCATAATCATAGGTAATATAGCATGATTCTTTAAAATCAGTGCATTTATTACATTGTTCACTTTCCCAGGGTGGTATTGTATTAAATAGTCATAGTCATTAATCATCTCCAATCATCTTATTTGGCACATTTTAGCTCTTTTTGAGTAAAAAATATACTTTAAACCATTTTTATCAGTCTATATGTCATACAATTTCCCATATAGACAATTCCTCTTTATCTTTAACATAAAAATTACTACAACTAACTTCAAATAATGAGTTGGGAAATTTTATTATCAAACTTCAATTTTCAATAGGCATAATCTCTGAGCCTATGGGCCTTGTAAGGGTTCCCTCTCATCCCTTGAAAGAGGGGTTATCAAAAATCAATAAAAAATGAATGCCTTCGGGCTATTCAGACAATAGGCATAAGCTAAAATCATATAATTATTTAGTAGGATTCACCCCAATCCCTTATTTGATGCATTATTGTTGATTATAAACCCCAATATACTATAAGGTGGTTTAATCACAGGTTCACTAACAATCCTTCTCTTCAGTTCCTTTAAAAATTCCTCACATTCATCTATAAAACGAAACTTGTCTCCATTCAAAGTTCACATGGTGGGTGAGTTAGATATCCATGGAATATTATCCACAAATAGATGATAATATCCATACAAACCAAGAAAATTGTAGATCTTATTCAGATTGATTAGTCTAGTCCAATGTTCAAGGACTTCTGTCTTTGAAGGGTATAAAAATATACCCTTGTTTGATATTATATGAGGCAAGAAAGAAACTCTCAATACCCAAAAACCACACTGGATAAATTTTTTATAAGGCTTGTCCTTATTTAGGGGTTTCAGTATAATTCTCAAATGATCTTAAAGATTTTCCTTTACCTTTTAATAAATAATAATACTATCTATAATGGCTATCATAAACTACTCATAGTAATATCTAAAGACTATTCATTGTATCTACAAATATCATGGGGTTATTAGTAAGACCAAAATTGAATCAGTACAAATTCATAGTGTCCATAATTTGTATGGAATGTATTTTTTGGTATATCCTCATACTTAAACCTTAATTAATGATATCCATAATGATGATTAATTATGAAAAATATTGAGATCATTGTATTTGATCAAAAAAGATATAAATATGTGGTATATGATACTTCTTCTTAATAAAAAACTTGTTAATTCTAAATAATCAATACAGAGTTATATTGATCAATAATTGTTCATAAAAAATGAATAAGTGTGTCGTAAGGTGACACACATGGCCAAATAAATAACCTATCATAGTTATATTGGAGTCAATGCTTCAATTATTGCATCTAAATTGTGTCCATTATATATGGAGTCCTTGAAATAAGTATAGAATCATGTATGATTTTTGCAGAAAACTCAACTTCAATATTCAGTTAATATGAGGAAACTCATCCATAAAGAGAACAATAAAATCCTCAAAAATAGGTGGATCTTTTATGTTGAGTTTCTCTCTAACCATATTTGATAATTTCCCTTTTTTAAAAGGAATAAATACCAATATGATGTATTTAATTTCCATCAAAAATTAGTTTTGTATTCACGTGGATGCGAAATCATAGGTTGGTTAATAATATCAAATGTAACTTCCCTTCACTAGAAATAAATGTGGGATTTATGCAATAAAATACAATCCAATCCCATAATACATAGAATTCAATTTGAGAAATAATTAAAATATTTTGTGTAAACACTTTTCCAAAAATATAAACCAGATAAGAATCATAGACTTGGGATTTAATCATCATTCCAATAGGGATTTTTACTACAAACTAAATATATAATTTTTGAGTAGGTACTATGATACCCTTAAAAAAGACTCTAAATATAAATGTGTAAGTAGATCAAAAATAAAATAAGACATTAGCAGTTTAGAAGTGGATTTTAAGTGTATCTTTCAGAACGTTGTTATCGTACCCCTCATCAAAATTAGTGATTACATGAGATTTCCCTATTTATTTTCACATAAGAGGTTACGAACGTCGATCATTATCACTAAACATTGGATTTGTGCACTAGATAATATAATTTACATGCTCCTTACATTTAAAACTCTATAGTGTGGGTGATGCATTATGTGGAGATTTATCTGTATTCTAATCATTAGGTATCCTCTACCCATCACAGTGGAATTTTATTTCTTAATGACCTTCCTTTTTTCACTTGAGACATTTACAAGTTCCTTTAAGATAATTTCTCTTATGTTTTATTTCAAACTTCAAGGATAAAGGATGGATTACATTCTTATCTATATAGTTTTTATAATTTTTATTTAATTCTACTTTGTTATTATTAAACCTACTAGATCAATGGGTAACTCTATTCTCTATCTCCACCTTGAAACAAATCAAAAAATAATATCCAATAAAGTCCTATATTTTCGATTCAATTTAGAGATGTGGTTTTGAGGAACAAAATAATTGATAAACCTTAATTTTAGGTTTGATGATGAAAACATAAGCATACCTGAAAATTATTATGATATTTACTTCATAAATACTAATAGATTTATCATCCTTATGATTTAACTCAAGGAATTATATATCCATTTTATTAGGAATAATATAAGGAAGGTACATATTAAAAATAAGATTTCAAATTCATCCCACTATATAGGTATAATTTATTGTTGTTCACTCAGGATCTTGATAAGGTTACATCACTATTATGATTCTCCTTCCAATTGATGAACAACTAAAATAACTTTCTCTTGTTCTAAACACTTATGAATGGAATATATCATTTCAATGGTACTAATCCATAACTCAGGGACTAGTGTATCTGTGGACCCACTAAAATAAGGTTGGTATTACCTCATGAAGGACTAACCATAACGTTGTTCCCTATTTTTCTCATTTATAATCTCAACATGACTCATACCTTGAGAATGTTTTGTGAGTATATAAAAAATATTTTTCATTCCATCTCGCATAATATTTGGTTTATCCTGAGGAAAATCATTGGATTTTCCATCACATTCATTATTAACATGATTCCTTTGGGTTACATCCATTGACTAAGAAAAATCATAGTGGGAGAAATAATAATCATGGTGATAAACCACTTAAATATGATAAATAATTTGAAGGATGTCTAAATAAAGGCTCATTCATCTATGAAACCTTAGGTCTAACCTTGTTCATTCCTGATCATTACAAAAAAATTAGGATTTTTTTTAAAAAATAAAATTTATCCTAAAGGTTTTTACAAATGTTTTATAATATTAGTTTCCAAAGGTTAACTAAACCTTGCACTGATACTAAATTTAGTAAACCATAATTTTGATATGTATGTATTACATATTAAAATATCAATATTTAATACATAACAATTTGATCTAGGAGAAAATCATTTAGGTTTATTATCCTTGCAAACTTAGTATCATTAACAATTGATTCAAAAAATTCTACATCATCTCCCTCTAATGTATTAATAAATAAAACGCTTCTTAGAAAAATCAAATTTAAAACCTTTCCTCATAACATGGGGGATCGAAACACATGAAATGGGTGAGTTCATATACTCATTAAGGCTACACAAAAATGGTATCATGGATCACATAAGCATAACATGATAATAACGGTATAGGAACATGATCATGATGTTTGAAGATAATATTATGCATATCAAAGACTATAATTTTACATCATGGTAGAAATTTTTGAATTTAATAAAACATAAATCAAAACTGAATAGATGAACATGTACCATAAAATCATAACATTGGTATAAGACATAGATTTTTGGAACACAAATAATCATATAAAATAATTTTCGTAGTTGTAAATAATTATTTCCAAGGTTGTTATAATGGAATGGGTTTACCCCCCAAACCATTATAGTAGTCATGGTTTACTACAAAAAATATCATGGTGTATAGATTCCCTTAAGTAACTAGGTTCACTCCCTATTCTAGTCCTTTTTAACTCATTAGATATCAATCTCTACCAAATGAATTAGAGGGAGATATAGGTTTGACAAGCCAAATAATGAAAATCATAAATATGTGTTCCAAAAGATCATAAATAATTCATCATATTAGAACCCATGAAAATAATTGGGTTCTATAATCATTTTATTTGATCATAAAACACTAAAAATAAATAGGTTTCATAAAAATTTCACAATTTTATCATAGAAAACCATGTGGAAATTAAATGGGTTTCATTGATATCTTTTTATCAAAAAAAATAAACCACACCAAGAATTAACAACGATGGTATCATTTCATCATATCCCCTATAAATAATAAGTGAAATTAGGGGTTTTCTTTCTTGAATATAAATACTATTAAAAGATCATTAAAACGTTCTTGAGGAAAATAACATTTCAATTTTGAATTAATTTATTAAAAAATATGAGAATATTAAAAGAATAATTTTCTTTTAAAATAACCCTGTAAACTTTTAAGGAATATTCATTGAAAATTCTATCCATCATGATGGTAAAATCCATCCATCTCATATAAGATAACAAATTCCCATTCACACAGTTTAAAAAAAATTAAAATACATTGTTTAAAACATAACATGATTATTCATTTCAAAATATTTTTTAAAAATTAAAAAATTGGTAAAAATTAATTTAAAAATAATAATATAATATTAGAAACAATTAATAATTTTTTAGAGGAAATTTATATGGAACAAAAAATTTTCACGAATGTAAATTAAAATAATGTCAATTTTCCTTAACAACAAATTTATTGTCTCATAACTACATAGGATGAGTAACATGAAAGCTAAACCATTTTTTAAGGAAATAAATATTAGAGAATAATATTAATAAATTTCTTCAGAGGTATATCTTAATATTTCATACCCATATGCATAGTTATATTCAATCGTGATAAACAATGAGATCGTGACATATACCCCCTACCTCAAGTTCTTCTTACTTATAAATCACTCTATCCTCCTATATAATAAATTTAACTTTACTAAAATGTTATACTAGAATCTTGTTAATACTTATAATATCATATATTATCCCTTTATAACATTTAAACAACCCATTTTATCAATAATTCCCTATTAAATTCATCATTTATTAGTGATAAATGGTTTGTTTATCATTAGTATTTCAGTTCAGTAGTTCTAGTCCTTGTACATTTATCTTAGTTCTGTCATCTTCATAATATTAATCATGATATAAATATGATATATATCAATTATATATATTTATACTCATCCATAAAATTCAAATATAGAAAAATGAATTACACCGTTAAAGGAGATGGTAGGCTTTATATATGCATGAATGATGTTTTTAATTTTTATGAGTGAAATTAAAGGTAAATATTGATTAAAATTTATAGGTTAATTATTATATCATATATCTCATATATATTCATCAAAATTTTCATCATTGCCATCCATGAAAATTTTAAATGAAAAATGGATCACATTGTTTTTTGGAGGTGGTAGTCCATACGTAAGATCGAATGACCTTATCATTTACCTAAGGATTGGGTGGTAAGTAGGTAGATGTGATATTATAATTATAGAAGAATAATTATTTGAAAAATATTATATATAGAAATTAAATTCACCATAATACCCATCAACAAAATTTGGTGATGAAAAATAGATTGTATCATTATGTTGAGACGTTAAGTTGTGTATACGAAAAACTAATATGTTCACTTATCATTTCATTGGAAAGAGGGTAAGTTTTTTACATATTGAGAATATTGAAGTTATTATTTCTTGATAATTTCCATATTTTTATATTATTTAATGATTATTAGAATATAAATTTATCAGTTAAGGAAATTTCCACTTCTGTGAAATGACTTATTTCAATCTCCTCTAAAAATCTCCAGGGTTGGTATTTTGGGAAGATCAAACCCTCTATAAAGTGTCTAGGGATGTTTATAATATATTTTTTGGTGTTTTAGTTATTCTATAAAGATCATTGCAGTGTAAATAAGTTAGGAAGGATACACCCTTTTATAATTGAGTTCTGGGGAACTTTTGTAATTTCTCACAAGATTAAAGTATAATAAATTCATTCTCAAGAAAATTGCCTCCAAATGGATACATATTTGATTATATGGTAGGATGTTGATTTAGTACCATAGAAACAATATAATTTATACATGTTTTGGAATCATTTTAAAGCATATAATTTTGATTAAACCTTAGTTGATCAGTTTTTATTTCTACTACGGTAGTACCATTTTTCAAGATTAAAGGATTATAATTTTAACTTGTAAGGTGAAAATTGGACCATAAATTGATAGGAAATTATATTTTCGACTATCATATCCAAATTATCTTATTTTATGATTTTTATTATTTCTAAATAATTTAATAATATATTATTTTGATAAAATATCATTATTTTTAATTTTAACATTATATATTTAATTTGACTTAAATGACATAAATACAAAGTTAGAATTAGAATATAATATTTAAAAACAAAAATAATATGTCATATTCACCTATAAAATTCCTAGAACACTACAACTTACTAAAATATTATAACTTTTAAAATTTTCAATATCATTTATTTTATTTCTCCATTAATTGTATAAATATAGTTTTGGCGTTGTGTAAAAATGTAAGGGAATATATAATAAGATAAAATTATAAATAAATTAACATAAATTATATAATTTAATTTAACAAAATATTCATATTCATATTCATTCCAAACCACTTTTTCCCCTATGTGAACACATAAATGATATTTAAAACTAAGAGAGTGACATTTTTTAACTTTATTTATTTTAAATAATATGTAAATAATTTTCATGGAACATTATAAATTAAACTAATAAATTTAAATACTATGGTGATAAGCGAAAAATTTCCTTTATCTAATAGGAATTAAAGATAAAACTTATGGGCTTATCATTTATTTTTAATTTATATTAACATGATTTACCCATTACTGAGGAGATAAAGTTTATCATACTTACGAAACATATTTAACCAAAATAAAAGGTTGATTTATAAAATATTTCAAACACATTAATATTACTATTTAATTTAATTTATATAAATCAATACCTATAAATTTAATAAATAAATTTTAATGTAAGTGCAAAAAATACGACAAAAACTATTTTTTAGAAAAAATTAATTTTTAAGCATAAAATTAGATTTATTCTTATCATGTACCTAGAAAAATATTCATTGATTTTTTATTAAATTTTACCAATAAAATAATATATATTTTTATTAAAAACATCAACTAAGAGATATTTTTTATTTTATTAAAATAAAAAATATGTTGCTTGCATAAAAACAATTTTTAAGAAAAAAAACTCTTTTACTTTCAAATAATATTTTTTTAAAGTATATTGATAAATATTCAATTAAATTTTTAAAAAATTAAATTATATTTTTCATAATTTATTTATTACTATTGATAATCATCAATCCAATGGATAGGAGATAATGGACACAAAATATTTTAATAATGTTACACAGTTCGTATGAACATGATGTTGTGAGTAACAAAAGTTTTTGAAGAAAGAAAATTATTTAAAAAAAATTCTTAAAAATATCACGTTCTTAAAAAAAATTATGAGCTAAATGTAAAATCGAAAATTTTTCATCCTAGAGGTAGTAATACATACATACCCTCGATTAGAATTCTTGTATATCAAAGCGTGAGAGGTGGTGAATGTGGATATTAAATTGACATTTAGGAATCATACTTATATGATATATATCACATAAATTCATCAATACAGCCAATAATACCATTAATAAAATTTTCGAATGAATAATAAATGGTTTCACCTCATGGAGGTAGTAGTATATGCAACGTATAAACGATGTTATTTAGTGTTTCTTGGTGGATATAAATGAATAAATAATCTTCGTACCACTAATATAGAAACATATATGTATACTAATTATAATTAATTCATCATATTATTATGTTGATAAGATATTTGAAAGTGTGAAATTAGGAAAAAATCATAAAAAGGAGGTAATAATTACGTTGGAGACTTGATTTTTAGTTGGATGTTCTCTTTAAATTGAAGGTATTATGATAACTATGATTGACAAGAAGATTATTTTTGTTAGGAAAGGTTTTATGGGGAGTAAAATGGATTATTTGGAAAGATTAATACTAAATGTGGGTGTGTTTATTAATGGTTTTAAGTGACCCCCTTTTATAAAGGTCAATGAATCCAGATTTTATAATTATTCCGGTGTATTTAGGTTGATAAGGACTCAAAAATAGATTTCCACACTGGTTTTATACTTGTCAATAGGCTTTTACAATTATGTTTTTACATTTTACTCTTTTAATTTGAATTTAGGTAAATAGTTTTTAACTAAATGATTTTATGTTGTATTAAACATATAAAAAACGCATGTAACTAAATTTTGTTGTTATAGAAAAAAAATTAAAATCTATTTAATACAATTAAATTTTTAAAAATTATACAATTAAATTTTAAATTAAAATAGATAATGTGTTGGAATTTTTTTTAATAAATATTTGACATTATGTCCATTATGGATTCATAACCATATTTGGTATTTATTTTCATTTAAATTATTGCCAGTATATTTATTTATGTTTTTAAACAAGATATTAGATTCATTATTTAAATTATTTTAGTTTAGTTCCTTAAACCTAAATTTATTTTTATTAATAAAAAAACAATCTTAAAACAATTGAGTCATTATAGTCGATGTAATTAACAATAATCCAAACAATTTAAATTTTATAGAAAAAAATAAAATTACTCATATTAAATAATTTCGATATTATTACTTCAAATATAATATTCACTTTATCAAATTAACTTTTAATTTTTATCAAAAAATTTCTTAATGTCAGCACATGTAACGTGTAAAACCCCATTTTTTAATATATTTTTAACCAAAAGGAGATAAGATTATGATAGAACAATCAATTCCATTTATCCTAATAAATTTAAAATAGTTATTATAATTAAAATATTATTTATTAGATAATAAAATAAATCAAAAAAATTCATTTCAACTTATTATAATTATTAAAAAATCCAATTCGAAAAAATATTTCATTAAAATGCTATATAAATTTTCAAGGTGGTGAGAACGGGTTTCTAAATTCAACATAATATTTTAGGTTGTTTTATAATAATTTAACATATATTTTTCTATGTCAAAATGGTTTCAAAAAATTATGTTCCATATAAATTTGATGGTATTATCAAAATCCACAGTTTTCACTAAAACCAAGTTATTTTAGAAAAAACTCACAAATACACTCATTGCTAAATTTTATTGAGGAAGTGAAAAATAAATTTTAATTAATAAAATTTATATTCTAAAATTATAATTTTTTTTCTTGAAATAAAATGTATAATATAATGAATTTTTTTTATTTAACTAACCTTTCCAATATTAACTCATATTAATTATTTCCCTTTCAAAGGTAATAACTATTAATGATTTACCATCTTGGTGTTGATTATATACTTATTAATAATGTATTATTATTATGGTTTTGTTTTTTTAAATTGGTTTTAGATTGTGATTCAATTTATAAAACATAGTTTTATTTTAAATGATCCAAAATCTTGGGTTCTTATAAAAATCATGTTTACAAAATTACACTTTGAATAATATCACACAATATGTGATCAAGATTCAAATTGTTTGATACCTTGAGTTAAAAACTCCAAATTAATTTATATATATATATTATATAATAAATCATGTAACATAAATCCCAAGAGTTTAAATCCTTTTGAATATGAAAAGAAAAATGGAGGTAAAAATAAGAAATAGATTTTAAAAAACATTTTTAACATTGACGTAAAACGCAAACACGCATTCCTCCTTCCAAATATTGTTTTAAGAAGGTGAAGTTAAATATTTTGAGAAAATTTTGTTTAAAAAATAATATCCAGTAATAGAATCATGTAAGTGACATAATATTTTCTATAGAAAATGTGATTCAAAGCTTAAAACATTTGATTATGAAAGGAAATTTTTTAATTCATTAAAATTAAATTTTTAGAAACCAACATTTTAAATAGAGTAATACAACATTTTTAATCTTAAATCTTAAGTTTCTCAAATAGTATTATAAAATAATATGTAACAAAATATTATGTTGGAATAACTCAAACAGTGAAAAAAATAATTTCATGAAAAAATAATACAACTTAGGGAATAGAGACTTGAGTTATCAATATCCCTGTCAAGAAACATACTCCTTTAAGTAATAAATATTTCAAAAAAACTTATTAACTTATAGAAATGTAAATTCATATAAAAAAATTAAAATACCATATAATATTATAAGTTTTTAGAATTTACCCAAATTTTATGCCCATAAGAGTGAATCATAACTCAGTAAATTAAAATTGAGTTACCAAAAAACATTACCTCTAGAGTAAAAATTGAATAAAAATATATTTTAAGATTAAAATACCAATTTTTTAAAAGTAAGCACAATTTTCAATAGCATACATGATACACCACATTGTTCTTAAACAAACAATTAAATATTATTATTTAATATAGTAGGTATCACATAGTCGTTAGAATTGAGGGAATGAACAAGATCAAAAAAATTAGGAAAATAGGGTTTACACATGTAAGCATAAATATTTCTTTGGAAACTAATTAATTATAAATGAAAAAACCCCTTTTTAAAATAAATGGAATTTTTTTCTGATTAACTATTTAAATGTGAACATGTGTGTTTTATACCAATAAATAATAAAATCACTCATATTGGATTATATTAATGAAATATATATATATATATATAATATTCATTCCAATATTTAAAATTCAACTTATTCTTTTCTATACACGATATAAGAACAAATCCAATATTAAATATTAACGAAGTATTTTTTTTAAAACAGTTTTACTACCATTTGATGGTGAATTTATTTAAAATCTAGTTTCTAAAAATTTTATAAATTATATTTTAAAAAAATTATGTTATTATTTTTATTTTATGTATCAAATTTTACTTTCGTTTAATTTTTAATATTTTTATGATAAGATTCATTTTTTGATGAATAGTGAAAAATATTACCTTTTTTATTGAAAGCAGCCTTCTCATTTAAATAATTTATAGTGTCAAATTATATTTTTAATTCATTTTGAAGTACAATTAAATCAATTTTATATAATTAAATCCAATTTAGGTCAATTGAATAAATTTCATATTGAAATTGGATGTAAACATATTGTGAACTTTTGAATGTTTTTACTACAAAAATCTGTTTTCTCGTTCCGTTAAAGGGATAAATTTAATTAATCTCTAAAATTTATTTGTTTTTGAAAAATAAAAATTATTTCCATATTTTAAATAATAAGGTAAACATTTACAAACTATTATCCTTATATTTTTTTCACAATATGAGTAGTAACTTTAGTAATTTTTGTATTACCATGGTTAAAGGAAAATTGGGTAATTATGGCTAAAAATAATATTTTAAATATTATAAAATTAATCTAACAATTGTATTAATTTTATTGGTTCTTATTTATCATTCAAAAACCATTAAATGATCGTTTATGAGAACATTTATTTCTTTTTGGATGTGAATGTAACCTTTATAATATTATATTCAATGGAAAATCATTTTTGGCATACTTTTGTTCATAACGAGTGAAAAAATAATTAATATGGGGTTATATAGAGGATATGTTTGACTATAAATATTCTTCAAAAATATAAGTAATTTTTCTTTATCAAGACAATTTATTTGTAATTTTTAGGGAATAAATAAATAAATTAAAGGCTTCTACAATGATGATGCAGTAACAGTTTAACTAAAGGAAATATCAAATAAAAAATATTAAAAATAAAAAGAATAAATGTATTTGAGATTATTAACGTACTCCAAGAATTTTATATTTTTAGTTGAGATGTTATAGATCCATCAGAAGTGTTGGTTTTAATTTATCTTTTTTATGATATTTTTAAAAAGTCAAGTAATAAATAACACCAAAATTGACACTTGATATTTTAAAAATAAATAATATTTTATTAAATTATATAAAATTTATAAAAATATAAATAGAAAAAATAATTATTAGGATAAGTATTTTTATTTAATAAATGACTCATTTATTTGTTGTTATAAATTTCATATTAATTATATTAACCCAAAAATTTCAAATTACATAATATCATGGTAAGAGTTAAAAATGTTAAATAAGGGTTAAAACAAAACGATAATAATTAAAAAAATAATTGAAACGTGTCTATTTCTCATTAGATGAATTTATTTAGACCCATAATCATACAATATTATAAATAAATCATTCTATAGCTATATGGAATATAAAATTAATTTAATATTAATTTAATATTTTCAAAAATTCAAAGAGTCACCCTCCTTTCCCCTATAAAGGGGAACTCGTTCTTCTCATTTTAAAACCCTTAAAACCCTATTTGTGTTAGATATAATCTGATAAAATACCTTCCTATAATCACTCTAAAAATTTTATGGGAATTAATTTAGTTATAACACCCTCCTTAGAGTTGATAAATTGTAAATCCAAGGATGTCATCTGAAGGAGAGGTATCATTTTTAATTAAGTGTTTCTGTATTATTTAGTATTCCACTTATTTAAATTATTCTTAAACAGTGATGAAATAATAAATATATTATCTACAATATACTAAGATATTATTATGTTAATATAACCACCTAAATCTATCTTTAGTTCCATCAAAATGGAAATTAATTAATCGTTCTTGTGTTTGGTGGACTACCACCCAGTAAACCCATATAATTCATTTTCCATCACCATATATAAAGACTTTTTATAATGATGGAATTAATTTTTATATATTTTATTAATTAAATATTTATCATTATTTAATAATAATATTTTAATTTTCATTATTACCTTTCCATCATGGAAAAATTATAACATCGTTTGTGTGTACATGTGAACTATCACGTCCATAAAGTGATGTGATTCATTTCCCATCACCACATCACTTGAATGAAATATATATATAAGGGTATTTAAATTGTTAATATTATATTGATGATATTATTATAATTATAGAAAGATAAAGTAATAATTTCCTTCTTTCCATAATTATCATTAAAAAAAGGAAACGCTACTCATGTGTATATATAGATTACTATTTCCATGATTGTAATGTAGTTCATTTTTTCATATCATTATTTAATGAATAGATTTAAAATTATAATTGATATATAAAATTTATTAATATATCTTCATTATAATGTTGGATATGATGGAATAATGACCACTTTGGACTATAGATATCATATTAAAGTCATTTTATACTCAAGTATCGAATATCGTCATTACATCTGATATGAACTTAAATAGTTATGTAATTGTTATAACATGGTAATAAGTGATAAAAAGGAATAAAGAACATGCAAATATTTCTCAATAATGTTAATTATTAACATAATTTTATTTTCCAGGTATATAAAGGCCATATATGACACATCATACTCAAGGTAAGGGACTTCATCTCAATATCCTTTCATTGGGGCACATTTTGATGTTATACAGCCACTTTCTTTTATGAGGTGTATATATAGAGATTTTCAAATAAAATATACTTATTTTATTTATTATATTTTTATTTAATGTATATTAAATGTTTTTATTTCATGGAGTTTATGATTTAAATGATCAATATGGAATGAGACACTTTGTATGTTTAAAGATTTAATTATCAAAGGTTTTTCTCACTGTCAATATTCTTGGTATTATTTTAAATTTTTATTTATATTGATATAAATGGATTATAAACGAAATTTTAATTATATTTTTAATTTCATTTAAACCATTTAAAAGGGATTATTTTTATGTATTTTATATGGAATTTTCGGAAAAAATAAAAAGAATTTTTTTTTCTTAACGTACTTGACGATAATGAATTCTCAACCATAGTGACTATAATTTAATTTCTAGAATCATTTAAATCATAAATATTTTGTAAAATAAAAATCCCCCAAACATTTATTTTGATTTTTGGTACATAAAATGGTTTTTTAAAATAAAATTGTATTTATATACAAAAGTGTTTCTCATATGGGATTAAAAGAGTTTTTCAAAGGGTTTTATGATTAATGTTTATTATTCATGAAATTTTACTTAAGAATATATTAAATTTGTGTGCTTGATATAGCTTAAAAAATGGTTTCGAAACCATTATAGCTCATGGGTGTGCCCGATACAACATATACACAGGGTTGATCCCCATTATAGCTCACGGGTGATCCTGATATAACTTATACAAAGGGATGAGCCCCATTATAGCTCACAAGTGAATCTGATATACCTATACTAAGGGTGACCCCCAATATAGATCTCCATTTCAATGGATAATAATATTTTTAGGGTTCATCCATATACTTCTTTCAATTTAAAGTGTTCTGAAAGGGTTTTATGAATATGATGCTCAAAGTCACCTAAAAGAGTGATAATTTATTACAATTGGGTTTAATGATATTCTTGGAAAAAACATATTTGTTTTTTTCATGTGTGAATGTTTTGTTTTCTTCTATTAAAGGAAATTAAATGGGTATTCATATTTTTCACTTTACTAATTATATTATTTCTTTTTATATCCCTTACCAGTCTTTTTTGTGCTCATCCTGAGTTTTAAAATGTTTTTTACAAGGATAAAGTATGATTAGGGACTAGGATTAGGAAAATATGAGAATTATGATATTATATCTTTGAAAAAAACACTAATCTTTTAGAATGTTTTATTTGGTTGAAAATATATGCTAATTAAAAGTGTCCACTTGTAATCTAATGGTTTACTTTGTAGGATATTCTCCTAATTCTCTAAAAATATAAACTAAAAACATCCTCAAATATGAATTCAAGTTCAAAAATAATAGAACATGTAATTTTTAAGGCATTTTCCTTATAGTTGGTATAAAATTTTTATTTTGATAAATTTATGGGTTAGGATATTATTAAATCGAATGTGCATACTTTTTTTACTTCATGGTTAAGATGAAATGATATAGAATTTTAAGATTACTATGTCATCTCATCTAAGATATTTATATTCATAATGCTTTTCTGTAGAGAAAATAGGGTAGATGTGGTGGGAAGGAATCTAGAGGAAAATATATTTTTAAATAATTATCATGTGATGGTCTGAATTGGAACCAAATAGTTTTTTTCTATGATGGATTTGTTGATAGAGAATATAAATTGCGGTAGCATTCATACACGATATTATCCAGATCAACCACAGAAGAAATTGTTTTTAGTGGAACATTTTATGAGGCAATATCCCCCATCATTCAATGGATCATCTAACACAGTGCTAGTAAATGGATTGATCAATGACCTAGAGACTATATTTCACGTCATGGGATATTCAAAACATCAAAAGAATACTCTTTACATCTATATTTTTAAAGGATAAAATGGCCAATGTTTGTCCTTGGTTATTAATACTAAAGAGAAAAATGATCTTCATTCCATGGAATATTAAACATTTAGGGATATTTTCCTTGAGAAATATTTCCCTAAGGTTGTTGGGATTATGATAGAGAAACAATTATTTGAATTAAATCAAAGTTATGATGATTCAGCTTCCGCATATGAATAAAAATTTACAATATTTTCCAAGTATGTTCTAGAATTTATTCAATAAATTGACAGTAAAATTAATAAATTTGACTCATGATTGAAGCTAAGCCTATGAAGATATTTTGCCAATTGTGAATTTAAAAGTTATGAAAAAGTAGTTCGTTTTTCTGAGAAAGTTGAAATTGTGTTTTCTAACACTTATGTTCCCTAAGATGATAAGAGAAAGAAACATTAAATGTGGAATTAAATGGAGAAACAACAAATTAAGAATTATGGTGGTAAGCCTAAAACATGATCCTAGTGTGGTAAAATACATTTTTGGAATGCATGTTAGGATATAGAAATTGTTACTAGTGTGATATGTTTGGTCAAAATTTCCATGAATATAAGGAAAATATCTCTAAACAATCCAACAATGAGATGAAAAATATCTAGTCAACAGTAAGGCACTTTAGCTATGATTAGTTGGGACATTATGTGAATTTTTGTCTGCAGAAAGTTATTCTGGGTGGAAATCATCATGATAAAAAAAAGGTGTTGCAAAATCTTTTTTTCTATTTCATTTTATGTTCAAAAATCAGGTGAGGCCATGGAATATCCATAGAGCCCAATATTCTTCAAAGTTTAACCATATTTTTCGGGTTTTAGACACTCCTTCTAAGGTTTTTAGTGATGTGATCATAAGTGATCAAGGAATTTTTGGGAGATATATTTTTTCATTTATTTTTCTACAAGAATTTTTTTAATGACAAGTAAGACATTTATTTTGTAAATTAGTTTTAAGGTATTGATAACATTTAGGGTTTTAATGATCTTTGATGATGAAAATTATATTTAGGAATTTACATCATAATTGTAGTAATGTTGTTATGATTAAATTGTTCTTATAAAATAGAACTATATAAATTAAGTATATTTTCTTATTCTATTAGATATTAAAGGAATTACTCAACTATAGGAAATGTATTTTTGAAAGAAAAACATTATCTATTTACTTTTATTACCGAGAAAATCAATAACCTTTTCAACCCACCGCAAATTTATTGTTTTGTGACTTTTAAATTTCTCATGACCATGTTCACTATCACTCTCTATCAGAAAATAATAGTTTTTTTCTCTTTCATTTCCATCTTTTACTAAATGGAACCCTCTTATATGTTATCTCATGTAAAAATTTTACTTCTCATTCTTTATTTTAAAGTTGAATTTTCATTAATCCTTTTTCTGAAGTGGGATTTCAAGAAAATGTATTATGAAAATTCAAGCCTATAGTTCTCAATCCCATGTTTAAATTATGAGGAAATAATTTATTAAATGGGTTAGAATGTAACATCTAGATTTTTTAAATGGATACTATGTTCTATATCTTTCATGATACACCACATCGACCTTAAATGAACAACTAAATATTATTATTCAATATGGTAGTTATTGTATAGTCGTTCAAATGGAAGGAATGAAAAATATTAAATGAATTATTAAAATATTTTATAAAAATGTATATATAATTAATTATTTTTCCAAAAATTATTTATAAATTAAAATAAAACCTTTTTTTAAAATAAATTGAAATGTTTTTTCAAAGTACTATTTAAATGTACAGAAGTGTGATTCATGGAAATAAATAATAAAATCACTCATATTGGGTTATATTAATGATATATATATATATATATAATCAATCTGATATTTAACATCAATCTTATTTCTTTTCAAGACATGATATAAGAAAAAATAAAATTTTAAAAATAAAATAATTATTTTTATAAAGAATTAGTTTTACCGCCTTTTGATGGCGCACTTATTTTAAATCTAACTTTTGACAATTTTATAAATTATTTTTGAAGAAATAAAATTATTATTTGAAATAATAGTATCAAATTTGGATTTTTTTTATTTTTTTTCTATTAATATTCATTCTTTAATGAATAGTGAAAAAATATTGCATTTTTAATTGAAAACAACGTTTTTATCTAGTAAATTTATAGTGTTAAATTATATTTTTAATTGGTTTTAATTTATAATTAGATAAATTTTATTTTATTTAATTAAATTTAGTTCATTATAATCAATTTCTAGTTGAAATTGTATATAAAAACTTAGTGAACTTTTGAACATTTTTACTTTAAAAATTATTTTTCTCATTCTCTCAATGGGATTAATTGTTAATTAATTTATGTTATTTATACGTTTTGAATTTTGAAAAATATATTTCATATTTAGAATAATAAGTTCAAAATTTAGTAAATTGGACCCATTTATTTTAGGACAATATGAATAATAACTTTAGTAATTGTTTTTAGTACCATGATTATGGGTAAATTGAGTAATTAAGGGTAAAAGTAATATTATAAATATTTAAAAATTAAACAAAAACTTGTCCTAACATTATTAGATGATTATTTTACGTCAAAAATAAATAAAGTATCTTTTATTGTACTATTTATGGCTTTTTGAATGAGAATATAACCTTTATTATATTGTATTCGAAGGAAAGTCAATTTTGGGAAACTTTTATTTTAACAAGTAAAATATTTTTTATATGCGGATATATAGAGGATTCTTTTGAATATAAATATTCTTTTGAAATGTAAAAAAATTTATATTTATCATTGTAGTTTATTTTTAATTTTTTGGGTATAAATAATTAAATTAATTGCTTCCAAAAGCTTCATGGATTAATTATTTAATTAAACAAAATATTAAAAAATGTAATTAAAAATACTAAAATAAATTTAATTTTAGATTAATAACGTCATAAAATTATTTTTTAGATTAATTTTACTTTTTAGTGATATTTTATATTTATTTTTTATAATTTATCTTATTCTTGTGATATTATGAAAAAGTCAAGTAATAAATATCATCAAAATTAACATTATTGATATTTTAAAATAAATAACATTTTATTGAATAATATAACATTTATAAAAAAAATACATTTTGTCCAAATGATTGGGGTTATTATTTAAATTTAATAAATGACTCATTTATTGGTCTTTTGTAATTTTCTAGTAATTAAATTTACCCTCAAAATGTAAGCTACATAATATCACAGTAAGAGTTAAAAGGCTTAAATAATGGTTAAAAAATATTAGTATTAAAAATAATAACAATAAACAAGTATAATTTTAATTTTGTGAATTTATTACCAACCATAATCATTATTTACTAAAAAATAATAATTTCAAATCCATTTGGAATAGAAAATTAATTTCTATGAATTTAATGTTTTGAAAACTTCTAAGAGTGCCCCTCCCCGCTCCTATAAAATGGCACCCATTATTCTCCTTTGAATACACATAAAAACCAATTTTTTTAAGATAATATCTACCCATATTCCTTCTCAAAAACCCTCAACACATCATAGAATGCTTATTTTATGGAGAACACGCTCCTTTCAGATGTTAAGTTGTTAATCAAAGGAGGTCGTCTGAAGGAGTGGTGTCATTTGTAATTAAGTGTTTCTATTTTATTTCTTCTTCCACTTCCATAAAATATTATTAAGACATGAAAAAATAATAAATAAATTATCCTAAATATACATATATGATTTTACATTAATGTAATCACCTAAATCCATATCCACTTCCATCAAAGGGGAAAATAATTAATCATTCGTGTGTGTGACAGACTACCACCTCCCAAACTGATAAATTTCTTTTTCCATAATAATCTCTCAATAGTTGATATAATGAAGTAATTAAAGTTTTTACCTGTCATTGATGACATATATATCATTATTTTAGAATAATATATCATTTACATATATACCTTTCCATGAATGGAATAATGATAATGTTGTTCATGCATATGTGTAAACTATCTCCTCCACGAAGCAATGTGATTCATTTATCATCCCCACACAATATAGATGACATATATATAAGTGTATTTAAATTACTAATATTATATTAATGATATTATGATCATTATTTAAGGATAAAATTAAACTTACCTACTTTCAATTATAAACATCAAAAAATGAAAATGTTACTCATGCGTATGTAATGTCGTCACCATGATTGTAATTTAGTTCATTTTTTCATATCCATATTTAATGAATGGATTTAAAATTTTAATTGATATATAAATTGATTATTAATCCATTAATATAATTCTATAGATTATTTACAAATGACCACTTTTGACAATAAACATCATACTAAAGTCATTTTAGACTCAAATACCGAATATCATCAAAACATCCGACATTAAATTAAATAATTATGTAATCTTTATAACATTGTAATAAGTGATATTAAAGGAATAAAAAACCTCAAATGGGTTATCAATTAATTAAAATTTTAAAATAGTTTTATTATTCAGAATGACAATGGACAAACAAGACAAATTCGACCCAATGTAAGGGGATTCATCTCAATCTCCATTCATTTAGTCATATATTGAGGTTATAGACCCACATTCCTTTATGAGGTATATGTACAACCTATTTGACATAAGATATCAAAATTTTATTTATTCTAATTTTTTCTAATTTTTTTAAAATATTATTATTTAATGGAGCTTATGATATAAATATCAAAGTGGTATGAGACACTTTGAATGTTTAAAGATTTAATTATCAAATGTTCTTCTCCATGTCAATATTATTGATATAATTTTACATATTTATTTATATAGATATAAAATTATTATAAATAAAATTTCTTATTCTATTTTGAATTTCATTTAAATATTTTCAAAAGGAATATTTTTACGTGTTTTATGTGGAATGTTTAAAAAAATAAAAAATGTAATTTTATATTTGTAAGAACACAGACCTTATTTTCAGGTACGTTTTTTCATTTTTCTAGAGTTTTTGAGAAAAGAGGAGTTTCTGGAAATTTTTGAAGTATGCGCCGTGTACTTTATGATTACACGTCGTGTAATTTGTTTCCACTCAAGGCCGTGTGATGTCCGTGTCATGGCCACACACACGACCATATAGGGGTGATGTGGAGGCCGCTTAAAGTGAAGTACAGAAAAGCCTAGTACACACTGTGTCCTCCAAAAGTACATTTCGTGTACTTTATTGTTTTTCATTAAACTCACTGTGGTCGCATCTAATTTCCAGAAACACCTCCTTTTAGGTCTCATTCAGTCGAGAGCTCTCGAACGGCCGTGGATCTTTAACGAACCCCCGAGCGATCATCCGTCCTCCGAATCGACCACCATCGATTGCATTGCAACTGCAGCGGTAAGCTCTTCCTTCTCCTAGACCTTCGTTTCCCAATTCCTCCTCTTTCTCATGTTATCGTGGGTTGAACATTTTGTGTGTTTTCATAGATCTATGACGTTATATAGAGATTTAAGCCCCGTTGATAAAGTATATAGATCTCATAACGTCCATGTATGTGGTTTGTCCCTTTCTGTAGAAAATCTTTGAGTATTTTTGTGCAAATTACACCAATACCCTTGAATGGGTATTATGTGTTTCCTTTTTTAACCTTGTCATTTTTCTGCTTTTCTTATATGCCTGAGTAGAGGATTGTTTTTGAATAGGGTAATTTTACTATGCTTTGGATCTTCTTCCCATGCATGTTTGCATGTTTATGATCATTTGGTCTAGTTTTTTCTGTTAGGATTTTTCTAGTTCCATGCCTAGTTATAGGATGGTGTGACTGTTGTTATTCCATGCTGAGATGTTTTAGACTGCTAACCAAGTAGTTCTTGAAGTTCACTTTGGCCGTTACACGATGCGATGCTTGCTGACTTTACACAGGGCTGTGAGAACTTAGTGTAGTAGACTATAGGGAGAATGGACGTAAGGGCTTCTCCAGAGTGTCTTTATAGTATGATGCGAGACGGTAGGGGGAATTGATGTTGAGTTCTTCCCCAAAGTTTCTGTAGTTCCTCTACATGGGTCATAGGGGGAATGAGACGTTGAGTGATTTCCCAAAGCTCCTTTAGTACGATACGAGAGTATAGGGGGAATTGACGGTGAGTTCTTCCCCAGAGAGTCTATATTCTTTAGCTGAACTAGAGGGGTGAGATTGTGTGTGCCTCCCAGAGGGTTGCTAGTACTTGTAGGTTGAACTAGAAGATTTAGGCTGTGAGAACTACCGAGAGGGTTTCCTGTTTGTTCTACTTGCTTTTGTGGATGCTTTCTTGTTTGTACATTATTCAAGAGACTAAGTATTGTTTACTGCTGTGTATTATCCTGTTTATTATTTACTAAAAACTACTTACTACTGACTGTACTTTACCTACCATATATTCACTGACTGTTAGGCACATATCTTTAGGTGGTTGCCTACTAGAATTTCTATCTCACGCCCTGTTTGGGTCATGCTTTTGGGCCCAAACAAATTATGTTGTTTCAATTATAGATAAGGGAAAGTGCCCTTCAACTATTGGTACTTTACTTGCTGTGGAGCTGGAGAGAAAGGGACCAAGATATGGCTTGCGATGTTGAGGAGTTTTCTATTTACTTTTATTTTGTACTTTGGTTTAGTAATGTATTCAGCATCGTGACTTGTTTGGATTCTTTTCTAGAACTATCTGTATCATTCATCACTTTATATATATGTGTGTGATCCAGTTCTTTAATGTTTAATATTCCGTTGTTTAATGTTGTTGGATATTTTCTGCTTCTGTTATTGAATGTAGTGTTTACTTTTGTTGTGTACTCTACCAACGAGGGCATAGTTTCCCCACTGTCACACCCAAGGCCCTCGCTGCTAGTCGGCAGCCTCTGGCGTTCGGGGAAATGCGCTTGAAGCCATGTGACCAAAAGGGTACGGGGCGCCTCTGGGTAGCGTCCTGAAACACGATATTACAAAGTTGTATCAGAGGGTTCTTTTCTATTGACTTACTTTTTGGAGCCTATATCCAGGGATAGGATGGAATAGGTACTTGGTAAAAAGTTGTGCCCAGGAGTAGCTAACCTGTGTAGGTAAAATCCATACTACCTTGTTTATTTCAATTTTACTAGTTTTCAATTTTACAGTTGATTTTATTTCACCTTGAGTGACTCACATCATGTGTGTTGTTACTATGATATTATTGAGGTTCTATTTCTATGGCAACCTGATGAGATGAGGGTATTCCATCTCATGCATCATATAGGCGCTTGCTAGAAATCACATGTCATGTATTTTTACCATGCCATCTAGGATGCATTAGTGATTTCATGTTGTTGTGATAGATGATGTGTAAAATATGCATGATGTTGTGTTAGTTTCCTTGATAGAAATACATGATGTTTGATAGGTAACTGTTTTTGTAGATATTTACTAGAATGAATTCCAAATTTTGATTCTTGAGGTGTTATGGGCCCTCATGAATTGGAATTTGGTTGATCATTGACCTATTTTCCTTGTATATGATATGGAGGAGATTCCAAGCTTCGATTCGAGATGAGTATGGGCCCTCACGGATCGGAATTTGGCACCTTCATGATTGTTTTCTGTGGTTTCTGGGATTTGGAGAAGTTTCTGATCTACTGCCCAAAAAAACCCAGAATACACGGTGTGTACTTTAGGAATACATGTCATGTAGTTTTGAAACCCTCTTAATGAATGTGTGGGAAGAAACACAGGGTTGTGGAAAATCTTCAGGAACACGTCATGTACGGTGAGTACACATCATGTTGTAGTGATCGTGTGTCTACCTGTGTGACTAATGACACGGTTGGATAAACCTTGAATTTACATGTCGTGTCTAGTTTTCACACATTGTGCCTTGTATCTTAACTACCCGACCGTGTCACCAACAACATGGTTCGGTGAAAGCCTTTAAGTACACGTTGGGTTCCCATGGAGCACGCCGTGTAGATTGATCCGTGTATCCGGTCGTGTAACTAACAACACAGGTCCTGAAACCTTATATAGTACAAGTTGTGTCCTTATTGAACATTATGTGTAGTCTAGGATTAAGGAGGCCGTGTGGGTTATCTATGTAAGGAGACTCAGGCTTGGGAATAGAGTTCAAGTACATGCTGTGTGTGGGGACAACACGTCGTGTGGTTTGGGTGTTACACGACCAGTTTTGGCAGAAGTACACGACCATGTGAATGGCTTAAAAGTACACGTCGTGTTTTTTTTATAAACGATGTGTAGTCATGTTTTGTAAAACTTGAATGACTCTTTCTCATGTTCCTCTCTTATGATCTTGTGTTCTCAGTCTTTGTTAATCCTGATCTAAGGTGTGCTTTTATCCTTTCAGAGTCATGTCACCAAGACGTCCTCCAGTTGTACGTTAGCTTCCAAACAGTGATCAGACACCAGATATGGATGATCAGGGACCTCCAACAGATCCTCCTGTGGTGCCAGCCTTGGCACCAGTAGTGATACTAGTTACAGCTACCAATGTACAGTTTAGTTAAGGATTTCTGAGGATGATGCAGACCTTCCAGGGAGCACTACCTCCTGCCTTGTCTATGGCAGACTTGACGTGGGTTTTCCAGCAGCAACATCCTCCCACCTTCTCAGGGGAAGGAGGACCTCAGGCTACAGAGTCATGTCTAGAAGCCATGATGACGATATTCGAGCATCTCAAGACACCTTTAGAAAGGTGGGTAAAGCTCTCTACCTACATGCTATAAGACTCCACCAAGAGGTGGTGGGGCGTGATCTCATAGGCAGGTCATCAGTAGGTTATGGTGTGGGAGGAGTTTCAGCGCGTCTTTTATGACTACTTCTATCAAGAGACCCTGAGGCCTGACCAAGCCTGGGAGTTCATGAGCGTAGAGTAGGGTACTCTTTCTGTCATCGAGTATTCCTCTCGTTTCACCAAGCTTTTGAGCTTTACACCCCTCCAGGGTGGAGATGGGTTGTTCTTGGAAAGGAAGTTTGGGGATGGTCTCAGACGGGAGATGCACTCACAAGTGAATATCTTCAGTCTGAATTCCATCGCTTCTATCATCAACTATGCACTTATTGTAGAGTGAAATATGAGAGATTCCAGAGATGAGATCCAGGGAGGTTCCACTTTTAGAGTTAGTGCTTCACCAGGCGATAGAAGGAAGTGCCGTATGGAGTATATGTACGGTGATCCAAGGGGGAGAGAAACATCTTAAGGTAGCCAGTTGGTATGATACCGGTGTGCAAGGGTTGGGCATACAAGGTCACAGTGACAAAGATACCAAGTGGAGTACGAATCTTGTGGCAAGATGGGACACCTCCAGCATTTCTATCAGGTTTTCTCCCCAGCAGCTGGTGATAGGGGTTCTTCTATGACTGATCATTCAGGAGCAGTGCCCCCAATTTCTCACCAGTCTAGTAACTGATGTTATTCTGGTTGTTTGGGCCGAGGTGGAGGTCGAGGCCATGGTGACCAGTCGCCAGTCTTCCGGCGACATCAGGGTAGATCAGTTCAGAGTGGTCAGGCAAGGTCACCGTGTCGTGGTGTAGGCCAGACTTTTATAGTGGAGCAGAACCTTCATGAGCTGGATCCTGGAACCTCTACAGTTCGAGGTACGATCTTAGTAGCCTCAGTTTTATCTTCTACTCTTTTCAATATAGGGGATTCCCATAGCTTTATCTCTGTTGCTATTTTATAGAGCCATGGGCTCTGTATCTTTTCCTCTACCGATACCTTGACTCTAGACACACCTTTGCGGACTAGGACGGCTAGTGTCCGTCAGTGCAAGGAGTTCCCTCTAGGGGTGTATGGGTATCACTTTTTATGGGACCCTTATGTCCTAGAGATGATGAGCTATGATTTCATTCTCAGAATGGACTGGCTAGTTCCCTTACAGGTAGTCGTCGAATGTTATCGCCGTAGAGTGAGTTTTGTATCACCAGAGGGTGGATCCTTTCTTCATAAGGGATAGTGGGATGTTCGAGTGAGAAGAGTGGGTCCAGAGCATCATGGGTTGGGAGAAGTTACATCCCAGATTGCTAGTCTTTATCTGGATGACCAGGGGACTTCTCAGTTATACGTTCCTCCAGTAGTGGATCATTTAAGAGATGTCTTTCCAGAAGACTTTTCAGGTTTTCCTCTAGAGTTTGAGGTAGATTTTTCAATTGAGCTCGTGCGAGGAGCAACACCGGTGTCCATTCCTCTTTATAGGATGGCTACACCTGAGTTGCAGGAGCTCAAGAAGCAGTTGGAGGAGTTACAGGCAAAGGGTTTCATCCGACCTCACACTTCTCCTTGGAGTTCGAATGTTCTGTTTGTGAAGAAGGAAGATGGTACCCTCAAGATTTGTGTGGACTATTGGAAGTTGAACCAGTTGACGATCAAGAACCGATATCCCTTACCGAGGATCGATGATCTCTTTGATCATCTTCTAGGAACCCAGGTGTTCTCGAAGATTTATTTGAGGTCCGGTTATCATCATTTGTCCATCAGACCATCTGATATACCTATTACAGCTTTCTAGAGCAGGTATCATCTATACGAGTATATGGTTATGCCATTCGGCCTCACGAACGCACCTGCAGTTTACATGGCACTATTGAACTGAGTGTTCCATCCATACTTGGATTCCTTCGTGCTGGTCTTTGTGTATGATATCTTGGTGCACTCTCACACTCTACATGACCATGCTACCCATCTTGAGATCGTTCTGAGTACACTGAGGGAGCATCATTTATATGCTAAGCTCTCAAAATGACACTTTTGGATGGACCAGATTCACTTCTTGGGTCATGTTATCTCAGAGGTGGGAGTATCAGTAGACCTAGAGAATGTTAAAGATATAGTTATCTAGGAGCATCCAAATAACGTCATTTAGGTGAGAAGTTTTCTAGGGCTAGATGGATACTACATGCATTTCATATAGGGCTTTCCACACTTAGCATCACCACTAATAGGTCTGACCAAGAAAGGGGAGAAGTTATTATAGTCAGATTCTTGTGAGTCATCCTTTCAGGAGCTGAATGGGATGTTGACATGAGCACCGATACTATTCTTTCTAGATCCAGGAAAGAGTTATACTATTTACTACGATGCTTTAGGTATCAGACTGGGAGCTGGGATTATGCAGGGAGATGGAGTCGTTGTTTACGGGTCTTGGCAGTTGTGGCCACATGAGAAGAATTACCCGATGCACGATCTGGATCTGGAAGGTGTTGTTCATGCCTTAAACTGTTGGAGACATTATCTTCTGGGAGATAACTTTGGGGTGTTTACTGACCATAAGAGTCTCAAGTACATCTTCACTCAGTGTGATCTGAATCTGATACAGCACAGGTGGGTCGATTATCTTCTGTCCTTTGACTTTGATCTTTCCTATACACCTGGGAAAGGCAATGTAGTCACTGATGCACTGAGCAGGAGGACTTAGATAGAGGCAGTTCAAGAGGCCAGTAGTGAGTGGAAGATTATGGCTCTATTATCAGAGATGCATTTGGAGGTGCACGACAGACAGGGGTAGACTTTCCTATCTTCTGTAGCTCTTACCTATACACTTCTTGATCGGGTACGAATAAGGAAGCTATCCTTTTCTGAAGGCCAAGTCCTATGGGAATGTGTGTCAGGAGAGGACAATATTCCTATATAGACAGTAGGCGAGGATGAGATCTTTAATTTCTAGGGGTGCGTATAGGTGCCAGCAAACATTCGCGAGGAGCTGATGCGGGAATATCATTCCTCAGTTTGGGAAGTTCATCAGGTCGTCACCAAGATGTATCGTGATCTACATCATCAGTATTGGTGGCCAGGTATGAAGAGGGACATCCCGATTTCATCATGAGATGTTCCACTTGTCAGCAGGTGAAGGTGGAGCATCAGCGAACAGTAGGGCTTTTACAACAGTTACCCATTCCCTAGTAGAAGTGGAACGATGTCGCGATGGACTTCATGACCAGGTTGCTGAGGTCATAGTGAGGTAATGATGCGGTATTGGTTTTCATTGACAGACTCACAAAGGTTGCTCACTTCTTACCAATCAAGGAGACCTTCAGTGTTGATGATCTCAGACTGTTGGACATCCAAGAGATTTTACATCTACATAGAGTTCCACACTCCATTGTTTTAGATAGAGATGTGTTCTTTACTTCTCGGTTCTGGCAGGGGCTTTAGAAGGCTTTGGGTACACAGTAACTTTTGAGTATACCATACCATCCCTATACATATGGCTAGTCCGAGTTTACAATTCCGGTGCTTGAGGATATCCTCTGAGATTGAATTCTGGACTTGGAGGTTCTTGGGAGAAGCATATACCTCTTGTGGAGTTTTCCTACACTAATAGTTTTCAAGAAACTATTCAGATGACACCTTATAAGGCTTTGTATGGTATTCCATGCTGATCACCCTTATTTTAGATGGATGTAGGATAGGCATCTTTGCTGGGACCTCATTTTGTTCAGGACACCTCAGAGAAGAGAGAGTCGATTTGGAATAGGATGGCTACAACATAGTCTCGAAAGAAGTCTTATGTTGATCAATAGAGACGACCTCTTGAGTTCAAGGTCAGGGGTCTGGTTTTCCTGTGTGTCGCACTGAGGTTGGGACATAAGAGGATTCAGAGACAGGGTAAGCTTTCACCGAGGTACGTCGGTCCGTTTGAGGTGTTGGAGAGAGTTGGGTCGGTTACCTATCATTTGCAGTTACCTCAAAGGTATTGGGATATGCACGACGTCTTCCACATTTCTCAGCTCCGATGTTACTTTTCAGACTCGTATCATGTCTTTCAACCTGAGGAGGTTGAGCTCGAAGAGGATGAATCATTTGAGGAGCATCCTATTCGGATTGTTGATCGTAGTAAAAAGGTTCTCTGTGGCCGGTCTGTTCCTCTGGTATGGGTGATATAGCAGCACGGGCGAGTATAGGATGAGATTTGGGAGAGAGAGGTCAATGTACGATCGTAGTGGCCGGAGTTGTTCGGGATTTTTTCTTCTACGCCGCGATAAGGGAAATTCGGGGAAACTTTTCTTTAATAGGGGAAGTTTTTAAGTACCCAGACCTTCATTTCAGGTACATTTTTCCTTTCTCTGGAGTTTTTGAGAAAAGAGGAGTTTCTGGAAATTTTTAAAGTACACTCTATGCACTTTATGAGTACACGCAATGTACTTCGTTGTCGCTCAAGGCCTTGTGTTGGTCGTGTCATGGCCACACACATGACTATGTAGGCATGATGTGAAGGTTGCTTAAAGAGTAGAATGGAAAAGCCTAGTACACGCCGTGTAATCCAAAAGTACACACTGTGTACTTTCTTTTTTTTCATTAAATGTACCAGGGGTGCGTCTAATCGCCAGAAACACCTCCTTTTAGTTCTTGTTCGGCCGAGAGCTCCCGAACAGCCACTGGTCTTCGACAAACCCCCGAGCAATCGTCCATCCTCCAAATCGACCGTCTTCAATTGCGTTGGAACCACATCGGTAAGAACTTTTTTCTCCTAGAGCATCATTTTCCAATTCCTCGTCTTTCTCATGTTATCGTGCATTGAACGGTTTGTGTGTTTTCAAAGATCTATGACGTTCTAAGAAGATTCAAGCCTTGTGGATCAATTATATCGATCTCTAATGTCGAGGTAGGTAGTTCGTGCCTTTCTGTAGAATGACTTTGAGTATTTTGTGTAAATTCCACCAATACCCTTGAACGGGTATTGTGTGTTTCCTGTTTTTCCCTTGTTGTTTTCCTGGTTTGCTTATATGCCTAAGTAGAAGATTTTGTTTGTGAATAGGGTAATTTTACTGTGATATGGATGTTTTTCCCATGCATGTTTTCCTTTTTAGGACCGTTTGGTCTAGTTTATCCTATTAGGCTTTTTCTAGTTCCATGCCTAGTTGTAGGACTGTGTGACTATTTTTCTTCCATGATGAGATGTTTTAGATTGCTAGCCAAGTCGTTCTTGAGGTTCACTTGGTCCGTTACATGATGCGATGCTTTCTGACTTTACACAGGGCTGTGAGAACCTAGTGTAGTAAACCATAGGGAGAATGGTCGTAAGGTCTTCTCCAGACTGTCTTTACAGTATGATGTGAGACCATAGGGGGAATTGATGTTGAGGGCTTCCCCAGAGTGTCTGTAGTTCCTCGACGCGGGCCATAGGGGGAATGAGATGTTTAGTGCTTCCCCAGAGCGCCTTTAGTATGATATGGGACTATAGGGGGAATTGACGGTGAGTGCTTCCCCAGAGAGTCCATATTCTTTAGATGAACCAGAGGGGTGAGACTGTGTGTTCCTTCCAGAGGGTTTCTAGTTCTTGTAGGTTAAACCATAAGGGTTAGGCTGTGAGAACTGCCCAGAGGGTTACCTATTTTTTCTACTTGCTTGTGTGGCTGCTTTATTATTTGTACATTATTCTAGAGACTGAGGATTGTTTACTACTATGTATTATCCTGTTTACTGCTTACTGATTACTACTTACTGATTACTGTAGTTTACCTACCCTATATTCACTAACTATTAGGAATATATATTCAGGTGGTTGCCTACTTGGATTTCTATCTCACACCCTATTTGGGTCATGCTTTTGGGCCCAAATAGATTATGTTGGTGCAGATATAGATAAGGGAAAGTTCCCTTCTACATCTGGTACATGACTTGCTGTGGAGCTGGAGAGCAAGGGACCAAGCTATGGCTTGTGATGCTGAGGAGTTATCTATTTACTTTCCTTTTGTACTTTGGTTTAGTACTGTATTTAGAATTGTGACTTGTTTGGATTCTTTCCTAGACATATATGTATCATGAATCATTTCATATATATGTGTGTGGACTAGTTGATTACTATTTAGTCTTCCATTGTTTACTGTTGTTAGATATTTTCTGCTTCCTCTATTGCTTGTGTTATTTACTTCCACTGTGTACTCGACCAATGAGGGCATAGTTTACCCACTATCACACCCAAGTCCCTCGCTACTAGTCATAAGCCTCTGGTGTTCTGGGATATGCGCTTGAGGCCTTGTGACCAACCGGGTACGGGGCACCTCTTGGTGGCTTCCGGAACTGGGACATTACAATATTCTTAACATACACTACAAAAAAAGCTTTTCTAATACTGTGACTATTATTTAATATCTAACTTCCTTTGAAAGAATTTTTATTTTCTTAAATGAAAACCCTCTTTCTTTTATGGATTTTTTATACTGAAAACTGATTTTTAAAATAAAATGGAATTTTTATACAAAATTGTTTTTCATATGGGATTAATTGAGTTTTCAAAGGGGTTTTTTATGAAATCATTTTATTAATGAAATGTTACATAGGAATTATAAGAAACAAGTGATCTCGATACATCTTATAGGGGTGTTTGATCCCCATTATAGCTCACGAGTGAGCCAAATATAGTTTATAGGAAGGGACGATTCCTATAATAAAACATGAGTGATCTTGATATAACTTATAAAATGGGTGATCCACATTATAGATCTTAATTGTATTGGGTAATAATAGTATTGGAATTTATCTGTATGGTCATTCCAATTGAATGGGTTTTGAAAGGGTTTTATGAATATGATTCTCTAGGTCAACTAGAGGAGTTTTAATTACTTTTTATTTGTTTTAATTTTTTTTATCAAAATATATTTGTGTTTTTCATGTAAAAATGTTTTGTTTCAATCTCTTAATGAAAATTTAATGGGTTTTCTTATTTTTCATTAGAATAATTGCGTTCATTCTTTTTATTTTCTTTACTCAGATTTTTGTGCTCATATCATGTTTTAAAATGATTTTCACAGGGTTAGATGATCAGTAGGGGTAAGGATGAGTATAATATGAAAATCATGATGTTATATCTTTGAAAGAACCATGTTTTCATAGAATTTTTGGTATGGTGGAAAAATGGATACTGGGTATATGTGCCCACTTTTAATGTATGGGTTTAATTTGTATGAGTTTTTCCTAATTCTCTAAAACACTAAACTAAAAAGATCCTTGAATTCGAATTTTAGTTTAAAACACTAGAATATATAATGTTCATGGATGGAGACATAAATTAAGTAAAGGAAATGATGTGGATTAATATTCCCCATTAATAAAAATTTATTTCTTAATGATGCATCCATGTGTAGTAAATACACAACTAAAATGAAAACATGTTGTATAAAATAGACATATCTCAATGTATTATTGTTTGAGACAATGAACCCTTACCGCTTGAGTAACATTCTAATCAAAACCCTTAAAAGAGTGGAAAGATAATTGAACTATAAATTCCATGATTAATATATAATTTATGATTTGATACCTAAAATGGGTATTCTATAAACTACATAATGTAAATTAGGTTTGTATCCCCAAACATGTACTAAAGAGATGAGTTTGAGATGAAAACTCTTACCCTTCTCAAATTAATTCTTAACATGTTCATAACACCCTGAATAAACAAATTAAGTTTTTTAGAAACCTTATTATGAAACTTATTAATATATTTATAATTTAATATATATACCATTTGTTATAATATATTATTTATTTAATATATAATTAATTTATGTTTACGTGAAAGTAGAATTGGTGTTGGATTATTTCGATGGTTTTAGCGATAAAATAAGTTTTAATAAAAGTTAAATAATTAATAGGACCATTATAGTTCTGAAATAAAATATTTATTTTCTTATTAAATTATATAATATTAGTATTTATGTTCCCATAGTCATCCATAAAAGTGTTTTATAGAGTTATTCCTTTAATTGGTTAAACTGACCCAAACATGAATATGCTCTATCATAATGTGTGTGTATGCTTAAGGATGTGTATATTTACATTATAAAATATGATTAATTATATTATTTATATTTTATGAAGGTTTCAAATCATATTTTAATTTGTTTTTAAAAATAACTAAAATCTATATGAAACATGTTACTTTGTCGAGAGGGTAGTTCACAAGACGCACGGTTAACAACCTTTCCATTTTTTAAGTGGATGGTAATGAATAAATAAAGGTTTTAATAGAATTAAATTGAAAATTAAGAATAATAATGATACTAATTTTATCATATTACTATTTTAAGTATGTATTTGGAAGAGAAGTATCAAGAAGAAAATGTGAATGATTGAGTAATACTCACTTTGGGGATTTAAAATATCTCTCAAATGAATCCTTTTAAATGAATGGATTAAGATAACTAATTGAGTCAAGAGGACTGTAAAAACTATATATTATTCTAGTAAGAGTAAAATTATAGAGTTTCACTATTTAATTTTAAGGAATGGGTGTTTCATGAATGGGTGGAAGTGTCCCCTCTTATAAGTGAAGAAAAGAGAACTTTTGTGAATACCTATTACTTTTCAATTGTATCCTTACTCTATTAAACTCTTAATGAATCAAAAAGATTAAAATAATTATATTTTGTGAGATATTGGTTTTTCAAATCCCCAAAATATTTTTCCCACACATTTTTAAACATATTTGAAGCCATTTTTTCTTCAGTTTTTTCTTTTTCCTTTTTCTTTTCACTTCATTGGTAACTAGTTTTTAACTAACTAATTTATGTTTTACTAAAAATGTAAAATAAACCATATTTAAAAAATTTGGTGTTATTAATATAATTTAAATATCTATTTAATATAATTAAATATCAAAATAAATGTAAAATTAATTTAATATTTAGAATTCCATATATAGAAAAAACAATTTCTCACGAAAAATGGAATTTTAACTATTATGTGTTTATAATATAATTTAGAAATTGTTAAAAATTAAATGTGTATATTATATAATTATATATGCTTTTAAAAATAATATTATAATCATAATTTAAAATTTTTTTAATTTAATTGATTAAATTCAAATTATACAATATTAATAAAATAATTCCATGAAAATAATAGTTTTACCATTATCATATTCATTAAATTTAATCTTAGTAATAATAATTTTAAGTCCAATGTTAGAAATTTAACTTATTACATAATATGATAATGTTTATATATGATATTAAATTCATTTTGATGTATTTAATATCTACAATGGATGGAAAATAATTTTTTATCTAAATGAATAAAACCATTTTTCAGAAAAAAAAATATTACTTATGTTTACAAAATGATATACATAGGATTAATAAAAGAAGACAATAATTTTAATTGATTTATTTTTTATATAATTATATATTTTATAGAAAAAAAATTATTATAATATCATAAAAGTAATATCTTTTTGAAAATTTATGTTATCCACAATTCTCCAAAAAACCAATTTATTTTAGAAAAAATACCAAAAATTCATCATAAGATAATGTTGATATTCTACATCAAAATTTAATTTTAATTTTTTAAAATACAAATTCTAAACATTAGGAATCCATTTTTGGAATAAAATTTTAAAATATAATGAAAACTTGTTTTTATTGGAGAATGGTATTTTCAAACTTTAACTATTATTATTCTTTTTTCATATAATTTACCAACAAATTTTCTTTAGAAAATTATTAATATGAAACATAAATTATCATTATTAATCATATGTTTCTTGAAATAAAAATATATATAGCATAAAAAATGTAACTTTAAATAAAACGGTGTTCTAAAGAATAAATTATATTAATAGTCATTTTAGGTAAACTAATTAAATTTCATTCATATTGAAATTATATTTTAGTTTATTTATTAATACATTTCATATAGAAGTTACTTTTATTCATTATTTCTAATTCATCAAATATGTTTTAACGGTCATACATAATATTTATATTTTTTTAAAATATATTATAGTGTCATTTTATTTTGGTATTGTGTGTGGTGAAACTTATCAAAAACATTTGTATCATTTAAATAATTTCATTTATTAAAATATTGAAGTGTTGCATTCTTCCCCTACCCATAAATAAATAGTGTCATTTTAATTTTTAATTATCACTCACTGGTGAATGTAGATGAGGTTATTCATAACATATTTAACATTTGGGATATAACTTCTAATATGGCATATGTCGTACTCTCTTCAGATAGATTAATTTACTTATATTTCCTAAAACAATATTAATCTTTAAAAAATCATATACTTGTGTATGTATATAGCATATTCATACATTATCTAAAATATACCTTTCCCAAAACCAATTAAATTTTTATGTCATTAAACCACAGTGAAAACATATATTCTTCAAGAAATTAAAAATATTTTTAAACCTAAAATTATATTATCCACTAGTTCATTGGGTCACACACTAGTGAATAGATATTATAATACTAAAAATGATATAACATTCATCAAAAATATCATGGATCACCATTTTATTCAATCTATAATCATATCAGTAGAAATTAATACTATCTAACTCACCCTTCTCAAAATCAATCAAACCTTTATTACCTCAACATCAATAATATTTTAATTTTAAGAATTATACATCCCTCAGTCATGTGTTCTCCAATAGTTCACTCTAGAAATATAACCTTATCATAAAATAACTTTTTAAGTTTATCAATACCATTTTATATAGGATTAAAAAAAATTAATGTAGAACTATATAATAATAATCCTTAGATGTTTCACATCATACTAATAGAATTTATAATATACTAGAATATCATTGATAAATATCTCTCACTAAAGAAAATATATAAGAGGTTAAACTAAATATCAACCTCACTACATTAGGTAAGACTAAGAAACTCACATTTTCCATAATAATAGTCATATAATAAAATTATTAACAACTTACATAAACTACTAAATTCTATTATAAGAAATAGTGGTTTATAGATACATACCATTATAGATTCATTTTTATGATCATGTTTCAATCAAATAACGAAACCAAAATGGTTATGATATTATATGAAGTATGAATATGAAAACATGAATTTGGATATTTCTTTTCATACGACACCTTTATTTTTAACATATCATAATTTTAGTTCAACCTATGACTTATTTTTTAATATTTGATTATTCTTAATCATTTTTCAAATAGGTTTACTAAACTAATTATTTAACATCATACTTAAATACAATATAATGGTTTGTAAAGAGATTTTGATTAACCAAATAATTTCCCCTTAATATTTCGAACTAGGTGTGTAGGTGTGCCACTTTTACATACACACAGTGATGATCGATTTAATACCCAATCCACCCTTTTTAGGGTTATCACCCACAATATAAATCTATGCTAGATCATGAAACCATGTGTAGTATCTATACAGATATGTAATTACTTGGATAACCAAATAATATCTTTATTAATAAAACATTTGTATGTTCTCATATACTTAGAATCCTCACATGGAATTTTCCCTAGATATTTGACTAATCTTCTCTTAAATCAATCCCTAAAATATTTTAGTTTTAATAAAATAACCCAAAGGTTTATTTATACATTAGAATTTGTGGTCAACCCTAATTTATAAACCATTAAATTGTCCAAAAAATTAACATAATTTTCAAATTTATCTAAACCATACACTGGTACCAATTGTATTGCCTCTAACCCACTCTCCAGAATCAGGTGTAATTAACACATTATTTACATACTACCTTGATACAAATTGTAGATTTCATTGCATAAATATCACATAATTAAATTATTTAGAGAAAATATTACACAACATGTATCCCCAAGACATTTTAGTTTTAGATATCTAGATAATTAATACACAACATAAACTAACAAAACACATAATCATTTTCAAATAAAGTAATTTTATAATCAAGTATATAATAATTTATTTAATCCATAATAACAATTCAAAATCTCACAAAAACTCTTCCACACATTTTATCCTTCTATACATATCACGTGTACTAATTTCATTCAAAACCTGGAAAATGGAAACATAAGAATGGGGTGAAATTAAATGCTTAGTAAGGGAAAACATAGAACTGAAAAAATAATCACATAAACAAGGAATAAATTTTATATAAGGTGTATGTAATCATTATTATTCCATAATAAATTGAAATTGAGAGCACTATATATCCATGAAAAAAATTAAAAAAATGGATAACACTAATTTCTGATCATATACAGATGGAATGTATATTTTCATATATCAAAACAAGTTTTCATGACCTTTTTCTGAGACACTATACTAATATGGGGAGAGGTATACACAGAAATATAATATATTTTTTGTCTTGGTACTTGTTGATGAATCAAGGTTCTATATAATATCAGGCCCCCTATCACTTGTTTAAGTCCATCTCCTTCATTAAATGGAAAAACGAATAATGAAATTCAAAATCACTTTTTCCAATAGTCATTTATATTAGAATAATAACATATGGAATTCCAATACTTTTTCTGTGTTTGTAAAAGGGATAACATGATGATAACCCACCACTATAAACAAGGTGTATGAATAAACAATACATATTTAACTTTCCAATAGTCATCTATATTAGAATAAAAAACATAAATAACATCATTAATTTCCACATGTCAGTAAAAGGGATAACATGATGAAAACCCATCAGGAGAAAGAAAGGGGATGGATAAAAAACACATATTCATCGTGATAATTATCATCCATATTTGAATAAAAATATATGAAACTCTAATACTTTTCCACACGTCAATAAAAGTTATTACATGATCATAACCCATCTCAAGGTATAATGTGAATGGTTAAACAATACATATATAAATCTACTAATTAATTAATAAATATCCATATCAACATGAAAAATATATGTATTCTAAAATGTTTCCCAGTAAATATGAGGAATATCTTTTTATGTAAGCATCCTTTAATCTAAAACCATATGGAGTAGTGGTATAAAGATACATCAATATTAAATAAAAAAGAATATAATTCAAAAATATGAAGAAGGTAGATTGTTGAAAATGAAAATAACCATAGTGTAATAAATCAAACATAGAAGGATGCTAAAATTGATGAAAATAATCCTTGTAAAAGAATTGTTTGAATAGTATTACACAAGAGGGGGTCAAGAACTAAATTTATTGGTATTGTGAGTTCAATCCCAAAACTATAATATATATATATATATATTTGATAAAAAATCATGTAACATAAATCCCAATATTGTAAATCCATAATATTTTTAAAAGTAAAATATTGGTGAAAACATAAAAGAGCATTTTGAAATCATTTTTAACATTGATGAAAAATACAACCTCTATGTCACATTCAAAAATAACTTCTAAAAATGTGAAGCTGATGATTTTAAAAACTTTTACTTTTAAAAATAATCTCAAATAATGGATCCTTGAAAATTAAATTAAGGTTACGATATGGAATGTGGATCCAAATATAAGACATTTGTTTACAAAAGGAACCACTTTAATACTTTGGAATTTCCTTTATTGAAAACTTTCATTTTCACTAGAGTTATAAGAAATTATTTGAGTTAAAAAATCATTATCCAAAAAGGGATTATAAAATAACATATAATAAAATATTAGGGATGGAGAACCCAATCATAAAATAAAAATTTTTATGAGGAAGAAATATAACTAAAGGGAAGGAGACTTGAGTTATCAATATTCCTTATAAGCATCAAACTCTTTCAAGGAATAAATATTTAAAAAAAATTATTATGTGGTATAAATGTAAATTCATATAAAAAAATAAAACATAACATAATATAATCAATTGTTGGAATGTACTCAACTTTTATATCCTGTAAGCTGAATAATAACTCAATGAATATATTTTTTTTACCAAGGATCTTTACAATTGGAGTAACAATTGAGTAAAAATTCTTTTGAAGTAAAGGAAATGATTTACCTTAGTATTTCACATGAATATTAAAAAAATATTATAATGATACATACATGGGAATTAAATAAACCATTCCAATGAAATCATGGTGTAAAATATAAACATGCCACAAGGAATTAAGGTTTGAGATAAAGAACCCTTACAGCTTAGGTAACATTTTAATCAAAACCCCATGAAGGCATGGGATTTTAATTAAACATAAAATAATAGGATTAAATGTCATATCATGATATGATATCTCATATTGGAATTATATACCCCCACATAAAATAAATTATTTTTAAAATTCCAAATATGTCTCAATTTGAGGAATTTGAAATGAAAACCCTAACCTTGTTTCAGATTAATTCTTTTCACGCACTTAACATTCTGAATAATAAAATTTTGTTTATTAGATACCTTCTCATAAAAAGTATTAATAAATATATATATAATTTAATATAGGTCAATTATTATCATATTTTTTTTATTTTTTTTATTTTTTATGTTTTCATGAAATTTCAATCAATGTAGGCTTATTTTGATGATTTTAGAGATCGAATATGATATTTTAATAATTAGTTAAATAGTAAATATAAAAATAATAGAACCAAAATAGAATTTTAATGATCCTATTAACTAATAATAATATTAGTATTTATCTTCCCACAGTCATCCATGATATATTTTTATGTCATCATTCTAGATGGTGGATAAACCGACCCAAACATGAGAACACTCTATTTCGATGGGTGAGTATGGTTAAGGAAGCGTAAAATATCAATATAAAAAAATAATTATTATTTTTTTAGGAATTTTTTATGTTTTTCATAATATATTTTAAGTGGTTTTTATAAATAAATAAAATATATTTGAAAAATTAATAACATAACTTCATGGAGGTGGTTGTTCGTAAAATGCATGGTTAACCTTATTTGTTTTTTTAAGTAGATGGAAATGAATAAATAAATGTTTTTATGTTTATATAATAAAATTTCACTATAATTATGATACATATGCCATCATATTACTATTTTAATGATAGGTTTTGAAGATAGATATTAAGAACAAAATGTTTAGGATTAAGTATTACTAAATTTGGGATATTGTACTTTCCCTTGAAAGACTCCTTGGAATTGAAGGACCGAGACTAACTAATTGAGTCTAGAGGATTATTAAAATGAGAAATGGTTCTAGGATTATAAATTTTACAGAGTTTTAAGAAGTAATTCGGAGGAATTGGTGTGGAAGAAAAGGGTGTAATTGTATCCTTTTATATGTGAAGAAAAAAGTAACCATTATGAATAACCATTACTTTTAAATGATATTGTTGCACTATTAAAGGTTAAATATAACACCCTGATACTTTAAAAGAACAACACTATGTTCTATAAAGCATATGACATGTAATACCAATCTTAAAGACCCATAAATATACATAACTGTTATAAACTATTTGTAAATTTTACGGGTATAAATTTGATTAATTAATTTTAATATATACATATAAAAAAATAATAAATATAAATTTATAGATAAATTATTATTATATAATCTCTCAATTTATCGCAATATCATTTTATTAATAAAAAATATACATTCTTAAAAAATGGTTTTTATTTCTTTCTGTTAGAAAATATTATAATTTATTTTAAGACATTTTACAAAATATATTTGATAAAATGAACCTCAATCTTGATATCATAGTATATAATTAATTTAGGGTAAATTTCTTGGATTTCTCATAAAATTTTGATTTTTCAGTGAATAGCGAAAAATAAATTTTTTTGTAAAACTATAATTTTTTTAAATAAGTTAATTAATTTAATTGAATTGAAATTTTTTTCAAGTAACTTAAGTATTATTTATTTATATTTAATCCAAATAATTATATTTGAATCTTATTTTAACTATATATTCGTACAGGTTTCTTTTTATGCTTAAAATACATTTTTTTGAAAACTATTTTGAAGTGAATAATGTTTCTCAACATTAATTAATTTGAATAACCTCTAATTGGGAATGATTTAAATTATATTTTATGATTTTATATCAATAAATATGAATTTAAATTCATATAATTATTATTACTAGTCAAAATTTTAATATAAGATTGTCTTATGCTTTAAAATAAATTTTTTTCAAAAATAATTTTTTCATCGCGTATGGGGTTTATATTTTAAATTAAATTCATAGAATTATGTTATTTAAATCTGATAAAATTGAATTTATATTAGGAATCATATAATCATATATTATATAATATGGTAAAATTAATTTTTGGTAAAAATTAATAGTGAATAAGTAAAATACATTTATTGTGGTTAAGGTGAAAATGGGATAACTAGGGGTTAAACTGAAAAGATGATGGTTAAAAATATTTAAAAACTAATATAAAATCTATTTACTCACCGTAGTTTTATTTTATCTCATCCAAGTATCAATAATATTCCACCTTGGATCCTTTAGTATGTGTAAAATGTCAGTATAACTTTTTCTTTTCAAAAATTATAAGTGTGTCATCTCCACCACATATAAAATGTCACCCACTCTCCTCTCATCTTAACACATTAAAAGAAATATGAATCAACAAATACCATCCTGATACCCTTCCTCTATCCCCTCCCCCATTTTCAAGAGGCATTATTTTGATTATAAATCCAATCTAAGAAGTCTTTAGGTATAATCATAAATAGGTGGTCTAAAGAAGAGTTATCCATATTAAATAAGCATTCTGTTTTATTTCTTATTCAACATCCTTCATATCTTATACGATAAGGATAATATAATAGCATAATTATCTAATATATACTGATATTTTATTATAATATTTTCATAACCTACATCCATCACCTCTACCATCAAATGGGAAATGATACAATCATTCATGAGTACATCGGTGTCACGAACCGGCCTAGGATGACATCCAACCTAACACGCAACCCGACCTGTGACATGGCCTGAGGGGAATTACTTATCCCCATGGGATAGAAAAAATTGTTTGGGAATCTAACATCACTTTTGGGAATTATTTCTCCTATAATAATAAACCAAAATAGTCCACAAGAATAGAACATCACATCATAATTGATTAACATAACAGAAATAAATACAATAGTCTTACAGTTTTAGACAAAAACTAAAAATACCAAAATGGGGTGGGAAACCAAGAACACTACCAAAACCTCCATGAAATAAGAGCGTATACACCATCATGATACCACCACCCACACCTAAAAGAGTAATATCACTTGAAACCAAATCCACCATCACCACCATGAAACATCAAAACTTTACTAGGGTGAAACATAACAAGGTCTAAATAAACCTGAATGTGTATATAGTGTGATATACAAGGCCTAGTAGGATTCCACCCAAAATATATTCCATTCCACAAAATTATAAAAAAAATTACATGCTATTTTTTATGAAAAATTAATGGAAATTAGTATAAAAATTTCAAATAAAACACTTTGGTATAAAACATGCTTATAAATTTAAATATAGAGTAAGTACAATGACCATCGGATCTATACACATTGCATCACATGAGTGCCATGGGTTTCCCATAATGCACTAGGGTCATTGGGGACTAAGGATCCTCATACCTCAGTTTCATGTCTTAAAAACCATAACCCATATCATCATCATGCATTATCCACTAGATAAGAGTCAATACAAAGTTATATTGGTATTTGATCATCATAAAATGTATAGTTAGTGGTTTAGCATCAATCCCGCTAGGGGGAACTAGGCCTCAGCATTTCTAGTCTTCCTAACATACTAGAACTATTCTTACCAACCCACTTATATAGGTTTCCCTTATGCTCAATTTTATATCCTATATCATGTGAACAACCACTTTTACTTACACACACCCAAAAATGTAACACACTAAAAAAACACCACTTTCCATAGGCAAAACCATATTTCAACCCAAATGAACACTAAAATCCTTTGAAAAAAATTAACCACCCAAAAATTAATATAACACACTTAGAATGCATGGAAATCATACCTAAATCATCTAACAAAGTTATATCATAGAACCATATACCTTGAGCTTGGATGCATCTAGAAAATTGGTGAAAATCACAAAACTTACACATGAAGACCCTATAAAAAAGATAACATACCTTAAAATAAATAATAAACAATAAAAATACATGTTTCAACCCACTTTAGGGTATCCATCCCCTATAGAAATTATAACCCAAAGAATAAGTAAGAAGAAACCATTAAGAAGGAAGAAGTAGAGGAATAGAGGAGATTACTTGAATTTTATTGAAGATTCCAAACCAAAACTAACCATAATTTAAAGATACAAGAGATAACATAGGAGAGGTAAAGTCTAATAGGGTAGGTGATATTGAATTGGTTGAATCATGGGTGGATTGGGGTTAAAATTGGGGAAGGGTAGAATAAAAAATTTAACATTTTTAAGGTTTGGGGCAGGACATACAGTTTGGTTTCATGGCATGTAAAACCATAAAGAAGCTATATATCACCTCATTACAAAGAAAAGGGATGTTTAATGATATATTGTGGAACGGATCACACCAATTTTATTGGCCGCACAACTCAGACAGACCCACTAATCTGGATGTACTATTAGTTTATACTCCCTTATTTGGGTCCTGCCATTGTCCCGGGCACACGGTCTCCACTAGGTCAGCACACAGTTTCTACTAACCATGTTCCAACCATACATAAAATTATATCAGGTCTAAAAACTCAAATTTTCACCTAAAATACCCTTGGAAACGATATGAAATAAATAGAGGACAAAAATAAAATAGAAAAATACCTCAATATAAAATCATGGGTGAGAGAGGTGTACTACCACCTCACAAACCGGTGTAATTTATTATTTATCATCACCACTCATGGATATTCATAATTATGGATTTAATGTATATATATTAAATTAATGAAAATTTTATAATTTTTAAAAGATAATTTATCATATATTTTCATACCAATCCATTTAATGAAATACGATAATGGTGTTCGTGTGTACATGTCAACAACAGCCTCTATAAAAAGATGTTATGTTTTCCATCACCGAATTACATGGATGATTTATATAAATGTATTTAAATAAATATTATAATATTTATTATATTATAATTTTATAAATATTAAATAATTCTTACATTCTTTTGATAATGACCATTGAGAAATGGAAATGTTACTCATTCGTATGTACGACCAACCATCTCCATGATCAAAACATATTTCATTTTTAATAACCATATTTCATGATTGGTTTTAAAAATATATTTTATGTATAAAAATTATCATTATTTCATTATAATTATTTTGGTGAGATGGAATAGTGACCACTTTGGTAACAATCAATACACCACAATTGTTTTGAAAATATGGACTGAATGTCCTCAAAACACCCAATGTGGACTTAACTGATTAAGTATTTAAATATATCACTAAAATAAATGAAGATAATGGGTTAATGATAAGGTATTATTCAATTAAAATGTTATTTTGAAATAAAATAATTGATATCAGTTTATTATATATGAGTTATAGGACTTACATGGAATATATGGACTCGAGGTACGTGTTCCTCATCTCACTTTTATTTTTTTGAGACATATAAAATATTCACCACATATTTATATAGTGTGGTGTATATAACTCCCATTAATTTTTTTGATATTATTTTAATTAAATATTTTATGATTTAAAAATATATATGAGGTTTTCCCCTCTATGATTTTTTGATCCGTATATTCTAAAAGCAGAAAGGGATTTATAGTCTAACATTAATTTCTATGAGACATATGTCTTATTCACTACTCATTTATTTTTGTTGTGTATATTATGAAAATTTTAAATTATATATCATGAATCTCATAATCTTCATGATATTTATTTTTTTATTTGAATTTATTCCTTTATGGGGCTTGTGATTGAAAAGATTATTAAAGTCGAAAAGGTTTTGTGTTATAATCATTGTTTTCCATGATTGTTTAGGTTCAAGTTCCATTGGAGGGAATCGTATTCTATTATTTTCATGAACCACATATATTTTCTTATATTATAATTATGAATGTTTTTTACAATTTCAATTACTATTTAATCCCATATTTATTAAATAAACATCAAGGAATTCTCTTGTAAGTGAAAATTTTTATGGACAAGACCTCTCTAGTCCATTCTATTATTGAAATTTGGTGTTTGAGGTATTCTTGGAGGTCATGGTGACTTATCCCGAACACTTATCCAAAATTCAAAAACTATTTCATGAAGCTGGGTCTCCTTTAAATTTCCAAAATTCCAAAACGTTTCATGAAACTGTATCAGTTTTCCTTTTCCAAAATTCCAAATTGTTTCATGAAACTATGTCACGTTTCCTTTGCCAAAATTCCAAACTGTTTCAGAAATGGTGTCATAGAAACAGTGTCATAAAAAAGATTTCATAGAAACGGGGTCACAGAAACAGTGTCACGGAAACGTTGTCACTGAAATGTTGTAACAGAAATGGTGTCACCGAAACAGTGTCACAGAAATGGTGTCACCAAAACATTGTCAGAGAAATATTTTCATAGTTACTGTCTCACAGTTATTGTCTCACTGATACTGTTTTATATTCCCTTTTCTAAATTTCCAGATTTTTTTCCAGATTCTCCAATTTTACATTTTCTTTGATGAAAAACCCATTAAAATTTGTGTTTTAACGGATTAAAGTCCTATTAAAATCCCATAACTCCTATATTAATTTTCCTGAGGATCTGGATGCATTTACTTGGTCAAATATTTGCGGTTAATTCGATTCTCTTTTAATGTAAAATCTAGTGTATCTTAAATTTTTGCTCCATTAAATCTTCTAAAGGGAAAAGATATCTTCCTCATTTTTTCTTCCCCATTGTTCTCCGATGGGGGATTCCCAAACCTTTCCTTCCTTCCCATAGGATTCATGTGATAAAACATTCCTCCAGAGATTGGCTCCCCTTGGAATTATTCATGCTGCAAGTGCACCCCCTGTTTTTGTGCAACCAGCAGTATCAATCAATATTCGATATATGGTATGATCTATCATCCTTCTTTTGGGTTCATCTCCTTATATTTCTCCTTTCCCTATTATGTCATGCTATCTCTATATTCCTAATGAACTTTTCTTGGGTTTTGGTTAGTGTGGCGGTGTCTTTGCATCCTTTAGTGGATGCAGTCCTCCAAGAGAGGTGATCATGATCTATTTTGTGGGCATGTTCTCATATAAAGAATGTCAAAAACCTTTTCAGGTGGGGGGATTAGTGGTCTATATATTCTTTTAAATGCAACTATAGAGTTATAATGTTTTATCCCATGGATCACAATGTAATTTACATAAAAAATATTTGAACCGGATAAATAAATTGGCATCAATCATATGTTATTTCCCCTTGTTTTTATAGATAGTTTGATATCTATGATTTGATTGTTATCATGTAGTTATTGATGAAATTGGTAAATAATGTAAATTCGTAATTAATTGATAATTTTTTGGATAAATTAATGAATAATGTAAATGAATATTGTTGTAGTTTTTTTAATTTGATGCAAATAAAATTTATGTTGTAAGCATGTTTAATTATTTGTGATAGCTTACTATTTAGGTTTCCCATTATTGGAACCTACAAATAATAAATTGGTTAATTCAATATGGATTAAAGAACTGATTGTTTGATAAAAGATAATACCTTGTAGGGTTATTAGTTACCCTCTTTCTTGTTTAAGGTCTAAGAGCCCAGTTGATATGATTTTTGTTTTCCTATTACTTGCGTTGTGATGTCAGCCTAGATGGCAGTTGTGATATGTGAGGGCAGGAGTCCAATTTTTTGGGTAAGAAGTTTATTCCTAGAGTGGAGAGATGCATTAGTTTATACATGTGGGTATCGGGGAGGACACCAGAGATGATGAAATAGGTTTGATGTGAATGTTTATAAGTTTGTTGATTCTTATTGGTTGTTTATCTAATTTACTTTCCCCCCTACTCAAGGTAGATGGGCTTGCTTACCCTCCTTCCAAAAGGGATGAAGATGCATGGGGTATACCATGTTCTTTCCATGTTTAGCTTCTCAAGGGAGGATCAGTCTATGATCTTGCTATATGTGGCAAAGACTTGACGGGTAGTTTATAGAATCACTATTTTGATCCCACTTGTGTTTATTAGCATACAATGTTTTCTAGAATGCCAAATAATATGGGAAAGTAATAATGGTGTTAAAAAATGATTAAATAAATGTTGTTAACTTAAGGGGATAGAGCTTTCTGGCATGCAATACTGAGGTGAAATTTAAAGGAATGTTGGATGTTGGGTGTGATGCTAATGAAATATAATGTGAAATTGTTAATGGTTAATTAATGATTAAGTAACTAATTAACATAGAGTGAAACTAATAAAAGGGGAATGAAGTAATGTAATAAATCTCTATAAATGGTTGGGTGCTTATAGGATACCTAGTCTTAAATTGGCAGTTGGGAGTATGAGAGACATTAGCTGCAGTTGAGTCTAATACTAGGTTATTCCCATAATGTGGTTGTGAGCTATAGTATATTCTATACTTTTGTGGTTCTATACGCTACTCTAGCCCGTCAGTTAGGGAAACTAAAACCCCATGGATTTTGATCCATAAGGGGTGTTTTCCCAAACATTTAGGTGGGAGGATGGATAGATGACTACCCCCTTTGGCCCCACTATATTTTCTGGGTAGTTACTTGTGATGGTCGGCATAGTGGTTAGTTTTCCCCATATATGTGTGTATAGGGATGTAATGTCTTCTGGTTATTCATACACATATATTCTGGATATATTTTTCAATGGACTACTATAGTTGTAACGTGTATAGGCTATAATGGCTTTAGGATCCCTACTCGGTGTATGAGATATAATGTCTTGAGGTTTAATACACGATGTATGATACACATTATGCAAGTTGTGGTGGATCCCAGAAACTAACTGGTTACTTGGGTTTCATGGACATGATGGTTTTACTACACGAGGATCATGTTGTGGTGCTTCACCTAGGTGTTTTTAGGCAATCCTTTTGAAGAGATATGTTTAGGGAATGCGGCATTAGGGAAAAGAGGAAAACCAGTGGGGAAATGATAGTGGGGTACCCTCAATATTCATTATTATATTATATACTCTTGTATGCGATACTTCGTTGGAGTAGAAATGGTGAGGCAGGGAACATATTATACATGTTTAGGTGGTGAGTTAGTTTCACGTATTTTTTATTGTGCTTTAGTATTCTTTCTTTACTTTTTCATGAGAGGCTCCATGGAGGATCACATTGGGTATACTGTTATACTCACCCTATGTATATATAAAATATTTTTCAAGTCACTTGGAGAAGGTTGGAGATCATGATTTTTACCACTATCTTGGGGTTTCATGAGTTATATAGGCTTCATAGTTTCTAATGTTTTTACTTTAATTTGGTACTTATAATTTTTTAATTTAGTTGTAGTAGTTTTTCATAACATTAAATAGGTGTACTTGCATTTTCTTTTATATTATAGTCTGAGATGGAGTTGGTTGGTGTCTGTCTTATCTCTCTCTTTCGCATGTGTTATCGTAGAGAGTAATGCCTCCCATTTGTGTGTTTACTATACCCTTGGTACTAGTCGCCAACCCATGGCCTACTGGAGGCGAGAATCGGGGGTCATTATCTCTCTTATCACATTGCCTAACCCGGAGGGGTACACTATGTGGGAAGGGGGCCGTGACAGAGTGGTATCAGAGGTAAGTTGAGGGATAGGATGGAGCTTGGTTCTAGGCACAAGTGAGGTTTCATGGGTTGGTTGGGAAGAGTTGTTAGTCAAGTATAGAAAGTGATGTAAACACTGGAGACCAGCTGAGACATAGGTGTTTTGGGCCCCTTATGATCCGATTCATAGACCATTAAGTTTACAATGGATACTAAACGAGGTGATACTAGTTTGTAGGGTAAAGACCTAGGAGAGGATCATGCATCATTATTATTTGTTCTTGTGTTTGAATGGGTATACATTGGGATAGGTTAACCTAAAATGAATAAAAGAAAACAATTAATTAATTAATGTTGAGTCTTCCATATTCCAGGTTTAGGAACTCTAACTGTTTGTTATTTTTCTTGCATGGATCTAGGTGGACATCCTCATTAGGTTCGCATAGAAGATGTCCAGCAGGCTATGCCAACAGATGTCTACATGGTATTGGTTGACTATGATGACACTTAGAAGAGGACACTCCATGAGTTTTAGTGCAAGAATCTCCAAAGTAAGAGGGATCTGTTTCAGATGCAGTCATGGAAGAGTGGTTGGAGGAGGTTGAGATAGGCTTCAGTTCAATCCATGCTCAGAAGGAGTAATGGGTGTACTTGGTTATGATGATGATGCATGGATCAGAGAGTAAGAGTTGGTTTTTGTTCCTTAGGGATCGTGATGAGTCGGTGATCTCATGTAAGGAGTTCCGAGATAAGTTTAGAGTCATGTTTCTTTCTTCAACTTTGAAGGTGTACAGTTGCGAGGAGATACTTACCCTTAAATAGGGGAGCTCTAGTGTGTGAGGGGTTGGAATCTGTTTTAGGATCATTTTATGATATTATTTGGTACTATTTCCAGATGAGGAGGCTAGGGTGAAGAATTTTGAGGAGGCTTTGTGTCCAGAGATCTAGCGCCAGGTCAAACCCGTTTATGTTGAAGACATATCTTGAGGTGCTTGCGAGGGAAGAGGTCATCAAGAGGAAATTGGCCCAAAGCGGATCATCACAATAAGGGATTCTTCATGATTCCTCATGAACCAGATCTATGGTCTGGGGTTCCTAGTTTTCAAGGTAGAAGAGTTTCTTCTTGTTTTGGGGTTGGTCCCAACCCTCAACACCTCGTTTCCCCAGGGGCGGTGGATCTCAGTCCTATGGAAAGGGATCAGGTGCTTGTTTTTCTTGTATAGGGAGAGTTCATCAGCAGGGAGAGTGTCTAGACATTCAAAGGAGTCATCGTGAACTAGGTGTTCCGTTCAAGGTTCCTCTGTTGAGGTTGTTCTAGCTGAGGCAACAACAACAGGTTGCACTATCTTTGCATTAGCATAGGGCGGATGGGGTAAGTAGAGGACATCCCCATGACACTCCTTGTCCACCAAGAGCATAGTGCAGTCGTGCTGTTGGTTAGCATCAGGGTCATGTAGGTCATGGAGGAGGTCGCAGTCATGCTTTAGGGTTGCCAGATTTAGGCGAGACGGACGTCGTTCGAGGAACCCTTTACTGGTTTTCTACTTGGGGTATGCCTTGTTTGATTCAGAAGCGACACACTCCTTCATATCACCTACCCTAGTCTATGCTTTGGGACTTTAGGTAGAGATTCTTCTAGTTACATTGGCATTGAATACTCTAGTTAGAGGTCGAGATGGCTTGTTTGATGTATCTAGAGATTGTGATCTAGTTCTAGGGTATCAACACTCTTGGGTAGATTTTCGATGTTTTCGGATACAACCATATGATGTCATCCTCTACATGGATTAGTTGTATTTGGTTCATGATATCATGGATTGCTTCAGGAGGCAGGTGGTGTTATTTGATACTGATGGAGATACAACGGTGTTTGTTGGAGAGAGAGACCCTTAGATGGGTCAAAGGCGTGTTCGGTCCTTATAATCCTTGATGGATGATCTGATGCTGAGTTCTTTGGATGTTTAGCAGTTGGTTGTTTCCACGGTTGTAGAATAGTACCCTGATGTCCTTCATGAAGAGGTTGTAGCACTACCCCCTCGACAATAGATCAAATTTGGGATCGAGATGCAACTAGGAGCATCTTCAATCTCTATGTATCTATATATGATGGACCCTTTGGAGTTATGGTAGCTGCATATACATCATGATGGTCTGTTGTAGTGCGGTTTTTTTCAAATGATTGTATCACTATGGGGTGCACTGGTTTTGTTCCTAAATAATGATGATGGTAGTTTGTAGTTCTGTATCGATTATCGTCTCTTAAACAGAGTTATAGTAAACAATTTCCATCCATTTCCCTGGATTGGTGATTTATTGGATCAACTGAATGGTGAAAGTTTTTTCTTGAAGATATAATTGAATTTAGGATATCATCATATGCGAATGAAGGATGAGGATATCCCAAATACTTATTTTCATTGCCATCATGGTCATTATGAGTTTGCTGTAATTCTATTCGGCATGATGAATGCTCTAACCTTGTTCATGGGATTGATGAATGTTGGGTTCTGTGAGTTCCTGGGTAAGTTCATGGTTGTTTTCAACAACAAAATCCTTGTGTACTCCACGTGTGAAGAGGGGAATCTAGAGCATCTTCAAGCTGTATTAAGATTTCTTCATCAACAACAGTTGTTTGGGAAGTTTTCAATGTGTGTGTTTTGGTCCCAAGAAGTTCTTTTCTTGGGGTATGTGGTGTCCCTTTAGGGAGTAGTTGTGAATCCATTAAAGATAGAAGAATCTATGTCTTGGGTTTCCCCTAAGACCATGGAAGTGGTGTGAAGTATCCTTGGTCTTGTAGGCTGCTTTAGGGGGTTCGTAGCTGATTTCTCTCGGGTTTCGACTCCTCTGATAGTATTGACCAGGAATGATCATACATTCATGTGGACTGATCAGTGTCAGGTAGCTTTCATGTATCTAAAAAATAATTTTTTATGTGCTCCAGTTATTTTCCTTCAACTAGAGGGAGTTCAGTTTGATGTTTTCTACGATGGTTCACATATGGGGTTAGGATATTCTTTGATGTTGTAGAGATCAGTTGTTTCTTATGGGTCGTGGATGTTGGGTCCCCACAAACATAACTATGAAACTCGTGATCTGGAGTTTGTGGAAGTGGTGCTTGCTCTAAATTTGTGGAGACATTATCTAATTGGTGAGTGCTTTATGGTTTCCATCAATCATAGGAGCCTAAGTTATGTTCCTTCCCAAAGTGACTTGAACTTGAGGCAACATCGGTGGATGGAATTCTTACGAGAATACAACTTCCAAATATCGTATACCCCTGGACAGGGGAATGTTGTAGCTGATGCACTATATAGGAAGTTGCTTAGTGATGAAATGTGTGAATCTGGTGATTCTTGGAGTGTGATGGAAGAACTTTTAGCATTACAACTTGATATAGGATAAATTGGGGGCAAAGGTTGTCTTTTTCAAATGACGGTGCAATCATCTCGATGGATGGAATTATTACCCTTGGTGGACTTCTCTTACTATAACATTTTTCACTCCACCATTGGTATGGTGTTGTTTGAAGCCTTGTATAGCCGACCTTTCTATTCTTTATTGTGACGGACTGGGGTTGGAGAGTCAGCAATTCTCAAACTAGAGCTAGCGATGAATACAACAGAGATGGTTCAGGGGATTCATGAGAGGATGAAGGCATCGCAAGATCTTTAGAAATATTATGATTATCAAAGGATGATACCTTTAGAGTTTGATATTGGTGTTCACGTGTTTCTAAAGGTGACTCCTCATGGTGGGCAGTGAAGGATTGTTCATGGTAGTAAGATGTCTCTCTGGTTTTTGGGCCTTTTGAGGTGTTGGCTCATGTTTAATCGGTGGCATATCGAGTAGCACTTCCATTGTAGATAATCCTGAAACATGATGTTTTTTCTTGTGTCGATGCTCCATTGGTATCTTTATGATAACTATCACATCATCTATTGGGTAGAGATCAATGTGATTCAAGATTAAGCCTTCGAGGAGTAGCCGGTATAAGTCCAAGAACTCAAAGAGAAGGTGTTGTGTGGGAATTCTATCTCCTTGGTTAATGTTTTGTGGTGACACGATGGTGTAGAGGAGAGTACCTATAATGTGTGTTTCAGATACATTACCAGTACCTGAATTTCTTTGATTCTTAACTCGTTTCTCATAACAATGTTTTCTTTGTGGTTGTAGACCTTTATTGTTTATGAGATGACTTTATTTTTTATCTTTTGTGGAATTCGCTCTTCTGAGAGGTATCTCGATGGGTGGTTGTCTGGAACCCTTTTCTATGTCCTTTTAGGATGGTTTAAAATTCTCAAGGACAAGAATGTTTTTATACGTATCTGATGTAATGCATCAGACCTCTTCGGTTCATTCCTTTGCTAAAATTTGGTGTTTGAGGTGTTCTGAGAGGTCAAGGTGACTTATCCCCCACACTTAGGAAAAATTAGAAACTGTTTCATGAAATTATGTCACTTTTAGTTTTCCAAAATTCAAAAATATTTAATGAAACTATGTCACTTTTCTTTTTCTTAAATTCCAAATTGTTTCACAAAACCATGTCACTTTTCCTTTGCTAAAATTCAAATTCGTATTATAAATGGTGTCATAGAAAAGGTGTCATAGAAACAGTGTCACAGAAAAGGTGTCGTAGAAACAGTGTCACAGAAATGGTGTCACATAAACAGTGTCACATAAATGGTGTCACGGAAAGGCCATCACAAAAATGGTTTCACAAAAACGGTGTCACAGAAACGGTGTCATAGAAATGGTGTAATAGAAACGGTTTCACAGAAACGGTGTCACAAAAATCGTGTCACAGAAATCATGTCACTTAAACGGTGTCACAGAAATGGTGTCAGAGAAAGGGTGTCACAGAAATGGTGTCACAGAAACGGTGTCACAGAAATAGTGTCACAGAAACGCTATCACAAAATCAATTTCATAGTTATAGTCTCACTGCTACTATCACAAAATTACTATCTCACAAATATTGTTTCATGTTAACTTTCCAAATTTCCAAATTTTTTCCAGATTTTCTAATTTAACATTTTCTTTGATGAAAAACGTATTAAAATCAATTTTTTAATGGATTTATGGATGATTCAAATCCCATAACTCCTATATTAATTTTCCTAAGGATCGGGATTCAATTACTTGGTCAACCCACGTGGTTTAATGAGATCCTCTTTTAATTTAAAATATAGTGTATCTTAAAACAATTCTTTGTTAAATATTCTAAATGGAAGAAATGTCTTCCTCCCTTTTTCTTCCTCCCTTTTTCATCCTCCTTGTTCTCCAGTGGGAGATGATCAATCCTTTCCTTTCTTCCCATAGGATTTGTGCGATAAAACTTTCCTCCTTGGATTGGTTCCCCTTGAATTTCTTCTTGCTGCAAGTGTACCAATTTTTTTGGTGCAACCAAGTAGTATCTATAAATCTATGATATAAGGTGTGATCTATCATTGTTATTTTGGGTTAATCTCATTCTATTTCTTCTTTACCTCTTATTAAATGATATATCCATATTCCTAATGGACTCTTCATGGGTATTGGCTTGTTTGGGGGTGTCTGTTCATCCTTGGGTGGATGGAGTCCTCCAAGAGAGGTGATCATGATCAGATTTGTTAGCATGTTATCATATAAAGAACATGAAAAACCTTTTTAGGTGGGGGATTCGTGGTCTATCTATTCTTTTACATGCAACTATAAAGTTATCATTTTATTTCCCAATGAATCATGATGGAATTGACATTATAAATATTTAAACTGGAGAAATTAATTTTCATCGATCGTATGTTATTTCCTCTTGTTTTTCTAGATAGTGTGATATCTATGATTTTCTTGTTATCATGTCATTCTTGATTAAATTGGTAAAGAACATATAGATATAATTAATTGATAATTATTTAGCTAATGTTAAAGAGGCATGAAAATGAATCTGGTTGTTGTTATTTAAATTTGATGCTAATCAAATTTATGTAGTAAGCATGTTTAATTATTTGTGGTAGCTTACTGTTTAGGTTTCCCTTCATTAGAACCTATGAATAATAAATTGATTAATTCAAGATGAATTAAAGAACTAGTTTTTTTTATAAAAGATAATTTCTCGTAGGGTTATGAGTTAAAATCTTTCTTGTAAAAGGGCCAAGAGCCCAGTTGATATAATGTTTTTTTTCCAACTTCTTTTGTTGTGATGTGAGCCTGGATGGTTGTTGTGATATGTGGGGGGAAGGCGGCCCATTGATTCTAACGCCTACAGTGTCTATATGCGTCGGTTTATGCATATGGGTGTCGGGGAGGACACTAGAGATGATAAAACGGGTTGTATGTTTGGATGTTTGATGATTATTTTTGGATGTTTATCTACTTTACTTACCACACTACTCAAGGAAGCTAGTCTTTCTTACCCTCCTTACAAAAGGGGTGAAGATGCGAGGGTTATTTCACATGTTTTATGTGTTTAGTTTCTCGAGGTAGGATGGGTCTATTCTCTTGATATAGGTGGAAAAAAGATGACGGGTAGTTCATCTACTCACCATGTTGGTCCCCCTTGGGTTTAGTAGCTTAGAATATTTTTCTAGAATGCCCGAGAATATGAGAAAGTAATAATACTGTTAATAAACGATGTTAACCCATAGGGTTTGAGCTTATTGGGATGAAAGGATGAGGTTTCAATTTAAAGGAATAGTGGACTTTGGGTGTGATTCAAATGAAATATAATATGGAATTGTTAATGGTTAATTAATGTTTAAATAATTAATTAATGTAAAGTGAAACTGACAAAAAGGGAATGAAGTAATGTAATAAATCTCTCTAAATGGTTGTGTTCTTATAGGATACCTAGTCTTAGAAGTGGAAGTCAGGAGTCTGAGAGACGTTAGCTATAGTTGATTCTAAGACGAGGTTATTCATATAGTGTGGTTGTCAGCTATAGTATATTCTGTACTTTTTTTGTTCCTATATGCCACTCTACCCCGTCAGTTAGGGTAACTGACACCCAGGGGATTCTGAGCCCTAGGGGGTGTTTTCTCCAACATTTTTGTGGGAGGATGGATGGATGACCACCCCCTCTGGACCTACTCTCTTCTCTTTGTAGTTACTTATTCTAGTAGGAACAGTGGCTACACTAGTGCAGAAAACGTTATTTACATAACCATTTTTTACGTCGGTTATATATAACCGACGTTATAATCTGTGAAACATGGTTTTTTACGTCGGTTATAAAATAATCGATGTAACAAAAGCAATGAGTAGCTTTTTAACATCGGTTATTTTAATAACCGACGTTAAAAATCTCTCGTGTTCAGTTTTTACGTCGGTTATCAAATAACCGACGTAAAAAACCAAAGCGCGGGGGATTTTTTACGTCGGTTATAAAATAACCGACTTAAAAAAACCACAGCGTGTGGGGTTTTTTACGTCGGTTATTTGATAACCGACGTAAAAAACCAAAGCGCAGGGGGGGGGGGGGTTTACGTCGGTTATGTTATAACCGACGTAAAAAAACTGTATCTGATACGTTTATAACATCGGTTATTATAATAACCGACCTTATAAATGTAAAAAACCAGTTTATAATGTCAGTTATTAAATAACCAACGTTATAAAAACATTTAAAAATTTAACAACCACCAAGGTTTTTCATTTACGAATTTTCATTCGATAGTCTGGGGGCTCGTCTCTCTCGCACGATAAACCCTAATCGGGTCATCAATCTTGCTGCGTTAAACTCCTTTTGCCTATAATGTTTATCATCTTTACTCTGATCGGATCTATCATCTCAACTCGCAACACTCAGGTAAGCCTTCCACAAATTTATTTCGTTCGTTTTTTTTCCGGATAGTCTATATTTATGTTTTGCGATTTTTGTGTGCTTTTTTTTGTTCGTTTTGTGTGCTTTCACCTCGTTCAATTTTTGTGTAATTTTTTTCACGGATCTATCATCTCAACTCGTTTTGTGTGCTTTCAACTCACAACACAAAAGGCATTCCAAAACCCCCATTTCATGTAAGCCTTCAACTCGCAACACTATATTTTTGTGTGCTTTTTTCATTCATTTTTCCTACATCGTATATTTTTTGTGGTCCCAAATTTTTTTTTGATGGATTTGGATATGTCATTAATTTTATATATTCATTTTATCTTGAAATTGGGTGCTTTTAATGTGTGACTCATAGGTTAATATTTGGGTGTATTTTATAACCTATGAAAGTGATTCATTAATTTTGAAAGGGGAATCCAATTATGGTTTTTTAATTCTTTGTTTTCATGTGGGCCTCAAAAGGGGGGTTTTGAATGGGTGTTATGTGTAAAACCTTGTCACACTTCTTGAAGGTGTTTTGTGAAAAAGTTTGTTTTCATGTGTATTGTTTGTGACATTATTTGAGGTAAATTATTAAAATATGGGGGTGGTTTAATAAATGTGTATTGAGGTGAAATTTATATTCTTGATTTATATTGGTATGAGTTTTTTCTTGAATAGGGGTTTTGGAATGTCTTTTGTGTGGAAAACATGGTTGTTCCTCTTGGGATTGTTTTACGAAAATTGAAAATGATTTAGTGAGTTAAAAAAAGTGATAAAATGGTGTAAATGCAATATTTTGGTGATGTTATTCACCTAATAAGGGTTTTTGAAAGGTAAAGAGGTGATTTAAGATGTCAAACATTTTCAGAATGTTTTATAAATTGAGGAATTGTTTTATTAAATTGTGATGTCGGTGCGAAACATGTTTGTGGACTATTTTATGTGACTTTTTTGATAAAATAAATTATGATATTAGTTATAGAGAAACTTGTGATCATTTGACTAGTTGAATATCAACGATTATTTTTAATTATCATACGATCATTTAAGTAGCCATATTTAATAATATTTAATTCCATCTACTTCATGCTGAAGTATATATTAAATTCATGTGTTTTTCGTTGTTCACCATCCCTAGTTTTATATGTAAACCATTGTTTGGGGGGTTGTCCGGGGGGTGGGGGGATGTCCAGAGGGTTTGGGGGGTGTCTAGGTGGTGTCCATGGGGGTGGGTGGGTGTGGGGGGGATATCCAAGGGGGTGGAGGCCTATCCAGAGGGTTTTGGGGGTTGTCCGGGGGGTAGGGGGTTGTCCAGAGGGTTGGGGGTGTTCAGGGGGTGTCCAAGGGGGTCGGGGGTGGGGGTGGTGTCCAGGAGGGGTGGGGGTGCTGTCTGGAGGGGTGGGGGTGGTGTCCAGGGGGTGGGGGGCTGTCCAAAGGGTTGGGGGTGTCCAGCGGGGTGTCCAAGGGGGTAGGGGGTGGGGGTGGTGTCCAGGAGGGGTGGGGGTGTTTTCTAGAAGGGTGGGGGCTGTCCAGGGGGTTGGGGGCTGTCCAGAGGGTTGGGGGTGTCCTGGGGGGTGGGTGGGTGTGGGGGGCTATCCAAGGGGGGGAGGCCTGTCCAGAGGGTTTTGGGGGTTGTCCGGGGGTGGGGGGCTGTCCAGAGGGTTGGGAGGTGTCCAGAGGTGTTTGGATTTACATTGTGATTTTCTCCATCTGAGTTTTTATTTTAAATATGATTTGATTCTCAGGAATACTCCATTCTCTCCAATTTTCTATCAACCATGTAGGTTCCATGGTTTTCTTCTATTCAATGGAATTTAAAATGGTTATATCTAACTATATTTTCTTTTAATAATAATATTCAAGCATTTTTTTTAATACGCATAGATTTGTTTTATATTTCAAAATTGTTTTACATTCAAATTATGATTTTTTTCATATAAACTTATATTTTTCTTATCTTAAAAATATATATATTTTTGATATTTGTTATAGGTAATAATGAGTCGAAGTTGGATTATGGAACATCGAATGAGCAATGAATATGAGGAATGTGTTGATGCCTTTTTGGAATTTTCTAAACAAAATGTTCCATGTAGTGACATTTCTTTCTGTCCATGTCTGAAATGTTTGAATAAGAAGAAGTTGAAAAGTAGAGAGATAAAAGATGATATGATATGTCATGGTTTTAATCCGAGTTACAGACCTTGGATTTGGCATGGTGAAACTGGACGAAATGTCACTGATGATGATGATTCACAAGATGGTATCTCCGATGGAATTGAAGAAATGATTTGTGATATTGTAGCAGAACAAATTGAGATAGAACCGACAGTTGCAAGTCTATATGGTGATGCTGAAAAACCATTATATCCTGGTTTTACAGATTTTACGATTTTTTTAGTTGTGTTAAGATTGATTAACCTGAAAGAGAAACATGGATGGAGTGACAGAAGTTTTACAAAGCTTCTACAATTGATGAAATACATTCTTCCAAAAGATAACGATCTTCCAGATTCACTTTACAAGTCCAAGAAAATATTATGCCCGATGGGATTGGGATACAAGAAAATACATGCCTGTCCGAATGACTGCATTATATATAGGAAGGAATATTAATTTCTGTCAGAGTGTCCTAAATGTGGGACATCACTGTATAAGGTGAAAGATAATTCACATGCTGATGTAGAGATCACAAAGCTCCCTACAAAGGTATTTTGGTATCTTCCTATAATTCATCGTTTCAAACGTTTATTTGCTAATTCACATGATGCAAAAAGGTTATGATGGCATGCTGATGAGCGGGTATGTGATGAAAAAATACGTCATCCAGCTGATTGTCCACAATGGAAGAAAATTTATGTGTAGTATTCTATATTTGGAAATGAAATAAGAAATCTCATATTAGGGTTGTGCACAGATGGAATGAATCCATACCGAACCCTCAGTAGCACACATAGTTCATGTCCTGTTTTATTGGTAATTTAAAACCTCTCTCCTGAAGTTTTTATGAAGCACAAATATGTCATGTTGAGTATAATGATCTCTGGCCAAAGCAAATCGGCAATGATATTGATGTTTACTTGTCACCTTTGATTGATGATTTGAAACTGTTATGGGCTAATGGTATTAGGGTGTATGATTCTTATAAAATATAATATTTTCAACTACATGCAGTGCTTCCGTTCACTATAAATAACTTCCCAACGTATGTAAATTTGTCTGGATACAGTGTTAAAGGGCATAAAGCATGTCCAATTTGCGAACAACAGACATCATATTCTCAATTTCATCATGGGAGGAAAACAGTGTACATGGTTCATCCAATGTTTTTGCATATGGATCACCCTTATAGAAGACTAAAAACGGCATTCAATGGCTCACGAGAATTTGATACTTCTCCAAAACCTTTATCACCGGATCTGTATTTTGAGAGGGTGAAAAACCTTGATGTGACATTGGGAAAGACACAGAAATCTGGTAATGATAGACATATTTGGAAGAAAAGGTCAATATTTTTTGAGCTACCATATTTGAGGTATCCTGAATTTAAACATAATATTGATGTCATGCACGTGGAGAAGAATATATGTGATTGTTTGATTGGAATATTGTTAGATATTAAAGAAAAGACTAAATATGGGTTGAATGCTAGATTAGACTTACTATCAATGGGAATACGTTTGGATTTAGCTCCCAATCTTAAAGAAAGACGGACATTTGTTCCCCCGGATTGTCATACATTATCGAAGAGGGAGAAAATTAGCTTTTGTCAGTGTTTTCATGATATCAATGTTCCTCAAGGTTATTCTTCAAATGTAAAAAAGTTTGTGTCATTGAAGGACTTGAAGTTGATAGGTATGAAATCACATGATTGTCACGTCATGATGCAACAAATTCTATGAGTTGCATTGTGTGGAATATTGTCCATTCGTGTCAGAAAGACTATGATGAAGTTGTGTTATTTTTTCAATTCAATTTGTAACAAGGCGATTGATGTGAATGCTTTGAACATTTTGGAAAAGGATGCAATTTTTATACTTTGTCAATTGGAAATGTATTTTCCTGCAACTTTTTTTGATATAATGTTGCATTTAATGATTCATATGGTTCGGGAAATAAAGATTTTTGGACCGGTATATCTTCGTTGGATGTATCCATTTGAATGGTATATGAAAATATTAAAGGGTTATGTTAAAAATCCATATCAACCTGAAGCCTCCATTATTAAAAAGTATATTTCTGAGGAGGTAGGAGAGTTTTGTACGAGCTACTTGGCTGAGGCGCAACACATAGGTTTGCCTCCATCTCGCCATGAATGAGTTAATAATGAGAGAAAGGGGATTCATGGCTTGAAAGTCAAATCATTTTCAGCTGAATAGATGAAGAAGTTAGAATCATACATATTGAATAACATAGCTGATGCTCAACCATATATCACATTTCATATTAATGAGTTGAAATAATGTCATCAAAAGAAGAAAGAAATGTGGATTTTTAATGAGCACAACAAAACTTTTTTGTCATGGATTAAGAAGAATTTTCTTGGTAGATCAGATGTATCAGAGACATTAAAATGGATAGTGGGTGGTCCCTGTTTAAATGTGATAACATGGTCCGGTTATGACATTAATGGCTATACATTTCATACGAAAGCTCAGGACAATAGAAGTACAGTTCAGAATAGTGGTGTATTGGTGTTTCTAGAAGTAATGAATTTTTTGAGTGCTAAGGACAAAAACCCAATTTCTACATCAAGTGCATATTATGGGGTGATTGAAGACATATGGGAGGTTGATTACTTTAAAATTAAAGTTCCTATTTTTAACTGTAAATGGTTTATCGGTAACAACAGTGTCAGACACGATGAATTTGGAATGACACTTGTTAATCTGAATAGATTGGAAGACACAAATGATTCTTTTATAATGGAAACACATGAAAAACAAATTTTCTATATAGTAGATCAATCAGATATGCAGTGGGCTATTGTTTTACAAGGGAAAAAACAATATGTTGGTGAGGATGAAGTTGATGAAGATGTTGATTTATGTGAGATCCCTACTTCCATGGAAAGATTAACAAAACATAATGATGAGCATGTTGAAGACATAGTTTGTGCCATAAGGAATGATCACCACGAAGGAATTTGGGAAAACAATCCATTTGTACATTCCTAAAATTATAGGTAACATATGTTTATTTCTTTTTTACATTTATGTTTTTCATAAACGTTAGATGTTGTAAGTTTTTTATTTATTAAAACTTGTTTTAAAACAAAATAAGTATAAGTTTTTGTTTGTTTTAAGTTTGTTTAGTTTAATTTATCATGTTTACCATTACATTAATTATATATCTATTATTTTTGTTCAGTGACAATTACTTTACCATGTTTACCAGGTTTACCATGTTTACCATGTTTACCATGTTTACCATCTTTACTATCTTTACCATCTTTACCATTGTTTAACATGCTTCCCATATTACCAATGTTTACTATTACATAACTTAGTACACATTTCTATTTTCTGATTATAGTAGTATTAAAATATTTGAATTTGTATATTTTTGAACTAAAATTTGTTTTTTTTATTTGAAGGATAATGACAGATCATTAAATTGATCAACCACATGATTTTGGAGATGAGAATATTGGTCATACCTCTGGGGAGGAACATTCACATGCCCCTATTAGAACAAAGAGTTCAAAGGTTGGTAAACGTGGGTGCACATGTTTACCAAAATTATCAGTTTCCCATACGCAGGATGAGAGGATAGTCGTTGAGTTTGATGATGATGATATTCCTAGAGGCCCAAATGCAAAAGATTTTAAGAGTTTTGTAGCAACTCAGGCTAAGAGAAAAGTAAGAATTCTGTATGATGACTAGAGAAGTGTGAATAAAGTGATAATCTCTCAGTCATGGGAGACAATTTTGGTAAGATCTTTTGCTATTGTTTGAATATTATTTAAATGTTTCTATTATATATAATATGTTTAACCTCTTCTTTATCAAATGACATTTAATATTCCTAACACTGGAGGAGTCAGGAAGAAATGCTTATCGTTGGCTTCCAATAGATGGAGGGATTTCAAATCAACCCTCTCATATGATTTCATTTATGGTCATAGGAGTCATGACAATCCATGTCGTATATATCCCTTTATAGATGAAGACAGATGGAGACAGTTTTTTTGAAATTAGAAGAGAAGAGTCATTTTTGGTAAGGGCAGTGTAATATTTTATAATATTTCTTATATAAATGATATTATTAACGTTTTGTTAATGATTTCTTATTCTTAATTTACAGCAAACAAGGAAATCTCATCAGGAGATCCAATCTAAAAATGTATACCCTTATAGTTTATCTCAGGGAGGGTATGCATTATTAGAAGAACAAATGATGGCGGAAAAATTTCCACAACTAAGAGCTGAGTCTTCAAGCTCTGGAGAGGTGGACCCTCCATCCCCTCCATCTAGACATGAAAAATGGAAGAGAGCTCAGAAGGGAAAAAAGGGCAATATCTTTCGGATGAATCGAGAATCGTAGCTGAGAGGATTATAAGATATATATTTTATTTATTTAAGTTAACCATTTTCTTCATATAATTTCAATAATTATAGAAATGTTCAATTAATTAATACAGGACTCTCTTGAGGAGCAGAGTTCACAGGGGACATTTACAGCTACTGGGGGGGAAGATATTTTATCTGTAGCATTGGGAAGGCCCAAACATCCTGGTCGTGTAAGAGGATATCCGGCAGGTGTATCGGTAAGAAAAGTGTTTCCACATTCTTCAACTTCAAGCATTGAGGGGTTTTATAGAAAAAAAAAATTGATTCCTTGGAGTCTGAAATTCATAGTATTAATGCGACGATGGAGGACAAGATTAGAGCGTCAGTGCAGTCTATGTTTGCAGACATGCAAAGACAATTTCAGACTGCAGCTCCCACTCCTCCACCTCCCCCTATAGACCCCATTATTTATCCTCCACCTCCACCAGTAGCTCCCACTCCCCCACCTCAACCTGCTGACCCCATTTTTTTATCCTACTCCTCCACTGCAGCTTACTACTTATTGCGAGTTGTATGTTGATGATTCTCAACATCATATAGTAGCATATGGGTTGGTATATTGTATAGGAGATATAGTTCATCATCAACAATTAGAGGTAGAGAATCAGAGGGTCACTGTACAAGATATTATAGATAGATCAGCTTGGGTACCATTACCTACAGATGAGGTGGTGACAGTTAGACATAACATCGACCATTTTTTAATTTGGCCATCCATACTTCTTCGACTCATTACCATATAGGTATGAATGTTATATCTTTTATTTTATTTGTTTATTAAAGTTGTTTTATCATTTGAAAACTAATATATTTTTAAATTTATTTTTACAGGAATACTTCTAAGGTAAAGAAATTCTTTATAGACAACAACAAAGACAAATCGCTATGACATCAGATACTGAATCTATTAGTCTTGACAGATTTTCAAGATATTCATATTTTTTGGCGGATCATTATGAGTTTCCAATGGAAGCTCATGTTTTTGGAAGTGAAATAAATGTGGGGATTTTGAAATTTGATATCATGGAGCTTGTTACTGGAGATAAGTTGGGCATCAACGTGGTGCAAATGTTTTCCATGTAAGTCTTAACACCTTTTCCCTATGTTATATTTATTAAAAATGTATACTTATGTCGTTTTGTATTAGGTATCTTTATAAAATTTGTGTGAGGAATGAGCTGACAGATGTATATGGATTCATGGACCCACAATTGATTTCCCCTAAAGCATGTGCATTGGATGAGGAACAAAGAATGCTTTATATTGCTGAAAGATTTGAAAACAATATAGTCACACAATGATGGATGATTCCTTTTTGTGAGAGGTATGAAACCAATCTCTCTCAAAGAGTTAATTATCTTTTAACATAAAAAACCACTAACGTTAAATTTCCTTTTATTAGTGATCATTGGATGTTAGGGGTTTTTTGGCCAAGGGATAAAGCACTTTATTGGATATGCTCTATCCATGATGATGTGCGGGAAAGTTTTAAGAATATATTGGAAAAGTAAGTTTCAATTTCTAAATAGTTTTATATATTATAATTAATTTTAAATTTACCCCATTAGTATTATTTTCTAACAGGGCATGGGTCTACTTTCGAAAAAACGCAAAGAAAAGGAATGCAAAGATCAAATATGTAAATGTGAAGGTAAATATCCATTTATAATTTATACTTTTTGATTTATTACATTAAAATAATATATTGAATTTACACTCATTCAAACATAATTTTCATGAACAATAAGACGTCATCGAATGTGGATATTATATGTTAAGATTTATGTATGAAATAATAACAACTGGGACAGTTGTGAATTTTGACCTGGTAAGATTTCCTCTTAAACATTTCCATAATATTTCAATTTGATTTAATCATTATACATGTTAACTACTATCCTTTTCATTTATATCTTTTTGATGACCCTCAACCCTATAATGCTGAAGACATCAAACAACTACAAGTTGAGTGGTCAAATTATTTTACAGGTTTGATTAAATTTTAGTTGTTTGTAATGTAAAATGTAATTTTGAATATTATCGTTGTAATTGTGTATTTAGTATTCGTTTAGGTTGGATATAGTTTTTTTTGAATTTGACAGTGTAAGTTTTGAATGTTATATATGTGAATGTTTAATTTTGCTCTACTTCTTGTTTTGGTCTACTTATGATGGTTTTTCTGGTATGGATTCTGCTGTGGGGGGGAGTGGTTTCAAGGGTGTGGGGGGTGTTCATTGGGGTTGGGGTGTCCAGGGGTCTGGGAGGGCTGTCCGGTGCGGTGAGGGGGGGGGGGGGGGGTTCGAGGGGTGTTTGGGGCTATCCAGGGGGTTGGGGGAAGTCTAGGGGTGTGGTGGGGGCTCCAATGGGGTGGGGGAGGGTTGTCTAGGGTGTGGGGGGTATACATGAGGGTGGGGGGTTGTCCCGGGCTGTTTGGAGCTGTCCAGGGGGTCGGGGGCAGTCCAGGGGTGTGGTGGGGGCTGTCAAGTGGGGTGAGGGGGTTCTATTCAGGAGGGTGGGGTTGTAGAGGGGTGTTTGGGGCTGTCCAGGGGGTCGTGGGAAGTCCGGGGGTGTGGTAGGGGCTCCAATGGGGTGGGGGATGTCCAGTGGGGTGAGGGGTGAGGGGGTGTTGTTCGGGAGGGTGGGGGCAGTCCAGGGGTGTGGTGGGGCTCCAATGGGGTGGGGGAGGGCTGTCCAGGGTATGGGGGTATACATGAGGGTGGGGGGGGTTGTCCCAGGGTGTTTGGAGCTGGCCAGGGGGTCAGGGGAGCAGTCCAGGGGTGTGGTGGGGGTTGTCAAGTGGGGTGAGGGGGTGAGGGGGTGCTATTCAGAAGGGTGGGGGTTGTCGAGGGGTGTTTAGGGCTGTCCAGGGGGGCGGGGGGCAGTCCAGGGGTGTGGTGGGGGCTATCAAGTGGGGTTAGGGGGTGCTGTTTAGAAGGGTGGGGGGGTTGTCGAGGGGTGTTTGGGGCTGTCAAGGGGGTCGGGGGGGCAGTCTAGGGGTGTGGTGGGAGCTCCAATGGGGTGGGGGAGGGCTGTACAGGGGGTATACATGAGGGTTGGGGCTATCAAGTGGGTATGTTTTATCTGTTATCAATGTAAATGCTTAAATTTTCTTTAGTTCATGTTTTGATCTTCGGTTTTTGTGGTAAGAATTATTGATTTAGTTTCTGGTTGATTTTGGGGGAGAGTAGAGGACTGCAGTGAATTTTTTTTTTGAAAAAATTTGTCTTTCACGTCGGGTATTTTATAACCGATGTGATAAAGAAATCAAGAAGCGTTTATCACATTGGTTTTTTTCATAACCGATGTGATAAACATCTGTGGAATGGTTTATCACGTCGGTTATGTAATAAACGATGTGATAAAGGACCTGGGAAATGCTTTATCAGGTCGCTTAATCAATAGCCAACGTGATAAACAGCCTGGGAAATGGTTTATCACGTCGTTTATTTAATAACCGACTTGATAAACCATTTCCCAGGACCTTTATCACGTCGGGTATTGATTAACCGACGTGATAAACCCCTACCGGGACTGGTTTATCACGTCGTTTATTTAATAACCGACGTGATAAACCACTTCCCAGGCTTTTTATCATGTCGGTTATTGATTAACCGACAGGATAAACCCCTCTCGGGACTGGTTTATCACGTCGGTTATTTAATAACTGACATGATAAACCATAGCCCAGGAGTTTATCACGTCGGTTATTAAATAACTGACATGATAAAGTCACTCGAACATGCTTATGACGTCCGTTATTGTATAACCGATATGATAAATCCCCCCTTGGGTTTATCACGGCAGTTATATAATAACCGACGTTATAAACCCCCCTGGGTTTTTTCACGTTGGTTATTAATTAACCGACATGATAAACACTGTGATGTTATGTATGTTACGTCGGTTTTTAAATAACCGATGTAAAAAAATTTATTTATAACGTCTTCTGTATTAACCTCCGCTCAAACCCGACGTAAAAAATGAAAAATAACCGACGTAAATAACCTTTTCTACACTAGTGTTATTTTTCCCCATATATGTGTGTAGAGGGTTGTAATGGATTTTGGTTATTCACACACATATATTCTAGATATAGATTTCTATGGAATATTATTGGTGTAACATGTATAATATATAATGTCTTCAAGATCCCTACTCACTGTATGGGATATAAACGCTTGAGATTTAATACCCGATGTATGATACACATTATGCAAGCTGTGGTGGCTCTCGAATTCTAAATAGTTACTTTGGTTGCATGGACATGGTGGTTGTACTACACAAGGTGCATATAGTGGTGCTTCTCCTAGTTGTCTTCAAGAAAGCCGTTTGGAAGGCGATTTTTAGGATGTGTGACATTGGGGAAAAGCGGAAAACTAGTGGGGAAGTGGTAGAGGGGTACCCTTGAAATTCTTTATTATATTATATACTCTTGTATGCGATACTTAGCGAGAGTATCCATGGTGAAGTTGTGAAATTTGTATATCTATTTAAGTGACAAGTTGGTTTCACTTGTTGTTCACTGTGCTTTAGCATGCTGTCTTTACTTTTTCACGAGAGGCTCCAGGAAGGATCCTGCTAAGTATACTTTTATACTCACCCTATATATATATAAAATGTTTTGAGTTCACTTGGAGTAGGTTGGAGATCAGGCTAGTTATTACTAGCCTGGGGTTGCAGGAGCTGTTTGAGCTTCGTGGTTACTGATGTTTTTTACTTTCCTTTGGTACTTTCATTTTTTCCATTCAGTTGTATTATTTTTTCATGACATTACATATGTGTACGTGGGATTTATTTTATATTATAGTCTGAGTTGGATTTGGCTGGTGTTTATCTTATCTCTCTCTTTTGCATGTATTATCTTAGAGGATAATGCCACCCATTTGTGTTTTTACCATACCCTCGGTGCAAGTCACAAACCCAGGGCCTACTAGAGGCCAAATTTTGGGGTAATTTCCTTCTTTATCACATTTATGGCCTAGGAGGGGTACACATTGTGATGAGGGGGTTGTGACAATACTGATATTGTACATTTTTTATATTGAGAATCATTTTATTCAATATCCTTTTGTTCTAAAAAAATAATAAATTATATCTTTTAAACATGTTTTATTTCATAAATATATTTTAAATAGTATTTAACATTCTTTAAAATATTTTTAAAATTAAATTACTTAAATTTTTTCAAATGGGATACTTTTTACTCACTTAAAAATTGTTTGAAAAAATTTTTATTTTTTACATTTAAATCATAAGCAGATTTTCCACCATCATAAGAATTATTTTCATTAAAAATTACATTATTTTTTACAAGTTATTTTAAATGAAGATTATTTTCACAATATTTTTATAATTTTTATTTTTTAAAATTATTTTTCATTGGGAAAAAGGTTATTTCCCTCAAAAATATTTTTAATGATATTTTAATTGTGTATTCATTCATCGACATCAACAACACTTGATTTTACATATCCTCAATTGGAGAAATTTTTTAATGATATCGACCTTATTATTCTACTATATGGATTATGATATTTAAATGAAATCTGTTTCTTTTTCATGGGTGAATCAAGCAATGATATAATAATGATTCTTATTTTGATGAAAAGTGAAAGATTATAAACTATTTATTAATTAAAGGTAATTTTAAATTATTAATGACCATGGGTGTTCCAAGATAGCTCTGGGTGAACCTGGTATAGATTATATTATGGGTGTGCCTAGATTTCACCAGATGACCCTGATATCGGTTAGAAAATGGTTTCACCCTCATTGCTTTGGGTGAGCCCAATAAAGCTAATAAGATGGGTATTCTGACGTAGAATTTTAATGAATTGGGTAATGATTATGTTCACCGTATAATTATATTGGAAGTCATCCATAGGGTTATTCAAATTTTTAAAGGTTATTTAAGGGATTTATAAAAGATAATGTTCTATGATACCATCATGTTTTCATTATAAATGTTATAGGTTATAAAAATTCCCTTTGATCAAGATTGAGATCAAATAGCTCATCATTATTGATTGTTATAACTCTTTACTATGTTAAATCTTTATAAAAATGTTTCATGATTGGTGATATAGGTATTTGTGGGTTTCAATGTTCTTATGTTATGCTCATGAACATTGATTATGTAACCATACCATTATTATCTTGTTATGATTAATAATGATATCCAATTGATAGTGATAATGATTACTCGTACTAAGCATTTAAGCTCATCAATATTACGTTTCTTTTTCAAATAGTTATAAAAAATGGTGTTAAATGAATTTTTTCAAGAAGGGTTTCATATGGATGATGATAATAAATTAATATGAAATAGAAAATGCTTGGTTTAATAGAAGTACTCATTTTAAGACATGGTTATTATTTATATAAGAGTTTTTATAAATTCTCTAAAACTACAAACATAAAATTTCTTAGGTATGAAGTTATTATACTCTTTCCTTTTATTTTTATATTTTTTGGATGGAATAAATTAAATCACTTTGATTGGTATCAACCTATAAATTTAAATATTGTGTTTTTAGTACCAAATCAGGGAGTTCAGGTTCTTGTATATTATAGTTGGTATCAAAAAAGAGTTTATATAACATTATATATTATGATATTTTCCTTAGATGTTGTCCTAAGAGTTCTGGATACCAACATGGTTTTATGAGATTAATCTTGACCGTTTGTTAAAATTCTTAGAAATTGTTTTTTAGTTTTTAAGTGATGAGATCATAATGTTTTTAATGAAATTTTTGGACATGATTTTTTGGGTTTAAGTAGATGTAAATATTTATTTTATCATGAAGCATGTTGTTTCATTTTCTGGACATAAGTTTTAAGGAATTGATGAACTTTCGGGTTTTTATGATCTTTTATAATTAGGATTATTTTTAGGACGTTAATAATATTTATTGGAATGTTATTATAATTATATTTTTATAAATTTATAAAAAGGAAATCATGTCACATTTAAGGTCATATGGCTTGATCCCATAGTCAATGTGTGATAAGGGTGGCCTATGTGATATCCTCGTTAGTATGAAATCATTTATTTACATAAATGGTTTGAAATATAATTATTAAGTTGATTTTTATAACATATTTTTATTTTATGAAAAATAATGGGATTGAAAAGTGATTTTGTGATTATGTGATTAATGTTATTCCAGAAAAAGTTTTCAATTTTTGGAACCTTATACGATTAATGTATAACAAAAATTAATGTATTTTATTTATGGAATAAAGTTTGTATTATATTTTGGAAGAATATATGATTTTAAAATTATTCATTTCATTTATAAAAATTGTTGGTATATTATAGAAATTATATAATTAGGGTATAAACATTTTTTTGGCATGAGTCCTTAAAAGTGATTGGTGTTATTTGGAGATAAATGTTAAATCAATATCAAAAGAATATATGATCAAAACCCTATTATTTTGTGTTTTCTTTTTTTTTGGAAAATTTGTTGAATTTTTAGAATGGTTATTTATGGAAGGGTTTATTTTGAACATTGGGTATTAGTGTTGAATTTTGTAGCATAATAATATGAAGGTTTATTTATTTTGAAAAATATATTACCTTATTTTTACCATTTTGGTTTTCGTTAGTGTATAAAGATAATAAGAATATATTTTTATACTTTTGTAAAATTATGTGACCAATTAGAAGTGTATTTTAGTTACATAGGAATTAAAAAAAGAAATTTAATCTTGAATACTCATTTTTTGAAGAAAATAAAGACATTACATGATAAATTGATTAAATAATGACATTAAACATTTCAAGTAAGTACATTATCCTTGTGTTATTATTCAATATGGAAATATTTTATTAAACCCTTGTAAAAATATCTTGAAAATGAAAATTTTATTTTATTACCTTCATTTTTTATGAGACAACGATCTTTTTATAACCTCTTGGGGTTATGGTTTTGGGGTTTTTTAATTTCTCATGATTATTCACAAAATTGTGATCAATTATCTCTATCACTCTAAATAATTATTTTGGAATTATTATTTTCGTACATATCAATATCTTAACTTTCCACTAATTTTTCCCTACTTGGGAACCAAGTTTTGCATTATTCCATACAACCTTCACACTTCCCTCTCTCTCTTTTCAAGTGGATGTTCTATTAACCCTTTTTGTGATATAGGATTTCATAAAGGGTATTTTGAAAATTAAAACCCTTACTTACTAACTACATGTTAAAATTTTTATAATTAAATTTATTATTTTTTTTTGAATTTAACACCTCAAGGTTTTAAAATAAAATTATATTTAATTGTGTATATTACCAGTAACACCGAACTGAAAAGAAACATGAAATATATTATTGTTATAACCTAGCCATTAAATTGATAGTTATAAATACTATTAACAACATTATGAAGAATATATTTAAACTCAATACTCACTATAAATTTAATCATAAATTATTAATAAATAATCACTCAATTTTTAGTATTGTCATTTTATTCCTCAAAAATATGTTTTCTTCCAAAATGTTTTTACTTATTTTTTGAGGAAATATTATCATTAATTTCTTTAAATATTAGAAAATATATTTCATAAAATAAAATTAATTTTTTAAATAATTTTTTATAAATTAATTTGTGATGAAATTTTTAATTTTTCAGAAAATATTGATTTTTCAATGAATAGTGAAAATACCGATTTTTATAAAACTCTAATCTCTTTTAATTAAATTAAGTTATTTAAAATATCCATTAAAATTTTAATTTTTTATGGTAACATAAGTGTTATTTTTTTATATTTAGTCTAATTAATTTCATTTTAAATATTATTATACAGTATATAATAGAAGACAATTTTTAAACTTAAAAACACGTTTTTTGAATACTATTTTAAAGTGAAGAATGTTTCTCTAATTATTTAATTAAAATTATCCCTAGTTATAAATGATTTAAATTAAATTTATAGATAATATATCTATGAATAGTAATTTAAATTCTTTTAATGATTATTACTAGTCATAAAGTTTATATAATATCATCTTATGTTAGAAAAATACATTTCTTGAAAAACGGATTTTTGTTGTGTCTACTAATTTTATATTAAATTAAATTATACATATTGTATGAATTTAATTTGATAATATGTATTTAATATTTATAAAAATCATAAATTATATTATGTAATAAGTTTATCTTAATTTTTTGTTCAAAATTAATACTGAAAAAAGTAAAAAACATTTATTATGGTTAAGGTGAGAAAGGGTGTACCGAGGGGTTAAACTAAAAAAATAAAAGTTAAAATGGCCTAATAAATTATCTAAATTCTTTTTTATGGAAATATTTAAACCTTAACTCATATAATTTTCAATAATGGTCTATTTTGGAGCCTTGTGGCACGTGTAAAACGTGTGTATAACTCTTTTTAAAAAAATTCAAGTGTGTCCCCTCCCCCGATTATAAAAATTTACCCAATATCCTCTCCTATTAAAACCTTAAATGTAATTTGATTTATAAAATCTTTACCCAAATACCTTTCATAATTACCTACCCACATTCCAAATGCAATTATTTCTTGAGAAATTTAATCTAGTAAGGATTTATGTATAGGCCTAATGAGTCGTCAAAAAAAGTTGTGTCATTATTAAGCAAGAATTTTTTTAATTTTATTCTCACACATCCTTAAAATTTTAATCAAAAATTATGACATAATAATATAAATACCTCTAAAAAACTTATATTTTGTGAATTTAATGGAATAACCTATATCCATCTTATATTCCATCAAATGGGAAACTAAACCATTATTCCTATGTACGGAAGACTACCACCTCGAGAACTGATGTAATTTCTTTTCATCATCTCCAATCATATATATTCATGATGATGGATTTAATGTTTATAAATTATATTAATGAAATATTTTTCTTTCCAAAAAAATATAATATCATATATTTTCTTACCTCTCCAATCATTGAAATAAAATGATGTTGTTCGTGCGTACATATGGATTACTACCTCCACGAAGTGATATAATTCATTTTTTCATCACCATATCACATGGATGATATATAAGAATGTATTAAAAGAAAATATATTATATTAATTATATTATGATCATTCTATAATTATAAAATAATACTTAAATTCTTCAAATAATGTTCGTTTAAAAAACGAAACATAACTTATGCGTATGTACGGCCTACCATCTCCATGATCCTAGTATAGTTAGTTTTTCATAAGAATGTTTCATTATTGGTTTTAAAATTATAATATATGTATAAAATAGATTATTATTTGGTGATTATTATTTTGTATATGATGTAATAATGACCTATTTTTTATAGAAAACAAACTGAATCTATTTTGAAAATAAGGATCGAACATCCTGAAAACCCCTGATGTATAATTAACTGATTTATTAATTAAATATGTTATTAAATTAAATGAGAAAAATGGATTAAGGATAAGGGATTACTTTTGGATAATTTTATTATGAAATAAAATAATTTATATATGTTTTTTATATAGGTTTTAAAGGTCATACATGGAAATTCTTGACACGAGATATGGGTATCTTGTATAGAATTTATTTCTACGATACATTTGTCATATTCACAACTTTTTTATATTATGTGGTGCATATAACAACCTTGAATTTATTTTATGAATATTTTTATGAAAATTATTTGGATTTAAAAAACAATATGGTGTTCTCTCTTTCATGTGGTTTTAATCCGTAGATTACCAAAGTAGTAAGGGATTTCTAGTCTCACTTTTAAATTTGGGAGTTATATGTTATATTCACCACTTGTTTATTTTTTGTGGGGTATATACATCCCATTTTACATGTTATATCTTGAATATCCTTGTGTTCCTATTATTTAATGTTCTATTTAATGTAATTATTTCTTAAGGCATATGATTGAAAATATTACAAAAGTATAAAAGGATTTTGTAATAATGTCCTTTTTTGGGATTGTTTATGTTCAAGGTTCCACTAGAAGAAATCATTTACTCTTATTTTCCTGAACCACTTATGTAACACCCCCAAGATATTAATATAAGAACATCATATTTGAAAGAATACATGACCTAAATCACTAATATTAAAAGTTAATGTTAAAGATTCTTTCTGATATATTTATTTTTAAATAAACTCAATCACTTAGATATCTTGTGAAACACATAACACCAGGTTCAAATAAAAAAAATATAGTATATAAAAATATTATTGTTTAAAATTGATCATTATAACCAAGATATTATGTTGTAATGTATTAATAATAATATCTAAATTATGAAAATTATATGGTTTATACATGTATAAAATAAATCAAAAGGTTATATATTAATTAGAAATAAAATAGAAATCATTTGAAAGAAGAATACACTATTACAAAGTAGGGTTATCTCCACATATCAATACCCGTGGTTTAGAGAAACTATGGGCATATTGTTCTTGTAAAATTCTATACTTGTGGTTTAAAAAAAATATATGGTATGCATTGAGCTATACCAATGGTTTCTTGAAAACAGTGGGTATAGATCCTTAAGATATCAGTCTCCCCCTACCCTCCTCATCAATGAACCATAATATCCCCTCCCCTCCTACAAGTCTCAGCATCCCAACTCCCCATATCAAGCGATGTTAACCCACCGACCAAATCTTCTTCCTCCATTTCTGACATATTTTTTGTTGCAATCTTTGAGAGGTAAGCTTTCTTTCCCTCCTCTTCCTTCTTCTCTCCTCACCCAAGTGATGAATTATTTTATTATACAGAGTTCTCCCCTAATTCAATGGTTATTTATTCCAATCTTCATTGACATTATATTAGTGAGTTCAGAACACTTCTTCTCTCATTCTATCTCCTATTTTCCTTTTTATCTATACATTTAATTCTAATAGAGATTGTTGGTATCACTTCTACCATAATGCTCTAAATTTATATTCTAATAGAGAACAAATATAGTCTATTAAATTCCTGTAAGTAATGTTTTAATTGTAAATTATTCATTTTAAAAAATATCCTAGGTATTGTTATAAATTTATCTTAAATTGGATATTCATTTAGTGGAATATTTTTGGGATTTATATATTATTAGTGTTGTCGATCGTATTTAAGGTTACTATAATTGTTAATGTTAGTTTTTATTATCCTTGAGTTCTGAGATTTAATTATTGAAATTTACTCAGTTATATCATGAACTATGGGTAAACTATTTATTGGAATTTTTTAACCCAAACAGAAATGATTTTATGATGATGTACATGATTATACTATTATGAAAAATATAGAATATGGATTTATATATGATGTTTGGTACATTAATAAATCCTTACATCATTTATAGTACATTTTTATCATATTTAATAGGATAAATTATTTTTATTTAAACATAAATTATTGATAAAATATTCTTTAAAATAAATAAATATTTATATTTCAAATGTTTAGGAATTATAAAAACATTATTATGTGAAAATATTTGAGAAGACATTTATAAATGTCCTGAAATAATTATATAAGTTTTAATGGGAAGCTTGTTGGATCAAATTCTTTTTTTGAAAAATGGTATCCATTATAAATTTTTAAATAAGAATGTAGTTATTTATGAAGTATTTAATATCATAAACCTTAGTTTCACATATTTTGATTAACTTTTGAGTATAACTATGTTCTTTTTTAAGAATGCTTCATTATTTCATTTTTCATGTATTAAGTAGTTATCCATTTATTTCCACTACTCTTTAAACAAATAAAAAATCATCTAACCAAACTTTACCTCTATTCAGAGGTTTCATTAGTAGTGGTATAATTGATCAATTTTATACATTTGGATGGAATGGATTAATTATTTAGTCTTGATGGATCTTCCCCTAATTAAATACTTCTTAAATTAAAATAGAACATCATGTAAAATATATTTTCATCTTTATTTAATAATATAAGAAATTTTAACCTTAAATAAAATTCTTTCATGAATAAATTTTATTCTTAATTATGTTTTAAAATGTTATGACCTATTGGGTTTATAAATACATATTTTTTGTTATTATTTCTTAGTGGTCATTTATTCCAATACATGAACCTTGTTTGGATTTCAATGAGTATGCCTTTGTTTTTTCTTATGATATTCCTTATTAATATTTCTGGATGGATAATTGTATTCTATAATGTTCACTTGCATCATGAATTGTATTCAATTTTTTTTTCCTATTATTGTTATTTAGTTTCCACTACACAATACTTTTAATTTTTCTTTTAATCTGGATATCATTATAACATTATAGTTAGCATGGTAGCCATTTTAATGTCTATTGTTCTATTATTAATCATATAAAAGGGGACATATTTGTGTAATAAACCCACTAATATTGTATCATATCTATAAATGAATAGGTTTTGAAATAATGGATTTTTATTTGGATATACTGACTCTATATGGTGAAGGATCATGGTGCACAACATCTACTCAATTTCCCATTTCCCAATATAATGGGCTCAAAGGTGTCTTAAATACATATAAACAGTCCCATTTAATATATCATACAAATTCAATATTCTATATACTTTATTATATTTTGGATATTTTTTGTTATTTTATAAATATTAATTTCTATGATATTAGGATTGGATGATTGTTTATATTTATAAAAATTGTGTTATAATTTCCATGATATTATTAAAAAAAATTATGATTTTGATGATGGGAGAAATTTTTTTGTTATTCCTGAGTAAATTATTTCCATCATATATACATGTGTTTTTAATTAGATTAATTTCATATTCAAAACTTAGACATTTAAAAAAATATTTCATAAAGACTTATGTACTTAATTTTATTGTGTAATAGTTTTTACTCATTTCATAATTTATACTTTGTCTATTTCTTTATTTGTAGGAATCACATAAAACTTACTTTTTTATCTGATAATTTGTTTTCCAACCTTCTAGCATTCATTGATGATTTTCATATTAAAATTGACTATTATTATTTTTTAATTATGTTTTACAATGTTGATTTGAATATAGATTTTATTTCCCTTTATTATAATGGATAGATGATGTATGTATCATACTGATTATATTTTAACTAAGATTCAAAATTATTGGATATTTTTTTAGATATTTAATTTAACAATTCTTCATATGAAGGTTGTACACAATTGTTGTGTTGCAATTTTTTTGGAAGACGATGGTTAAGTCAAGAAGAAGTTAGCTACCATATAACAAAAGATGGATTTCAAAAAAAACTATTGTGTTTGGAATGAAAATGGAAATATGAGACAATATTCTAATGTTAATGAACGTAAAGAAAGAATTTGTATAGAGAAATCGATATTTGATAGATTTCCATTTATGAATCATTATGAGAGAGATAGCATTATAGTGTAAGAAGATAATGATATCAGTACACATGAGGAAAATAATAAAGATAATAATGTTGAGAGAGTGAAAAAATTAATGGATGATTTAAGTTTCCTATATATCAGGAATGTACTAAATGAAAAAGTTTGAATTTTTAATGTAGTTATTTAATAGAAAACACATGTATGGAATTTATAATACTACCATTTATTATATTCTTAAATTTTTGAAGGAATATTTTTTTATCATGCAGATCATCCCTCCAATAATTATAGTATAAAGAAGTTAATTAAGTAGTGTTGATTTTAAACTAATAAAATTATTTCTTGTCAGAAATATTACAGTTTATTTTATGATGAAACAATAGACGTTAATGACTATAAAGAATGTTGTACATATCAATGAAGTAAAATTAATATGGAATTTCATCTCGTCTGCCACATAAATTCACGTGACACATTCCATTGATTCTGAGGCTTTATAATCTATTCATGTCTATATAAATATCAACTAATTTGTGATGGCATAATTTTAATAGAATTAAAGATAATGATGAGTTGGTTCAACATGAAGATGGATTATCAAGGTAGTAATTTTATGTAAAACATCTCAATTTTTCAGTTGATGTTCATAATGTCATGTTGGTCCTATCCTGTTGTAGTTTTACTATGTTTTTTCATATACTTATAACTCATATCATATGGAAAGTTATTATTCATGTTTATAATATTCATTTTTGGATTTATATTAAAAAAACTTTAACTTTCTTGAGTATACTAATATATGGATCTTCTGATCCTGAAAATGATATAGATGTCTAATTTTAAACTTTAATATGAGAGTTGAAGATTATTTGGAATATGGGTGTGTTCATATTCAATGCTTCTTACAAAAATATATTTTAGATGTTTGATGCCCTTTTATGGACTATAAATGTTTTCCCTACTTATTAAATGATTTATGGTTGGGTCATGAAGGGAAAACTATCATCCCCAATTTTTATGAAGATTACATGATTGAGAATACGTAAATATAATCATAGTTTTAGTTTCAATGGAGCCGAAGATTCTTTTAAATGTATCATCAATACTGTAAGGATTACCAAAGGTTTGGTAAAACTACTAACATAGAACAGACACCTCAACGTATGTTAGGAACTGATGTACTTAATGAATTAAAAGATTTTAGTTTTTCATTAGGGAAAAGACAGATTAAATCTAAAAATATTATGAATGTTGAATCCTAATCCACTATTAATTAGAAAGAGAAAATTATATTTTTGTGTTTCCAAATTAGTCTAACAATTTGTTACATCATTGTTTATATGTAATAAACATTGAGAAAAACATATTTAAAATTTCTATTTAAATTCTACTAAATATCAATCATATGAACAAATATAACTTACGATCTCATCAGGACTTGTTCAATTAGGTTATTCATTCATAACTATATCCTATTTGTATTTGTGAAAAAAATGGAAAGTTTATTATGCTTCTTATGTGATGAAACCTTTATAGAAAAATAAATTTCAGGAAGTACTAGAGAATATAATGGTTCTTTATGGGTATTCTAGCAACATATCTAGATTATATGGGAGAAGTTATTTGAATCTAAAATTCCAAAAGCTCATGATTATCACATCCTTCTTCATGAAATTATTCCAACAGAAAATTTCCATTTACTATCCAATAATGTTAGGGTAATGAAGATTCACTTGTGCCATTTTTTAAAGACCTTTTTTTTCTAAAAGTTTATCCAAATATTTCTTGATAAAAATGTAGTAATAAGTGCCTTTAATTTTGTTTAGGTTGAAAAAAATCCTTCATTAGTTTTCACTTGCATGTTGCATTTAACAGTCCATATTTCAACTAAAACACTTCTTGGGGGACCTATTTCATTTTAGTGGATGTATCCAACTAAAATAAATATGTTAATAATGAAATATTATGTCTAAAATAATAATCATCATAAAGCATCCATTGAGAGAGGTTATCTAGCTCAATAATGTATTAATTTTCAATAAATGTATTTTTTGGATTGAGAACAAGACATAATCAGCCAATGAGAAATGAAGATGATAAGTATGGGGAAATTGATCCATCATTTCCATCTCTTCCCCACACAAGAGGAATTCTTGGGTCATATACATTGGCTACATTGATCCCTGAATAGTGAGATATGGAACATCATGTTGTCTAGTTTACTTGTAGTTTGTTTGATGACTATATCAACTAAGTAATTTTAATATTTATATGTTATATCAAAAATTTTCATTTCACATATAACATAAACATTGATTATCATTTTATGTAGGGAACATAAAAACATTATAAGTATAGATCATCATATTTTTCATTTGAGAAGGAGAGAGGATTTTCATATAAATGAGTTTCCTACTTGGTAAAAATCAAATCTACAACCATTAATTTAATAAACATAAAATAAATATGTTAATTTATTTACACTATTCATATATATTTTAAGTATTAATTTTACATGTTGACTTTGTATCTCAAGAATTAAAATCATTCAATTTTGGTCCCAATATTGGGTTCATGAATGAAAATATTTAATAATCGATGGGTATAAATATGTTACAACTGATCAAGAATTAAAAATGACAACATATCTTGATAGTGTTAAGTTAACTGAAACAATAGTGTATTATTCCAATTCATCATATAGTAGGCCTCGATATGAAAACGTGTGATATTATATACTTTTTGAAAAAAATATTTTTATTGGATTACAACGATCATGGTCGAGTCACTATAATAAAATATAAATGGTTTGATTCAATGATGTGACATGGTACATTAATTGATGACTATATATTTAGAGTTATTAACATTACTCAATTCCCAGCTACTGATAAACCATATATTCAAGAATCAACGGAAAAATAAGTGTTTTGTGTGAGATATCATATTATACTAGATTATAGGGTCATTATTGAAGTAATACCATGAAATATTTTTCATGATGGTGGGGATGAAATTGACACCATTTACACCCCCATTTGTGTTGAAAAAATATTGTATTTCATAACTCAAATATTCCCATTAAGAAAATTGATGATGAACCTGAAGTAGTGGTAGGTAATATATAAACGAAACCATATATGTTTCACAATTAATTCAGTTTACCTTAACATGGGTTTCCTAGATCGATACTACTATAATTGATTCACGCTCAAATTAACCCAAGAGATGAAGGTAGAACGGTCCTTGTAGTTTATCTTGTGTTATCGAATCCTCAGAGACCTAAGAAGATACCTATAGACACGTACATTCTATGAACTGTTTTTGGCTATGAAGTGGCCAACATGGGTTGATTTTATATGGGTTTAAAGGATAACTAAAATATTTAAGTGAATTCAATTTAAAATAATGAGTTGATCCTAGGTTATCGCTCAGGGTGGATTAAACGTATTTCATTTTCAATGATTTCAATTTCTTATATTTCAGATGGGTTCATTTAAGAAGATAAAACAACATCATCACTTATTGGTTTAATGCCTACACCCTTTAATACTAATCACATATACACTTTATGGATCAAAGTTTTGAGCACTTCAAGGTAAAGGTTCGTATTAGCACATAAAGTGTGTGGCCTTAAATTTAATAAGGACGATGGAGTTTAAAAATCACCAAATAAAAATCTCAATTAAAGAAATGATTATACATTAATGGTGTGATAAATAACATCCCATCCATCCCCTTGATACTCCCTTGGATCAACCCATAAGTGGGTTAGACCTCCATTGATTCTATGGTTTCAATGGAAGCGGAAAGTAGACTCATGAGGGACGAAATGGAGAAGTAAAGAAAACAATAAAAATAAAATGATCACTCCACCATTGTGTGAATAATTTCACAAGATTTGGTGTGAATAAATTCACACCTTGTGGCAACGGTATCAAATTGAGATTAATAACAACAGAATAAGAGGAGAAGAAGAAATTTTATTAAGAAACTAAATTGAATTGAACAACTTACATGTGAAAGACAAACTTGAGACAACAAAATCGCAACATAACATTACACTTGAACAAAGGACCAAATATTCTTCAATCCTCCAACACCACTACCTTAAATAGGAATTTTTGAGCCCTTGGGTTGAGCCTAAAACAGTCCAAGTCTCCTCAATTAATTGTGGTAGGCCATAGGTGGGTGGAAAGTAAGGGAGAGTTTATTTTTCCACCCTTGACCCGAGGTGGCAGTCAGCTTTCCTTCACCGAACAGACGCGCCTGGAATACCTTATAGATGGCCGAAACAGAGTGGGACATAGATAAATCAAATGGATACCCTGATTTCTTTTAACTTCCTGTAAAATTTTGGCTCATGTGGAGTTGTGGATTCCGAGACATGATCATATTAGTGGGATGTTTTTCTGGGCCGCAAAATCTGGCCCAGAATTTTATCTCTAACTTGGACCGCTTAAATAACCATAATGGAGTCATAATTATCACTGTCTTCTGAATAATTAATTGTTCCTATGTATTTTTTCTAGTATCCGAAGAAATTTGGGCTTCATTGGGCCTGTATTGGGGGCCCCACATCCTCATCAGTTGGCTGGTGGCCAATCTGCCTTCTCCAGAATTGTTTCTTTTCATCGCCAAATAACTCCATCATCCTTTATGAATCATCCATTAATCCCTGAATGAAAAATGTTTAAATTTAAGTGAAGATCCATTTCAAAAAATATCAAATTAAAATATCTATAATTACATTCCTTATAATCAGATGACTCATTGTGCCTAAATTGGTGTACATTAGGCATGAAGTGCACAAATGATGAGAATGGATGTTCAAAATCAAAATCCACTAACTCAGGCCCATAAGATCAAAAATGAACATTTAATACCATTACAATTTAATTAACATATGTGTTTTTATTGGATAATCACACCCCCCCCCCCAACTTGAGATTTTCTAGTCCCGATAAAATAATTCAATGATTTTATTTGAATTCCTTTCTTCAAACACATTATAACAAACAGTGCTCACAATGTAAACTGCACACAAATATATCTTTATAACCTATCAAAATAATTTAAAACAAGATAAATTTAAAAGAATATCCCAATCCCAAGCCCATTACTTTGATCAAATCCATCATCATACTTCATCCAACTCAATTAGGTATAACGATGTGTTGTGAATCACAATAGATATGGGGGTTCATTTTCATTCAAGTGGGATATCATGGAAGCGCTAGGTGGAATAACATTTAATCCTAATATGAGTATTCTTAATTCTTTTTTTTTGTATTTTTTTTGCAATATTTCTATAGTAATGGATATTGCAGTTAATCAAATTAACCTATGTAGCAAGACTTTGCCGATGACTCCCAGACTCAAAGGCCTTAGGGAACCAAGTGAATCCCACATACTCAGGCATCGTCTCGAGTTAACTTAATGAAAAACGAAGTCATATTACCATAAATAGAGATTGAGTGAAAAACTCAGGGATAGAAAACTCTGGAGTCACGATCCCCAAGTGCCTAAAGCCTCACATTTTATCAATCCATTGCTCTACACACAAATTTTTATTCTATTTTATTTTAATTTTTTTTAATACACATATTATTCATAAAAATCAAACCAGCCTATGCTATTTCTTATGGGACCCCAAAAATTCAAATTAATACCCCACAGTCTAGTGTATGTGCATTGTGGCATTTTGATTTAATGGATGATAATAAAAATGATGAAAATTTTCATTGGACAACCAAACTTCCAAAATCAGTGATTTTAAACTTAATCATGAATTAAATTAAGAGTCAAGGTAATAAAAATTATTTTCTATGTAATTTTAATGTGAGAAAAGATGTTATTATATGAATGACAAAGGAATTTTACTTTACTTTTTTTTATCATTGTTTTTTTTAACAAACATTTGTTTCCACACCCCCGAACTTAGAATGAAACTATCCCTAGTTTCGTAAAAAGAAAATAGAGGAGAAGTGGGTGGGGGGAAATGAGTTGGAAAGGGAATGGAACGAGTTCACCTGGTGGCTTCATGATGATGATTTTGGTGCTCCCAAATCACTCTTTGATCTCATGGTAGATGTAGGAACCTCCTTGTTTGAATATGTATCACCAAAAAATAGTCCCTAAACCATACAAACAAGAAAAAACCAAACAAAACAAACAACACAACAATTTATTTAATACCAAGTCTCATCATTTTTATGGTTTTCATTTTTTTGAAATCAACTGATGATACATTATTGTATTTTTAATTTCTAGGTAAGGTAGCACTCAAGGATCACACCATGTGACACGGATGAATATGGTGCTCCCCTTTCGTACCCATCCATACTCATAGTAGAAGAATAGATCAACAGTCTATTTTTAAAATATCAAAATGATTAATAAAAAAAATTGTTCCAAAAAGATAGAAAACATGAAAACCATGTCTTTCCTCCCAAGCATTGCTTTTTTGAACATTGTTAGCCTAACATGGATCCTAATTCTATCAATTTTTTTCTAGTTCAAAGGTTGGATCAGTTAACTCCACCTCTATTTCCTATTTATTGAATGATTTAATGAATGGTTTTAACCTTTGACCATTGACCTTGAAAATGTAACCACTTGTGGGATATTGAATCTCTACTCCCCCATGGGGGTACACCTTATACACTATGTATGTACCTGACCATCTAGACCTTAACTTTCCCAGGTGTAAATAATTTTTTGAACTATACTAGAGAAAAAAATTTCCCGGATCAAAATGTTTGACTTTGATATTCCTTGATTGGTAGGCTTTAACTCTATCTTTATTTATCCTTGAATTTTCATAAGCCTCCATCCTAAGTTCCTCAAGTTCATTAAGATCTAATTTCCTCTTTTCTTTGGCTAAAGAAATGTCAAAATTCATTTTTTTGATTGCCCAAAATGGCTTATGCTCAATTTCAACAGGTAAATGGAATGATTTTCCATAAACCAACTTATATGGGGTCATTACTAAAATAAGTTTATATGCGGTTTGATAGGCCCAAATAGCATCTAAGCATTTCTCAGACCAATCTTTCCTAGAGGGGTTGACAGTTTTTTCAAAAAATTTCTTAATCTCCCTATTTGCTAACTCAGCTTGACCATTGGTTTGAGGATGGTATGCAGTGGAAACTTTATGAGAAATACCATACTTAGACATGAGTGAAGAGAATGGGTGATTGCAGAAATGGGTTCCTTGATCACTGATTATAGCCCTAGGAATTCCAAATCGATAAAATATGTGATCTTTCAGAAATCGGATCACAAAATGATGGTCATTAGACTTGGTGGGAATGTCTTTAACCCATTTTGAGACATAGTAAATAGCTAAAAGGATATAGAGGTATCCCCTAGAGTTTGGGAAGGGTCCCATGAAATCAATTCCCCAACAATCAAAGATTTTAACGACCAGAATGGGAGTGAGGGTCATTTGGTTCCTTTTGGTAATGGATCCTAATTTTTGACATTGAGGACAACTTTGGAAGAGTTGGTAGGAATCCTTAGTGAGGTTAGGCCAGCAGAATCCACTTTGGAGGACCTTTGTAGTGGTTTTCTTTGTGGAAATGTGGCCTCCACATGCCTCCACATGACAGAATCTTATAATGGACTCTTTCTCAGACTCAGGAACACATCTCCTAATGATTTGATCATGACAGAACTTGAATAGGTAAGTATCATCAAACACATAGTGTTTGACATCAGAAAGAAACTTCCTTTGAGCTTGTGTCCCTAGGAATTTTAGAATGACTCCTGTAACTAAGAAATTGGCTATTTCAGCATACCAAGGGCAGTCACTCACAGAGTATAGGTGTTCATTAGAAAATGAATCAGACATAGAAATGTGATTTGAGTTGTCTTTGAATTTTATCCTAGAGAGGTGATCAGCTACAACATTTTCAACTCCCTTTTTATCCTTGATTGTGAGGTCAAATTCATGTAAGAGAAGTACCCACCTAATCATTCTAGCCTTGGCATATTTCTTTTGGAAGAGGTATTTTAGTGCAGAATGGTTGGTGAAGACAATGATGTGGGATCTTAAGAGATAGGACCTGAATTTCTCTAAGGAAAAGACAACAGTAAGAAACTCTTTCTTAGTAGTGGTGTAGTTGATTTGGGCATTATTTAAGGATTTTTATTACAACGTTTCCCTAACACAGCTCCTACAGCAATGTCACTAGCATCACACATAAGTTCAAAAGGAAGGTTCCAATTTGGAGATTTCATGATGGGGGGGAGAGGTGAGAGAGAATTTGAGGGTTAAGAATGAACCCTCACAGCTTTCTGTCCAAACAAATGGAGCATCCTTTACTAGCAGAGCACAAAGGGGACGGGAGATTGAACTAATGTCCTTGATGAATCTTCTATAGAAACCAGCATGTCCTAAGAAAGACCTCAATTCCTTGACAGTTTTGGGTGATGGAAGGTGACGAATGATGTCAACCATGGATTTATCAACTTCAATCCCCATACTTGAGACCAGATGTCCTAGAACTAGTCACTCTTTAACCATGAAATGAAATTTTTTCCAGTTTAGAACAAGATTATTTTCTTCACATCTTGACAAGTCTCTCTCCACATTCCTCAGACATCCCTCAAATGTATCCCCAAACACAGAGAAGTCATCCATGAGGACCTCAATAAAATCCCCTACCATGTCTGAGAAGATTCCCATCATGCACCGCTGGAAGGTTCCAGGAGCATTACATAAACCAAAGGGCATGCATTTGAAGAAAAAGGTGCTGAATGGACATGTGAATGTAGTCTTTCCTTGATCCTCTATAAAGAACTCGATTTTATTATACCCCGAGTACCCATCTAAGAAACAGTACAAGGAATGACATGCCACTCTCTCAAGGACTTGGTCAATGAATGGTAAGGGGAAATGGTCCTTCTTGGTGAATGATTTTAGCTTCCTATAGTCAATGCAGACCCTCCATCCACTACTCACCCTTGTTGGAAGAATCTTTCCATCCTCATTGGTTATCATTGTGATTCCAGCCTTTTTTTGGAACCACCTGGATTGGGCTCACCCGTTCACTCTCAGTTATGGGATATATGATACCAGCTTTTAACAATTTTAGAAGTTCATTCCTTAATAACTCCATGAGATTAGGATTGAGTCGCCGTTGAGGTTGATGACATGGCTTTGAATCAGATTCCAAAACAATCCTATGAGTCCCAATAAGTGGGCTAATCCCGGGAATATCAGACAGGGTCCAACCAATGGCTTTCTTATGTTTCCTAAGGACATATAGAAGAATCCTCTCATGATTGGCTTCAAGAGAAGAAGAAATGACAATAGTATGTGTTTGATTGTCCCCTAGGAAATCATACTTGAGTGTAGTGGGAAGTTCCTTCAATTTAAGATTATGTTGGTTCAGAATTTCAGCAGAATATTGGGACATTGGATCAATATCAATTTATTTTTTTAGAGTTTCGGATAGGATTGATTACCCACATGTAGAAGTTTTAGAAACTAGATTGGGTTGATCAGATTTAGGGAAGGAAGTTGGAGTGGTCTCCATGAAAGTGGTTTCTTGAAAGGTTTCACTGATTTTTGGACCTAAGACATCATCATAAGAGCAATTCGAAAATGATTCAAGCCAAGGAGATAAATTTCCTTCATGTGAACAAAGGAAATCAATCTCTTCCTGACTTAAAAATTCATCATATATTCCTTGATGTTCTATGGATTCATTATCAATGCTTCCTATCATTTTTACTTCATGAATGTCCTCGTCATCCCCTATTTGTGAGATTTCATTATAGATGATCAAGTCTAGACTCATGTTCCCAAAGGTGATGGTTATGTTCCCATTTCGGACATGGATAATAGAGTTGATTGTTGAAAGGAAGGGACGACCAAGGATGATTGGGGTTTGTTCCTTATTTCCTAAGTTTGGATGGTTTTCAAGGACAATGAATTCTGCAGGGTAGATGAAGTTTTCTACCTTTACTAGAACTTCCTTTAAAATCCCCTTTGGAACCCTAATGCTACGATCAGCAAGTTGAAGTGTGACAGATGTTGGTTGGAGTTCTTCTAGTCCTAACTGGTAGTACACAACATAAGGGATGAGATTGACACTAGCACCTAGGCCACACAAGGCCTTGAAAACTTTGCTCTCTCCTAGTTCAACATTGATGTAAGGGCAACCCGGGTCTTTAAAATTAGTAGGAATGGTCCCTTGAATGGTGGTACTCACATTAGTAGCCAAAAGGACTTGCTTTTTATGTGAAAATTTTCTTTTAAAAGTGCACAGGTCCTTAAGTTACTTTGAGTAGGCAGGTATGGTTTAGATTGCATTGAGAATAGGAATGTTCAACTTGATTTGTGAGAAGCTTTCCTTCAATTTTCACTCAATTTAGGCTTGGTTTTCCCCCTCATGCGTTGAGGAAATGGTGAAGGTTGTTGGGTTATTTGTTGAAGAGTTGTTTCTTTGACAATGTTATCGTGTTTTTTAGTTTGATCATTTGGTTCATTTGAATTTTCATCCAAGTTTGAATCTTTAGGTAGGTTTTGAATTAGTTGTTCAGGTTTCTCAATTGATTTCCCACTACTTAAAATAGGCATAGCCTTTAGTTGTTCATGAGTTGTTTGGGTGCAACTTGAATCTCCTTTTGAAGTTGAGGATGGCACCTCCTGAGTAGGCATGGGTGTAACGACCCAAAGTTTCATTAATGGAAATCCCTCTTGATCAAATTAAATTTCTGTTTATGTTTATAAAAAATTTCAACTTCTTTGGTTTTATGTTATGAATTTTGACCATTGCTAATATAGCCGTTGAACAGTGATCACATGATTAGTATAAATATAGTGGTTTACAAATCCAATTTACTCAGACAAAAGAAGTGATGGCCTCGTCCAGTAGAATTTAGCCGTATAAAGCCCATTTGTCGGAGCTCAGAAAAGAGGTGAAGTCTTTGGGCTTCGCCCTTGACCAAGCCCAAGCTAATCTTCATCATGTCAAGCTCGAACTTGACCGTCTATGGGAAAAGTGGAAGTTGATTGAAATTACCACTCGAGCGATGTTATCTGAGCCACCCCAAGAGTCTGTCACCATCGCACACCTTACCCTTAGGTCTTATGTGGCTATTTTAAGGGGTTATGTAACAAATAAGTAGTACTATGTTCATGTACATTATTTTTTGTATATAATAATGAATATAATTTCTAGTCATTTTTGATACATTGTAAATAGTTTTTAAAGTACAAATAATTTTTTTAGTTATTAGTTAATTAAGAATTCTATTTTATTAAATTAAGGGATTTTTGAATTAAATAATATTTTAATAAACTATTATTATTATTATTAAATTATTTTTTATTAAATATAAATGATCTTATAATTTTATGAATGCAATTATAATTTTTATTAAGGTTTGAAAGCCATTTTCGTCAAAACCCATGAATTTTCAATAAATAGCGATTTTTATTTTAAAAGTTAAAATTAACATATTTATAAAATTATTTAGATAAAATAAATGTTATTTCTGGAATCAAGACGTCAAAATTATCCAACGGTGAATTTTTCATAATTTTCTGAGACAGTCAAATTTTTGGGTAAAAATTAAATATCGTTTAAATATATAATGTGTTTTATGGCATCATAATGACCCAATAGTGATGTAATAAAATACTATAATCTTTATGTTTGGCCAATATATGTTTTACCATTAAAATAATGTGATTTTAGGTTTGTTTGAATTACTTTTCAAAGCATTAATGGACCCCTTAACACTTATTCAACACCTTGCCTTTTTAAATTAATTTATATGGGAGTGTGACTCAACTCCACATAATCAACCTTATTATTTTAAGAAGTTCGGACCTTGTACATATAAAATATAGTTTTCCTCTTCCCTTTTCCAAAAACCATAGGCAAAAACCATGGTACGGTTTGTGGTTTGGATTAATTTAATATAAGGGGTCCCAAACCTAAATAATAAAGAATTCCCTTAACTTTCCTATACAAACCCACCCAAGATCCCACTTCCTCCTCACTTAAAACCTTTGAAGATCATACAAACTCCGCCCTACTCTCTCTAGAATCCTCCTAATGTGTCCCAAGCTCCCAATAATCCTCTCTCAAGCCACTCTAAAGCCTTTGGAAGAACACTTCCATGTAAGGGTTTTTTCTTCCTTTCTCATCTTTGTCAATTTTATTTAAGTTTTATTTCCCTTTTAATTTCAATTATAAATGTTGGGGTATGGTTTTGAACCTCCCCATACTTCCCTATTATTGTTTGAATGATGGTATACCCCTTTCTCTCTCATTAAATGCCTCCCATGTACACCCGTTACTATGCTGAAATTCAGAAAAGAACTTCTCTCTCTTCTTTTACATTCAAGAAATAATTTTGTATCATGAATCTAAATTCCATTACAATTGTTGGGACATGTATCTATATAGCCTCATTAATGTCCATTACTTGTAAATATGATGAGGAACCCCTTTATCTCTCATCAACCATTTTTATGAATTCTTATGTCACGCCGTTACGCTGCTGAAATCGCACTGATTTTCTAGGTCAATGCCATTGTGTAGTGGATACCATGCCCATTTATCCATCAAGGGTATTCACCTTTATGTACATTTACTTATTTATTACAAAGTTTCATGTATGAATTCCACATTCCTTTATCATGGAATAAATGATTATGTTTTATGAATCCATGTTTTATGATCCATGTGACACACTTATGCATGAAATGAAATGTTTAAGAAGGGTGCGCCCTTATAGCGCTCCAATGCATTGGGTAAAGTATAGTATAATGATATGTCATGGGAAATGAGCGTTGACTCATTCTAATTCAAGTTAAATGAGGGTTTACTCGTGCTTTATGTGCAATGAGGATCTACTTATGCTCCATGTGCAATGAGCCTTGGCTCATACTAATTCCATGTTAAGTGTTGTTGCCACATTTCCATGTTATGATTATCATGCTTTACCAGGACTTTATGTTCATGTTTCTCTTATGATCTATTGATATTCCTGTTGTCTAAAATGTATTTTACTACTCATTTTATTCCATATGTACTACCTTACTTTGCTTTATATCTCACCCTTTTCTTATGCATGTCCTCAGGTTATCCCATGCAATGCTAAGTATGAGAGAATGTAGTGGTCATTAAAAGGAAGTTTTCAATAAAGATGTTGTATTTCATGTTTTAAGTTTTTATGTAATGATCATAATCCCCAAAGGCACTAAACCTCTTGATCTTCTTTGTTGTATCAAGTGATGTTTTATGTAATAAATCATGTTTATGTTTGTAATAAAAGTAGAGTTGTCATAATGGGTGCCTTTCCATTTTTGATGGTTTGAAGTTCTTGTTTTATGGAAGATACTTCTGAGTTCATCCTCTCCATTTGTTTACACAGTTTTTCTAGTAGGCTTTGTGGAACAGTTTGGGTTGGTGCTTGAGAATATTGGTTTATCACAGGGGGGGATGTTTTGGAGGTGGGATGGTTTGTTGAAAATGTACCAGTGGCTGTTTGTATTGGATAGGTTGTGTTTGGAACTGGTTATGGGTTTGGTAGTTCTGATGGGGGTAAGGATTTTGTCCTTGTGGTTGGCTAGGTTGTTGGTTATCTTTCCAGCAGAATCCTGGGTGGTCATTATACCTTGGGTTGAGGTTGTTTTGGTATTGAGGCTTTTGAAAGTTCAAGGCATTTACTTCCACTGGGGGTCCTCCTAAAAGAACATCCTTGATGGATGGAATGGTTGGGCAGTTTTCTATCTTATGGTCATGTTTGTCACAAATTGTGCAAACAGGGTCAATAGTTTGGATTTCATTGACTTTCCTAAGGTATATTTCTTCAACCTTCCTAGAGAGTGATGCGAGTTTATCCCTAAGGATTTCTTGTTCTCTAAGTGTATGAATTCTAGTAGTTCTTTGTGGCTTTTCAGAATAAGGTGAAGTTCCCCATGTTTGGTTTTGTTTATAAAGGCTTTCTAAATACTCGTAAGCATCATTTGGGGATTTGTTTTTAAAGGTTCCATTACACATCAAGTCAATGAATTGTTTATTCCTTGGACCCAACCCTTCATAGAAAATTATCACTTGTTCAGGTATAGAAAAACCATGGTGTGGAACCATGTTTAGAGTGTCCTTGAACCTCTCCCATGTTTCATAGAATGATTCTCCCTCTTTTTCAAAAAAATATTGGATGCTCTTTTTAGGTACAATTGTTTTGTGTTGGGGAAAGTATTTATTGTAGAATTCTCTTTGAAGTTGGTCCCAAGAGTTTATGGATGATGGTATCAAATTTTTTAGCCAATTTTTAGCACGATCCTTTAAATAAAAAGGAAATATCCTCATCTTAACTGATTCTAGTTGATGTGGGGGACACATGGTTTCTACAATGTCGTTGAACTCCTTAATGTGAAGGTAGGGCATTTCAGACTCCATTCCATGGAATGTGGGAAGATGGTTTAGGACATGGGGTTTAAAGATGTAGTTGGAATCTCCTAAGGAGTTGTGTCTAATGCATGAGGGGTCATTGTTCAAAGAAGGTGTGAGGTTTTCATTCATGGTTTGATCAATTGCATTCCCCAAGTTTGGGGCTACCTCATTTGGGTTTCCATTTTTGTTTCCACCCAGGTTTATGATTTGGTTTCTTTGAAGACACTCCATTGAAATTGGCTCAATTTTTGACTCTAGGGTATTCGGGTCTAGTGTAAACAAACCCTTAGGATCACTTGACTCACCAATCCTAGGACTTTCCACCTTAACAAGTCTTTTTGAGTTATCGCAGGTGTAGGCGGTCGTGCGCCAAAAGAAAAAAAAAGTGAGAAAGGGAAAAGATAAGAGATCTTGGGTGAGAATAGAAGAATGGGGGTGAGGAAAAAGCTTTTGGTCTAAGGTACTTACTTGGTCCACGGAAATGGCACCAAAATTTTATTGATGCTCAAATTTACCCAAGAGATGAAGGTAGAATGGTCCTTGTAGTTTAGCTTTGGTTATCGAATCCTCAGAGACCTAAGAAGAAACCTATAGACCTGTACATTATATGGATTGTTTTTGGTTATGAAGTGGCCAAATTTGGTGTATTTTTTATGGGTTTAAAGGATAAATAACAGATTTAAGTGAATTCAATTTAAAATAATGAGTTGATCCTAGGTTATCGCTCGTGGTGGATTGGACGTATTTCCTTTTCGTTGATTTCAATTTCATTTAAGAAGATAAAACAACATCATCACTTACTGGTTTAATGCCTACACCCATTAATATTAATCACCTATACACTTGATGGATCAAGGTTTTGAGCACTTCAAGGTAAAGGTTCATATTAGCACATGAAGTGTGTGTCCTTAAATTCAACAAGGACGATGGAGTTTAAAAATAATCAAATAAGAATCTCAATTAAAGAAGTGATTATACATTAATGGGGTGATAAATAACATCTAATTCAGCCCCTTTATACTCCCTTGGATCAACCCATAAGTAGGTTATCCTTCCATTTATTCTATGGTTTCAATTGAAGAGGAAAGTAGACTCATGAGGGAGGAAATGGAGAAGTAAATAAAACAATAAAAATAAAATGATCACTCCACCGTTGTGTGAATAATTTAACGAGATTTGGTGTGAATAAATTCACACATGGAGGAAACGTTATCAAAGTGAGATGAATAAAAACAGAATAATAGGAGAAGAAGAACTTTTATTAAGAAAATAAAGTGAATTGAACAACTTACATGTGAAAGACAAACTCGAGACAACAAAATCACAGCATAACATTACACTTGAACAAAGCACCAAAGATTATTCAATAATCCAACACCACTACCTTAAATAGGTATTTTTGAGCCCTTGGGTCGAGTCTCCAATAGTCCAAGTCTCCTCAATTAATTGTGGTTGGCCATAGGTGGGTGGAATGTAAGGGAGAGTTGATCTTTCCACCCTTGACCCGAGGTGGCAGCCAGCTTTCCTTCACCGAATAGAAATGCTTGAAATTCCTTTTAGATGACTGAATCAGAGTGGTCCATAGAATAAAAAAATGGATAAACCGATGTCTTCTAATTTCCTGTAAACTTTGGGCCCATTTGGAGTTGTGGATTTTGAGATATGATCGTATTAGTGGGTAATTGTTTTGAGCCACAGAATCTGGACCAGAATTTTATCTCTAACTTGGGCCGCTTAAATAACCATAATGGAGGCAGAATTAGCACTGTCTCTTGAAGACGTATCTATTCCCATATAAGTCTTCTAGATTCCTAAGAAATGTGGGCTTCATTGGGCCTTTATTGTGGGCCCCACATTCTAATCAGTGGTCTGGTTTCCAATATGACTTCTCCAGAATTATTTCTTTTCATCGCCAAATATCTCCATCATCCTTTATGAATCATCCATTGATCCCTGAATGAAAAAGGTTAAAATTGAAGTGATGATCCATTTCAAAAAATATCAAATTAAAATATGGATAATTACATACCTTATAATCAGATGACTCATTGGTCCTAAATTGGTGTACATTAGGCATGAAGTACACAAATGATGAGAATGGATGTTCAAAATCAAAATCCACTAACTCAGGCCCATAAGATCAAAAATAAACATTTAATACCATTAAAATGTAATTAACATATCTGTTTTTATTGGACAATCAATAATTAATTTAATTTGGTTTCATTTTGGAATGATATGTTTATTTTAGTAATATATATATTCATTTCGTATAATTAAATTTTTTTCAATTTAGAAAACCATGTTTAAAATGGTTTTTTTAAACTTAGTTTTAAATTATAGCTACTAAAACTTTCTATGACATTTTCATGACTTATTTGGATTCTATGTGGTATGAAAAAAATTACAAACTATTTCTAAAAAATGTACATTTCTTTCTTATGAATATTATGAAAGATATTGAAGAAGTTCAAACGAAGTGGTTTTTTGATAATGATTGACTGATGTGTGAGTTAGGGTTCAATCCTCTATTTACCATAGTAATTATAATAATTGTAATATTTTACTTATAAATTAAATTTACTGTCAATTTCTGATTCTTAATAATGTTTTTTAGGGGCATCCATCTCAGTTAGAGACAAATTCTCATCAACCTACTAGTATGGATCTGAGTGGGGGTACTCATAGAGCTAAATAAATAACTCATTGTACCCGTTCACACCCTGACCTACTAGTAAAATCCCCATCTACCACACCTTTTCATCCTCCACTTGAACCTCTAGGGATGTTCCCACCCATTCCTCCATCATCATGTCATTTAGCATCCTCATCTCATACCATGTATACACACCCTATAGGGATGTTCCCACTTATTCTATATCCATATCCTATGATGTTTCCCTATAACTTTTATCCTTAACCTTCCATTTTTTCACCACCTCCATATCCTCCTATCCATCCAAGATCTGTTGATGTCCTTCCTTTAGTTTCTACTCTAGTGAATGTAGATCCCATAGAGCATGAATTCGAATGGGAACATCCTTTAAAGGCTATTGATTTAGAAGAACCCATTGATCCATCAGATCATAATGAGCATCCCGTATCTTGTTTTATTTATTATAAGTGTGTCAAATATATCACATCATTTTTTTTATTTTGTATTGTGACTTAATTCTTATTGTTTTTCCTTTTATTTTATTTAGTGGGATCTTATAATAGGCGATGTGGGTGTACCGATATGTGTGAAGCCTAGAATATCCAAACATAAATAATGGTCGACTAAAATGATGAAAATCATATGATAAGTAAAAAATTACAGGCAATGTAGATGTTTTATGTGAACTGTAACCAAGTGCAATGATATAATTCTGGTGTTACTAGTGTCATGGATGAATATCAATAATGAAATCATGGACCAATCAGGGGAGGAGATATGGGTAAGAATATTTTTTAAATTTATATCTATATTATTTTTGTACTTATATGAATTAACACGTTCATTGCAGCTTCAATTAAACATTCCTAATAGTAAATCTAATAAGGTTTCACATCTGATGGATCTCAGGGAGTTTTGGCGATCATATAAGAATGAGTTATATTTTGGTTTCAAGAGTAGACTTTATTCTCATTCAGAGAATTTACTAATATTCCCTGATTGTCTAATAACCCAATATCAATAATAGATCTCATATTGGAAGATTGATGAGTTTAAGTTGTTCTTAATATTTAACGGTTTTCATTGAAAATATAATTCTTATAAATTTTGTTGAATTTTTGTTTTTATTATGCATCAGATAAAAATAAAAAGAAAACGATGATACTAACTATTTTCACACTTTAGTGTGCACTATAATTTATAAGAATGAGAGGCACCTGGTACATTATTATAAATATAAAAAATATACATATTTATATTTTATCTTAAGTATAAGGGATTTATTTGATGAAAAAATATACAAATTACCAAATGACCAAATGGAAAAATGAAAAAATGACCAAATGAACAAATGTCCAAATGATCGAATTCCCAAATGACCAATGAATGAATTAATGAATGACCAAATTACCCAATGACAAATTGTTCAAATGGCCAAATATCCAAATGGCCAAATGACCAAATAAACAAATGCACAAATGGTCAGATTCCCAAATGACTGAATGGAAAAATGGTCATATAGCCAAATGGAAAATTGGCCAATTAGCCAAATTCCAAAATATCTAAATGCCCAAATGGAAAAATGCTTAGTAAGACAAAATAAAAATATCCCAATTTTACAATTTCCCAATTTCCCAAATTCCAAAATTGTTAAATAGGTAAATGGAAATTTTTTTAATATCCTTATTTCCCAATTTCTCAAATTTCCAAATTCCCAAATGGAAAAAATTCCAAAATAGCGAAACAGGAAAATGGAAAAATGACTAAATGGCCAAATAAAAAAGTTAAAAAAAATGGACAAATTTCGAAATGGATGAATTCCCAAATATCCCAATGTCACATTTCCCAATTTCCCAACTCATCAATTTCATAATTTCCAAATTGCCCATTTTTTCAATTTCCCTATTTTTTAATTACTCAATTGCCCAATTTCTCAATTTCACAAATCCACAAATCCTAAAATAACTAAATGGACATTTGGAAATTCAAAGTTTCCAATTGATTAGGTGTCCTAGTCGAAAGGTTCCCAAGTGTCGAAGTGTCCAAATGAAAAAATGTTCCATTTCCCAATTTCCCAATAGCCTAATTTCCCAATTTCCTAATTTCCTAATTTTTGGATTGTCCAAATCTCCAAATACCTAAACTCCCAAATGACTAAATGGTAAAATGGGAAAATTACCAAATAGAAAAATTCCCAAATATCCAAATACTCAATTTTTCAAATAGAAAATTGGAAAAATTCTCAATTGGAAAAATGCCCAATTGGGAAAATTCCCAATTGGCCAAATGCCAAAATTACCAAATGACCAAATATCCAAATGGAAAAAATGGTCAAATGCCCAAATGCCTGAATGGACAAATTCTCAAATAGCCAAATTACCAATAAACCTAACTAAAAAATGAACCTAATTACCAAATGACCAAAATTGTTTAGTCACTGAATAAAAAAACATAAAAAATATTGAATTTTCCAAATTCTCAAATTCCCAAATGGATAAATGGACAAATTTACAAATAAACAAATGACCAAATTACAAAACAAACTAACCAAAAAATGATCCTAATGAACAAATGATCTAAATTATTAAGTGACCATATAACCAAATAACATAACACAAATAAAACTGGACAAAAATAAACATACAGTAGAAATTAATATCATACTCGTGTTTTTTATTCTAATTAGTAAGTATTGATTATATTATTTCACTATTATTAAAGTTATTATCAAATTTATATTTAGATGATTATTCATTTAATTGATTTATTCAATATTTATAATTTAATTAATCAATGGTTTATCAATTTTATATTATTCAATAATTTACTATTATTGTTATCAATATCATTTATAGCAAGAAGCATTGATCATCAAAGATCATGTTCCTCGAGAAAAATAATTTTTATAGAGTAGGAAGAAAAAATATAGAAGTGTTTTAAATACACAAACAAAAGAAAATATTATAAGTATTTTTATAAATATTTCATAATTTAATATCTTGTTTTTATTTTTAGCAGTGTGCTCTGGATTCCCTAGATGAGAAATAAGATGAAAACTTTGGGCCAATTGGTCATTTTGGAGATGAGTTCAATTAGGAGAACTTTTGGAGAGTCTGATATCAATTTGAGAAAAACCTTATATCCACTAGGAATTTTCCCAGATCAAGAACCTCTCAAACTTCTCATGCCAACAAGATGCAAAATTATCATGTAGAATAATTTAAGTAAAAAAACTATACATAAGCAAGAAAGAGGTAAACTAGCCACCAAACACTTATAGAAATCTAGGTCAGTTATATGTCCATCACTTTCAATAGTGGATTATGATGTTCTTGATTCTTATATGGAATCAATGTGTTCTTTATATAATGCCCTGACTGATTTTAATGAGGGTCATAGTGGAAGTCAATCTGATGGTATGGATACTGGTGGTAGTGGTGGTGATGGTGATAATTATGATGATTGTGCTCGAGGTGCTGATGTGGGTGATAATTATGATGTCAATGGTGGTGATTAAGTATATATTTATCCCCTATATTTTTTAGTTTATGAAAATTTAAAAGTGTTGATTATTAAAACTAGTTGATGATATGGATTTTTTATGTGTGTTGTAGTTTATAAATTGTTTTAAAACTATTTATTACTTTATGGTTGAGTTCTAAATGTTCAATAAGTGTACTATATTAAATTTGTTCCATGGTTTTTAATTTATTTTCATATTCTATGAGAGGTATGGGACAGTGTTGTTGTTGTCCAATGGGGTAGGTCTTTATACACATGGATCACAAAACCATGGGTATACCTGAATTGTGGGCACCCATAAATTCCCAAAGTTTCAAGAACCATCAGTATATAAATATTCCAATGGTTTCAATTTAACTATGGTTATTAATAAATCTTCAATGGTTATATCCAGGTTATCTATAGAAACTGTACGTATAGCTATATACCGATGACTTAAGCACCCACTATTCAATAAACCATGGGTATAGCATGTACCCATGATTTTCTAGGCTATAATCATGGTTTAGAAATGTGGGTATATAAGACCCAAAAATTTTATGGTATGTAGATTTTTTAAATTTTAAATATTTGATAGCTTATGTTGCACACAACACCAAGCATCAACAAACAACAATATACAATTATATTATTATTTAAAATTAAATTATCTTCATCCCTTAAATTTGTGGTTATGAATAGGATTTTCTAACTTATGAAAATATATTATTGAATTAATTTACTACCAATTAATTATAAAAAAATATAAACACCAATTTAATTTAAACCAAATGTTTTTATAAAAACTATTTAAATGTTCACAAGAGTTTTTTATATCAATAAAATTAACTAATAAATGTTTTTAGAATATACTAATATAATGTCTATATATATAAATTCAATATAATGTTTTACATTAATCCTATGTGTTTTCTATACATTATATAAGAACAAATCCAATTTTTCTCAAAAAATATGTATTTTTATGAAAAGATACTTTTACCACCTTTCGATGGAACACTTGTTTAAAATATAGTTCTTGACACTTTTTAAAATCATATTTGAAAAAATAAACTTATTATATTTAATATGAATATAAACGTTTAATTTGGTTTAATGTTTCGTATTTTTCTGATAAGTTTCGTTTTTTGATTAATAGTGATAAAATATGGCATTTTAACTGATTATGGGTTTTCCATTTAAATAATTAATAGTGTTAAATTATATTTAAATTGGTTTTAAATTATAATTATATCATTTTTTTATAATCTAATCCAATTTAGTTTACTGGAATCACATTCACATTGAATTTTGATAAAAATAATTCAATATTTTGAACAATTTTACTTTTAAAATCTATTTTCTCATTCCGTCAATGGGATTAATTTTATATTAATTACTATTAATTATGTGTTTTTAATTTTTAAAAATGGATTTGATATTTGGATTCATAAGGTTCAAATTTATTAAATAGGTACCATTTATTCTTATGTAAAATGAATAGTAAGTTTAGTAATTTTTATTACTATAGTTAAGGGAAAATTGGGTAATTTTGGGTAAAAATAATATTATAACGACTATAAATTGACCCTAACACTTTCTCAAATTTTATAATATGAGTGAATTTAGTCCATAAACATTTTATTTTTGGATATATGACCATTCTTTTATTAAGTGATTATAAACCTTATAATATTTTATTTAAAGAAAAGTCAAAGTTGTCATATTCATGATTTTAATAATTGTAGCATTTTATTTATGGTGTTATCCTGAAGGAATATTAAAATATAAATATTTATTTTAAATATAAAATTATTATATTCATTATTGTAATTTAATCTTAATCTTTATGAAATAAATAATTACCATAAAGGATTATATAATGATGATGCATTAATTGTTTTATTAATGGGAATATCAAATAAATGATATTAAAAATATTAAAACAAATATAATTTTATATAATTAATGCATATTATAGATTATGTTGATATATTATGGATTCATTAAATTATTTTCATTGAATTTATCTAGTGTATTAACTTTTTTTAAATGTCAATGTAATGAATAGTGTTAAAAGTGACATTAATGTTATAATAAAATAAATAATATTTTATTAAATGTTATAAATTTTATATAAAAAATTGATCCAAATTATTTATATAATATTTAATATTTCAACTATTTTCCATTTATGGGTTTTTTTTCAATGTATAGTAACTGTATTGACCCTTAAAGAGTAAAAACACATGTTGTCACGGTAAGAGTTAAATAGGGTTAAATAATGGTTAAATCCAAAAGAGAAGGGTAAAAATTTGAATTAAACTTATATATAAATTGTTTTTGAGATTATTTCGACCCATAGATATCTCATATTTTAAATAAATCACTTTTTCCAATTTTGTAATTGAAAATTAATTAATATTAATTTAATATTTTGTGAATTTCCTAAAGTACCCATCACCTCAATTGTAAAAGGGAACCTCATCCCTCACTTCTTCACAACACTTTGAGCCTTCTATATCAACCAAAACGAAACCATTTATCTTTCAAAAATATTTATCTATGTTTTTTATGACCTTTTCTTCCAAAAATAGCTACTCCAAATCCCATTAAGAAGATATTTAAGGGATGCCCGTCGAATAAGAGGTAATTGTTTTACTAGCTCATTCAAATTCATTTCTTATTCTACTGGATCTCCATGTTTTTTTACCATAATAGAGTAATAAATCCAGTATCATATATATTTTAAGGTTTTATTTTTATTATGGTATAACCTTATCCCACCTTCTATCCATCCTACTAAAAATCAAATCACTGTGCGTGTGTACGTACGACTTACCGTCTCCATGTCGTAGTGTAATTTTTTCCATCATCAATTTATTTGGATGGGTATAATGATGGATATATTTAATATAAATAAAAAATAATACATGATATTTATTATTTATAATAAATATAACATCCAATTCATTACCTTTTCAACATTAAAGGAATGATATCGTCGCTCGTGCGTACATACAGTCTATCATCTCAACGATGATATGTGATTAATTTTCCATGTTAACCATTTAATAATGATTATAAAAATATATATAATGAATAAATATGATAAATATTAAATTAATATAATTATATACATGAAATAAATCTATCTTATTCCTAATAAAGTATATTTACATGACAAAACATGCCTAGGAAAATGACGCAGTTAACACACGAAAAAAGTGTAATAAAGAAAATATTATTAAGAAAATAATATTAGATGATAATATAGGATATCATAAATATCGATATGGCCCTTGTATAAATTATTAACAGAATTTAAACCATTATAAAATAATTTAATTCATGTTAAACTAAATGAATTTATAAGGTAACATTTATTTCACAATATCATTATTATTAGAGAATGTATAAGTTTAAGTCTCCACTAGGGAACATTTTTCTTCCATTTACATGTTTTATAAAAATGGTTTCATAAATATTTTTACCTTTATCCTTCAAATTTTTAGATTTTTTTAACCATTTTCAAATTTTTATAAAATGGTTGGTAATGAATCTTTTTTCATTTTACAAATGAGGTACTTTATGACTTTTTAAAAAAAAATTGATGGACTGTTTTTTAACTTATACATCATGAGATGATTTTTTCCCTATGATGATTCCTTAATTTTTTGAAGATAAATTTTAAATTTTAAATCTATTTTAAAATGAAATTTATTTATTTTACAAATTCATGGTTTTTAAATAAATTATTTTAAATCAAAGAGGTTATTTCTATTAATAAATTTTGAATGATTTTATTAGAGTATTTTCACCTATGTTGACTTATTTTTTTTGATCTTATTCTTGATTGAGGTTCATCTCATTTCATACTATCTACTATATTTTATTAAAGGTATTATGATCATTTTGACTTTGGATGTTCTATTTTTATGCCATTCATGGTTTTTTTAAGTATTCACATTTCATGTGCTATTTTTTTATTATGAGTGATTATATAATTTATGCTTCACCATTTTCACATGAGGAATGTATTGGACTTAATAAATGATGAGTTAGGCCTACTATATCCCATTTATTAATCAATAGGTCTTATGAGACAAAATATATTGGGTATTGGTTAAGGAATTACCCATTTATGTTTGGTGTCTTCATCAAATCTTTGATGATATATTTATGATGTCGGGCATTATGCATTCCCTCATTATGAGATTAGTTATTGATATTCGCTTTGATTATTTGATTAATAGAATAGGCATGTGTTTATTTAAAAGGAATTATTTTATTTTCATTTATTATTTCCATATTATGTTCAATCTTTTATTTAAATGGATTCTATTTCAGTTATAAAAATTTCTTTACTATTTATAGTTATTTATTTAGAATTGATTCCATTATATAGTTACACTTATTGAGAATCTGAGCTCACCTCTTTCTTATGATTTATTTTCCCCAATATTTCAAGATGTATATTATGATAGATATGAACGGTTAATATAGCATAATAATGGTGTTCTCAAAGGATTTAGTATGATGTATTTTATATTTTAAATTTTAATGTTGGATCATGTATATAATCTGGTTTCCAAAACCACTAAACTTATTAGACCATTGGGATTTGAATCATGTATATATGCCAATGTAATAAAGTAAGGCATTGGCTTAGAGATATTAGGGTCTAGGTAATTAAAGTTGGAATTAGATAAAGTTTACCAGAATCCTTGGGAACTAGATTTATGAAAATATATATTAGAGAGTGAAACCCTGTGATAGAATTTGGAAACATATCCATATAAAATTATCTTATTATTTAGAGATTAGTTATACCTAAATTTTCAATTTGGGTTTTGATATTCACTAGTTTTGAGATGATACATTATCTTTCATAATGTTATGATTTCATCTAGTGTTTAACATTTTTTTATAAATGGTTCCTAGGGAAATGAATAGAACCCAAATCAACCCATGTAATCCATGTAGGTATTTCCCACTTAATAAAGATAATGATGTTTGAGCTCTAGATGCAACAGATGTTGAACAACATATATCTATACTGGGACATCTAACTCAGTTTATGAACAATAACTTTACCCATATGGATTATCATGATCCCTAACATTGTGGAACAATGTTAGACGGCTTTATGAGATAATAACCTCTATCATTTAATGGGACTAAAATCTATTTTTAGCTAAGAAATGGATAATTTAACTAGAAAAGATATTTCTTACATTGTGAATTAAGGAAAGAGAGAGAGTTTTCACAAAAGATTATTTTCTTTCTGGATATCAGGATAAATAGTGTCCATTTATTCAAAACACTGGGGATGATGAGGAAATAGGAAAAATAGTATAAATGGATTTTAAAGAAATTTTATTTGAAAAAATATTTTACTCGAAAACAGTGAGCAGATATAGAGAGACAATTTAAAAGTTTTAGGGAAAATGATGATGATAATGTTCAAAAATATGAATCCAAATTTACAAGGTTATAAATTCATGTTATGGAATATGTATGTGGCCCAAGGAGTAAGATTGGTCATTTATTTGATGGGTTAAATCAATTAATCTTAAAGGTGTTGGTCTCCCAAACAGTATTATCATACGACAATATAGTCTCATGTGTTATCAAGATAGATAAAGAATTCTCTAATTCTTATGACTTTAAGGGAAATTAAAAGAAAAATAGAATGGCAGACCAAGAGACTAATAAAGGGAAAATGGAAAGAAGGATTTTCCCACATGGGATATTTGTGGGAATAAACACCCTGGTACTTTCTTTAAGGGAATGGGAGATTGTTACCAGTGTGGAGAGAAATGTTAATAAGATAGTGATTGTAAGGGAAAGAAAGAATCTATAAATGTTAAAAGTTTTAACTATAAGGTGATTGGGTAATATGAAAATTAATTTCCCTTTCATCAACAAAATATATTTTAAAAAAATAAAAGTAATCAACATAAAGATTAGGTTGTTACTAAAGTCTAAGTTGAATAAATAATTTTTTTGTTTGTTTTTTTATTGAATAAATATTTTATGATATTCTGGTTATAATACTCATGATATATATAAGAACTATACTATAGTACCTATTATTTATAGATTTTTAATAATGCATGTTATCATAAATTTTTCAAAGGTGATAATGGTATTCAAATATTTGTTATGTGAAAAAAATATATGTATTAAGTTGTTTGGGGAAACTCTATTGTTAAGTTGATTTTGAAGATTTTGTGACCTTTCTTATAAATTTTTTGACATATGTATTTTGGTTGAGCCTTAAGGTTGTAATAGATTAAGTTGAACATTGGATATTATTGTTTGAGAATAAAGTATGATTTATTGGATACTTTGAGATAACCTTTATGGTTTTAGTAAACTTATAGAGTATGAAAAAACTAATTTCAGACCTTATAATTCATTGAATGTGCTTTAGGCATTAAAATTAATCCAAAATATTAATGAATAGGTGTATTAAATGATGTTAAGATAGATCAAAGCTCAAACAAAGGATTAGATTACGCTTAGTACATAGAAAGAAACCAAGTAAGTTCTTAGTTGTATAGTAAAATAATCAATTAACTCTAGGAATAGAATTTGGAATGAAAAACACTATTCATTTAATTTTTCTACCAAAAAATCAATGGCCTCTTTATCCCATCACAGATTTATCATTTTGTGGTGGTAGACTTTATGATGATCATGTTCTCTATTACTCTGAATTAGAATTTGAAAGTTTGATTTCTCTTCCATGTACTGGTTTTCACTTAACTCTAATTTTATGCTATTAAAAACCTAATTTCTTGTTGACCTTCTCATTTCTCATTCCCTCTTATTAAGAATATTTTTTAATACCCCTTTTTCTAATGTGGGTTTCCCATAAAAGAATTTTCAATTATCAACCTTTGATTTTGGAAGTGGAATTTTAAATTGTAAGGCTGTAATTTATTAATGAAGTTGAGAATATAACACCCTAATATTATATGGCATGCATATTTTTAAAATATAATCACTTCGACAGCTGAAATTACATGCAACCCCAAGCTTAAATGAATAATGATAAACATTTAATATTATTATTTAAAAAGAAATTAGCTCTCCAACTTTAAATTGGTGGTTATGAATAGGATTAAATAACTTGTGAAAATATTTTATTGAATTCGTTAATTACCGATTAATTAAAGATAAATATAAAAAAAATTAAAATAAATGAATTGTTTTTATAAAAACTTTTTAAATTCACACAAGTGTGTTTTATACAAATATAATAAATAAATCAAACTTTTTAGATTATACTAATAAAATATATAATTATATATATACATATATAATATATATTCAACAAATTATTTAACAATAATATTATGGGTTTTCTAGACATTATATAAAAAAATCCAATTTTACTTATAAAATATGTATTTTTATAGAAAAGTCAGTTTTACCTCCGTTTGATGGAACACTTGTTTTAAATCAAGTTTTTTAAAATTTTATAAATTATATTTAAAAAATTGAACTTATTTTTTAAAATTGTAGTATAAAATTTTAATTATATTGAATGTTTCGTATTTTTCGGATAAGTTTCATGTTTTTATAAATAGTGATAAAATATTGTATTTTAATTGAAAAAATCCTTTTCATATAAATAATTTATACTGTTAAATTATATTTCAATTTGATTTAAATTATAATTAGATAAATTTTCCATTTAATAAAATATAGTTCATTTCAATCAATTGTATATTGAATTATGAAATAAAAACATTTCAATCTTTTGAACATTTTCACTTTAAAAACTCATTATCTCATTCCATCATCAGGATTAATTTTAAATTAATTACTGAAAATTCTATGATTTTAATTTTGAAAAATGGTTTCCATCTTTGTAATCAAAATTTCCAAATTTATAAAATAGTTCCCCTTTGTTTTTTGACAAAATAAATAGTACATTTAATAATTTTATTACCACTGTTGAAGGTCAATCGGGTAACTATGGACAAAAAATATTATAAAGACTATAAATTTACCATAAAACTTGATCAACTATTATTGGATGAGTTATTTTTAATCAATAATAATTTAATTATCATATATATGACCATTTTTTCATTAGTAAGTGATTATAACCCTTAAAATATTTATTTTTAATGAAATGTCGAAGATATCATATTCATGATTTTAATAAATATAAAATTTTTATATGGTGTTATCCTGAAGGTATTTTAGACTATAAATATAAATTTTAAATCTAAAATAATTATATTTATAATTGTAATTTATTCTTAATTTTTAGGAAATAAATAATTTTCTTAAGGTCTTACACAATGATGATGCAGTAATTGTTTAATTAATTGGAATATCAAATAAATGATATTAAAAATATCAAAACAAAAATAATTTGAGACAATTAATTTCATACAAGAATTTTATATATAACCTTGATATATTATGGATTCATTGAAAATTTATCCAAGGTATCTAGTGTATTAATATTTTTTAAAAGTCAATGTAATGAATATTATCAAAATTGATATTAATGTTATAATAAAATAATAAATATTTAATTAAATTATATAAAATTTATAAAAAACTAAAATTCATCCATATAATAGAGATAAGGTTTAAAATTTCAATAATTATCCATTTATGGATCTTTGGTATTTTTATATTAACAATATTGACCCTTAAAGAGTAAAAACACATGTCGTCACAATAAGAGTAAAAGAGATTAAATAAGGGTTAAAGCTAAAATATAAGGGTAATAATGGGACCAAAACTTGTATAAAAATTATTGGATTAGATTAATTAGACCCATAATAATCTTATTTTCTAAATTAATCACTTTTTACCCATTTTTAATTGAAAATTAATTTATGTTATTTTAATATTTTGAGAGTTTCCTAAAGTGCCTCTCACCTCTATTATAAATTGGAACCCCATCCCTCACTTATTCACACCACCTTGACCCATATAGATCGACTAAACCCTACCTATATATCCTCACAAAATCATTATCTGGGTTCTATATGTACTTTTATTCAAACAAATACAAAATCAAAATCCCTTTAAAAAGAGATTTAAAGGAAGTCCATCAAAGAATAGGTAATTTCTTTTCTAACTCATTCAAATTCATTTATTCTTCTACTTACTATTTAACAGTTTTTCTCATAATAATGTCATAAATATTTTATAATAGATATTATGATATTTTATTATAATTATTGGATAACCATTTCACACATTTTATCTCTCAAACAAAAAATGAAATCACTACATTTGCGTACATACGACTTATCGTCTCCACGTCGTGGTATAATTTTTTTCCTCGCCACTTTATTTGGATGGGTATAATGATGGATATAATGAATATAAATAATAAATGTGACATGATATTGATTTTTTATAATTAATATACCATCCTATTTCTTACCCTTTCACTATTCATATAATGATATTTTTGGTCGTGCGAACGAACGACCAACCGTCTCCACAACGCGGTGTGATTCATTTTCCATGTTAACCATTATAAATGATTATAGAAATGTATATAATGATTAAATATGATATATATATATATATATGAACATAATATAAATATTTACATGAAGTAAATATACCTTATTCCTAAGAAACAGGACTTTCACAACAAGACATGCATAGGAAAATGGCGGAGTTAACATCCAAAACTAGGGGAATAATAAAAAATTATTAAAAAAATGATATAATAATATCATATATGATATTATAAATATGGTTATGGTTATGTTATAAAATAATAAAATTCTTTAAACCATTATAAATGAGGTTAAATAAAAATAAACTAAAGGAACATACAAGGTAAGTGTTATTTCAAAATCTCATTATTATTCTGAATTGTTTAAGTTTAAGTCTCCACTAGAGATAGTTTTTCTTTTATGTCAATGTTTTAAAAAAATATTTTCAAAAAGGTTTTTAAAATTATACTTCAAATGTTTAAATTAGTTTTGCCAATTTTTTAATTTTCATAAAATGGTTTGTAAGGAATATTTTTTTTTATTTTCCAAATGAGGTACACTATGACTTTTTCGACAAAATATAGAATGAATTTTTTTTAACTTATGTGGAATGAGTGGATTTTTATATCTTCATGGCACCTTAATGTTTTTAATGTTACTTTAAAGGTTTACAATTTAATTTGTAAATAATTTTTTTTATAAATGCATAGGTTTTAAATAAATGATTATAAAGTAAAGGGAGTATTTCTCTTTTGTTAAAGTATTTTCATCTATGTCAACATATATTTTTAGACCTTATTATTGATTGATGTTGATCTATTTTGAAAAAATATACCATATTTTTTTAATGTTTTTATGATCATTTTGATTGTATATGTTTTATTTTGATACTATTCATGCTTTACGGATAAACTATTCGCATTTTGTGTGCTAGTTTTTCAATATGAGTGTTTATGTTATTTATGATTCATCCATTTCAACTGAGGAATAAATTGGATTTATTAAATGGTTAGAGGATCCTGATATAGCCACTTAATGCATCAGTATGTATTATGAGACAATCTAGTTTATGTATTGGCTGAGGCCTTACCCGTTTATGTATGGTGTCTCGATTGAAGCCTTGACGGTATGTTTATGACGTTTAAAATTATACATTCCTTCATTATGAGATTAGTTATTGATATTTCATGAGATTATTTGATTAGTATAACATCCATGTGTTTCTTTATATGTAATTATTTTATTTTCATTTATTCTTTCAATATTAAGCTCAAGATTATATTTAAATGGCTTGTGTTTCAATTATACACTTTTACATAATGTTTTTATATTATTTATTCTTAATAGATTCTATTATAATATTACCATTACTAAATAGCATATATAATCCCTTTATTATATTATATTTTTTCCAGGTTTCCATTATTTATATTAAGACTAATAGTTATGGCTAATCTAGGAGAATAATTATGTTCTCATAGGATTCACAATGTTGTATTTTATATTATAAATTGTAATGTAAGGTTTATTTATGTAATATAGTTCTCAAAAATACTAAAATGATCAATGATTTAGGATTCAAATATTTTATCTATTACAATTTAATAAATATAGGGCCCTTCTCTGGGATACTGAGGTTATGTTTTTTATAGGGTATAGCGTTATATTCTAGGAATGATAAATGTTTCCTCAAAAACATTATTTTAAAAAAGAAGGTTTAGCCTCCCTTTGTGAAAATTATTTATAATTAATTTTTACCAATTTTAGAAAAATTAATTCAAAACATAAAATTATTTTTTTAATATACATTTAAACATTATATTTTGGTTAATTTTTTATAATTTTCTAGAAATATTAATTTTTAACGAATATTGACAAATAATATTTTTTAAATGAAAGCTACCTTTTCATTTAAATTATTTACAAAGTTAAATTATATTTAAATTTAGTTTTAAAGTAAAATGAAGTTAATTATATTAATATTTAACTAACTTAGATCATTGTAATCATTTTCATATGGAATTATGATATAAAAAATGTTAAACTTTTGAATTTTTTTATTCCGAAAAGTTATTTTTTTGACCTACCTATGGGTTAATTTTAAATTTGAATTCTACCATTTCTACTAATTACATTTTTAAAATAGATTCCCTATTTATAATAAAAATAATTTTCAATATCTAATAAGTTCAACATAATTTTTGACTATAGTTAATAGTAAAAATAGTAAAAATTGATTACTATGGTTAAGGGTTTAAAAGGGGTTTACAAGGGGTTACAATAAGAAAATAAGGGTTTAAATGACCTCAAACTTATATAAAACCCATTTTATGGAGATATTTTGACCTTATAACCAATAATTTTAAACAATTCTAATTTTTAAGGATTTTTTTATGAAATAAACTTTAGTATCACATTTTGTTTTCAAAAATTCCATGTGTGTCCTCTCCCACACTTATAAAGGTACACCCACTCTCCTCAACTACTCACACTCCCCCAAAAAAAATTCTAATAACTACACAAATATATTCATTAATTCCCTCCATGCATAGTATATTATTTATTTTTATTATTAATCCCTCCTATGAAGTCTTTATTTATAAACCTAAAGAGGCTCTCTGAAAACGAGGTAGAATTCTTAAACATGTGTATTTTTTTAATTCTTCTTCCACATCCTTCAAATGATATTAAAATGTGATCATATAATAACCTAATTATCCCATATATAATAATATTTTATTATGTTAATTTCATAACCTATATCCATATCCACTACATTCATATGGGAAACAAAACTGAAGATCATTTGTGTGGCGGACAATCACCTCACAAGCCGATGTAATTCATTTTCAGTCTCCACCTTTTAAGCATCGTTATAATGATGGATTTAACTTATGTATAAGGAATTTATAAAATATTTATACTTATTGTATTATTATATTACTTATAAATTCTTAACTTCTATTCTTTTGGGGATATTATAATATCACTTGTGTGTACATCAGACTACCACCTCTCAAAGTGATGTAATTCATCTTCTACTTACTCTTTAAATGAAAGGTAGTAAGGATAAAGTTAATGAATATTTGTGAAATTTATGAAATAACCATAAATCCGTAGATAAAAATAAAATATAACTTACTACCTTCTAATCGTTTTTAAAGCAATAACCTCTCTTATTTGTATGTGTGGACTACCGCCTCCACATAACGATGTGAAATATTTTTCATTTAATTTTTACCGGGATTCTGATAAGGATGGATTTGGTTAATATAAATTCTATATATAAAATAATATTTTTTATGGAAAGGTGAATTAACATTTATTTTCCATTAATTCCATCCATCGAGAAAAATTGAAACAATTTTTATGAATTTGTACGGCTTACCGTCTCCATGAATGGTGTAAAAAAATTATCTCTAACTTTTATAGACTACAATAATTACATTTATAATGAATATATATAATATTTAAATCATTTTTATAATTATGGATATAATGTAACCATGACCAAAGTAAAATGATAGAAATTACTTAACCAAAATATACATGAAAAACAAATCAATTATCACTTTGAATAATTATTTTATCATGGAAATGTTAATAAACTTGTCATAAAAGATTATAAGTATATAATATGTGATATTAAATATATTATTATGGTTCCATATTATATTTAAAATAAATATATACTTATTATAAATGATTTTAAAACACATATAAAGAAAATCAGACCACATATATGAGTTTCTTGTCTCACCTTTACCATTGTGTGACATACGCCACATTCACCACTTATTCCTTTTTTTGGTGTATTTATACACCTTTTGATATTTTATATCTTGAATATATATAAATTCATGGAATTTAATGTTTATTTTGATGTTCTTTCTTTCCTAAGGATTATGATTCAAAATTTCCAAAAATGGTAAGGGTTTATGTCATAGTATCATCATTATTCAGGTTTTTTTAAGTCTCCTTTAGTGCAATCATTTGATACTTATATCATAAAATAAATAAATTTTATTCTCCCCTGGTTATTCATGAACATTTACCTGAAATTGTACCATTTTTTCTCAATTTTTTACTTAAAATGATTGATGAATTTTTTTAAGAAAATCTGATTTTATTTCACCCTTTGGTCGAAAACACTTTTTCATCAAAATACTTATTTTCTAAAAAATGTTTTCAAAAATGTTTTTAACATTTTAAAAACGATTTATTAAATACATTTTTAACCATTATGAATTTTTTGAAAAAAAATTAAAGGAATATTCATATCATTTTCAAAATAATGCCTATTGGCATTTACTAAATATGTAAATGGAATCTTTGTTTTAACGTTTAAAATTTAAAAGAACATCCCACTATGTGACCAATAAATTTTTTAAAGCTTAATTTATAAGCATAAAAGGTTATTTTTAAAGAAGAATATTTTCAAAATATTTTGTTTTCTTTTAATTTTAAAAATATTTTAAAGCCAAAAGGTTTTTTTCCTCAAAAATGTTTTAACGACATTTTGGTAGTATTTATATTCAGCAATGACATGAACCATTTATTTTACATATTATCCTTTGGGTATATTTTGTATCCATACTAGCCTTATTATTTCTCTGTGTTCTTTAGGATTAGTTTGACTATGGATGTAAAATTCTATTTCCATTCTCTATTTTACACTGGATGGTTTTTAATTTTGTTTAATGATTGGGGTAAGTATTAACATTTCATATATTAGTTTTTTAATATGAATATTTCTATTTATTATGTTTAAAATATTTCATATAAGGAATGAATTTGAATTATTAATTGATTAGTGGGGCCAAGAATTATTTATCCCCTCAATGAATTGGTAGGTCTCATGTGACAAATCAATTGGCCAAATTAAATTGGTTTTTATCTATAGTTTAAAACTGTCTTTTGAATGGTCTTTCCATTATGTTTCATATGTTCGGAATTATGAATTCCCATATTGTGAGATTATTTATTGATTTTCCATTTGATTATTCAATTAGTGAGAATATTAATGGTTATGTTTCAAGATTTTACGACTATTAATATGGTAGTATTTTGATCATCAGTTATTCATAACATATTATCCATCATGTTCAAGTTATTGATTAATTTCATTGTGTTTTAGATATTTACCAATCCATATTGATTATTCTTAATTTATTATTGATATTTATCAGTGTACACGTACCCTTGTTGAGTATTTGAGCTCATCCATTTCTTTTGTGTTTTCCCCAGGATACCAATAAGTTTTTTTATGATTGATATGAAAGAATATTCTAAGGGGAATAATGGAATTCTCAAAGTGAAATCACTACTCATTTTATGTTTTAAAACTAAATTTGAGTTTCAAGTATGTATCTATTTTACCAAAACTACTAAACTATTTGGTCATTTTGGATTTGATTCTAAGTATCTTATTCCAATGTAAAAAAGTAACCACTAAATCTGGGCTACTTGGGTTGGGGTGTCTATAGTTGGTATCAGAGTCAGTTTAGTAGAAATCTTGGGAACTATGTTTGGAAAAACAAATATTTGGGAACATAACCTTTTGATAAAAATTGAGAATAAATATATATAAACAACCTAAAGCTTTTTTTAGGTAGATATTATGTGTTTTTCCTAGCAATACATACCTACATGGATACTACAAGTGGATGGGGCTCTGGAATATATGCACATAGGGGTAAAAACTATGGAAAATACAGGTTAGGATTGACTCAACCATTACCTAGTATACGAGAACGGGCCTTAATGTGTACATAGAATAAAAATCCTAGGGAATATTCTTATAATAATTCACATTTTATTTACAAACCATTATGAAGGGTTTGAATATATTTGTATTGTTTGGAAACATTCCCAAAGAAACAATGTTTTTTATTATGATATAATCCACACATAAATATTTAAATTTATGTTCATTTTTTCGAAAAAATTAGATTATACATTATGAATCATAATGTAAGCATATAATCTACTCTATTAAATTGTGTCGAAACTGATCCTAGTAGGATTAATGGGAACCATATCAATGCATGTAATCCCAATAGTGAGAATGATAATTTGTTTGATGGGACTATGTGAATATTTTCAATGGAACCAACCTCCCAATAATTTTCATCAGACGAGTACATAATATAATGTTCTATCAAGACATATTAATAATTCTATAAGTATTATAGAATCAAACAAAATAAATAGAAAAGGATAATGGAATAGAAAAAAATTGAAAAGGGGAAAATGGAAATAATGACTAACTGGAATTTAATTTTTATTCAAATTTAAAAAGAACCTTACACACAACAAAGATCAAGGAGGTCTAAAATAATGGAGCCCTAAAGCATCCCCTAGAACAAAACTAATTCATTCATTACGTAATGATCCCACGATATCAAAAATTATCAAGGGATTTTCTAGACAACTACCGCGAGACAGAGCATCAGCAGAAAAGTTAGCCTCTCTATGGATATGTCAGACCACACATCCATGAGTAATTTCGGAAGCAAATCCATGAACCAAGTAGGTAAAACCCCAAGGTATCACACCTTCCCCCCGTAATTCCCAAATCAGTAGCTCAGAGTCTGAATCCACCTCTGAAGTCATCAAGCCAACCGTTTTACAAAAAATAAGGCATGAATGAAATGCCCACACCTCTGCACCCAATAACCCCCCCCCCCCCGATCCATAAAAGCTACTAAAATCCACCAAAAAAGATACATTATTGTCCCACACTAGACCCCTTCCCCCTACGCATTTTCCCATTAAGAAAGGAGACATCCACATTAGGCTTCAACCAAGTACTTGGAGGTTGCCAACACACCCAACCTCCTGACCATCATATCGAGATAGAGGCGTGTTAAAAAGACTGCATATAACATCAGATTACAACCCACCATTCACTAGTGATCCTAACTCGTGGAGCCACACTTTCATTCTCACCCAGAGAAGAGGAACCAAGATCCTTCCTTCTAATCTAGCTTTATTCTATGCCTCCCATATAGTCCAAAACATCTCTATGAGAATTATGCAGTGAACCAAGTTCTCCATACCCAGTTGTTTCATACCTGAAAACCCGAATCCAAAAACCACCTGCATAGTAACACATGATGTAGAAAAATTACCCCATCTCTCCACTGTTGTCCAAAGATACATTTCCCATTCACTTTTTATAAATAAGTGCAACTGCGATTCAACCTGAGGATTAATACAGCAATAACAGTGTGATGAAAGTAGTACACCTTTCTTCTGAATGTTATCCTATGTTGGGAGAGATTGATTTCGTGCTCTCTGTATAAGGAAAATAATATTCATGGAAAAATCCTTGCACCTGAAACTAAAACCCCACTCATCTGAGCTCCCTCCCTACCGAATGATGTCACAATAATCATGTCCCGTGAGCAACCCTCTACTAGATTCTGTAAAATATAAATGATCATCCTACTCAGAGAAAACAATTCCACTGAAAACTCTCTTCTGATATTCATTTAATATGGCCTCTATCAACCTGGGGTGGCGACAAGCCTCTCTCACTGAAACAATCACATTAGTACTTACATGAATGGAATGCGAATTTTCTATAAGAATGGATAAAAAGAACACCATACTCATCATTACATACGAAATAATGTAATTTTCAATGTGTAATTCTACATCTGTAAGGGGATGGGGAACTACATAGATGAATACCCCATGTGTCAAGAGAATATACCTCAAAGTAAGCTAAGGGATCATGGTGAAGCTTACGTTATTACTATAGATGAAGTGAAATGATTAAGGTTCTTCTATTTGGATTTAGGTATTATGTTATAGTTTTAATTTATCAATTATATTATGGTTATAATAATTTTTAAATTTATAAGGATTGTATTCTAGTTCTATTTCTTTAATGATTTTAGAGAATATGTTGAATAGTATTGATAACCAAGAAAAGTGATTCAGTGGCGAGTTGAAAATTTTGGAAACATTTTATTTAGGAAAGATAACACTTAATGAATGATCAATGTTTAGAAGATAGTGATAAAGATATTTTTATGTGGTAGTATTGGTGAGCTTGAAATTGTGTAGTGATTTCGTTGTTTATGTTATCCATTCTAGATTTTACTACATGTTTAGATTTATGGAATATATTCAAAAACCTGATATTTTATTCTTTAGTATAATTTACATTTTAATTAATTTTTTATGGTGATTAATGTATTATAATATTTAGTATTTGAGATTAATAGATACTATATTTTGTTAGGTAAATATAAGGTTAACTTCATTTTTGAAATTTAGCGACCCTCCCTCTAAATATTTGGACTTTGAATTTGGTCACTCGTAGTTTTTTATGAGTATTAAAGTTAAAAATTTATGAAATGGGTTAAGTTGAATTTTGGGAGTCTATATTTAGGTATTGAAGATTAAGGTATTATATTGGTTAACTTTTGATAACCATTTTTTTAGAATTGACTAGTTGAATAGTTGGTTATGCTTTTATGGATCTTATTGTCGGTTAAAAGTTTATTTTTGTTCTTCAAGAATAACAAATTTATTCTCAATATCAATTTCATAGAGTAATAAATAAATGAGAAATTAATCTAATCACAACAAAAGGATTAAATATAAAGTATATTTTTTAGTGTTCTCTATTATAATATAAAAAAATCACTCGACTTTTGGTAAATGATCATGAGAAAAAAGTTTTCCTATAAATTTCATTAATATTAAATGAATGTTCTTTTAACTCATCAAATATTTATGGTTTTGTGGTGGTTAAAATTATTATTACCATGGTCTCTAAAACTCTCTATTAATCTATGGGCGTGCGTATTCTCCTCCAAGTATAAGTTTTCATTTCCCACCAATATTATCCTACTTAGAAACAAAGTTATGTGCTATTTTTGATGAACTTTGTACTTTCATTAACACATATCAATAGGATGTTTTGTTAACCAAATTTATGATGAAGTTTTCCATGAAATTTATTTCCAAATGTCAAACCCCTAATTATTGTGATCAAGATTAAATTGTGAGAAATCAATTTATTTATGAGTAACACCAAAAGATATTAATGGAGTAAAATTATCATTGATACCATATATGACAAGAAACACCAATATTATAAGAGAATTTAAGACCTTGACATATTGTGATATATTTATTTTTAAATGAATTCAATCACTATAATATCATACAATGTACACAACACTAGGTTTAAAGGAAACATGATACTATATTAAATTATTATTATTTACACATGAAAATTATAACCAAGACATTATATTTTCAATTTGAATATATATAAATAAATTATGAATATTATATGGTTCATATATGTATAAAATAAATTCTATGGTTATCTATTAATTATAAATAAAATAAGAACCAATTAAATGAAAATTAAATGTTACCTAAAAATTATATTTTTCTAAAAGACGATATAGTCATGCTTTGAGAATACAATTTAAAAGTAAATTTTACCACTTTAAGAAAATTAATTTCAAAGAAAATTAATTTTTTAATCTATATGTAATAAAAAAATTTGTTGAATTTTTTATAATTTCCTCAAGATATTTATTTTTTGATGAATGGTGAGAAATAATGTTTTTCTAATGAAAAATTCATTTTCATTTAAATTATTTATAAGGTTTTGATTATATTAAAAATTGGTTTTTAAAGTAAAAATAGTTCAATTTTATTTAAATTTAACTAATTTATATCATTTTTACCCATTTCATATGGAATTATGATATGAAAACATTTTAATCTATTTAATGTTTTTCTTCAGGAAAATGAATTTTTGAAGCATTTATGGGATTAATTTTAAATTTAATTATACCAATATTGATAATAAAATTATTGAAAATGAATTATATATTTATAATTATAATTATTTATATTATATAATAAGTTAAAATTAATATTTTACAATAGTTAATAGAGAAAATAGTAAAAAATAATTAATGTGGTTAAGGTAATAATAAGTTTATTGGGGGTTAAACTAATAAAATAGGGGTTAACATGACATAAAACATGTCAAAACCCAATTTTATGGAATTATTTAGACCTCATCACTTATAATATTTTATAATGTCTCATTTTGGAGGATTTTTTTATGATAGAGACATGGTTATCACTTTATCTTTTCAAAAATTCTAAGTGTGTCCTGTCCCCCACTTATAAAAGGTCATCCACTCTCCTCCACTATTTACACTTATAAATCCATTTGGTTCTATAAATAACTAACCAAATATATTTATTAAACCCCACCCCAAATAATAGATTCATTATTTTTATTATGCATCCCTATTATGATTTCCTTAGGTGTAAACCAGAACATGCTCTCTCAAGAATAGGTAAAATTCCTAAACATGTGTATTTTTTATATTTATTATTCAAAATATATAAAATCTTCTTAAATAATGATAATATAATAACACTAGTATCCCCTATATACTGATAAGTTATTAATTTAATGTAATAACCAAGACCAATCTCCACTTCCATCAAATGGGAAACAAACTTGTTGATCTGTGTGTGGTGGACTACCGCCTTACGAAATAATGTAAATTAATTTTCTATAAAAACCTTTACATAAAGTATTTAATGTTGTATTTAACTTATTTATAAGAAATTTACGAAATTATTTTACTTCTGAAATTTTTATATAACATACACCATCTTACCTTCCATTCTGTGGGGTATACGATAATGTCGCTTGTCTGTACGGTGGACTACTACCTCACGAAGCGATGTCATTCATTTTTCACTTACACTTTACATGGAAGTTCATAAGGATAATGTATATAAATATATTTTATATTTAATAACTAAACATACTTTTGAAAATATAATATCACAACTAACTTTCTACCTTCCAATCTTTTGAAAAACAATAATGTCGCTAATGCATACACGTCGACTACCTCCTCCACGTAGCAATGTGAAATGATTTTCATATTATTTTTACATGGATGGTAACAAGGACTGAATTGATTAATATATATTATATATATAATATAATAATTACTCTATAAATTTTCATTAACATTTATTTTCCTCTCATTCCATTCTTCTAGAAAAATAGAAACAACCTTCATGCATACATATGGCTTACCATCTTCATGAACAATATCATCTATTTTCTGTATATAAATTTTATTAATTACTATAAATACATATATAATTAATATATATTATATTTACATCATGATTAAAATTATAGATATTATTCAGCCATAATCAAATTAAAAGGACCAAAATTACCAAATTTAAACATATTTGAAAAAAGAATCAATTATCACCTAAAATAGTGATTTTAATGAAGAAATGTTAATAAACAGGTGATAAAAGACTTTAGGTAAATAATATATTGTATGAGATATATGATTATATATATTTTATAGATTTATAATAAACACATATTTATTATAATTGAGATTTTAACACATATGAAGAAAATCAGACATGAGTTAAGGGTTCTCATCTCACTTTTACTTCCATGAGACATACGCCATATTCACAACTAATTCCTTTATGTTTTTTATATACTTATAATTTTGAAATTTTATATCATTAATATATTTATTATCATGGTTTTTAATGTTTCATTTGATGTTATTTATTTTATATGGATTATGAGTCAAATGTTACCAATGTGTTGAGGGTTTTGTTTACAATCTCACCATTATTTGGGATTGATTTTGTTTAAGCATCCCTTGGATGAATTATTTGATATTCATATATTAAACTCAATATATTCTATTATAATATATTTTATTATTAAAATTTTCATTCATTTTTACCATTTTCCCCCTTTTGTATTTAAAATTAATGATAAATGTTTTAATAAAATTCAATTTTATTTATCTCTTAAGACAAAAAACTTTTTCATTAAAATCTGTGTTTTATAAAAAAAATAAAAAATGTTTATAACATTTATGAAAGTATTTATTTAATAAATATTTCCCGTTTATTAATAATTAAAAAAATTTAAAATGAATCTTCGTGATGTGATCAAAACAACGCATGTTTGGTTTTGTCGAAAATGATAAAGGAATATTTTTTAACATTTATGGAATGAAAATAATTTACCACCATAATCACTAACAAATGTTTTCAAGATTAATTTATAATTTAAAATGTTTTTAAAATAAAATATTTTAAAAATATTATTTTACCTTTTAGTTTTAAAAATATTTTCAAATTGAAAATTTTATTTTCCTCAAAAATGTTTTCTGGGACGCTTTTATGGTATTTATATTCATCAAGGACCTCAACCATTTACTATACTTATGATACACTTGGTATATGTTGTATTAATACCATCCTTAGTATTTCCCAAGATTTTTTATGATTAGTTTGACTAGGGATATACAATTTTATTACCATTCACCATCTTACTATGGATGGTTTTTTATTATGTTTGTTGATTGGGGTATGTATTCAACATTCATATGTTAGTTTTTTAATAGGAATATTTATGTTGATTATGTTTCACCCCATTTATATGAGGAATGAATTGGACTTATTATATAATGGATGGGGTCCATAATTACATATCCCTACAATGCATTGGTAGGTCTCACAAGACCAATTATTTTCCCAAATTAAATGGGGTTTTACCTATAGTGTTAAACTATCTTGTTAATGGTCCTAACATTTTGTTTTAGATGTCTGGAATTATACATTCCATCATTATGAGATCAGTTATTGATGTTCCCTATGATTATTAAATATGTTATAATATACATGGTTATATTTCAGGATTATGGGATTATATATATGGAATTATTTTGATCATCATTTATTCCTACCATATTATTATTCAAGTTCAAGTTTTTTATTACATGGATTCTGTTTCCATTATTTAAATCTCCATATTAATTATAATTAATTTATTCATGATATCTTCCACTGTACTCATACCCTTAGTTAACATTTGAGCTCACCCCTTTCTTAACTATTTCTATAGGATACTAGTAAGTCTTTTATGAATTATATATCGGGATATGCTAAGGTGAATAATCATGTGGTAAAAGAAAACACTTTTTTATTTTTTATTTTAAAATTTAATGTGATTTTCATTTATGAATCAAGTTTTCTGATACTGCTAAACTATTTCATCCTTCAGGTTTTTATTCCTTATATCTTGTACCAATGTAATAAAGTGACCACTGACTCTGGGATACTAGGGTCAAGGTCTTTACAACATCTCCTTTCATATCTTATAGTTTTGAATGTTTTTTTCATGTTTAATTTTAATTTTATCCCTTATTGACTAATAATCATCAAGGAAGTCACTTGTAAGTGATATTGATCTTGTACCTTATTTTAGATCAATAATTTTTCTCTACCATATCCATTTTTTCTAAAAAAATCTAAAATCATATCCTATGAATGTAAATAATTTCATAAATATATTTTACATGGTATTTCATCTTATTTCAAATTATTTAAAAAATAAATTTCTTAATAATTTTCAAATGGGTATTTTGTTTACTCCCTTTACAATATATTTGAAAATATTTTTTATTTTTAACATTTACATCATGAATGGATTTTACAACCATCATTACAATTATTTTATTTGAATATTAATTTAAAAAATTTAAATGTTTTTTTTTGAAATATAAGGATTTCACATATTTTAGTGAATTTTTAGTTTTTAAATAAATTTTCCATGTGAAATGGTTATTTTTGTTAATAATTTTTTTAATGGTCCTTTAAGGGTATTTCCATTCATTAATGTTTGTATCTCAGTGAAATGTGGAATATGAACCACAATGAACTACATTCTCGTGCATGATCCACTAGTATAGAACAAAACCATAACCTAGGGGTCTCCAATCAGTTATCATTATTTAGTTAGTGTTGACATCTTAAATCTTGCTAAGTGAAACCAGGACAAGACCACTTTTGAATAACTAGCATACTAGTCCTAGTCATCCCACCAAGATACCTGGGATTCCCATTTGTGCTCAATAAAGTTACACATGTTATAAAATACAATTTTCACATAAAAATTCCATTTCTGAATCATACACACAAAAAACAAATACCAGACATATTCTGAACCCACAATGTACTTAAATAAACCCTTTAAAAATTATATAAAACAATTTCAGGAGGTACCACCATAATTTTAACACAAAAGCCATTCAAAAATACCATTTTTAAGGCCAAACTCCCACTAATACCATACCAAACATGAATTTTTATCCCTAAAACCATTTAATAAATAAATTTTAAGAATCATAAAAAACCCCCAAATGATACAACATGGAATACACATGAAAAACACCCAATTACATGTCAAAATGAAACATTAAAATTAAACACTTAATCAAAGCTACCAAAAACAGTTTTTTCCCCACACATAATAGATTATAAACGATATAAAAAGGTTAATCAAGAAAGATAAATTCATTGAAGAATGTATACACATGGAACCACCTACCTTGAATATCAAAAACCCCAAATCTTTGTGTGAAACATCAATTACACCACAAGTGAGTGAAAATAAACCCTAACCAAGAAGATGGAACCAAAAAACTCAATATTAAACCCTAGGGATGAAACCATAGTTGTAATAATTTTATATTCTCAAGGAGTTAAGAAACCCTGGAGAAAAGGAAGAAAAAAAGAATAATGAATCACTTGCATGAATAATATTTAAGTTTTCCCACCAAAAAACACTTCAAAAATGAGTTCCAGGGAAGCCTGAGAAATCTTGGAAGACTTAAATGGATGAAATTGTCAAATGGGTGGAGAAAGGGGCAAATTAGGCTTATTTTAGAAAGTGTAAAATGGTCAGAAACATTTTTCTAACACCTGGACATTGTGAACGGTTTATCCGTATGGTTTAGTAAATCATTCATCCTATTATGGCCACCCAAAAACCCTCATTTTCTTCCAAAATTCAAGGGGTTCATTGGTCAAACGTACGGGGAATGGTAATGTAAGAATTTAATAGAAAAATACCATAAAATAAGGGCATGGATGTGACAATTCTCCCCACCATGGAAACATTCTTCCCGAAAAGTCAACCTAAATCTTGATCAAAAAAACAAGAACGAGTACTCTTTCTCAACTCACAACATACACTCCTATGTATTGTGGATATCATTCCCATGATACCAAAGGACCTAGACTAATGGAATAGACTTTAACTGAAGCACCTTCTCTTGGGAATCCACTATTCGCATTGGTCACTCAAACACTAATAAATTAGGCTATATCTCATACTCTTACCAATTCAACACATGGGACGGATGTAGATTGTACTTATTCAACCTGAATAAATGGAATTAATTGTGAATAGAGGTTAATTGAGATATAAAATATAACCTATATTCCACCTTTCCAATATGATCGGGGATCTCAAGAGGGCCGACATACCTTGGAGCCATCTTTCACAGCTTTCCAAGACAACAATGGCCTAAACGAGGGGCAACCTTCAAGAATACATGATCACCCAATGATAAATCAAGATCCTGATGTCTCTGGTCATCATAAGATTTTTATAAACTTTGAGCTCTCAATAACTACTACCTAATTAACTTGAACTTCTTAGACGCTTCTTGCATAAGGCTTGGCACCAACAGAGAGGTATCACTTACCTCAGCCCAACATAGAGAGGACTGATAAGGCTAACCATATAGCACCTCAAAAGGATCCATTTAAATAGATTATTGGTAACTTGTATTATAAGAAAACTCGACCAATCCCAAACAGTTATCCCACGATCCTACAAAATCCAAAACACAAGCATGAAGCATGTCCTACTGAATTTGATTTACCTGCTCTGTCTGATAATTCATTTGAGTATGGTATGTCATGCTCATCTTAATATGGAACCCCAAATCCTTCTTAATACCTTCCCAGAACTAAGAGGTAAAATGGGAGACTTTATCTCAGACAACTGCTACTAGCACACTATAAATCCTTACCACCTCCAGAATATACAATCGGCCCAACTCATCTACTTTAGTTATATCTATGATCAAAATGAAGTGGGGTAATTTGGCCATACGATCAATCACTACCCAAATATCATTATTACCCCTAGGTGTATGAGGTAATTCGACAATTAAATCCATGGTGACTTCATCCCACTTTAAGGTAGGAAACAGTTATGGTTGAAGAAAACCAGAGGATTTTTTATACTCAACCTTTGCCTACTGACATGCATAGCATCTCAACATGAAGTCAGCTATGTCGCTTCTCATAACTGGCCACTAGAACTAACTAATGACATTATAATAAACTTATTTTGCATTAGGATGAACGTCCCATTGAGATTGGTGGATATCCTATATCACCACGTTCCTTGGAGAAAAAAGTACCACTTAACATACCATGAAGAACAAGATGCACTCAAGGTATTAAGGCCAATTAAAAAATGTCTCCCTATAATGAAGACACTTCATAGATCGATAAAACATCTCATCATCAAAAAACTCATACTAAATAAACTCTAAAAGAGAAGTAGTCAACTGAATGCTCGCCTAGAATGCACCTAGACTGTGCTCTTTGATCTCTACATGCATCTGACTAAATCTTTCCATCATAGTCTAGTCATAACTATACTTCTTCAAATACTGCATTGGTACTTTTATGCTCAAGGTGTTAGCCACCACATTACCCTTTCCTGGGTTATAGATTATATTATAGTTGAACCCCTGCAAATACTTGATCCAACAACACTACCACAAAATAAGATCTTTCTATGACAAGATGTAGGCTAAGCTCTTATGATCATAGTAGATAAGAAACTTCTCTCTAAAGAGGTATAGATGACAATTCATCAAAGCAGTATTCACTACTACTAACTCTAATTCATCAGTTGATAAATTATTTTCATGTGGTTTGATTACAGAGATCTATAAGCCACCACGTGATCACCCTACATAAGCACACACTCGTGACCCATACCTGAAGTATCACAATACACCACATAGCCCTTTCTATATTCTAGAAATATGAACACATGGTTTGTAGTCAATTTTCCCTTCAAATCCTTGAAGTAAACCTTACATTCTGGGACAAATTCAAACTCCACCCATTTTCGGGTGAGCACAGTTATGTATGAAGCAGGATGAGAAAATCCCAAACAAATCGCCTGTAATAACCTTCTAGGCTGAGGAAAATCCTGATCTCGAACAAATTCTTTGGCTTCTCCCATAAAATAATTACAATTATCTTCTCAAGGTCAACTAAAACCCCCGGCTCTGAGATGACATGACCTAAAAACATCACCTCCCTGATCCATAAAGTGCACTTGGAAAACTTTTCATAAAGGCAATGGTCTCGTATTGTTCTCAACACAATCGGCAAATGAGGATCATACTCTTCCTCATATTTAGATTAAACATGGATTTAATCCATAAATAACACAATGAAATATTTTAGATATTGGTGGAACACCCTATTCATGAATTTCATAAAGACCGTAGGAGAATTGGTCAATCCGAAAGGCATGACCAAGTACTCAAAGTGGTCGTATCTACTTCAAAATGTTGTCTTCGGGATATCTGCCTCTCTCACCCTGACCTGGTGGTAACTCAAACGTAATTATATCTTGGAAAATCATTTTTTTCCCTTAAACTAATCAACCAAGTCATCTATTTAGGGTAGAGGGTATTTTTTCTTGAGAGAATCCTTATTTAGCTTCTGGTAGTCAGTGCACAACTGGAGGGACCCGTCGGCCTTCTTCACAAAAAGAACAAGAGTAGACCATGGAGAGATGGTCGGGTGAATGGATCCTCTAGATTAAAAACCATATAGTTGTATCTTTAATTCCCTCAACTTAGTGGGGGCCATATGATATCAAGAGAAATTAGTTGTGTTCCCTATGCCAAATCAATTGAGAGAACTCCACATCCCACTCTGGGGGAAATCCTAGAAAATAATCTAGAAATACCTCTATGAATTTATCTGATATAAGAGGAAATCCACCCTCAAGATCATGAACATCGTCCTCAATAATGAGTGGAAGAAATTGGAAGATATGGTTTCCCAATTATGGGAGTGGAGGTCTCACAAAACTCGACCGAGGATCCCATTACCAAATAAAAACCCGAGGACTCCCATCAGGTTCTATGAAACTCACCTTCCACCTATAGCAATCGATATCTGTTTGAAAGTGTACTAGCCTATCCATGTCTGTTATTACATAAAAATGGTCAATATCCAAGACTATAAGGTCTTGTTCCATCTCAACCCCTGACAGAGAAAGCGTAAATGACGGGAACCTGAGACTTTAATCCTTCTTCTTACACAACGGTGTCAACAACTCCATCATAAAAGACTACAAATCGGTCTGAAATTTTAGAATATACCTAAGTCATGTAGAAATAAAATAAATATAAGGGCCAATATCCAAAATAACTGCATCTAAATAAGATGCAATAAAAATGGTACCTCGAACTATCGAAGGTTATGCATCTGATCTCGCTGGTGCCTGATCCATAGTATGAAGATGTCTAGTCTCTACCTATGAATGGCCACTCATTTGTGGATCTTCCTGAAACTGGATCTTCCTAGAAGATGATCTGGCCCTACCACCACAACCACTAAACTGAGATCCCACTATCCTGGTCAGCTCAAACTGAACTGTTACTTCATTGGAAGCCACAGATCCTACCCCACTGTGGTATGGGCGCATCACTCTAAAAAACCATTTCACATGCCCATTAACTATACATCTATAACAAAAATAAGGAGGGGATGTACCTCAACATTTTATATTCCCTACCATCCGGAACTGATGGCACACCAAAAACTATACGTCAGAAGTGAAAGATGAAGAATGCCTGGAAGGATGACCTGAAATACCACCTCCCTTCTTCCTCGGCTCGTCATGCTTCCTCTTTTCCACTGAGGAGTTACCACTTCCCAAAACAGACACCACTCCAGAAAACACATACTTTCCATTACGATCAATCTCAACCAAGAAATCACAATAAACCAAATCATTGTTGGTTTCTAGCTTGAACAAGAAGACCTAAGAGTAAATTTATGGATATAGCCCCTTCTCAAATTTTTTATCCTACATAGATTCATTAAAAAAATCTCAGGTGAATGATGCATAAGCTCAAAAAATGGTTATAATATACCATCACAGGCCGATATCCTTGGGAAGGATCCATGAACTCTTGGTATATGGCATATAAAGGGACGTCTAGACAATACTACTCATTAAAGATGGTCTTAAAATCCTTCCAACTCATCTTCTCATGCTTTACAGCTGGAAGCATTGATTCCCACCACCTGCGTCTAGGGTCCTCTTTCAAAAATGAGACATGTTTTACAATAACCTCATCATGTGTGTTAAGGAACTCGAATATGTGTTCAATATTCTCAATCCACTCCTCTACTTCTTGAGGCTTCGTGTTTCCTTGAAAAGTAAGAGGCTAGTTCTTCAGAAACTCCTTAGCTTTGTCCTTCCTAGGACCAGGTTCATCTTCTCTAACTAGAGAAAGATCATGACCCACTCCCTTCCCTAGATCCCAGACAACCCAAACCATAGATTCTACTAACAACTGATCAAGAGTTGAGGGATAACTCTCTCTAGTTCCTACTGTGGGTGAATGAGATCTTTTGGGGAGGCATGTTGCTACAAAGAGTAATATTCACAAGAGAAATTATTAGTACAATAGTTCTGAAAAATTTCAACAATAAAATAAAATATAAATAAATAAAAATCATCACAACAATTAAATAAACAATTACTTTACCCAAAACCAATGTCCACATGAAATATGTATCCCGCACATCCCACATGGAAGAGAAGTCAAACAAGAATCCCAACATCGCATGGCGACTCGAGGTGTATCATGAGAGGTGCAGGACATACACCCTACTCGTATCCAGAACTATAAGCCTCGATATTCCTAGACTAGGTCACACCAGAATCATCCCAAATAATATGACCCAAATAGTTTAACCTAGCTCTTAATCCATGTTATCAAGAACTGGATTTAGTCTCCATCCAAACTAGTTCCCAACCTGGTCCATGGAAAGTCATAAATGGAATTCCATATCCCCATGGGCTGGAAGAAGTACTTAGGAATCATAAATAAATGTTTGTGAATGATTTCTCAATGTTTAGAAACATAAAACAACCAAAAATAATGAATAAACAAAATCTAAAAAAAATTCACCAAACAAGTCTTAAAAAATTCATAATTGAATTAAATGGTTTTAAAAAATCACAAGAGGTCCACAACTAAAAATATGTAGCAAGTCACACTCAAAAAATACCTCACGGCAAGGGGTCATTTCTCTCAATCAATCTTCAAAACACCACACCATGGAAGGAAGCTAACAACCTGAAATATCATATCAATAGACCATTCCCTTACCTATGTCAAACATTACCAAGTCTGCATACACCCAAAGGTTTAAGTAGGGTGTGATCCTAATCCCAATAGGAGGTCACCCAAAAAAAGATTCCATGTTATAAACATTTTAAGTAAAAGAGCATGTAAGTTTTCATAAATAAGAAATAAAAGTGACAATTTTAAAGGGGTGAAACTTTATAAGAAAACTATTTTCAAGATGGTAACTTTAAATAATGAATAACTATAAATAAAACACATATGCTACTGAAATTAACAATAAAATACCTCATATGTCTATGGTTAGCACAATATAATCAATGAGAACTCTTCACAGGAAATACCCTTAGGTACTAGCTACTAATGGAACACTATGTACATCATATCTCGGTGAAATGTGGCATTGGAACCACAAAGAACTATTTTCTCATGCACGAGACATTAGTATAGAACACACCAATAACCTAGTAGTCTCTAATAAATCATCATTATTTAGTTAGTGTTTTCATCTGCAATATTTCTAAGTGAAACCGGGATAACACCACTTCCGAATCACTATTATTTTATTCTTAGTCCTCCCACCTAGATACCTGGGCTTTCCATTTGTGCTCAATAAAGATCCACATGATATAAAATACCATTTAAACAAAAAAAACTCCATTTTTGAATCATAAACACACAAAACAGTACCCCATACATATTTTACTCCCTCAATGTAATTTAATAAACCCATTAAAAATTTGTAAAACAATTTCATGAGGTACTACAAGAATTTGAACACAAAATTCATTCAAAAATATTATTTTTAAGGCCAAATGCCCACCAATACCTGACCGAACCATAATTTTTAGCCCTAAACCATTTAATAAATCAATTTCAAGAATCATAAAATAGCCCTAAATTATACAACATGGAATACACATGAAAAAATACAATTCCATGTCAAAATGAAACATTAAATATAAATTGTTAATCAAAGCTACCAAAAACGTTTTTCAAACCTTACAAAATAGATGAGAAACCTTCTAAATAGGTTAGTCAAGCAAGATAAATTCCTTAAAGAATGTTTACACATGGATCCACATACATTGAATATCAAAAACCCAAAATCATTGTGTGAACCATCAACCGCACCACAAGTGAGTGAAAACAAACCCCAACCAAGAAGATGGAACTAAGAAACTCAATATTAAACCATAGGGACGAAACCCTAGATGCTGTAATTTTAGAATCTCAAGACAGAGGGAAGAAACACTAAAGAGAATGAAGAAAAACAAGGAAGGAATCACTTACATGAATAATCTTGAAGTTTCCCCACCAAAAACCCCCTTTAAAAATGAGTTCCAAGGAATCTTGAGGGAGATTGGAAGCCTTACATGGTTGAAATTGTCGAATGAGGTAAGAAAGGGGCGAACTAGGTTTATTTATGGAATTTAAAATTGGTCAAAACACTTTTTCATATCACCTGGACATTGTGTTCAGTTTTTCTGCACAGTTTAGTAAACTGTGAGGCCTATTTTGGCCACCCAAAAACCCTTATTTTCGACCAAAATTCAAGAGGGAGCCTTAAATAATCCTAGGGGGAATTTTAGTCCAAGAATAGAAAATAAACATACACGGAAAGAAGTACATGGATGATACAATTCTTCACACCATGAAAACTTTCCACCCCAGAAATTCAACTTGAATCTTAATCAGTAAACAAAAATGGGTACTCTTTCTCAACCCACAAATTATGCTCCCATTTATTTTATACGTCATTCCCATTCTTCCAAAGGACTTGGACCAATGAAATAGACTTTACCCGAATTACCTTCTCTTGGGATTCCACTGCTCACTCAAATACTAATAAATCAGGCAATATCTCCAACTCTTCCCAATTCAAAAGATGGGATGGATCTGGATTTTACTTATTCATTTGGGAGACATTGAATACATCGTGAATATATGTCAACTGAGAAGGAAAAAAAACCAATATTCAACCTTCACAATGCGTTCAGTGATCTCAAAAGGGATGACATACCTTCATGTGAGCTGTCGAGGCTTTCCTAGATGACGTTGGACCAAACAAGGGGAAACCTTCAAGAATACCTAATCACCCATAGGGAACACAAGATCCTAATTCCTCTAATAAATATAATATTTGTGGAAACTTCGTGTTGTCAATAACCACTACCTAATTTACTTGACCTTCTCAGATGTCACTTACACACAAGGCTTCTCCCCAATAGTGAGGTCTCACCTACATCATCCCGACACTGAGGGGATTGAAAATAAAAACCATAGAGTGCCTAAAAAGGTTTCATTTGAATAGAGGAAAGGAAATTGTTATTATAGGAAAGCATGATCAATCCCAAATGGGTATCCCACAATCCTCCAAAATCCAAAACACAAGCACAAAGCATGTCATCCAGAATCTGATTTTTCTGTTTTGTCTGACCATCCCTTTAAAGATGGTGTGTCATGATCATCTTAATATGCCACCCCAAATCCTTCTAAAGGCCTTACCAAAACTGAGAGGTAAAACAAGGGTCTCTATCTAAGACAACTGTTGATGGAATTACATGAATCCTTACCACCTCTAGAATATACAATCAGCCCAACTCATCCACTTTATTTATATCTCTGATTAGAATAAAGTGGGATGATTTGGTATAATGATCAATCATTACCTAAATACCATTCCTACCGCATAGTTTACAAATTAATCCAACAATAAAATACATGGTGTCATCATCCCACTTCCAGGTAGGAATGGTTAATGGCTGAAGAAAACTAGAAGGCATTTGATGCTCTCATTTTATAGGATGAAATGCATTGCATCTCGACACAAATTCATATATGTCTCACCACATACCTGGACCCCAAAAATGTTGATTTACATCATAATACATTTCAATATCTCTAGGATGAATGGATAACTGATATTTGTGGCTATACTATATCACCATCTACCTCAAAGAAAACAGTAGCACTTAACGTCCCTTGAATCCCAAGATGCCCTCGGGGGAAAAAGATTAATTAGAAGAAGACTCTCCACCATGATGAAACTACATTGACCATTGAAACAGCTCATCACTGGTCTTCTCATATTGAATCAACTCTATAAGAGTATTCAACTAAATACTCACTAAGAATACACCTCTACTGTTCTCCTTGGTCTCCATGTGTATCTGAGAAAAGAGTCACATCAGAGTACACTCATCATTGGACTTCCTCAAAGACTACACTGGTACTTTTTTGCTCAAGGAGTTAGCCACCACATTTCCCTTTCCTAGGGTATAGATGATATCGAAGTTGATCCCCTGTAAATACTTGATCCAATAGTTCTACCTCAAATTAAGATCCTTATGAGAGAAGATGTAGGATAAGCTCTTATTATCATAATAGAACCCAAATATATCCACAAATAGGTATTGATGCCAATTATTCAAATCATCCATCACTACTGCTAACTCCACGTCAGGGGTCGGGTAATTCTTTTCATGTGGTCGGAGTTGGCGAGATCCATACACCACCATGTGATCACCCTACATAAGCACACACCAGGGACCCATACCTAAATCATCACAATACACTACATATCCCTTTCCAAATTTTAGCAAGATCAACACAGGGTCAATAGTCAACATCCAAATCAACTCCCCAAATGATTCCTGATATTTTGGGTCCCATTCAACCTTCACCCCTTTTCAGATGAATGTGGTCATTGTCAAAGTAGGTTGAGAGAAATCCCAAACAAAATGCCTATAGTAACCTACCAGGTTGAGGAAAATTCTAATCTCAAACAAATTCTTTGGCTTCTCCCATGAAATAACCACACGGATCTTCTTAGGGTTCAATAAAACCCCATGTTCTATTATGAAATGACATAGAAACTTGACCTCACAGATCCAAAAAGTTTACTTGGAAAACATTGCATAAAGGCGATCATCCCACAATGTTCCCAACATGATCCAAAAATTATGCTCATGCACTTACTTGGATCCAGAGTCCAGCAGAATGTAATAAAAAATACCACGATCAAATAGTCGTGACATTGTTGCAGCACCTGATTCATGAGTTCCATAAAGTTTTATAGAGAACTGGTCAATCCAAAAGGCATGACCAAGTACTCAAAGTGGTCATACCTTCTTTGGAATGGTTTCTTAGTGATATCTTCCTCTCTCACCCTAACTTGGTGGTAACATGAATGTAATTATATCTTGGAAACCTACTTTTCCCCTTCAAATGATCAAAAAATTCATCTATTCATGGAAAAGAATATTTTTCTTGATGTTTACCTTATTCATCTTCTAGTAGTCAATGCACAGTCAGAGGGACCCATCATCCTTCTTTGCAAAAATAATAGGTGTGGCCCAAGGAGAGGCCCTCAGGCGAATGAATTATTAGGATTCTAAATCACCATGCTTTATCTTTAATTCCATAAACTCATTAGGGGCCATATGATACGAGGGAAGAGATATCGGTTGTGTTCCTAGTTCTAAATCAATCAAGAGCTCCATATCCTTCTCTATGGTAAATCCAAAAAAAATCATTTGGAAATACATCTCGGAACTCATCCACTATATTAGGTAATCCGCCCTCAAGATCACGACCATTGTCCTCTAGCATGAGTGAAGATAATTGGAAGATAAGGTTTCCCAATTATGGGAGTATAGGTCTCACACAACCTGACTGAGGATCACATTACCCAAGAAAAACATGAGGACTCTGATAAGGTGTTATAAAACTCACCCACCACCTATAGCAATCCACACAATCCATATTTTTTGTATTTTCTAATAACACGTTTGAGGGGTGAGTGTGAACCCTAATATAAGACCACCAGATTCAACCCATGCAGGAAATAAAACATCACAGTCCTGGAAATAAAAAATCACAGTCCAGGAAAAATAAAACATCACATTCTAGGAAATAAAACATCAAAGCCCACAACTGATGCATTTAAGAACCATGCCTGAAGATTTTCAAAAATCAAATTCAAAATCAAAGAAACTGTCAAAATGGATTACGGACCACATGCCATTGTGCCGCCTGAGAAACCAACCCCCAAACACCTAAGCACCATCATCACGTCACTGACATCAATTTTCAATGCTAGCCACCGTCAACATCTCGCTGGATCCGTACACAACCACGCCATCGACGGTCCACTCGTTGTCACTGTCCACCTCTCGACACCGCCCATTCAGACTCACATCCCAAAGGCCCTTGAATACCACCGCGCAGCTCCACCTCAGATATAATGGTGGAATATGGATCCAGAGCAGAGAATAGAGAGGGAATATGAAGAGAAGTGATCTGGAACTGCCAGAGACCGTAGAAGACCAATGACCCACTAAAAAACATCACTACTTTGCCATCATCATCTATTTGTCACCGCAACAGAAAAAAAATCACTGAAACCATAAACACCAACCATCAGAACATTCCAAAAGTAGACCATCATCGTTGTTGAGGATGAAAGACCAAACGCCTCCAAAACCAGACCATCGAAAACCACATCACTATTTAGGGAATATAGTAGAGAAAAATCACAGGGCTATAAATCGAACAGATCCTAAGAAAATGGAAAATGCCAAATCAAACACCTGAGCAGCCGAAGATCTGTACCAGCACTCCACTGTCACTATCCCAAACAGTCTAGGTCACCATCGTATTAGACCAATATGGGGTCTTAGTACAATGGTAAAAGTTGAACGGGTATAGGATGTGGAATCAAGAAACTCGAGCCGCACGTGGGTAGATACAAAGGCCGAACCGGGGCGAGGGAAACATTAGAGAGACGTAGGTAAGGAGATGAAGGAAAGATCTACAGGAGAAAAATAGGATCAATGACATGGAATGCCATGAGGATCTGCCACTGCGAAGAAACCAAGGGAGAAACCCTACCGAAGGGATGAGGCGAGGGGACTAGGAGAGTGTGGGGCCATTACAACGTCAAATTCCCACCTATAGCAATAAATATGCACTTTAATGTTTATTAAACAATCCATGTCAAGGATTACATAAAAAACGTCCATATCCATGACCAGGAGGTCCCATTCCATCTCAACCCATGACATGGAAAGCATACATAATAGGCACCTAAGACCTTACTTTTTCTTCTTACCCAACAATGTCACCAACTCCATTGCAAAATACAACAAATCGATTTGAAATTATGAATATTCACAAGTCAGGAAGAGATAAAAGAAAAATACACACTAGTATCGAAGAGAACTACAACTAAAGAATATGCAATCAAAATGGTACCTCAAACTTTTGAAGGTCCAACATCTGATCTTATTACTTCCTGATCTGTAGCATCAACATGCCTAGTCTATGCTTGAGAATGGACACTCTCTTATGTCTCTTCCCTAAACCGGATCTTCCCAAAAAATGGTATGGCCCGACCACCAGAGCCATCAAAATGTGATCCCACTATCTTCGTCATCTCCAACTTAACTAGCACTCTCCAGGAAGCCACAGATCATGCCCCACTCTAGTATGGGTATGCCACTCTGCAAAATCACTGCACATACCCCATAACTCCACATCGATAACAATGATTCTGATGGGAGGTACATGTAGGCCAGATTTTCCTTGCCTTCCCACAATGATGGCACACCACATACCCTTTGTCAGAAGCTATAGATGAAGAATGTGTGGAAGTAAGGCCTTAACTACCGCCTCCCTTATTCCCCTATTCATCAGGCTTCCTCTTATTCTCAGAGGAGTTACCACTTCACCCAATATACACCACTCCATAAAACCCAAAAATTCCTTTCAAATTAATCTCAACCATGAAAGAATTATCAACCACCTCATCATAGGTTCAAATCTTGAACAGGAAGACCTGAGAGTAAATTTTGGGTCCTATCCCCTTCTCAAACTTCATAACCTTTATAGATTCATTATAAACAATATCAGGCATGTACCGCACCAGATCAACAAAACGGTTAGCATATTCCCTTACTAACTGATCACCCAGAGAAAGATCCCTAAACTCCCATGATCTGGAATATGCCAGGACCTTAGAACAATAATACTCATTAAAGATTGTTTTAAAATCCTTCCAGCTTATCTGCTCTTGTTTCCTATCTTGAGGCACTTAATCCCACCACCTATGACTAGGGGCCTCTAGTATAAATGAGTCACATTTTACCCTGACCTCCTTAGGTGTTTCATAGAACTTGAACATGAGTACGATATTCTAAAGCCACTCCTCTACTTATGAAGGCTTCTTGGTACCTCAGAAAGTAGGAGTCTTGTTTTTCAGAAACTCCTATGATATATCCTTCCTAGGAAAAGTTTCATCAACTCTAACTCGAGCAGGAGTAGGACCAGCTCCTTTCCATACAGCATGGACATCCTATACCATAGCTTCTATTAACCTCTGATCAAGTGGTGAGGGAGAACTCTCTCCGGATTCCTCTCATGCGTGCATGGGATCATTCTATGGAGGCATGTTGCTACGAAAAGAAACAATCACAAGAGAAATTGTTATTACAACATTATTGAAAATTTTTAGCAATAAAATAAAATATAAACAAATCAAACTGATCAAAAAATATAAATAGACAACTACTTCACCCCCAACCAATGTCCACGTGCAGTCTACAGTCCACATGTTCTATATGGAAGAGAAGTTAAAAAAGAATCCCAACATTACATGGCTACTCGAGGCCTGTCATGAGAAGTGTAGTCCAGGAACCCTACTCACATCCATAAATACAATCCTCAATAGTCCTAGAACCTATCTAACCAAATTCATCCCAAATAGTAATACACAAAGAGCTAAACCTGGCCCTGATACCAGTTTCCATGAACCAGATCTGGTCTCCATCCAAACAAGTACCTGACCTAGTCCATGGCAAACCCTGATGGGTGTTCCCTATCCCCAAGTACTGGAAAAAGTTCTCAGGTATCATAAATAAAGGTTTGGGAATTATTTTCATGAGTTTAGAAACATAAATCAACCAACAATAATGAATAAACCGAATCAGAAAAAATTGCATGAAATAATTCTTAACAAAAATTCAGAATTTAATTACATAGTTTTAAACAAATCTCAAGAGGGACACACAAAAAAGGAGCATCAAGGCCTACTGAAATACCACCACATGGTAAGTGTAAATTTCCATAAATCTATCTCCACAATAGTGCAACAAGGAAGGATGCTAAAAACCTGAACCCTTATCTTTAAAAACCATTCCCTTACCTATGTCAAACATTACCAAGTCTACATACACTCAAAGGTGTATGTTGGGTGTGATCCTGATCCCAATAGAATTCTACCCAAAAAAATGTTCCATTCTATAACCATTTTAAGACAAATATCATGAAAGTTTTCATAAATAGGAAATGCAAGTGATAGTTTTAAAGCAGTGTAGCTTTAAATGAAAACAGTTTTCATGAGTATAACGTTTAAGAATGAACAATTTTTATGAAAACACACATTCTATTAAATTTACAAATCAAATACATTGTATGTAGATGGTAAGTAAAATATAACTAATGAGTACCCTTCATTTGAAATACCCCTAGAATCTATCTACTAATGGGACACTAGGTACATCATATCTCAATGAAATGTGGAATAAGAACCATAATGAACTATGTTCTCATGCACGATCCACTATTTGGGAACACACCCATAACCTAGTGGCCTCTAATAAATCATCATTATTTATTTAGTATTGTCACCATTAATCTTGCTAAGTGAAACCGGGATAATACCACTTCTGAATCACTATCATTCTAGTCTTAGTTCACCCACCTAGATACTCAGGCTTCAATTTGGGGCTCAATCAAGTTCCATATGTTATAAAATATCATTTTCACATCAAAAATCCATTTTTTAACCATACACACACAAAAAGTTACACCAAACATGTTTCATACCCTCAACGTAATTTAATAAAACCATTAAAATTTTTATAAAATAATATCAAGAGGTACCACAAGAATTTACACACAAAATCCATTCAAAAATCCTATTTTTATGGCCAAATGCCTACAAATACTGAACAATACCAGAATTATCATCCCGAAGACCATTTAATAAATCAATTTCAAGAATCATAAAATAACCCCAAATTATACAACATGGAATACACATGAAAACACCCAATTACATGTCAAAATGCAACTTTAAAATTAAATGATTAATCAAATCTACCGAAAATGTTTTTCAAACCACACACAATAGATGAGAAAGATGCTAAATAGGATAATCAATTAAGATAAATTCATCCAACAATATGTACACTCAGAACCACCTACCTTGAATATCAAAAACCCCAAATCTTTGTATGAAATATCAACCACGCCACAAGTGAGTGAAAACAAACCCAAACCAATAATATGTACCCAAGAAACTCAATATTAAACCTCAGGGATGAAAACAAAGCTACTAAAATTTTACAATCTCAAGGTGGTGGGAATAAAACCTAGAGAGAAGGAAGAAAAACAAATATGGAATCACTTAATTGAAGAATCATGAAGTTTTCCCACCAAAAAACCCTTCAAAAAATGTGTTCCAAGCATGCTTAAGGGAGATTTAAATCCTTACATGGCTGAAATGGTCTATTGGGGGAATAAAGGGGTGAATTTGGTTTATTTAAAGAAAGGATAAATGGTCAAAACCAATTTTTTAACACAAGCACAGAATGAATGATTTAGTAAATCATGCGGCCAAACAGTGCATCATTTTCTGGACACCCAAAACCCTAATTTTCTTCCAAAATTTAAGGGGGGGCTAGAGGAAACCTATGGGTAAAGTTAGGCCAAGAATAGAAGAGAAATATACATTAAAATAAGAACATAAATGTGATAGGTTACCAACTAAGTGTATCTTAATATAATTATATATGTCTTTTAACATAATATTAGAGTATTAATTTATAGTATATATATTTAATTGTTTATAGAAAAATAACACAATATTAAAAAAGTAATTACTTGAAAGTAGAATTTTACCATTATCGCGGTCATTAACTTCAATCTTAGTAATCATAATTTAGTGACCAAAATTTAAAATTTATCATATTAAATAATATTATCATGTTGGTATAAAATATAAAATTCATATTAATAAATTTTATTTCTAAAAGTGAGATGTAATTTTTAATATTAGCGAATAAAATATTACTTATATTTAGAAAATGATATACATTGGTTTTATAAAATAATCAAAGTGATTTTAAGTGATTTATTTTACGTATAAATATATATTTCATATAAAAAGATTTAATAAACAATTAACACATACATGTATTATGATAAAGTCATGAAATTGATAGTTCTTTAGAAAAATTAATATATTTTCCCTATTTACCTAAAACCCAATAATTTAAAGAAATAAAAAAAATTAAGCTTGTATTTTCATTATAAATTAAAAACATCATGGTCATTTTTGAGATTCAGTTTTTGAATAAAATTATAAAATTTAATGAAAATGGATTTTTATTGAAAATTAGAGTTTCAAATATTAATTTTTACTATTCTTATTTTATATAATCTTCAATCTTAATTGGTGTTAACCTTGTATTAATATCAGACATAAATTATCATCATTAATCATATGTTTCATTAAATATAAATTCATATCACATAAAAATGAAATTTCTAAAATTCATTTTTTTAATAGTAAATTGTATTATTAGTCATTTTTGGTAAAAAAAATTGAATTTCATTCATACTAAAATTTGAATTTATATTGTTTATGCATATATTTAAAAAATAAGTTACTTCTGTTCATTCCTTATAATTAAATGACAAGATTTTAATAGTCATACATATTATTTATATTATTATCTAATAAGTCATGTTTTTTTAGTTTGGTGTTGCGTGTGGATCAAGATCTTGAACACCTTTGGATATTTTAAAGGAAGTCATATTTTAAAATATCATGTTTTTCTAGGGTGTTTCAAGGACTACGGTACTATGGGTCACCTTTTCTGGTTAGTTTTACCAACATGATCCAAACTCATTGTTGATTCTATATAATTGCCACTTATATTTTGTTATATTCTATTATACACATATCTTGGTGGAATGAATAGTGATTTTTGACAATCTACTAAACCCTCCTTTTATGGATTCCTTTCTTGGTGCATGTCCCATGCCATCATACTTCTTTTAGGATCAATCATATATAAGTCTCAAACTAATGGCATCCCTAGGAATGTTTTTCTTAATGGTCATTTTGGTATAACCATAAAATCAACAGTATACGGTACATCCTTGTAACACCACAATATTTAATAAAACATATCACTTTAAATAATTTTATTTCTTTATGGATTATTTCAAATGCAACAGTGAGTCTAAACAAACCATGATATACTTATAAAATATTATTATTTAATGTTACAATTATAACCTAGTCGTTAATATGGAGGGTAATAATATGATTAACTAATTTTGAAAATATATATAAATTTACAAATTAATATAAATATTTTTTTAAATTATTAGTAAATAATCAATAAATATTTTGTAAATTCATTTATTCTTCAAAAAATAAGTTTTATCCAAAAATGGGTTTTCATTTGAGTGATTATTATAATTAATTTCTAGAAGTTTAAGAAAATTTATTTGACAAAATTAATTTAATTTTTTGATTCATGATGTCAAAATTATATTCTGATGGTTTTTTTTATTATTTTATGAGAAATTAATTTTTCCGTGAATAGTGAAATATACTGATTTTTATAAAATTTTCATTTTATTTATTTTTAACAGTACCTTTATGATTTAAATTTTATCTAAAAGTAACTTAATTAATATTTAGTTTTATAAATTGTAATTAAATATATTTGAATTTTCTTTAAAACTTCTTATGGTATAAATAGATTTTTGGGTTTAAAAATGTATTTTTCAAGAATATTGTTTTTCTTTACGTTCTCTAGAATTAATTTTAAATTAAATTTTGACACTTAGGTGTGTTTAATAGTTGTAACTATAGAGGTTTTTTTACCACTATAAGGGTAAATCGAGTAATTTAGATTAAAAATAAAATGATAAGGACTATTAAATAACCCCAAAACATGCCTAAATTTTATTCTGTGAGTTAATTTTTTCCATAATCATCCAATGTTATTTTATATGACCATCTTTATCCATTTTTATTATATTATGATCTTTATGTAATTTTATTTCAAGAAAATTCAAACACACCACACTCTTGTTTTTAATAAATAAAATATGATAATATGGGATTATTTAGAAGATATTTTTTATGATAAATAGTATATTTAAATATGAAATATTTATCTTAATCATGGAAATTTTTTAAACTTTTAGTATAAAAAAGCACCTTAAATTCTTACCAAATGCTAACATGGAAATTATTCAAATAATGGGAAAATAGAATGAATGATATTAAAAGTATTATAATTTGAGGTAACTTGTGAAATAAATGGTTTTTATATATGAATATTTTATTTTAGGTATGTATTAGAAGATTTTTTTTCTAATTAATATATTTTTTTCTTCATGTTTTAAAATTCAATGTAATGAATAGTGTGAAAATTGACAATAATTATATTTTATGGAAATAATATATTATTAAATAATTTAAAATTAAAAAGAATATTAAATAAGGAAAATGGTATAATATATAGTCAAAAATTTCATTATATATGAATTTATAGTCTATTTTGAAGAATTTTTCTCCAAGATAATATTATTATAATTTTATATTTTGAGAAATTTCAAAATTTCTAGTCACATAAATTATAGAAGGGCCCACCTCCCTCTCTTTATTACACAACTTTTAGTCTTATATATAGACTATACCCAGACAAATTCTATTTTAATTTTTTTTTGTCATTTTATTTATGTTTTTATTTCAAAAATAAAAACTATTATCCCTTTAGAAGTGATCTAATGGTGTCGTTTCAAATAATAAGTAATCACCCTAATCGATCACATTTTTTTCTACTCTTCTTTACCACCAATAAATATATGATATTTATCATAAAATTATAAATTAATTATCATAATCATTTTTAAATGTTATCATGATTATTAAAATACCACAATACACCCTCTTTATCATTAAATAAGAAGTGAAAGTACAGTTTGTGCGTACGTACGACTTACTGTCACCACATAGTGATTCAATTATTTTTTTCATCCCCATATTTTATGGATGAGTATTATGATAGATTTAATGTTTAAATATTATATTTATAAAATAATTTTACCTCTTAAATTATAATATTATTTACACCTTTTAGCCCATTGGATGATGAAAACGTTGTTCGTGGATACATGTGGACTACCACCTCCACAAAACGACGTGACTCATTTTTCATTTCTATTTTAATTGGATGGTGAATAGTATGGATATGATGAATAGGTATGATATACATGATATAATAATTATTCTATAAAGTTGAATTAAAATTTTCCTTTTTTTCTTCCATCCTTCAAAAAATGAATACATTGTTCTAGTGTACTCATGGTCTACCGTATCCATAAACAATGTAATTCATTTTCCGATCTCTAATTTTTATGAATGATTATAAATATATATATTTAATATATATTATTTTCATACCGTGATTTCAATTTTGGGAATTACTGGACCATTATTAACATATAATGACTCGGAATTCCGTACAGAAACATGCTTAGAAAACAAATCATTTATTACCTAAAACAATGATTTTAATAGAAAATTATTAATAAATGGGTGATAATATGTTATAAATGAATCATAAATGGTATTATTGATATATTTTTATTAAACAAATGTATAATAAATACATAATTATTATACATGAGTTTTTAACAAGAATAATTAAAGGTGAGACTTGAGGTAAGGGTTTCTCATCTCACTTTTACTTTTATAAGACATATTCCATATTCACTAATCAAGGGGAAATCAATAACCAAGCCCCACCCATGTCTCCCATGTCCAAATCATTCCTCATATATGTAATAATTTATTTAATTCTTAAATAATTCTTGTATCATCAAATATCTGTATTGAGTAATGAATATGGATTTATCAACAATTCCACATACGAACAAATTAATTTCAATGAAGAACATTATACATAGAAAAAATAAAAATTTTAAACAATAAACATATCAATGATATATAATATAGATATTTATGGGTAATATAATGTCCAATGATAACTAGAAAGTGATAATTTCAAGTAAAATCTATTTAATACAAAAATTAATCAAGGAAGTGAATGATAATATAATCATTGGTCAAAATAATCATAAACCATTCAAATGAAGAATAAATATGAAATCAATAAAAAAATATCCCCTGTAGGTTATATTTAAAATAAGGTGTTTTATCATTGAATAATATAAATATAATAAAAATATATTGAAAACATTCTTGAAAATATACTTTTCCTTTTGAAAATCACTTTTTGAAACAAAAAAAATATTGATAATCCCTTTCTTTGAATTCACCTTTAAAAACTATGAATTTCCTGAATAATAGGGAAATTTTTTTCATAAAAAACAGTCTTATAAAATTTCAAATTAATCTTTAATGAAATGAAAATCTTAATGGTGGGTAATTTTTACATGTTGTACTAGTTACAAGGAACATTCCCGTTACACTCTGAAATGGATAAAAAATTCCTTATTCAGAAAATTAAAAAAAAATCCTTTCAATAAATTATATAAAAAGTTAAAATGGGTATAAATTCCTTTAATAATTCATCAGTAAATGGTTGAAAACATTTTTATAAAATATGGTTTTGGAATAAAATTGGTTTCCGACCGAAGATTGAAATGAATTCTAACTTTCTTAAAAATGTTTTCTTAATTATTTTTGGAACCAAATAGTTAAAAATTGTATTATTACATGAAAATATCATGAATAACCAAAGTAAGAAAATTAAATTATTTTATTATAAAATTATCAAATAATTTCCTTCAACTAAAATTAAAGAATAAACGATCTCGATTATAATTAGGTTGTGAGATAAACACTTACGATGATTATAATATTAATGGGAGAATAAATAAATGAGACGATTATGTGTGTTGAATATAAGTCTGAATAAAACAAGTATAAATAAAATATAATATAATTAAAATTAATTATTCATATATTCTTATAATAAAAAAGATAGTAGAGATGTAATATAACTCAATGAAAAGAAACTAAGTTATGAAATTCTTTACAACTTTTTACTTTTCTAGTCAAATCACCTAAGGTGAAATAATTAAAATTAAAACATATGAATTATTAAGTAATAATGATATTAAATGTAAAATGGGAACTAAATACACCATAAAAAAATAATTTAAGACCATACAAATACAATATTCATCAATGAAGGTAAATTTAGATGAAGTCCCATACCTCACGCTTCTTTTTAGTAAAACATGATTTGGTTTGCTATACAGTGGTTTTAAACAATTTATAAACTTATTATATAACCTTATTAATTTTTATAATTTTATACATTATTGTTTTATAATTTCTTATAACCTGTTCTTTAATAATATTTCATTGTTTCCATTATTTCATGTATTAATTTCCTTGTTTTCTCATTCATACTTTTTCAAGAATGTTCTATTTCATGTGTATATTATATTATCACATCCTCTAAATAATAATAGTAATTTCATATTTATCATATTTATAAATTAAATATTCTTTTAAAACCAATCATGGATGATTTTTTTGATAAATGAGGTATGTTACAATCATGGTGACGGTAGGTCGTACGTACGAATGAGTAACGTTAACATTTTTCAATAGTTGTTATGGAAAAAGGTAAACAATTATTTATCTTTAAATATTGATAATAATATCATATTATTTCATTAAATATATTTCTATATATCATTCATGTGGTGTGGTAATTAAAATATATTTACATCACTTCGGGAAGGTGGTAGTCCACACGTACACGAATAATGTTATCATCTTTAATTGAATGAAAAGATAAGAAATAAAATGATTTATTATTTTTTCATAATGATAAATATATAATTAATATCATAATAATTTCATTTATATCACATATATTCATCAACATTATCATTACTTCCTTCCATGTAAAATGTTAAGAAAAAACAAATCACATCGCTTTGCAAGGCGATAGTCCGCCATACACACAAGCGAAATTATCGTATCCCCAAAAAATGAAAAATAGAAAGGTATATATGATATAATGACTCTATATGTATAATTATATTATAAAATATCATATATTTATAAACTTTATATCCATCATCATAACCAACTGTGGGAGGTGGTAATGGAAAAAAACAAATGACATCAGTTTGTGAGGCGGTAGTCCTCCATACACACAAATGATGACTTCCTAACCCAGTAAATGGAATTGGAGATGGTTATAGGTAATTTAGTTGTTATAAAATCATCTCTATATATTTGATATATTTATTTTATTATAAAATTCTTTTTTAATAATTATTGAGTTAGGTGTAGGAAGAAATAAAATAAAAATGCTTGTTGAAAAACGTTACCTCTTCTTTGGGTGGGCTATTAAGGTTTGCAAAAAAAATTCATAGGCTAGATTTACGACCAAAATATGTATTTTAGGATAAGTTAATTTAATATTTGAAGTTATTGGATAATTTAATTTCTCAACCAAAAGGTTGATAATGTTTAAAGAAGATAGGATATGGGGTGGCCTTTTTATAAGTGGGGTGAGTGGCGCGCTTGAAATTTTTGAAAAGAAAATAGTGAAACCACATTTTTTAAATTATAAAAGGGTATAAAATTGATTATTATTGATAAATATATAATATGAGTTCTAATTATGGTTATAAAATATATTTAAGACAAGTTTTTATGTCATTTTAACCCTTATCTTCTTACTTTTAACACCTGGTAAATCCATTTTTACCATAATCGCGGTAGTTTATTTTTTATTTTTTTACCAATTAATTTTGGTAAAAATTTAAATTCAAATTATTACACAATATAAATTATTATGATTAAAAATATAGAATCTATTATTAAAAATTACATTCACAAATGTTTTGAAATTTAAAATAAAATTAATCATGAAAATAAGATGAGAAAGCGGGGTTCTAAAGTGGGAAAATTTAAAATTTTACAATGTTATTATATCAAAATTCAAGATGAAAATGATTAAAAGTACCTAAATTGAATTAATTAGATATATAATTGAAATAATTTTACTTTAAAAATAATTTAAAATTTAATTTAACTTTATAAATAATTTAAAAAAAAATATTTATTTCTATTAAAATTCAGTATTTTCAACAATTCATTAAAAAATGAAACATATCAAAATCCTCCATAAAATTCCCTCTAAGATAATTTTGATACTCTGATTTCAAAAAATAAGTTTATTTTTTCAAATAAATTTTTTAAAAGTGTTAAAATTTAATTTAAAATTAAATGCACAAAGCATGAAAAAGTTGTCCTTTAGAAAAAATATAGTTTTTTTGGAAAACATTTATTTTTCATTTAAATGATTGTTATTTTATTTCTTATCAATGGAAGTCCATAATTTTTATAATTTTTTTATTAATTTTTATTCCCGTAAATTTATTAGAAAGTTTATAGTGGTATATTATATTACGTTTCATTTAGATATGGGGTTCCATGTCCCATAAGTTATCGAAGAGATTAAATTTAAAGAAATGTATTTTGTGGGTTATTTAAGCTCGGTGTTGTTTGTTTAATAATCTATATAATAAAATTTTATTATTTTTGAGTGTTGGGGTGTCACCACTTTTGTGATATAAATACTAACATTTTGGAATCTCTTACCTCATTATACTGATTATGTATTCATCGATGACCTTAAACTCTAGTTTAGCCTAGTTCTCTTTCCTGGATAGAATAAACAATTTCATATGATTTAAGTCTTCTTATATTACTGTAAACTTTTTTTATGCCAAATAAATATAAAATATTTCATGAAACTCCATCATACATATAATTTTCACCTGTATGTCCTTAAACTTCATTTTAAACAAATTCTCCTTTATAGATATCATGAACCTCTAAAACACTTTAATTATTCCTAGATTTACTTAAATTATAGAACAATCAATTAATCAATAAGTGATGATGTTAAATTCCTACATAATCCAATTCTTCTCCTTGGATGGAACCAAACTCCAACATACCCCTTAATTCTTCTAAGATGACCTAATATCGAGTAATGCCTAATCTGTCATCTTAGATATTTGTAAACTCAAACAATCCCATTATGTTTCCCTATAGGACCTCAAAATTTAGTATAAAATTATCGCCTTCCTAAATGGAATAAAACTCTATTATAAACCCTCAGGCCTTATCATTTTACATTAAACTATTGTACAACCCCTTCCTTCCTCACGAGATTTCATTAAACATCATTTTGACCACCTAAATAGATTAAAATTATATAATAACCACTAATCCTTGTGTTATATGTAATTAATTTATTATTCTTTGAATATAAGATGATTTAATTATATATAGTATATATTACAATGCTTAAGTGTCATTTTTTCCCTTTTATACAAGACAAACAGTATTGTTATAGGGGGAGATTTCTTGAACATGTCTTAAATCTATTAGAGATTCTTGGACTAGGAGGAAATATCCTTTATTGGATGATTCTACATATCATCCTCTCGATTCAATCATGTATACTCAAAATATACAAAATATTCCCTCTTTAGAAAGGTAAATAAAGGGGACCAATTGGGGGGGATGGAATTGTCAAAAAAAGTTATTCTTGTTAATTTTAAAAAAATATAAGGATTTTTTAGGGATCAAACAAGGTTTTAAAATACCATAATTAAATTATTTTTGATATCATGGGTATATATGAATTTTTTTATAATTCTCTAGGGATATTTTTTAATATTCATAATTGTGTGATGTTCTTAAATTGTGTCATACCGCTGTTATAAAATTTTTATTTTCTAAAAAATTAAATTATATAGGGGAGATATTTTTTGTTATATTTTTTAGTAGTAATTATATATATTTTGTTGGGATATTTTACCTGATTGTGATTTATTATTTTTATCTAGAGACATATACAAGTGTGGTGTATACTTTATATGGTTTTGTGTTAGGGGTCACTTCCCTTAATGTTTTCTTACTCCTTTCCCTTTGATTTTACATAATAGTATGTATTTTCATAGAGGATGTATAAGCTATGATATTGATGGAATATTTAACATTAATTATGGATAATTAAAATGAATTAATTTTTGATCATTATAGGAAATTCCAATTTATATAATAGGTATATATTTACCAACAATGCTTTAATTATGGATTGTTTTTACGAAAAAATGGTAATGTGTGTGAATGGGGAAATATATGGAAACATTTATGGATAAAATTATGGATAAAAAATGGTTATATATATGGATACAGTTAATTATATGGTTGTGGATATGGATACAAATGTGGTTTCAGATATGGATATGGATATGAATATGGATTCGTATTTATAATGGGGTCACTCTATAGGAAGTTTGAATGACATCAAATTCTGGATAGCTATGAACATTTAAATATTAATAATCAATGATATTTCTAATTAATTATAAATTATTTTTCATCTAACTAACAATGGTTCATACTAGCTAATTAATAATGTTTCTTTAAGTTAATTATCCACAATTCTTGGTGTTATATTCTCACTAACTATAAATGGTACTTTCAGCTAATTATATTTGGTGTGTAGTGGTAAATTCTAGGTAGTATAAAGACCATTATGTTTATAAACATTGATAAATTAAGGTATATTTTCATTTTAATGTTTTATGATGAAGGGGAGTAGAAATTGAGGTTATATTAGGAAAAAATGATTATTATTATTTTTAATTTTTTAATACTCTCTTATATGTTAATGTTATTTTAATGGTTACCATAACACAGTTTCAGCCACACTACAACCACTCAAGAGTTGAGTTATATCATGATAAAAATCTAATGGTATATAGGGATTATTGGATATCTATCTAATATATTTCTATCCACACCCCACCTATGGAAATATTATCGATTTGGAGACATGATGTTTGACATTGGGAGACATATTGAGATTACTAGGGGATGTTGGAATGTGTAGTGCCATTTTGTTTGATTGTTACATATTTTCTAATGTGTGAGTTATATATATATACATTCACTTTTTTGGTGTGGTTTTTTGTGATGATATATATTAATAATTTGGGTACCATATTGATGTTAATTATGTTTTGTTACATTATTTCATAGTTATACTAGTAATCTCTATACACATTGACATGTATTGGTTGAAGGAGGAAATGAATGAGTTTGTTTATCCTCACCATTATTTTATATATACTTATTTTTATATTACTAAGAGAATTTTGGTGAAAAATGGGTTTTTATGGATTGAAATTATTAAGAATTAGATCTTTATAAGAGTTTAATTACATTTTAATTTTGAGGTAAACATTAGATATTTATTATGGTTTCCCTTACATTATTAATTTATAGTAATGATACATTATGTTGCATAAAATTTATCATAAGTTATGTTATATATATTCCATTATGACTTTAATTTAATATTGGATTTATTTTTTATTTATAGAGGTGAGTTTATCCCATTATTGAGTTCTATACCTTAATGATAGCCATCAACCACTTAGATACTGAAGGAAGTCTTGGTGGGTCATACTTGGAATTGGTTTTCGATCATCGATGCTCCCATTAACTTTAGGTCACAATAACGTTTAATAGTCAATGTAAAATAATAAATCATATGAACATTAAATGTGAATATAATTTATATTTTTTCGGCAAAAAAACACCAATTTAAACCACATATAATTTTTTAAATATATTATAACGTCATGATTTACAGTTTAGTTAGGATTGTATAATCTCACATGTCTTTATATAGATTAATTAATTAGTTTTTTAATTTAATTCTTTATTATAATGGTCAAAGAATATAATAAAAAACAATTTTATTTTAAATTCATTCTCTATTAACACCATTTGACTATCCCTAAAAATATATATATATAATATTAACACAATACACATAAAATAGTGAACAAAACATAATAGAAGGTTTTAGGTAACAATCATAAATTAAAATCAAAGACTCATAAAAATAAAAATAAAGATTAATTCTTAAAAATTAACTAGAAAATTAACAAAACATAAAAATAAAAAAAAGGAAAATTTAAGAAACAAAATATAAAAACATAAAAAATAACATGTAAATTCATAGGGAATAGATTAGTGTTAGACTTATGAATATAATGAAACAAAGGTTAATAATTATATTTATAATTAAGAATACCAAAAAGAAAAATTAGAGAGAAAATAGAGATGAAACGTATAGGAACATTACTCGTATGATTAGAAAATATGAATCTTAAACAAAAACTCATGACCCAAAAAATGATCAAAATAACCCCATAAACATTGAAATTGAACAACCCATTTGGTTCTTGATGACACGCCATGGGATTCAAGGGACCTTACCACAAGCCTTAAATAGGTTCATAATGGTATAAAATTCCTCTCATTAGCCAACCAAATTCCTAGTGATCCCCTACTAGGTTCTCTATAGCTTATAGAAGTCACTGTTTAACTCCAAAGACATATGAAAACATTAAATTACATACCATTATCTCCTCAAATTCTAAATTTAATTAATAACCATCCTAATAAATTTAAAATGAAAAAATAAGATCAAAACAAACCTAATAAAGCAATAGTTGTTACAAAATCTATATAATAAGGATTTTCCTCTCCATGAACCATCACTATGCATCTCTAGTGAAAAATTATGACTATTGAGACTTCATTTTTTATTATTGTTCCCAAATATCATCTTGAAGTCGACCAAAATTCATAATTCCAAACATAATGGAATGGTATTTCTAACAGTGTATGCATTCTATAGTTAATAATACACATTGGATGATAATGGAATGATTCATCTACCTCAAATATCACAACATCATAGCTAATAACATTAGATGGATTTCAATCATACTTTATCAACTAAAATACATGAAATAATCCATGCATTACATTTAATTATATAGGTTAAAAATAATAAAAATTATCCCAAAATCATTCCGAAATTTTAGAAGGATCTAAAATATGAGGTGCCATATTTCCTTTTGTAATATCCATAATATTAAAAAGATAATAAAAACCCCTCTAGTAGATAAATTATAGTTGTCTTATGTGAAAGAATGAAATTTATAAATGCATATCACTTAATAAATGAATTAAAGGTTTTTTGTAATGGTAAAATCTCAGTTAACACATTGGAGAAAAAAATCACATATTTTCAAAGTTAGACGTTGAGTTAGTGTGAGATTCTAAGGCCTGTAAAGCCTCAATTATGAAAAAATAAATATATTATATTATGTGCACATAATTTATTCTAAATAATATAATAACTGTAAAATATTTTTTCATATGAGATATATGAGACCACTGTTAGGTCTGGGACATAATGGTTACCCTATGTAGGGTTAACATTTGTAAGCATCAGATGTTTGGAAGGATACCTCGCAACAATAAATTATTAAATAATTTTTATTATATTAGTTTTTCAAATAATTTAATATCTCCCAAATGGTAATTCATAAGATAAATATGATATTTTTGTCAGATCCAAAATTCGGTGTTTACACTAGATGGGCTATTACTTTTATATGCCCTGGGTGTTTGCAACATCGCATGCATAAATACCTTTTTTATTTTTTCAAATATTTTATTATTCCATTTCTAAATAAAAAAATAATTAATATCTCTCAAATGTTGTGTCGTATGAGAAATATGAGACCGGCATTAGGCACGTAACATGGGGTTTACCCTAAACAGGGTAATACTTTTATATGCATTGGGAGTTTGGAAAGGTCACTCATTATTATTAACAATTTAGTATTTATATTACAAAATTATTATTTTTTATTCATTAAAAAATCATTGTTCACCATCCCTCCCAAGAGCCTAATCTCTATTGGAAACATGGGAATTTTTTCAAAACATGGATATACCACCATTTTGACCGCAATTAAATTACCAACACGCTAATATATGTAAATATATAACTCAATCATAAAATTTTTGTTGAATCGATGATTAAATTGAGTGTTTGAATGTTACATCGAACACATACAACTTGAGGTTTTCATAGTCGATCGTTTCAATTTTCTGGTCAATTTTTTCAAAACCAAGAAACCTCGATACACCTTGCACACAATTATTAAAGGTCCTACGATCAGTTTGGAATCCATAGCTTATAACTATTATTTTGTTCAGGCAATGTATTTTCATGTTCCCATATGTATAGTGAAAATAGGTTTTGTTTTTATTTTAGTTTTTAATTTATTATATGATTACTCTATTCTAAATTTTGAATAATGGTTTATATAAATAAAATCGAAAAAATGATTATAGAACCCAATAAATTATAAAGAATATTTTACTAAATCAATCAAAAGATTATTTTTATATGTTATCAAAGATAATTAAAAGACTTATAAAATGATATTTGCAAGAAATAATCATGGGATTATTTTGAAAGATTATGGTAATATAAGTTTAAATTAAATTATCAAATGATGATGATGATGAATTATCAAGCGATAATTGCAACAAATAATCAAAGAATAATTGCATGGAATTATCAAATATTATTTTACACAAATTAAAAAAGGATAGTTTATGTTAAATTATCAAAAGAAAATTATTAAAGGATAATTTATATTAAATTATCAAGGGATACTTATAAAAGGATAATTTTTGACAAATTATCAAAAAAAATAATTATAAAAGGATAATTTGGAATAAAATTATCAAAAGGTAATTATTCTTGAGGTGAATATTATGAGCAGATGCATTGACCAAAATGATAATTTGGAAATTTTCTAGAATATAGAATGTATCATCACATGGGGTATTTTATTTATTTTTGAAACAAAATAATTGGTCTTGGTTATAAGAACCCATGATGTGTTGATGAGTATGATAATAAGGATTTGAGGAGGTCTATATAACCACACATGGTGGGTTATCCTTTCTGTCGGTAATGATGTCTTTGAGGTAGGAAATTCCTTGCCTTCTTAGGCTCACATTTTAACTTGTTTCCATAATTATTATATTTGTTTGAATTTTGATTTATTGTGCTTTATTGTCATCTCATGTGTGTGTAGCTCATAAAAATCATTGTGATTCCATGAGTGATATTAGTGTAGATTTTATCCTTATTTTATTTTAATCACATGTGTAGGACCCCAAAAGCTTCTTGGTATGTTTATCTTAAATACATTCTGGTTATAGCCTATATTTCATGAATCACTAAGCCTATATGGAAAAAAAACATGGTTACTTATAAGAGATATCCATAACCTATCCATTAAACATAAATTTGTCAACTCAGGAATTTGAATTTTAAAAATCTGACATACATGGTTGTGTTCAGGATAATATTTTGAGTCCGATAGAATTAACATAATTTTCGGTGAATAGTAACCTACCCATACGAATAGTAACCTAACCTTATGAATAGTAACTTACCCATATGAATAGTAATATTACTCTTAGGAATGTTATCTATGCCCTTAAATGTATAAATGAATTTTGGCACCTTAAAAATCAAGATGAATATTTTAAGTGTTTATATTTTTCGATTACATAATTACTTTAATTAAATATTTAATTTTTCACGAACCAGCCCAGGTACCCTGGTAACTCGATAACCGAGCCAGCCCTAACATTGCCCGAAGGGCATTCTTGATCCCCATGGGTCGACGACTAGCACCTGGAATCACACAACATGCAAGTGGGAGCGATTTCTCCATAAGAATGGGGAAGCAAAAGAGACAAGACAGTATGCATAACAAAAAGAAACTCCACTGGGAGTAATGTACTAGAATACAAAGAGGCATAAAAAGCCCAAAGTATTACAACCCAAGTACTAAAAATGGAAAAAACAGCCCCAAGGTCCCTAAGGACACAACTCACCAACACCACAGATCAATAGCTGGATCCACCTCTAAGAGATTCATTCCCTTTGCTCGATCCTAGAAGAAGAAAATATACAAACACCCAAAGGAAAAAATTAGGGTGTGAGCCTAAGCCCAGCAAGATACCACCAAGGATTTCGTAACAGATGCCAAATATAGATTTTCCAAAGAAAATATTTCAATTTTCAAATAAATAGGTTCGGCGATTCAAAAGCATATTCTAGCAAAACATGCTATACATTTTCAAATAATGGATAAAATTACTTTAAGAAAAGGCTTTACAATGATGGAATATTTCTAAAACAATGGCTTATGTAAAACATTTATATAAAATAGTATATATAAATTCATTAGGCATGTAAATATCTTCAAAATCATTAGTATACATTTATATCTCAAATATAAATAAACAAGCGAGCAAGATGGTCATCTGCCAAAAGGTAAGATAGTGTTAATCAGATATAGGATTCTTCACTCTCTATGTGAACTCATAAAAATGTGTATACACACGTCCCTATGACACTGTCCAGAGGAGACTCACCACCAACCTGTCGGGGATGTGACCCGCCGCAAGTATTTTTTAGAATGTTGTCATAGCGTAGAGTGTTTCCAAATAACTCACTAACTACTTAAGGCTTACATGTGCTATTATCTAATGGGAAACTATTTTAAGGATGCTTAAAATACGATCAATCTCATTCTTCCATTTCAAAAGTTCCAATTTCATTCCATTTAAAACCAAAACAGTTTTTATTCAAAAACATGTCTTTTTCACAAGATAAAATCAATGGGTTTCTATCAAATCATTTTAATCCATTTTCACCAGTTTGAAATCCATTCAAACCCAATTACATAATTACACAATTTTTCCACAATTAAATTCAATAATTTAATTGAAATTATTTCTATCAAATCCACAATTTAAATTCAACAATCTAAATCGGCCAATTTCCATAAACACACCCAATTCAATGGAATTGGGGTTTTCCAAATTTCCATGCCAAAACCATTTCAAATATCTCGATTCACTGGAATTGATTTTTTTCACTTTAATTGAAAGAAAACATGAGCAATTGAATTTAAATCAACAATGGAAACAAATCAAGAAAATACAATGATAAACAATTTGGCAAGTTGGGACAAAACCACCTACCTTGAAGGTTTTGACGAAAACCACAACGGTCGAGAATGCTCAAGAAAACCGGGATTCTTCTTCAAGAACCCGCCTTAAATCCCTTCTCCTCGAAAGATCAAGATCAAATCTCATCAAATTTGGTACCACACACATAGATCTACCCATAATGGTCATAGATCTATGAAACCAAGAGAAGAGGAGAAGTAGATCTTATTTGATCTAAGAAACTGATCAAGAAAAATGGAGAACGATGACATACCTCAAGAATCTGGCTTCGATTCACCAAGGGGAGCCTTTGGATCTCCTCCAGAACAATGGGAGAACCATCTCCAACCTTAAGAGAATACAAATACCGAGTTAGGGCTGCTTAGAAGGAAACCCGAGGCACTTAGAGGCAAAACCAAATGAGATCCACAATTTAAAGATCTCATTTAAGTGGTTGCACGGTTAGTTCTCACAGTTTGACAAACCGTATGCTAGCGGTGCATCAGCTTCTACCTCGGCCACCCTTCTCGCATGGTTTGGCGGCACGGTTAAACAAATTTTGCACTGCCCATGCGGAAGCTACTGCCTCCAAGACCAACTGTGCGTGGTTTGGCTGCACGGTTTAGACAACCCGTGCGTCGCCCGTGTGAATCCCCCTTTGCCCCAAAACAACTTTTAAAGCTCACCCGACTCTCCCAAGTCACAACTCGAAAACAGAGGTACTTAGAAACATTAAAAGTACCTGAAAACATAACGTGATGTTACAACCACACAACCATAAGATCTTTCTGTCCCCAAAAATCCTAGGAAGAAAATTCCACGTCAAAAAGATGAGGCCACTTCTCTCTCATTAGTGCCTCCCTTTCCCACGTCTCATGAGAATCAGAACCATGATGCAAAAGTACACGGACTGGAGGTATCATTATCCCACGATGTACCTTAGTCTCAGAATCAACAACCCTGACTGGTCATTCAGTAACAGATAAATCTGGTTCAATCTCAAGATCACTCCATCTCACAACATGAGATGGATCAGAGAGATACTTTCGTAACTGTGATACATGGAACATTTTATGTATCGACGTCAGTTGTGGTGGTAGAGCTAGATGGTAAGCAACTTTCCCCACAAGACCAACAACCTCAAAAGGTTCCACAGAACGAGGAGCAAGCTTCCCTTGCCTCCCAAGTCATCGATGACCCAATCGGGGTGAAACTTTCAAGAACACCTGGTCACCAACTGAGAACTCTAAAGGTTTACGGTGACAATAATCTTAAGACTTGTACAAACTCTGTGCTATCAACATTATCTGATGAATCAACTGGATCTTTGCTGTCGTCTCTTGGACCAAACATGGTCCTACCAAAGAACTTTCAACAATCTCCAACCAACATAAAGGATATTTACAAGGAATACTATACAAAGCCTCAAAAGGAGAGATTTTGATTGTGGACTGATAACTGTTGTTATAAGAAAACTCAACTAGCCCCAGATGTTCATCCCAAAACCCACCAAAGTCGAGAACACATGCACGAAGCATATCCTAAAGGATCTGAATAGCTCTCTCTTTCTGGCCATCTAACTAGGGATGGTAGGCCTTTCTCAAACGGACCTAATATCCCAGTGCCTCCTGAAGACCTCTCCAAAAGCGAGAAGTAAACCGTGGATCCCTATCAGAGACTATAGCAGATGGAACTCCGTGAAAATGAACAACTTCTTTCACATAGATAATTCCCAACTCCTCAACTTTGGTTGTATCTCGAATAAGTATAAAGTGAGCCGACTTGGTTAGAAAATCCGAAGGTTTCTAGTGCTCAGCTTTCACCTGCTGGCATGTATAGCAACGAGATACAAACTCAGCAATGTCTCGTCTTATACCTGGCCACCAGAACTGTTGGAACTGGAAGTGGTTGAAGAAAACCCGAAGGTTTCTAGTGCTCAGCTTTCACCTGGTGGCATGTATAGCAATGAGATACAAACTCAGCAATGACTCGTCTTATACCTGGCCACCAGAACTGTCACCGCATGTCATAGAACATATTCTTGGTTCCTGAGTGTACATCCCACTGAGAGTTATGGAAACCCCCCATCACATCCTTCCTTGCCACTAACGGAACAACATAATAGTTTTGATAACACAGAACACCGTCTTCGAAGAACGACCACTGAGCGTCGGTCTCCCCACTATAAAGAGAGTCCCTAATGCTATGTAATTCATCGTCCAGCTGTTTTTCCTGAATAATTAACTCAAGGAGAGCAGAAGTCAATTAAACGCTGGCTAAAGAAACTTCATTCCCCTTCCACTAAACTCCAATATGAAACTGAGAAAAAGGAGTCATTAAACTCCACTCTTCTGAATATTCTTTCACAGCATGTGATGGAATTTTACTTCTTAGCGCATCTACAACTACATTCCCTTTCCCCAGGGTATAAGAAATTTCAAAGTCGAAAGATTGCAGATACTCCACCCAACACCTTTGGCGGAGATTCAAATATTTTTTAGAGAAGATATAACTCAAGCTCTTATGGTCTGAATACACAGTAAACCTTTCTCCATAAAGGTAATGTCTCCAACACTTAATTGTATGCATTACAACTGCAACTTCAAGGTCATGGGTAGGATAGTTCTTCTCATGAGTCTTAAGCTGACGAGAAACATAGGCAACAACATGATTGCCTTGCATAAGGACACATCCCAAACCTGAACCTGATACATCACAAAAGACCACGTAACCAATCCCAGCCTCAGGAAGAGCTAACACTGGTGCAGTAGTCAAAAGTTGCTTTAGATCAACAAAAGAACTCTGACATTTATCATTCCAGGAAAACTTCACTCCCTTTCGAGTCAATGCGGTCATTGGAGAGGATAACTTTGAGAAGTATTTAACAAACTGACGATAATATCCTATTAATCCTATGAATCTCCGAATCTCGAAAACATTTTGTTGTTGTTCCCAAGTCATAACAGCCTTCACCTTCTTAGGATCAACTAATATTCCATGTTCTGACACAAAATGTCCCAAAAATTTCACTTACTGAATCCAAAAATATCACTTTGAAAGATTGGAATAAAGTTAGTGATTTCATAGAAGACTCATAACTATTCTGAGATGATGCACATGATCCTCCTCAAACTTAGAGTAAACAAGAATATCATCCACAAATACTACCACGAAAGTATCTAAATACTCATGTAAAACCTTTTTCATCAAAGCCAGGAAAACTACAAGAGCATTTGTTAGTCCAAACGGCATAACAAGGTACTCATAATGGCCATACCTACTCTGAAAAGCGGTCTTATGAATGTCAGATTCATTTATCCTCAACTGATGGTTACCATAACAAAGATCAATTTTTGAAAACCACTTCACCCCTTTCAATTGATCAAAAAAATCATCAATGCGTGGTAACGTATATTTTTTCTTTATCGTAACTCGATTGACCTTTCGATAATCAACACATATGTGAATAGAACCATGAGCCTTCTTGGAGAAGAGAATAGGTTCTGTCCAAGGTGACACACTCGGGCGTATAAAAACTTTCTCAAGAAGATCGTCTAACTAAGAATTCAGTCCTTTTAGTTCAACTGGAGCCATTCGGTAAGAGGGAATATAAACTGGTTGAGTACCCGGCATTAAGTCAATAGATAAATCAACCTCCCTTACTGGTGGAAAACCAGAGAAGTCAGAAGTAAACACGTCGGAAAACTCAGTGATGACTGAAGGAATATCACTAAACATTGAATCTCTCTCTAGATCAAAAGAAAACACTGATATAACTTTCTCCAACTCTGGATAAGAGGGTCCAGCTCTTCATGACCTTGGGTCCCATTCTCCTTGAAAAACAAGAGTCACAACACTGGGTGTAGTAAGGTAGACCCATAAAAGATAACAATCAATCCGGGATTTATTGGCAATGATTGAATCCATCCCAAATATGACATCAAAATATTTCATGTCGAGAACCAAGAAACTCCAAGCATGATCAACATCAGATAGAGAGAAGAAAAAAGAAGGACCACAAAGGCCCTTCTCTCTCATTGTACCAAGGGGTGTAGTAATATTCATCACACAAGATAAAATTTCCATAGGTAGATTAAGAAGATTAACAAGTTGGGTTGAAATAAAAGAGTAAAATTCACCTGTATCAAAAAGAGATGTCACTAAAGATGAAGCTATTGTAATGGTACCTCTCACAGTTGCAGGACCTACATCAGATACCTTTGGAAACTCTTCCATGGTGTGAAGAAGCTTCGTTCTGGATGCCTATGGATAGAACCCTTTTGTACGTCAAGCATTTGATTGCCCCGTAGTTTCTGGAGGTGCTGATGATCCTGCTCCACTACATGGAGTAGAGAAGTGATGGTAGAATCTCTCTAATTTCCCTAAATGTCCGTAGGAGCTACATTTCTTGGGTGTATCAGTGCAAACCCTCTTAGAATTTCCTAGCTTCAAACACTGATAGCATGTCAAAGAATCCCCTTTTGGTGCTACCATAGGTCTGGGATGACTCTTCTGTTGAGAACTACCATGAGAAAAGTCACGCTTATTTTTTCTTTTAAAGGAACCCACACTGCCACTAGGAGGTAAAAGAACCTCCATCAACCCTGACTTTCCTGCCAATTCCATCTCAACTATCATCACCCTATCCAACACATCAGCATAAGATGGTATCTTCAGTAATAAAACCTGATAATGGATATCTAATCGAAGTCCCAACTCGAATCGTCGAGCCTTCATCCTCTCATTAGATACAATCTCAAGAGCAAACTATACCAACTCAAAAAATAAATTTGAGTACTCAGTCACAGTTTTCTTGGTCTGCTCAAGCTTGAAAAACTCTACAGCCTTAGCCAACACCATCGATTCTGGATAGAACTGGTTAGTGAAAATAACCCTAAAGTCTTTCCACTCCAAACCCTCATGTTTCCCAGTTTTCACCATTGTGTCCCACCATATCCTACTTGGTCTCTCCAGTACGATGGTGGCACACTTAACCTTGATAAAATCAGGTGTCTCCAAGAACCCAAACAGACGTTCAATCTTACTCAACCATTCATCAGCATGTTGAGGGTTAGTGGAGCCTTTGAAAACTGGTGGCTTCTAACATATGAACTCTTGAGAACGACTTCGTAGAAAATCACTATGAGGGTCTATAGCTGGATCCTGAACAGGAACTAGAGTCGGTGTCTTTCCCAGAGCTTGGACAGTGCGAACAATCAGCTCAACCAGACTCGGATCCATAATAGGACTCGCTTGCTAAGATTCAGCAACAGCCTCTTTTTGGACCTGATTTCCATGTATTCTCATAGGCATGATGCTACATAACATAAAAAGATATATATTAACACTCAAAACGAGTAATAAGAAAATATTTTCCTAAAAGAAGGGGTAACAATATTTGGATTCCAATTTATCCAAATAAAAACAGTGAAAATACTAGAACTAATCCACATATCGTATTTCTCTAACCAGCCCTGGTGATTTAAGGTTCATTGTGGTGATAGATGGTCAGGCACTCAATCACAAATACCTACCAAGTCCGAAAAAAATGCTACTATCATCAAGGAAAGATGGTTAACCTTCCCTATGATACCACTTTGTCACGAACCAACCAGGGTACCCTGGTAACCCAATAACCAAGATGACCCTAACATCGCCTGAAGGGCATTCCTGATCCCCATGTGTCGGCGACTAGCACCTAGCATCACACAACATGCAAGTGGGAATGATTTTTCCACAAGAATGATGAAGCAAAAGAAACAAGACAGTATACATAACAAAAAGAAACTCCAGTGGGAGTAATGTACTAGAATACAAAGAGGCATAAAAATCCCAAAGTAATACAACCCAAGTACTAAAAATTGAAAAAAATATCCCCAAGGACCCTGAGGACACAACCCAACAAGACCAAAGATCAATAGCTGGATCCACCTCCAAGAGATCCCTTTCCTTTGCTCGATCCTGGAAGAAGAAAGTCTATAAACACCCGAAGGCAAAAGTAGGGTGTGAGCCTAAGCCCTGTAGGATACCACCAAGGATTCCGTAACAGATTCCAAGTATAGATTTTCCAAATAAAATCTTTCAATTTTCAAATAAGCAGGTTTGGAAATTCAAAATCATATTCTAACAAAACATGCAATACATTTTCAAATAATGGAAAAATTACTTTAAGTAACGGCTTTACAGTGATGGAATATTTCTAAAACAATGGATTATGTAAAAAATTTATATAAAATAATCTATATAAAATTAGTAGTCATGTAAAGAAGTTCAAAATCATTAGCATACATTTATATCTCAAATATAAACAAACAAGCGAGCAACATGGTCATCTGCCAAAAGGTACGATAGTATTAATAAGATATATGATTTCACAATCTCTATGTGAACTCAGAAAAATGTGTATACAGACATCCCTATGTCACTGGCCAAAGGAGACTCATCACCAACCAGTCGGGGATGTGACCCTCCGCAAGTATGTTTTAGAACGTTGTCGTAGCGTACAATGTATAAAAATAACTCACTAACTACCTAAGGCTTTCATGCACTCTTACATGATGGGAGAACTATTTTAAGGATGATTAAAAAATTATCAATCCCATTCTTCCATTTCAAAAGTGCCAATTTCATTCCATTTAAAACCAAAACAGGTTTTATTCAAAAACATGCCTTTTTCACAAGAAAAAACCAATAGGTTTCTATCAAATAATTTTAAGCCATTTTGACTAGTTTGAAATCCATTCCAACCCAGTTCCATCATTACAAAATTTTCCCACAATTAAATTCAACAATTTAATTGAAATCATTTCCATCAAATCCACAACTTTAATTCAACAATCTAAATTGGCCAATTTCCATAAATAGGCCCAATTCAATGGAATTGGGGTTTTCCAGATTTCCAGGCCAAAACCATTTCAAATATCTCGATTCACTAGAATCGAGTTTTTTTCACTTTAATTGAAATAAAACTTGAGCAATTGAATTTAAATAAACAATTGAAATATATCGAGCAAATACAATGATAATCAATTTGGCAAGTCTGACGGAATCTAAATCGGTCGATTTCCTTCTCTTTTCTTTCAATTTCTTCTACAAAGTTCCATTCTTTTGTTCTCCCTTCTCACCTACCCATGTCCAAATTACATGATAATTACATTACCTTACATGTACTATATTTCCATTGTGATAATCAAATATTTCATCATAATCTCTCTTTTTCCCCTCCTTTTATACAAAAAATGCAAATACCGTTTGAGATGTGTAAATTTATCACACTCAAGGAAAAAAGGTTTTCAATTTTCATTACTATATTAGATACTAGTCATGAAACCTTTTCAATTGTTGAAATAGGTCATAATATATGTATTTTTTTATTATTAATGTTTTGCAGTCTTTACACGTTCATAATGTGGAATAATAATGCAAAATAAGTTTATTGTGCACAAAACCACCAACCCAAATCCAAGCGTTTATTTTAACTCATCGAATGAGTCATCATCATGGTATATAACCAGAAACATTATAAGATCATTTATATCTCTTTAATGACACTAAGAATTTTTATTAACAATTCTGGATGTTTAACCATATTTTAAACAAACATCCATTCAAGAATACAAGTAAACGGATCATGAAAACCAAAGAAGAAAATGATACCAAAAACAAATTAATCTCTTAAACCATCAAAAAGGCCATTAATGAAACTAATAAGGTCATAAAATATTGATTATATGTTTATGAGGTTCTTTAATTATTAATTAATGAAGCTAAATTTTATTTTTTAGGTCGTTAAGAACAATCAAGAACACCTTCGAGTATAAGGTAAGGGATCCTCTCTCTCACATTTGTTCAAGAATCTCCCCTATGTTGTGCTCTTTTATTTATAATCCCTAATGATGGGGTATGTTTTATAACCTCCCCCATACTACCTTGGTGACATATAAATAATGGGATACCATTTACTTCTCTTTAATCCCTCACAATAACACTCGTTACCATGCAGAAATGTTTGTAAGGGGTTTTCTCATCTCACTTTCAATCCTATGAGATTTCCAATGTTCGCATATTTTTTATTATATGTGGTATAGGTGTAATAAAATTTGATATATGTTATCATTATACTATTGATATTCATTGTATGATTTGAATCATTTGGTGGGTTTTAACTTTTGTTCATATGACTCAACTGATTACAACGTGGTAATGAGCTTTGTCTCAATTCTCACTTCGTTGTGACTTGCTTAGTATTGTGCACCAACTATTTCTTATGTGGTGTACCTACTGCCCATTTGAAATAAATTTTCAATTGAAATTATATTCCATTTAAATTTCCATATTCTCATAACATGTATATGATTATTGTCTAAGTCGTATACCACTTTACATACAATATTTATTTTGAATGTTGTTTTGACTGTGGAAATATTGTTGAATCTGTATCCTCTATTCTATACAGATAATGTAAAGGAATATTACTCTTTTTTTGAATCTATGTATAAATAATGCTTTGGATGTAGAGGTGGGTGGGGCCCACTACAGCCCCTCGATTCATCAGTAGGTCTCATGAGAAAAATCAGTTGGCGATAAATCCTTCAAGTTTGTTTCCAAAAATCATACGGGTTTCTGCCCACATAACTAAACCGTTTTAACGGTATTATGGTTTCATGTGCCAGATACATGACATAAAATTAATAAGCATTATCTTTATTCATTATCGTTTATTATTATTAGCCATGAGGTTTTCACTATGACAAAATCTATGGATGCAGTTTCATTCTCAGTTTATTAATGGAATTAGTTTTTCATTTATTCACCATGCCATATTGAATATGTCATATTGATTATGAATCACTTATTATTGTATTATTGATTCCGCTAATTTTAACCCTTAATGTTTATATTATCTCTCCCCTTTCATTCGTTACCTTCAACAAGTGATGAATATAAGGTCATTTATTGAGTTTATGTGGTTGCAGTTTTTAGTTTTGTTTTGTATTGTATCTTGTAACCTTTTTCAATCTAATTTGTGTTTCATATATGTATCAAGTTTCTTCAAGACTACTAAACTGATATTTCCTTCCGGATTTTTCATTCATTCTAACCATTCCAATATCACAAGTAATTCACAGAATCCAGTCTAGAGGGGTCGGGGTGTTATAGTTGGTATCCGAGGAAGTTTAGTAGGAAACTTGGAAAGTAGAGTAAGAAATATATTATAAAGAACAAATACCTAATGTATTATTTGAGGATAAATATACAATAATGTTCTAGTATTTTGGTAAGGAATTTATTATGTGAATATTTCTAGAAAATACATCTCTGTCTGGATACGAGCAGCTAGAGGTGGCTCTGGCATAGATATACCTAGGATTGAAAACTCCAACAAGGAGTTTCAGGCTTGACCCGGGGTATCCTGGTACAAGAAAACGGGCCTTGCTACACTCTTGGTTATGAAACTCCCAGGGGATATTCATAGGATAATTCATATTTTCTTTACAATCCATTATGAAGGATTGAAATTTAATTTATTCATCAAAGAAACCATTTTTTTATCAAGGGACTAGCCATGCATAGGATCTCAATTTATGCTAAGTGTTTTGTTAAGTTAAGATTATACATTTTGATTCATAACCTAATCTAGTGAGAGAAACTATTTTGAAATGGTGCCTAATGTAAGAAGGAGAATCAATACTCATGGTCAATGTTGGGATTTCCCCACTAAGCAAGTCAAAACAGTCAATGTTGAAGCAGATCATATTATGACCATATTGAGGAAACTTACTCAAGTTGTGACGAATAACCAGACTACACCTTTGTTGGATCATTTAATATGGTAGAAGCCCCTATATTTTAGTGGGAATAATAATCTGATGGTAGCTGAGAAGTGGATCATGTCACTTGAAAAGATATTCATGGCATTAAGATGCAATGAAAATGAGAAAGTAGTTCTGGTAGTATATTGTCTCAAGGGTGACGCAGATCAATTGTGATCTTTGATCAAGAATACCATGGAGGAAGAAGAAATAGAATATATGGAATGGAGGACTTTTAAGGAATTATTATTCAAAAAATATTTCCCTCATGAGCAACAAACAAAAATGATGAGGAAATTCCTTGGCTTAAAGCAGAGGGAAGAAGATAGTGTTTCAGAGTATAAGGATTCCTTCACAAGGCTAGCCAGGTATTCCTTAGATTACGTACGTGACCCGGTAGACAAGATTTTTCATTTATTTCAAGGTCTTAATCCAAGTCATCGAAGGGCACTGGCTTCTCAATCATTTTCATCATATGATGAAATTGTATCAAGTTCCGTCAAAATAGAGAGGGAATTTTCTAGATCAAATCATTTCAAAGGAAACCAAGATAAGAAGTAGTACTCTGATAACAAAGGAAAAAGAGAAGAACCAAACAAGAGAAATTGAACAAAGCTATTCCCATTATGTGAGAACTGTGGAAAGAATCATCTTAGGAAATGCTTGAAAGGCATGGGAGTCTACTATAACTATAGAGAAAAGGTTCATAGATTTGATGAATGCAAGGGGAATAAACAATTCAATGATATTCAATGCTACAATTGTATAGAGATGGGAAACTATGGAAATTAATGTCCTAAGCATGAAGGAAACTTGACTCATAAAAGGCCAAGAGAGAAATCAAGAACCTATGAGATTACAACCATGGAGGTTGAAGTTCTTGATGACATGGTGGAAGGTAGTCTACTTGTTTCATCAAACTTAGACAAAACTTTATTTGATTCTAGATCATCGCATTCATTTATATCTTCCCAGTTTTCCAAGAAAATTTGATATGTCCAACTTGATTTAATAAATGGGTTATCAATCAAAACTCCCAGAGGATGTATCATTGCAACAAAGGCATGTCGACTGGACCCCTCCTGACACCAAAATGTGCTTTGGTTTCTAACCTTATCATCATACTAATGACTAAATTTGATATAATTCCTGATATGGATTGGTGTTCAAATTATGATGCGAATATTTATTGTAAGAATAAAGAATCTACAATTTATAAAAATATTGTAGAATACCATGTCTTTAGGGAAAAAACGTCTCCACCTGATTCTTATCTACAACCACCCCTAGTAGCTCTACTTAATTAAATACTAGAAGAGGACGATAAACCAATATCTATGGGCGAGGAAATAAATCTTTAAATTTAATATGTTCACATAGTTCAAGAGTATATTGATGTATTTCCAGAGGATTTACCTGGACATCCTCTAGAGCAAGAAGTTTAGTTATCTATTGATTTAATTCCTGATGCAAGACCTATTTCAAAGACTCCCTATAGAATGGACATTGTGGAATTAGTAGAGCTAAAGAAACAACTAATGTATTTGAGTGAAAAAAGGATTTATTCAACCTAGTTTTTCTCCATGGGGAGGCCCTGTCCTCTTTGTCAATAATAAAGATGGATCCATGAGGCTTTGCATTGATTAAAGGGAAATAAATGCTATTACAATAAAGAATAACTATCCTCTGCCTCTGATTGATGATTTATTTGACCAAATTCATGGATCTCAATATTTTTTGAAGATTGAACTTCGATCTGGATATCATCAGTTGCATGTGAGGAAGGAAGATATTTTTAAGACATCATTTCGGACTAAGTATGGGAATTACGAGTTTATAGTGATGCCTTTTGTACAAATAAATGCACCCTCTATTTTCATTAATTTAATTAATAGGGTTTTCAAGTAATATCTTGATAAATTTTTTGTGGTATTCATCGATGATATCCTCCTATACTCAAAAATCTATGAAGACCACTAGAATCACTTGCGGGTTATTCTGAGAACTCTTAGAAGAAATAAATTATATGGGAAGATTAGCAAGTGTGAATTATGGCTTCAATAAGTTTCTTTTCTAGGCCATATTGTCTCTAAGGATGGAATCCTAGTTCATCCTATGAAGTCAAAGGAAATCCAAGATTGTCCCAGACCAACAAACATAACTGAGGTACGAAGTTTGATTGGCTTAGCAGGTTATTATCAGCATTTCGTTCAAAATTTTTCCTGACTGGATAACCCATTAACCAAGCTCACCCGTAAAGGAGTTAAGTTCATGTGGTCAAAAGAATGTATAAAGTGCTTAAAATAATTGAAAAGAAGATTGGTCAATGCTCCAATTTTGACTCTTCCATCTAGAAGTTATGGATTTTTAATATACAGTGATTCATCATAGAATGGACTGGGTTGCGTCCTTATGAAAAATGATAATGTTATTGCTTATGCGTCAAGACAGTTGAAGACTCATAAGAAAAATTATCCAAATCATGATCTTGAGTTAGTAATGGTAATCTTTGATCTAAAAATATGGAGGCATTATCTCTATGGAGAGAGATGTGAGATTTATACAGACCACAAGAGTTTGATATATATTTTCATACAAAAATAACTCAATATGAGGAAAAAATGATGGCTCAAGTTACTCAGAGATTACGATTGTTCAATACACTACCCCCCAGGAAAGGCAAATAATGAGGCAGATGCATTTAGTAGGAAAGATCATGGCCTTCTGACTCAAATGAGGATTGAAAGAGATCCTATATTTATCGATCTACTGAAGATAGATATGGGAATTGTTAAGGAAGAGGACACATCCCTCCTCTTTCAAATGATTGCTAAACCATCTTTACTAGAGAATATAAAAATCTCTCAATCTGACAAGAAAAATCTACACAAGAAAATTAATGCAGTTAAGGATGGGTGACTGGCTGACTTTGTGTATGAAGAAGGATTTATGAAATTTGAGAAGTGGTTATGTGTTCCATCAGTACCTGAGCTAAAAAGGGAACTATTAGATTATTCTTATAGGTCGAATTTCTCTATACACATGGGTAGAACCAAGATGTATAAAGATCTAAAGGAATATTTTCGGTGGGATAATATGAAGTGAGAAATTGCTAACTACGTGTCAAGGTGTCTAGTTTGTCAACAAGTGAAGGTGGAGAGACAATATACCAAAGGATTGATGCAACCTATACCTATTATTATGCGGAAGTGGGATAACATTATGATGGATTTTGTCACCAGACTACCAAGGAAACCTAGAAGGAATGATGAAATATGGTTAATTGTTGATCATCTCAAAAAACCATTACATTTTCTTCCAATAATAGAGGATTTACAACTTGAGCGCCTGGAAAGACTTTATATTAATGAAGTTGTAAGACTTCATGGTGCACCTATATCAATTGTCTCTGATCGAGATCCCTGGTTTACATTATAATTATGGAAAAGTCTCCAGAAGGCTTTGAATACTGAGCTTCGTATGAGTACTGCATATCACCCCCAAACTGATGGATAGTCTGAAAAGACTATTCAAACTCTAGAAGATATGTTGAGGTCATTCCCTCTTGACTTCCAAGGTATGTGGGATCAATAAATTCCTTTGGTGTAATTTTAATACAATAATAGTTCCCATTATAGTATTCAAATGGATCTATATGAAGCATTATATGGAAAGAGATGTCGAACTCCAACTTGTTGGGATGAAGTTGGGGAGAGGAAACTTATAGGCTCATAACTTATTGAAGAGACCATGACAAAGGTGAAGAAAATCAATCCCCTATTAAAGCAGCCCAAAGTAGGTAGAATAGTTATGCTGACAACCGAAGAAAGGACATGGAATTCCAATTTCGAGATCAGGTCTTTCTGAAAGTATCACCATGGAAGGGTGTCTAAAGGTTTGGTAATAAAGGGAAACTTATCCCTAGGTACATCGTACCATTTGAAATTCTAGAATGAATCGGAGTTGTAGCTTATCATTTAACGATGCCACCAAATCTCTCCAGAGTTCATGATGTGTTCCATGTAACATTGTTAAATAAATACATGCTAGACCCAACTCATGTACCCACATATGAAGAAATAGAACTGAACCTAATTTTTCATAATATGACTAGCCTATCAGGATTCTTGACACAAGGGAGAAGGTATTGATAAATCGAACAACTCGTCTAGTAAAGGTTATTTGGAAAAACTAGAATATGGGGGAAGCAATATGGAAACCTGTGGATGTTATTGAAAAGAATCACCCACATCTTTTTGGTGAGCTTCATATGTAACATTTTGAGGACAAAATTTCTGAAGGAGTGAATAATGTAACACCCCAAACACTTCATGGTATGTTTCTATTAAATACATTCTAGTTATAGCCTATATTTCATGAATCGCTCAGCCTATATAGAACAAAACATGGTTACTTATTAGAGATATCCATAACCTAGCCATTAAACTTAAATTTTCCAACTCTGTGATTTGAATTTTAAAAATTTGACATACACGGTTGTGTTCAAGATGATATAAATAATCTGATAGAATTAACTTAATTTTTAGTGAATAGTAACCTACCCTTATGAATAGTAACCTACACTTATGAAAAGTAAATTAACCTTATGAATATTAATATTACTCTTATGAATGGTATCCATTCCCTTGAAGGTATAAATTAATTTAGGCACCTTAAAAATGAAGATGAATATTTTAGTTGTTTATATTTTCGGATTAAATAATTATTTTAATTAAATATTTAATTAATCATATTTAGAAAATTATTTATGAAAAATGGAATTCATTTTTGGATTCTACACATTGAAAAATGGTTAGGGTGAATTTTTGGGTTTTTTCTGAAGTACATAAAATTTTGATGAATAGTAAAATGCGATAATTTACGATAAATGCTAAATAAGGAATTTATTGAGTCATTGATGATGATATATTGATGTAATCCCAATTGGTTTGAAGTCACATGCAAATATTACTATTCTTGGTCATGGAATACTCAATATTTTTTTTCTTGAGAGAAAATAATAAATTAATGATTATAAAATTAAGAAAACTCCTCTCCCCTCCACTATATAAACCACCCCTCACCCCCTCTTCCTCCCACACCACTTAAGCCTCAATGCTTACCTAAATTCTTAAAAATACTCTTCCCAATCCCCCTCCCCACGTCCAAGACCTTCTGTTCTCACCAAAAGAACTAAAACAAAGGCCTTAAAGAGATTCTCAAGGAGGAGTACTCAAGAGGTGAACCTTCCTTCTCTTTTCTTTCAATTTCTTCTACAAAGTTCCATTCTTTTGTTCTCCCTTATCACCTCCCCATATCCAAATTACATCATAATTACAGTACCTTACATATACTTTATTTTCATTGTGATAATCAAATATTTCATCATAATCTCTCTTTTTCCCCTCCTTTTATACAATAAATGCAAACACCATCTGAGATGTGTAAATTTATCACACTCAAGGAAAACGGGTTTTCAATTTGCATTAATATATTCAATACTGGTCATGAAACCTTTTAAATGGTTTAAATAGGTCATAATATATGAATTTTATCATGATTAATGTTCTCCAATCTTTACACATTCATAATGTGGAATTATTATACAAAACAAGTTTATTGTGCACAAAACCACCAAACCAAATCCAAGCGTTTATGTTAACTCATCGAATGAGTCATCCTCATGGTATATAACCAGAATAATTATAAGATAATTTATATCTATTTAATGTCACTAATAATTTATATTAACAATTCTGTATGTTTAACCATATTTCAAACAAACATCCATTCAAGAATACAAGTAAACGGATCATGAAAACCAAAGAAGAAAATGCTACCAAAACAATAAAATTTAATCTACTAAACCATAAAAAGGCTGTTAATGAACCTAATAAGGTCATAAAATATCAATTATATGTTTATGAGGTTCTGGACTTATTAATTAGTGAAGAAAAATTTGATTATGCAGGTCATTAAGAACAATCAATAACACCTTCGAGTATATGGTAAGGGATCCTCTCTCTCGATTTTATTCAAGAATATCTGCTATGTTGTGCTATTTTATTTTCAATACCTAAGGATGGGGTATGTTTTTCAACCTACCCCATACATTCCTTGTAACATATAAATAATTTTATACCCTTTACCTCTCTTTAATCCCTCGTAATAACACTCGTTACCATGCCGAAATGTTTGTAAGGGGTTTTCTCATCTCACTTTCAATTCTGTGGGATTTCCACTATTCACCTCTTATTTCTTATATGTGGTATAGGTGTCATTCCATTTGATATATGTTATCATTATCCTATTTATATTCATGGTATGTTTTGATTAATTTTGTGGGTTTTAACTTTTTTTCATACGACTTAATTGATTACAACATGGTAATGAGCTTTGTCTTAATTTTCACTTCATTGTGACTTGCTTAGTATTATGCACCTACTCTTTCTTATGTGGTGTACCTACTTCCCATTTGAAATAAATATTAAATTGAAATTATATTCCATTTAAATTTACATATTATCATAACATGGATATGATTATTGTCAATGTCATACACCACTTTACATACGGTATTTATTTTGAATGTTGTTTTGACTATGGAAATATTGATGAATCTGTATCCTCTATTCTATAAGAATAATGTAAAGTCATATTTCTCTTATGTTGAATATATGTATAAAGAATGGTTTTTATGTAGAGGTGGGTGGGTCTCACTACAACCACTCCATGAATTGGTAGGTCTCATGAGACAAATCAGTTGGTGACAAACCCTTCTAGTTTGTTTCCAAAAAACATATGCGTTTCTACCCAATTAACTAAAATATTTTAATGGTATAATAGATTCATATGCCAGATACATTATTTCCAGTTAATAAGATTTCTATTTATTCCTTATCGGTTATTATTATTATCCATGAGTTTTTCACTATGACAAAATCTATGGATACTGTTTCATTCTGAGTTTATTAATGGAATTAGTTTTTCATTTATTCACCATGACATATTGATTATGTCAGATTGATTATGATTCAATTATTATTTTATTTATTCTTCCGCTATTTTCAACCCTTTATGAGTGTTTAATCTCACCCCTTTCATTGTTTACATTCAATAGGTGATGAAGAGAAGGTCTTTTATTGAGTCCATGTGGTTGTAGTTTTTAGTTTTGTTATATATTGTATCTTGTAACCTTTTTCAATGTAATTTGTGTTATATATATGTATCTAGTTTCTTAAAGACAACTAAACTGATCGTTCCTTTCGAATTTTTCATTCATTCTAACCATGAAAATATCACAAGTAATGCACCGACTCCAGTCTAGAGGATTCGGGGTGTTACAACATGTTTTTGTGAATGAAAATATATACTCATGTGGATAAACTATTCACTCTTGTGTTATCTTCCTGTATATATGTTACCATGCCTTGTTGGTTTTTATTTTTATTTGAAAAAATTATACCATCATGACATATTCATCCCCTAGTGGGGGAGAACACTTGATTGTGATGATAGTGATGATGGACCTGAGTACATGGTGGAGGTACGAGGTAGCCATGGCATCATGTAGAGGGTGTGCTCAAGGAACCCTTCATTTTTCCAAGTGTCATTCATTATGTGATAGCCTATTAATGTGAGTACTATTTATTCTCATTTATATTATCCATGTGACATGTTTCTATTAGAAGATATTTGACATCAAGTATCTCCTCCACATCATTGTGAGGACACCGTACAAGGGCTAGTTTGTTCTTCCGACTCATTCAGTCATCTTTCGGTATGGAGCTGAAGAAAGTATGACTGGGGTATTGGAATCTTGGTTAGTGTATTATTACTAAATTTTTTATTATTTTTTTATATTTTTCCCTCATATATTATTATTATTCAATACACTTGTATACTTTAGAAAATCATGTTAAGGATGCATTGGGGGTGTCTTATTGAGTCTTGTACTCACACCCAACTTGGGAATTTTGAGGCGCTTATAGATTTCAGTAGAGACTCTATAAAGGTAAAGGGGCATATGGTGGATGGATGAGTTGCTGGATAATGGAGCTAGAGTGGTTCAGGACAAACACTGGAAGACCTTAAAGTTCTTTTATTTTTTATCTATTGTATTTATTTTGGATAGGTTTTTCACACTGAGAGATGATATTATTTACAAGACACGTATTTCTTTTACTTTCTGTATCATTACCAAAATTATTTATTATATTATCAATATTTATTATTAAACCTATGATGTAAATTTGAGGGTATATTCTCCCCACTAATGGACTTACACCCTCACTACTAGTCGGTGTCCTCGTGCATATAAGGAGGCACGCATGAGATCATGTGGCATTCTGGATCAAACCTGGTGGTTTGGATTGGGATGTTACAAAATGGTATCAGAGCTCATCACTAACTAACTTTTTCTTTCATTACTTCTAGTTGGGAAGGTTTTGATCAGAGATAGTACATAGGAACTCAGGCAGGGGAACTATGTCAGCGCCCGACAAACACTGTGTAGTGGACCTTCGAGTTTCCATAAATGGAAATTTATGTTTTTAAATTATTGATGATTAAATTAAACTTTGGAAATACACATGATATTTATATTTGATTCATGGGATTATGGGTGCATTAATACATCATGAATAGAAATGTAGGTTCACATTCCATATATATAGTTGTTGTTTTGTTGTATAGTAGTTCATTAATTATTTTCCTTGATTTGTGATATTTGTTCATGATAGTATTTACTTTGTAATATATCTTTATTGGAATTAATTATTTGATCTTAGAATGTTTTTGTGAGTGTATATATATATATATATGAGGATTGTGACTAACATTCAGGGATAAAAACAATGATTAGTTCTAGGAAGGGTATACCTTGGGTTAAGGGTAGACTCCAAGGAAAACCTTTTTTGATCCCATATACTGGTTTATAGAAACCATGTGTGAACCCATATGATGATTAAGGTTGATCCCAATGAATATTTTTCTTTTTTGAAGTGTTTATTTCTTGTTACGGAAGATTTATCCTTAACTCAATCTAATGGGGATACTAAGAATGTAAGACATGATACTTATACAAGGTTGTATGTTTCATATTTACCACAAGATGTATAGGATAATAAAATTTAGAATTCTCCCACACCAATTATGTGGTATAGGTAGAAAATTCATTTAAACTGGAAGTATTTTACTTAATGTATGTCATATTCATAGGAGTTTAGAGCTATGGTCAAGTATGCCATGATTTTCAACTCCATCATTCTTCATACTTCCAGAGAAATGAAGGCCCTCAGGATGTTAATGAATATGTTGAAATATTTTTGGGAATATTTTACCTAGTATAGACTCTGAAGGTACAGTAAGTTAGGCAGATATTAAGATTATACAGGGAGAGAAGGCATTTCGATACCTTGTATCATATGGAACCAATCGATCTAAAGGAGATAAAATGGTATCTGGATGAATTAGAAGGGATTAAAAAGGTTGTTTACTTTACAATGGGGTTCACCTATTTTGTTTTCCAAGAATTAGGATGTTATTCTTCAATAATGCGTTGATTACCAAAAGTTGAATTAGGTGATGGTGAATAACTGATATCCATTACCCAAAATCGATGGTCTTTTCGATAAACAATGGGGATCCCAGTGGTTCTTCAAGATTGATCTTTGACTAGGATATCACCAGTTTTTATTTGGATAGGAGGATATTATGAATATGGCATTTTGGAGAAGGTATGGACTATACGATTACATGGTGATTTCATTCATATTTATGAACACATATACAATGTTCATGTACCTCATGGAAAAGATCTTCCATCCATACTTTGACTCATTTATTGTAGTGTTTGTCGATGATATCCTCATCCACTAGATGGAATCATAGAAATATGTTAGGCACCTAGAGATAGTCTCATGTATTCTTAGAGGACACAAGTTTCACACCAAGATTTTGAGGTATGACTTCTTGATTCGAGAGGTAAAGTTCTTAGGAAATGTGGTGTATGTGATTGTATATCTGATGATCCCTAGGAATTTGAGGCATTAATGTCCGATACACATACCTATATGTTTGAGATTATAAACTTTCTTGGTTTATTAGGATATTACCGACAATTTATCTAGGAATTATTCTGATTATCAGCACCCTTGATAGTGCTAAAAAATAAGTGATTAGAATTCCAGTGGTCAAACCATTATGGAGAGGCTTTCCTAGATCTAAAGAGAATATTGAAAACAACTCCATTACTGACACTCCCTAAACTTGGAATTGGTAATATAATGTATTATACTACATTAGGGATCGTCTTGGGAGTTGTGATTATTGAAATAGAGTATTCGTAGCCTATACGTATCATCGGCTATGATCTCTGGAGTGGAAATTCCCTACACAAGACATGGAGCTGGTAGTCATGGTATGTGCTCTGAAGTGTTGGTGATATTATCTCTTCGATGAGTGATTTTTTGTTCAAATTTACCAAAATATCCATTTTATATATTCACTAAGGGTACTTACACTTGAGACCAAGGTGCAAGTTTGAGATGCACATTTTACATCATGTTTTTTGGCATGGCTTACCAAAATCCTTAGTGACTCAATAGAGATTGAAAGCAGCATACCATCCTCAAACCAATGAATAGTCTGAGCATACTATAATCACATTATAGGATAAGCTTATATCTTATGTGGTAGAATTTTCATAAGTGTGGAATTATCACCTAAACATGAATTATTTCAATATCAATAATAGTTATCAGGATTCAATATAGATGGAACCTTGTGAGGCTCTTTATGGGAGACCATTTTGATCACCACTTGTTGGCATGAGGTAGGTGAGGTAGTAGTTGTGGGGACATTTTGTTTTAGGAGTCCTCTAAGAGAGTGAATTTGTTTGTAAAGAGTTTGATCACTGATCATAGGGTATATATTTCTTCGGAGGAGACCCTTGGAATCTGTTGTGGGTGATTATGTTTTTTTGTGAGTGACTCCTTGGTTGGGGAGGAGATGTTTAAGGAAGTAAGGGAATCTTGTACTACATTTTTTACCCATTGAGATCTCTAAGTGGATAGGGATAGTGGTGTATCATCTAGATCTAATTTCTCATGATCTAGTTATGGAAAATGTGTTACATGTTTCACATATTCGGGGGTACATACCTGACCTTGTAAAAAAAATTATTGTGAGGACATTGATATGGATACCTAAGAATCTTATGAGAAGAATCTGGTGTGGAAAATAGATCAAACAAAGATTGAGTTGCAAGGAAATATGGTACCATTAGTTCATATTTAGTTCTAACATGATTGGTTCTAGGATAAATCATGAGAACATTAGTTTAATATTTGAGCTCAGTGGACTGAGTTGTTCTAGAAAGACCACTAGAGATACTTCATAAGGATGAGAAGTATATAGAGGGGGAGAACCTTAATATCCTAAATTTTTGAAAGATAATTAAAACTCTCTTGTTGATAAATTATAAATTTGTTATGTGACAAAAATTATTTTTCAGTAAATATCACTTAATAAATGAATTAAAGTCTTTGTTTAAGAGAAAAATCACAGTTAACACTTTAAAAAATTCAACATAATATTATTAAAGTTAGATACAGAGTTGGTGTGAGGTTCTAAAGCTCATAAATCCTCAGTGAAGAAAATATAAAAATATTAACAATATTATACAACATATGCATAATTTATTCAAAATAATTGAATAAATCCAAAATGGTACATTGTATGTGAAATCGGAGACCACTGTTAGGTCCAGGATGAGGTGTTTACCCTAGGAGGGGTATAACATTTGTAAGCATCAGATGTTTGGATAGATCACTCATGATAATAATTCATCTAATAATTTTTATTTTTGTACTACTGAAAATAATTTAATATCTATCAAATGGTACATCATATGAGAAATATGAGGCCTCTGTTAGGTACAGAACTCAAGGTTTACACTAGGTGGGGTATAATATTTATGCGTGTTGGTTGTTTGAAAACATATTATTTGAAAATACTATTTTTATTTTTTAGATGATTTTATTATTCCATTTATTATATAATAAATAATTAATGTCTCTCAAACAGTTTATTTGCGAAATATGAGACAACCATTAGGTCTAAAATGAAAGGTTTACCCTTGGTGGCATATAACACTAGTGCAGAAAACGTTTTTAACATCGCCATTTTTTACGTCGGTTATATATAACCGATGTGAAAATCTATGATACATGGTTTTTTATGTCTCTTATTTTATAACCGATGTAAAAAATACGGATAGTAAATTTTTTACATCGGTTATTTTAATAACAGATGTCAAAAATCCCGCGCGTTCTTTTTTTACGTCAGTTATTTGATAACCAACGTAAAAAATGAGGTATCTATGAATTTTTTACGTCAGTTATAAAATAACCGATGTAAAAAAGGCGGCATATGAGGCATTTTTGACATTGGTTATTAAATAACCTACGTAAAAAACCAACCCGCTGAAATTTTCACGTCTGTTATATTATAACCGACGTAAAAAACCAACAACTGACAGTTTTTACATCGGTTATAAAATAACCGACCTAAAAACTATGGTTTCTGATTTGTTTTCTATGTCGGTTATAGAATAACTGACGTAAAAACCCAACACGCGGCTTTTTTTACTTCGGTTATAAAATAACCGACGTAAAAACTATGTTATCTGATACATTTATAACGTCGGTTATTATAATAACTGACGTTATAAATGTAATAAAAATATTTTATAACGTCGGTTATTAAATTACCGACATTATAAAACATTTAAAAAATTAACATGCCGCGTGGATTGTCATTTATGATTTTTTGATCGACAGACCGACGACTTGTCTCTCTCGCACGGAAAACCATAATCGACTCTTCGATCTCATTTCGTTAAACTAGTTTTGCCATCATATTTTATCATCTTTACTCTCCTCAGATCTATCATCTCCACTCGCAACACTCAGGTAATCCTCCCACACCTTCATTTCGTTTGTTTTTTTTTTCGGATAGTCTATATTTATGTTTTGTGATTTTTTTTAAACTAGTTAAGATTATTTTATTTTGAACCCTCTTACCTTGTTTTTCCATCGTCATCTTATTTATTATAACCAGATATATTAGATCGACTTGCAATATTCATGTAAGCCTCACCTACTTCTATTTCGTTTGTTTTTGTTTTGCGGATGCCCGACATTGATGGTAATTTTTGTTTTCATTGACAACTAATGATATAATTCACCTATACTACTGAAATTTATATGTAAATCATTTTGATACAGCCATTTTGTGTACCAGTGTGATTTATTTTATAAGTATATATGGTTTTTTAGGGTGGAATGTTTGTTTTGTATCCTTGGTTGTTTCTATTTTGGGTGTCACTATTTGTAGTTCTATAATCTATTTACGTCGCTTATTTTCGTGGACTATTATAAGTCTTCATATGCTATTAAAACTTGATTCGTTTCACAATAGAGCATTTTAGACTAGTAGGAGATACAATTCATTGTTCTCATTTTGAAATTATGGCTTGATACCAAAACTAGTAGCTTGAGGTTAAAATCCCTAGATATGCCAAAACTAGTAGATTGAGGTTAAAATTCCATGGTTCTGGGGGGATGTCAAGAGGGTTGGTGGCTATCCAGGGGGTTGGGGGATGTCCAGAGGGTTGGGGGCTATCCAGGGTGTCCATAGAGGTGGGGGCAGTCCAGGGGTGTGGGGGGGGGGGGGGGTCCAAGGGGGTGGGGGTGTCGAAGGGGGTGGGGGTTGTCTAAGGGGGTGGGTGGGTGGGGGTTGTCCAGGGGGTGGGGGCATGTTCATAGGGTTTGGGGGGTTGTCCGGGGGGTGGGAGGTTGTACAAAGGGTTGGGGGTGTCCAGGGGGTGTCCAAGGGGGTGGGGGTGGGGGTGGTGTCCAGGATGGGTGGGGGTGCTGTCTAGAGGGGTGGGGGGCTGTCCAGGGGGTGGGGGCTGTCCAGAGGGGTGGGGGTTGTCCAAGGGGGTGGTGGTGTCCAGGGGGTGTCCAAGGGGGTGGGGGTGGTTTTCAGAGGGTTCAGGGGGATATCCATAGGGTTGGGGGTGTCCATGGTGTCCATGGAGGTGGAGGGGGGCAGTCCAGGGGTGTGGAGGGGTCCAAGGGGGTGGGGAGTCGAAGGGGGTGGGGGGGGTTCCAAGGGTGTGGGTTGGTAGGGGGATATTTAAGGGGGAGGGGGCCTGTCTAGAGGGTTTATGGGGTTGTATGAGGGGTTGTCCAAAGGGTTGGGGGTGTCCAGGGTGGTGTCCAAGGGGGTAAGGGGTGGGGGTGGTGTCCAGGAGGGTTGGGGGTGTTGTCTAGAGGGGTGGGGGCTGTCCAGGGGGTGGAGGCTATCCAGAGGGGTGGGGGATGTCCAAAGGGGCGGTGGGGTCTAGGGGGTGTCCAAGGGGGTGGGGGTGGTGTTCAAAGGGTTCGGGGGCTGTCTAGAGGGTTAGGGTGTCCAGGGTGTCCATGGAGGTGGTAGTCCAGGGGTGTGGGGGGGGGGTCCAAGGTTGTGGGGGTGTCGAAGGGGGTGGGGGATGTCCAAGGTGGTGGGGCCTATCCAGAGGGTTTTGGGGGTTGTCCGGGGGTGGGGGCTGTCCAGAGGGTTGGGGGTGTCCAGGGGGGTGTCCAAGGGGGTAGGGGTGGGGGTGGTGTCCAGGAGGGGTGGGGGTGTTGTCTAGAGGGGTGGGGGCTATCCAGGGGGTGGGGGATATCCAGAGGGTTGGGGGGCTATCCTGAGGGTTGGGGGTTGTCCAGGGGGGTGTCCAAGGGGGTAGGGGGTGGGGGTGGTGTCCAAGAGGGGTGGGGGTGTTGTCTAAAGGGTTGGGGGTGCTGTATAGAGGGGTGTGGGCTGTCCAGGGGGTGGGGGCTGTCCAGAGGGGTGGGGGATGTCCAAGGGGCTGGTGCGGTCCAAGGGGTGTCCAAGGGGGTGGGGGTGGTGTTAAGAGGGTTCAGGGGCTGTCTGGAGGGATGGGGGTGTCCAGGGTGTCCATGGAGGTGGGGGGAAGTCCAGGGGTGTGGGGGTGTCCAAGGGGGTGGGGTGTCTAAGGGGGTGCGAGGGTTGTCCAAGGGGGTGGGGCCAATCCAGATGGTTTGGGGGTTGTTCGGGTGGGCTGTCCATAGGGTTGGGTGGTGTCCAGGGGGTTGTCAAAGGGGGTAGAAGGTGGTTGGTGGTGTCCAGGAGGGGTGGGGGCTATCCAAGGGTGTGGTGGTGTCCAGGGGGTGTCCAAGGGGGTGGGGTGGTGTCTAGGGGGTGGGGGCCTGTCCAAGGGGGTGGTGGTGTCCAGGGGGTGTCCAAGGGGGTGGGGGATAAGTGTCAGTTGGGATTGACTACTACATCGTGGTTTGTGATATTATGACATGATGATTGTATTGTTTCATGGATATTAGTGTTGAAATACGATTCTATTTGGTTATATATATTTTTACCAGTCATCAACTATGTGTAAATTATGGGTTATGGGGGAGACCATGTCATGGTTTTCAAATATGCGTAGTTATCCTGACCCCATTGTGCCGTGATGATTGGCTTTACATTGTTATTTTCTCCATTTGAGTTTTTATTTTAAATTTGATTTGATTCTCAGGTTTACTCCATTTTCTCCAATTTTCTATCAACAATTAGAGGCCCCATGGTTTTATTTGATTCAATGAAATTTAAAACTGTTATATCTTACTATATTTTATTTTTAAAATCATATTCAAGCATATTTTTTTAAATATGCATAGATTTGTTTTATATTTCAAAATTTTTTTACATTCAAATTTTGATTTTTTTTCATATAAACATATATTTGTCTTATCTTAAAAATATGTATAATTTTGATATTTTTTATAGGTAATAATGAGTCAAAATCGGATTATGGAACATCGAATGAGCAATGAATATAAAGAAGGTGTTGATGCCTTTTTGGAATTTTCTAATTGAAATGTTCCATGTAGAGAAATGTTTTTCTGTCCATGCCTGAAATGTTTGAATATGAAGAAGTTGAAAAGTAGAGAGATAAAATATCATCTGATTTATAATGGTTTTAATCCGAGTTACAGCCCTTGGATTTGGCATGGTGAAACTGGACAGAATGTCACTAATGATGATGATTCACAAGATAGTAACTCCGATGGAATTGAAGAAATGATTCGCGATATTTCTTTATAACAAGTTGAGATATAACCGACAGTTGTGCATCTATATGGTGAGGCTGAAAAACCATTATATCCTGGTTGTACAGATTTTATGGTTTTGTTGGCGGTGTTAAGATTGATTAACATGAAGGAAAAACATGGATGGAGTGACAGAAGTTTTACAGAGATGCTATATTTGATGAAAGACATTCTTCCAAAATATAACGATCTTCCAGATTCACATTATAAGGCCAAGAAAATATTATGCTCAATGGGATTATGATACAAGAAAATACATGCATGTCCAAATGAATGTATTATATATAGGAAAGAATATGAATTTCTATTAGAGTGTCCTAAATGTGGGACATCACGGTATAAGGTGAAAGAAAAATCACAGGCTGATGTAGATATTATAGAGATCCCTTCAAAGGTGTTTTGGTATCTTTCTATAATTCATCATTTCATACGTTTATTTGATAATTCACATGATTCAAAAAGGTTAATATGGCATGCAGATGAGCGGTTATCTGATGTAAAAATACGTCATCCAGCTGATTTTCCACAATGGAAGAAAATTGATGAGCAGTATTCTACATTTGGAAATGAAATTAGAAATCTCAGACTACGGTTATGCACATATGGAATGAATCCATTCCAAACCCTCAGTAGCACACATAGTTCATGGCCTATTTTATTGGTAATTTACAACCTCTTTCTTGAAGTTTTTATAAAGCGCAAATATTTCAGGTTGAGTATAATGATATCTAGTTTGAAGCAACCCAAAAATGATATTGATGTTTACTTTTTTACCGTTGATTGATCGTTTGAAACTTTTATGGGCTGATGGTATTAGGGTGCATGATTCTTATAAAATGGAATATTTTCCACTGCATGAAGTGCTTTTGTTCACTATAAATGAATTCCCAGCATATGGAAATTTGTCTGGGTACAGTCTTAAAGGGCATAAAGCATGTCCAATTTGTGAACAACAAACGTCATATTGTTAATTGCATCATGGGAGGAAAATAGTGTACATGGGTCATCGAAAGTTTTTGCATATGGATCACCCTTATAGAAGACTAAAAAAGTCAATCAATGGCTCACAATAATTTGATATTGATCCCAAACCTCTATCCCCTAATCTATATTTTGAGAGGGTGAAAACCCTTGGTGTGACATTGGGAAAGACACAGAAATATGGTAATGATAGACATATTTGGAAGAAAAGTTCAATATTTTTTGAGCTACCATATTGGAGATATCATAAAGTTAAACATAATATTGATTTCATGCATGTAGAGAATAATATAAGTGATTGTTTGATTGGAACATTGTTAGGTATTAAAGGAAAGACAAAATATGGGTTGAATGAAAGATTAGACTTACTATCAATGGGAATACGTTTGGAGTTAGCTCCCACTCTTAAAGTAAGATGAACATTTCTTCCCCCGACTTGTCATACATTATCAAAGAGGGATAATATTAGCTTTTGTCAGTGTATTCATGATATCAAAGTGCCTCAAGGTTATTCTTCACATGTAAAAACTTTTGTCTCCTTGAAGGGCTTGAAGTTGATAGCTATGAAATCACATGATTTCCACGTCATGATGCAACAAATTCTTCCAGTTGCATTGCGTGGAATATTTCCCATCCGTGTTAGAAAGACTATAATGAAGTTGTATTATTTTTCAATTCAATTTGTAATAAGGCGATTGATGTGAATGCTTTGAACATTTTGGAAAGGGAAGCAATTTTTATACTTTGTCAATTGGAAATATATTTTCCACCAACTTTTTTTGATATAATGGTGCATTTAATGATTCATCTGGTTTGAGAAATAAAGCTTTGTGGACCTGTATATCTTCGTTGGATGTATCCTTTTGAAAGGTATATGAAAATATTAAAGGGTTATATTAAGAATCCATATCGACCTGAATCCTCCATTATTGAAAAGTATATTTCTGAGGAGGTTGCAGAGTTTTGTACGAGCTACTTGGTTGCGGTGCAGCACATAGGATTTCCTCCATCTCGCCATGAATGAGTTAATAATGAGGGAAAGGGGATTCGTGGCTTGAAAGTCAAATAATTTTCAGCTGAGCAGATGAAGAAGTTAGAATCATACATCTTGAATAACATAGTTGATGCTCAACCATATATCACTTCGCATATTAATCAGTCGAAACAATATCATCCAAAGAAGAAAGAAATGTGTATTTTGAATGAGCACAACAAAACATTTTTGTCATGGTTTAAAAAGACCTTGCTTGGTAGATTAGATGTATCAGAGACATTAAAATGGATAGTGGGTGGTCCATGTTTATATGTGATAACATGGTCCGTTTATGACATTAATGGCTATACATTTCATACAAAAGCTCAGGACAACAGAAGTGCAGTTCAGAATAGTGGTGTATTGGTGTTTGTAGAAGCAATGCATTTTTCGAGTGCTAAGGACAAAAACCCAATTTCTACATCAAGTGCATATTATGGAGTGATTGAAGTCATATGGGAGGTTGATTACTTTAAAATTAAAGTTCATGTTTTTAACTGTAAATGGTTTATCGGTAACAATAGTGTCAGACATGATGAATTTGGAAAGACATTTTTTAATCTGAATATATTGGAAGACACATCTGATTCTTTTATAATGGCAACACATGAAAAAAAAAATTTCTATGTAGTAGATCATTCAGATATTCAGTGGGATATTATTTTACAAGGGAAAAATAATATGTCGGTGAGGATGAACTTGATGAAGATGTGGATTTATGTGAGATCCCTACTTACAAGGAAATATTAACAGAACATAATGATGAGCATGTTGAAGAAATGGTTTGTTCCATAAGGAATTATCACGATGAAGGAATTTGGGAAAACAATCCATTTGTACATTCCTAAAATTACAGGTTACATATTTTTATTTCTTGTTTACATTTATTTTTTTCATAAAATGTTTGGTATTATAAGTTTTTTCTTTATTAAAACATGTATTAAAACAAAATAAGTATAATTTTTTGTTTGTTTTAAGTTTGCTTAGTTTACTTTATCATGATTACCAATACATGAATTATATATCTATTATTTTTGTTCAGTAACAATTAATTTACCATGTTTATTAGGTTTACCAGGTTAACCATGTTTACCATGTTTACCATCGTGACCATATTTACCATATTTAACATTATCTAACATGGTTACCATATTAACAATGTTTACTATTATGTAACTTAGTACAATTTTCTATTTTCTGATTATAGTAGTATTAAAATATTTGAATTTGTATATTTGTGAACTAATGTTTGTTTGTTTTTTTTTTTTTTGATTTTAAGGATAATGACAGATCATTCAGTTGATCAACCACATGATTCTGGAGATGAACATATTGGTCATACCTTTTGGTAGGAACATTCACATGCTCCTCTTGATGTTACTCAATCTTCCTCATGTGCTCCTATTACGACAAAGGGTTCAAGAGTTGGTAAACGTGGGTGCACACATTTACCAAAATTAGCACATTCCCATATGCAAGATCAGAGGATACTCATTGATTTTGATGATGATGATATTCCTAGAGGTCCAAATACAAAAGATTTAAAGATTTTTGTATCAACTCAGGCTAAGAGAATAATAAGCATTTTGTATGATGAATGGAAAAGTGTGGATAAAGCGATAATCTCTCAGTTGTGGGAGACGATTTTGGTAAGATCTTTCACTATTTTTTGGTTGTTCTTTAAATGTTTCTAGTATATATAATATGTTTGACCACTTCTTCATCAGATGAAATTTGATATTCCTGACACTGGAGGAGTCAGGAAGAAATGATTATAGATGGCTGCCAAGAGATGGAAGGATTTCAAATCAACCATCTCATCTGATTTCATTTTTGCTCCTAGGAGTCATGAAAATCCATGTCGTATATATCCTTTTATAGATTAAGACACATGGAGGCAATTTGTTTAATGTAGAATAAAAGAGTCATTTTTTGTAATGGCAGTGTAAAATTTTATAATCTTTCTTATATAAATGATCTTATTAAGGATTTTTTAATGATTTTTTATTCTTAATTTACAGAAAACAAGGAAATCTCATCAGGAGATCCAATCTAAAAATGTATACCCTCGTAGTTTATCTTAGGGAGGGTATGCATTTTTGGAAGAACAAATGATGGCGAAAAAATTTCAAAAACTAAGAGTTGAGACTTTAAGCTCTAGAGTGGTGGCCCCTTAATCCCCTCCATCTAGACATGAAAAATGGAAGAGAGCTCGGATGAGCAAATAGGGGAATATCTTTCAGAAGAATCGAGAATCGTAGGTGAGAGGATTGTAAGATATCTATTTTATTTATTTAAGTTAACTATTTTCTTCAAATAATTTCAATCATTACGGAAATGTTCAATTAATTAATACAGGACTCTCTTGAGGAGAAGAGATCACAGGGGGTATTTACAGCTACTAGGTGGCAAGATATTTTATCTGTAGCATTGGGAAAGCCCGAAAATCATGTTCGTGTAAGAGGATATCTGACAGGTGTATTGGTAAGAAAAGGGTTTCCACATTCTTAAACTTAAAACGTTGAGGGTGTTTATAAAAAAAATAAAATCCTTGGAGGCTGAAGTTCATAATATTAATGCGACTATGGAGGAAAATATTAGAGCGTCGGTATAGTCTATGTTTGCAGACAAGCAAAGACAATTTCAAACTGCAGCTCCCACTCCTCCACCTCCCCCTGGAGACCCCATTATTTATCCTCCACCTCCTCTAGTAGCTCCCACTCCCCCACCTCAGCCTACAGACCCCATTTTTTATCCTACTCCTCCACCGCAACTTCCTACTTATTGCAAGTTATATGTTGATGATCCTAAACATCATATAGTTGCATATGGGTTGGTATATTGTATAAGAGATACAGTTCATCATCAACAATTAGAGGTAGATAATCAGAGGGTCACTGTACCAAATATTATAGATAGATCAGCTCAAGTACCATTACCTACAGATGAGGTGATGACAGTTGGACATAGTATCGACCATTTTTTAATTTGGCCATCCAGACTTCTTTGACTCATTACCATTGAGGTTTGAATGTTATATCTTTTATTTTATTTTTTTATTAAAGTTGTTTTATCATTTGAAAACTAATTTATTTTTTTATTTATTTTTCAGGAATACTTCAAAGGTAAAGAAATATTATATAGACAACAACAAAGACAAGTGGATATGACATCATATACAGATTCTATTATTCTTGACAGATTGTCAAGATATTCAAATTTTTTGGCGGGTCAATATGAGTTTTCAATAGAAGCTCATGTTTGTGGATGTGCAATAAATGTGGGGATTATGAAAATAGATATCATGGAGATTGTTACTAGAGATAAGCTGGGCATCAACGTGGTGGAATTTTTTTCCATGTAAGTCTTAACACCTCTTCCCTACATTATATTTATTAAAAATGTATACTTATGTCTATTTTGTATTAGGTATCTTTATAAAATTTTTGAGAGGAATGAGATGACAGATGTATATGGATTCATGGACCCGCAATTGATTTCCCCTAAAGCATGTTCATTAGATGAGGAACAAATAATGCTTTATATTGCTGAAAGACTTGAAAAGAATATAGTCACACAATGTTGGATGATGCCTTTTTGTGAGAGGTATGAAACACATCTCTCTCAAAGATTTAATTATCTTTCAACATAAAAAACCACTAACCATAAATTTTCTTTTATCAGTGATCATTGGATGTTAAATGTTTTTTCCCAAGGGAGAAAACACTTTATTGGATATGATCTGTCTATGATGATGTGCTGGAAAGTCTTATGAATATATTAAAAAAGTAAGTTTCAATTTCTCAATAGTTTTATATATTATAATGAATTTTAAATTTCCCCCATTCGTATTATTTTCTAACAAGGAATGGGTCTACTTTAAAAAAACACAAAGAAAAGTAGTGAAAAGATCAAATATGTAACTGCAAAGGTAAATATCCATTTATAATTTGTACTTTTTGATTTATTTCATAAAAATAATATATTTAATTTACACTCATTCAAAAGGAATTTTCATGAACAGCAAGGCATCATCTAATGCGGATATTATATGTTAAGATTTATTTATGAAATAATAACAATTGGGACAGTCGTGAACTTTGACCTGGTAAGATTTCCTTTTAAACTTTCCCATGATATTTCAATTTTATTTATTCATTATACATGTTAACTACTATCCCATTCATTTGTAGCTATTTGATGACCCTCGAACCTATATGGATCAAGACATTAATCACTTACAAGTGGAGTGGTCCAATTATTTTATAGGTTTGATTGAATTTTAGTTGTTTGTAGTGTAAAATGTAATTTTGAATATTTTCATTGGAATTGTGTATTTGGTATTAGGTTAGGTTGGATTTTTTTTTGAAGTTGACAGTGTAAGTTTTGAATTTTATATATGTGAATGTTTAATTTTGCTCTAATTCTTGTTTTGATCTACATTTGATGGTTTTTCTGGTATGGATTCTGGTCTGGGGGGAGGGGTTCCAAGGGTGTGGGGGGTGTTCAGTGGGGTGGGGGTGTCCAGGGTTGTGGGAGGGATATCCGGTGGGGGGTTCCGTGGTGTCCATGAGATTGGGGGGGCAGTCCATGGAGGTGGGAGCATTTCCAGGAGGGTGGAAGGGTTGTCCAGGGGAGTGGGAGGCTGTCCAGGGGGTGTCCAGGGGTGTGGGGGTGTACTGTGGGGTGAGGGGGGTTTCCAGGGGTGTGGGAGGGATATCCAGTGGGGTGGGGGGCTATCCAGTGGGGTGGGGGAGGGTCCAGGGTGTCCATGGGGATGGGGGGTTGTCTAGGGGGTGGGGGAGGAGGTGTCGCCATCTCTCGGGGGGGTGAACGCCACTGGAAGGTATTCATCACTCCCACATGTGAAACATTTTGAGAGATCAATCTTCACATATGGGAGTGATGAGTACCTTCCAGCGGCGTGCCCCCCCAGGGGGTGTGTAGGAGGGTGTGGGGGTTGTCTAGGGGTGTTTGGGGTTGTTCAGGGGTGTGGGAGGTCTGTCCAGGGGTGTGAGAGTGCTGTCCAGGGGGTGGGGGTATACATGAGGGTGGGGGGTTGTCCAGGGGTGTTTGGGGCTGTCCATGGGGTCGGGGGGGTAGTCTAGAGGTGTGGTGGGTGCTGTCCAGTGGGGTGAGGGGGTGGGAGGGTTGTCCAGGGGTTTGGGAGTGTTTTCCACGGTGTGGGGGGGTATACATGAGGGTGGGGGTTGTTCCAGGGTCTTTGGGGCAGTCTAGGGGGTCGGGGGGTAGTCCAGTGGTGTGGTGGTGGCTGTTCAGGGGGTGGTGGGGGTTTGTCCAGTGGGGTATGTTTTAAACGTTATCAATGTAAATGCTTATTTTTTCTTTGGTTCTTGTTTTGGTCTACTTCTGTTTTTGTGGTACGAATTCTTGATTTGGTTTCTGGGGAGAGCAGAGGACTACATTCCATTTAAAAAAATTGGTCTTCCACATCGGTTATTTTATAACCGACGTGATAAAGGAATGGGGAAGGGTTTATCACGTCAGTTATTTGAATAACCAACGTGATAAAAACCTATGGAATGGATTATCACATCGGTTATTTAATAACCAACATGATAACCCCCCCCCCCAGACTGGTTTATCACGTCCGTTATTATATAACCGACCTGATAAACCATTTCCCAGGCCTTTTATCACATTGGTTATTTAATAACTGACATGATAACCCCCCCCCGGACTGGTTTATGATGTCGGTTATTATATAACTGACATGATAAACCATTTCCCAGGGGTTTGTCACGTTGGTTATTAAATAACCAACGTGATAAACATCCCCCTCACTATTTTATCACGTCGGTTATATAATAACGGACATGATAAACCCCACCCCCCGGTCTATCACGTCGGTTATGTATATAAGTGACGTGATAAACACCCCCCGCACTATTTTATCACGTCGGTTATATAATAACCGATGTGATAAACCCTCCCCCCTATTTTTTACACATTGGTTAAGTAATAACTGACGTGATAAACACCGCGATGTTATGTTTTTTATGTCGGTTTTTAAATAACCGAAGTAAAAAAACGATATTTATAATGTCGCCTGTATTAATGTCGGCTAAAAACCTACCTAAAAAAATGAAAAATAGCAGACGTAAAAAACTTTTTCTGCACTAGTGTAACTTTTATACACAATATTTATTTGGATAGGATGGTTATTATTTTAACTATTTAATATTTAAATTAAATAATTATTATTTTAAATTCATTAAACAAAATAAATCATTGTTCATCATCCCTTAGAATACCCAAAATTCCATTTTTAATGCCAAAATTTTTTCAGACCATTGATTTACTACCATTTTGATGGCAATTAAATTATAAATACCCTAATAAATGTAAATCAATTTCTTCTTCATAGATTTCTGGATGAATCAATGTTTAAAATTAGTGTTTGAATTTTTTGTCAGACACATGCGGGTTGAGGTTTTTATATCCAATCCTTTCAGTTTTTGGGTCGATTCTATCAAAACCAAACAACAAAGAGACTCCTTACACATGATTGTTGAAGGTCTTATAATCAGTTTGGGATCCTTGGCTCATGACTGTTCTTCCGGTGGGGTGGCAGATTTCTGTGTTCCCTTGTGTGTAGCAAAAGCATGCTATGTTTTTCTTTTTTTATTTTCTTTCCTTACCCACTTCTTAATTTTGAAAAAAGCTTGATTTAGAATAAATTAAAAAAATGATGATAGAACCCAATAAATTGTCAAGAATATTTTAATAGATCTATCAACAAATAGTTTCTTGGGATTGTCAAATACAATTATAAGATTTATAAAATTATATCTTTATGAAATATTCTAGGGATAATTTTGCAACATTATTGGTAGATAAATATATTGAAAATTATCAAATCATAATGATGAAGAATTATCAAGTGATAATTATAAGGAATTATCAAAGAATAATTTCATGAAATTATCGAAGATAATTTTACACAAATTATCAAAGAATAATTTTTGTGAAATTATCAAAAGAAAATTATAAAAGGATAATTTGTGAGAAATTATCAAAAAGATAATTATGAAAGGATATTTTTTAATAAAATTATTAAAATATAATTATGAAAGAAAATTTATAATAAATTATCAAAAGATAATTGTTCTTGAGGAGAATATAGAGAGTGCATGAATTGACCTAAACGATAAGTTGAAAATTATCTAGAATATATAATGTATCATTGTATCTGATATTTTAATTATTTTTTGAAATAAAATAATTGTTTTTGGTTCTAGGAACCCTTAGCATGTCGAAGAGTATAATAGTAAGGTCGTGAAGAGGTGTGTTGAACCAAATAGGGTGGTATATTCTTTTCTGTTGATGATAATAACTTTGAGATATGAATTTCCTTGCAATCTAGGGATTGTATTTACACTTGTTCCCATGATGAGTATATTTGTTTCCCTTTTGATTAACCATGCCTTATTTTGATCACATGTGTGTGTGTTTCCCAATAGACTCCTTGTGATTCCATGGGGGATATTCGTGTATATTTTATCCAAGTTTGATTGTGATCAAATGTTGTTATGGATGCTACTATATACTCATGTTGATATATTATGCCTCCTTGTGTGATGTCCTTGTATATGTGTTACCATTACTTATTGGTATTTGAGATAGGTGGACCATTGTGACATAGTCATCCCCCAGTGGGTGAGAACACTTGGTTGTGATGATATCAATGAGGGACCTAAGCATAGGGTGGAGGTACGAGGTAGCCATGGTGTCATGTTGAGGGTGTTCTCAAGGCATCCTTGATTTTTCTAAGTTCCATTCACCACATGATAGCTAGGTAGATGTCAGTACTAGTTATTCTCAACTATTGGATATGAGTGGAATTGTCCTCTTGAGGGATAGATAATGCAGAGTATCACCTCCACTACACCATGAGGACGCCATATATGGGATAGTTTTCTCTTCTCACTCATTCAGTCATCTTTCGGAATAGAGCTGAAGCATGTACGGTCGAGGGTAGTGGAATCTTGGTTAGCGCATTACGGATCAATTTTTATTGTGTTTTTATATGTTTTTTTCCTTTATTATTATTATAGAAAACACTTGTATATTTTACCACATCAGGTTAATGATATATTGGTGGTTTCCTACTAAGTCTTGTACTCACACACTACTTTGGAATTTTTATGTGCTAATGGACATCATGAGAGAACCAATAAAGGGAAAGGGTCATATGGTGGATGGTGGAGCAAGTGGAGTATAGAACTAGAGTTTATTAGGACAAACACTAGAACACCCTAGAGTTATTTTATTTATTGCTTATTTTATTTATTCGGGATAGGCTTGCCACATTAGGAGCTTCTTTTATTTTCAATATATGTATTCCATTTACTTTCCACATGATTGCTCTAATTATTTATTATATTTTCATTATTTATTATTGTTTTTATGCCATGTTAATTAGGGTATTGTCTCCAAAATAATAGACTTAGACCCTCGCTACTAGTCAGAAGCCTCTTGCATATATGGAGGCATGCATGAGGTCATGTGGTGTTCTGGCTTGAACCTGGTGGTTCAAAATGGGTTGTTACACCTTTCCTTCCTTACCTTTGGTGTATTAATTGACGTAACAACCAATAAATACATTATCACCCACATTTAATTCTAAAAGTAAATATATTTTATCAATATATGAGTTTTTTCTATTGTGGTTGTATCTTAGCTATGTTAGATCAATAATCTTCTATATAATGAAAATCAAAATTTGAGATGTCTGCCTAGATTTAATCTAGAATAACATATACTTGCATAGTCTCCTATATAAATTATTAAATAGTTATAAATAAATTCAATATTTGTATATAACTTTATATGAAAACACCAAAAAAAATATGATCATCCGAGGCACCATTGATACCAAGGATGAATGTAATTAATATATCTTCTAAAATATTAAAAATACAATCAATCTTCCCATTAATTTATAGATGATATGAAGTACCAAACTTCAATTGTGTACATAAATCCATTTACAATATCTTTTAATAAAATAATAAAATCCTATATCCCACTCAGGTAAAATAGTGGAAGGTACCCTATGAATCCTAACTATCTCTTGAACATATAACTTCCCTAAAATCATTCACTCTATATGTATCTATAATTAGTAAGAAATGTGTTACTTACATCAATTGATTTAATATTAACCACACTAGGTATATTATAATATTTGATAATGAACATCTTGTTACAAATACCATATTGAATCAATCATGTATCAATGATATACTAAGAACTAGTTATAAAATACATGATATTATTTGATGTTATCCCTTTAACTACTAAAAAATAAGGCATTGTGAGCCAAATCCTATAATTTATCTCTTGATACGTACCCACAAATAATATGAACCAAAACCATGTCAAATATTATCTAAATCAAAATGAATAGACTATATTAAAATATAATAATTTTGAAACACCTCATCTTACATTTTTATTATATCCATTAGTTACCCATGCATATACAAGAGATAGAGAGAGAGATAACATCTGGTGTCTAGTTTGATATCTTCCCCCACTATAGAAACTCTCATAGATAATATTACCATTATAATCTACAATCATAAAATGTAATGTAATATTCAATGGTTCCAAACCCACTCAACACTTCTCCTTTATAAAATATAAATGTAACTTAAAATAGAGACACATCTGATTTCATTTTTCTAGATATTCATGTATAACAACCAATTTATATTTCTCACTAATAGGTTTTGTGGTAGTATTCACATTAGCCTTCATATAAAAACCATGAATTTTTATGTATGAATCAAAATTTAATTTTTATAATTGAATATTGAATCATAGATAATTTTATCTATGTGTTGGAGATTTTGAAGAGTAAATATGGAGCTATGAAAGAAAATAGGGTTTATTTTGTTTCTATAGTATTTTATACACCATCATGTACCACTTTTGAGACAATGTGTATCCAATACGCAAAAACACTAGTTTCTAAATCTTCATAATTAGTTTTTGTTCCACTTATGGTCTAATACATGATAGTCAGTCAACTACCAGGTACATGGTAGGATCAACCAGGTACCCAATGATATATAGGGTTGATTTTAATTGATAAAATTTTTATAAAATTTTTGGGTTATTTTTTATAAAGTCTTTATCTCTCCCTCAATACTTTCAGTTTGAAGCATGATCCCATCCTCCTTTGGTGTTCTTCATCAATTTTGGATCCACACTTCTACATTATCATAAAATATTTTTTTCAGTTTCATTAGAATTTTTTACTTAATAGTACGCTCCTTGACCATTTAAATATGGTTTATGTTCTATTTTCTAGTGATTTACTCAAAATCACTAATTCAGGATTCTTTTGGGAATTTTTTATGTAACACCCCGAGCTTCCACGATACTCTTCTCATTCAATAATGCAATAGCTTGCATTGTACGCGACTTCGAGTTCTAAAACACCGCGACTAATCAAAGTAGTCGTTATGAATAGTAATAACCACTTTTTAAAATTATAGAAATTTTGTATTTCAAAATGTACTTCATTTTTGTATTCGTAATATCGAAATTATCCAAAGTTGAATTTTTTGTAATTTTCTGAGAACTTCCAATTTTTTATGAATAGTGAAAATTACTTAAAAACAACTATTTTAATCAAAATAATTTATAGTGATAAATTATACTATTTAGTGGTTTTAAAGTATAATTATAATATATTTTTACAATTTTATCCAATGGTGGTCATTAGAATTAATTTAACATTGAAATTGGACATAAACAATTGCCAATCTTTTGATATAAATTGTTTCTTAAAAACACGCTATTTGTTGTGACAGCGGGAATTAATTATAAAATTAATTAATGAAACTTAAATGTTTGGAATTTTGTAAAATAGACATCATTTTTGAATTCGGAATATCAATTATAGCTTAGGGTGAAATTTTGGCATTGTTCTGAAAAACTTCAATTTTTGATGAATAGTGAAACCACTAAGTGGTAGTTAAATAACTAATTTTTCGTTTGAATGAAATATTACCACTTCTGTGATTTGATTTTCAAAAATCCGACATACATGGTTGTCATTAAGAAGTAAAATGTGGTTCAATGAGATTAAAATTATTTTTTGGTGAATAGTAACTTTTAAGTTCTTAATCGCGATTAGAGGTAATTAGTGTAGTTTAAGGTAAAAATAATGTTTTAATAATATGATATGAGCTTGACAGTTGTCCTAATCCTATTGGATGAGTCATGGCCGACCAAGAAAACTCATGGGTCAACATGGGGACCCCATGGAGCCAATTTGGTTGGAAAATGACATTAATATATATTTATTTAATGTTAAAATTAAATTGACACAAACATGAGTTATTTTACTAAAACAGTTTTTAAGTGGGGTTACACAAGTCCAAATTTTGACTATAAATATTCATTATAAAGATAAAATTTTTTCCAACATCATAGTATTTTTTTTATAATTTTTAGACATTATATAAATTAAATTATTTATGACATCATTATGATGCAGTGATGACCTCATTATTTAACGATTTTAAATAAAATGAGAAGATAATGCAAATTCCAAGGCTTACACTTTTCCAAATACTATTGGATGAGGATATTTAGAAACCTTATCACCTTATCCTAGAATTATATAAGTGTGGGACCTTTATAATCCGAAAAGCATTGTGAAATAATGTAACATTTCAATCTTTCCAAAAGTGCCCCTCCTCTCCACTTATAAAAGGCCCTCACCTCTCCCACCTCATTTACACTTTCAAGCCATTTGGATTGGCCAACCTCTGCCCAAATACTCTCCCAACTTCCCCCTATTACTCCTAGAAGCCTCACGTTGGGCAGAACTCTTCTCAAGGAAGCCTTTGGCTCAAATTAAAAAGAGTTACCCGATTTTGAGGTAATGTCTTCTCTAATGTTGTTTTGTTTTATTTTTCTTCTCCAACCCCCTAAACTCTTTTTATTCATTTATTTTGTAACAAAAACAGTATCCTCAATATACTATGATGTTGTTATAATAAGTATTCTAGCTACACTTACACACACCTATATCTAATGGTTAAAGAACATACGGTTTCTGTGGATGGCAAATTTCTGCCTCACGAAACGATGATTGTTCAACACTCATATAACACCTTCAAAGGTGGCCATTAAGATGTCACTATTTTTATATATGATATATAATATGTTTATGTTTTACTTATGCTTCTGTATTTCTCATTTATGGCATACTTTATGATTTCCATTATGGGTAAAACGCGATAATTTCATTTTAGGAAGTGCGGACTACCGCCCCCTCAAAGTGATTTGAATCGTTAATGCCATATGTGGGATGTATAAAGGATGGAGTAAATGGTATTATACACTATATTATACTGGAATTATATTATACATTTATATCATTATGATTTAGTTCCATTAAATATGAAATTGAAAAGAAAGTTGCGTTCATGCGTACGTACGGCTTACCGTCTCCATGAACGGTGCATTTCATTTCTTACCTCTAAATGTTACGTAATATTATAAATGAATGTATATACTGGATATATAAGATATATATGACATCTAAATCATGAATATAATTCTGGATATAATGGATATTCTACCACATGAACAACTTGTAATTATAAGAAGTTTATTGTTGACTCAAGTACCAAAGATCGACAAAACGACCGTTATTAACTTAAATAATTACATAATGTTCATAACATTGTAATAAGGGATATAAAAGGAATAATGAACATGAAAAAGGTTCTTAAGTAAATAGTAATTAACTCTATTTTATTATTCAGGAGGTTAAAGAACGGTCGAGTCAGGAAAGGACGCAAGGTAAGGGTTATTTCACAATCTCTTCATTATCTGAGGTTGTTTATACGTAATAATCTACTGTGATCTCTTTATCATACACATCCATGTTTCTTCAAAATGTATTTCAAAACATTTTTATTATTTACAAGAATATGGGTTACAGTCATTTATACCCTTTTTTACTTTTTATAAGAGGAATCTTTCCGTCGTTTTCAAAACAAGGTCCTTTTTAACCTTTTCGACAGAATTAAGGTAAGAATGTTTTTTTAACTTATACGGCGGGTGCGGTTATTTTCCGCCGTTATAAAATCTTCAAAGCTTTCCTTAGAATCTTATAATAATATTTTCAAGAAAATGTTTTGTTTTATATGGCTCTTAAATGATTTCAAAAATAGAAAGTGATATTTCTCTAAAAAGTGTTTTGATTTCATCTATGTCAACATCCTTTGATGGATTTTATGCTTATTTGAAGTTGATTTATTATAATACAAAACTTCTATATTGTATTGAAGGTTTTGTGATATGTTTGACTGTGGATGTGATATTTTTATACCATTCATAGTTTATGGTGAAATTATTGACATTTCGTATGCTAGTTTTAATACGAATGTTTATGTTATGTTTAAACATTTTCATATGGGAATGCATTGGACTTAATATGTGACGGGTGGAGCCCGCTATAGCTCCTCGATGCATCGGCCGGTCTCATGAGACAAACTAGTGTCTTGGCACGAGGCCTTGACAAAATCTTATTTGTGGTCTTGGCACGAGGCCTTGGCTACGTGGTTATGATAGTCTGGCATTATGCATTCCATCATTATGAAAGTGGTTATTGATATTGCATGTGATTATTCGACCAGTAGAATATCCATGTGAATAAGTAATTGGCATTATCTCATTTTACTTTTTCCATATTATGTTGAAGTTCATTTTTAAAAGGCTTTTGTTTTAGTTATACATTGCCTTAAATGTTAATGTTTATTTATGAAAGCTTCCGCAATATTGTTATCCTTACTGAGCATCTGATCTCACCCCTTTCAATGTTTTAATATTTTCCAGGATGTGAAGAAGTATTTTATGAATGACCTACAGGGATAGTCCGAAGAGGATAGAAGTGTAGACTATGGAGACTATGTTATTATAGTTTTTCACTTTGTGATGTAATGTAACATTTATGAATGTATCTAGTGTTTCCAAGGCTACCAAACTAATCGGTCTTTCGAGACTTGATCTTTTGTGATCATGCCAATGTTACGAAGTAATGCACCGGCTCTGGGTAGCTGGGGTCGGGGCGTTACAGTTGGTATCAGAGGCAGTTTAGTACTAACCTTGGAAGCTAGATTTAGATAAACTCTGATCAGAGCACATAACCCGAAGATAGACTTTGAGGATTAGTATAGAAGAACTTCCTAGAATTTTGGTATTATAGAGATGTTATGAGTTTTCCGAGCAATACATCCCTATCTAGATACGAGCAGGTAGACGCGGCTCTGGCACAGATGTACCTAGGGGTAAAACCCGAAAACACCGCTTTGAGCTAGACTCGAACGGGAACTGGTGCACGACAATGGGCCTTGCTACACTCTTGGTTACGACACTCCCGGGGGATATTCTTAGGATAATTCTCATTTTATTTACAAACCACTATGAAGGGTTATGAGTATATACTTCCTCAAAGAAAAAATTTATTTTTATGATTATGGATTATATCCATAAATAGTTCAATTTATGTAAAGTGTTTAACAAGTATGGAATTATGTATTTTGATTCATAAACTAATCTAGTTTATGCCATTGTTTAGAAATGGCGCCTAGTGGAAGGAATGGAAACTGTATCAATGCACGAACTCCGTGTAGGGATTGCCCTCCTGCTCAAGATAATTATTGTGGATCTGGAGATACAACTGGTGCTGATAAACTTATTACCATATTGGGACAACTCACTCAGGTTATGAATAATAACCTTACTCGTATGGAGCACCCTGATCCGCAACGTGGAGGATCAATGCTAGACCGTTTCATGAGGCAACAACCACCAACCTTCAATGGGAGTACAAATCCTATAGTAGCTGAGCAATGGATAAATTCCTTAGAGAAAATATTCCATGCCTTGGGGAGTAGTGAAAGGGAGAAGGTTGTCATGGAAGTTTACCACCTCACTGGAGATTCCGATCAATGGTGGTCATTGATTCAAAATACAAAGGAAAATGAAGAATTATCAAGTATGGAATGGAGAGAGTTCAAAGATCTTTTCTTAGAAAAATACTTTCCTCGTGACCATCGAGCAGATATGGAAAGACAATTTCTGAGTCTGAGGCAGAAGGAGGATGATAATGTCGCAAAGTATGAGGCTAACTTTACAAGGTTAGCGAGGCATGCTGCCGATTATATACGTAACCCAAGGAGTAAGATTGATCATTTCTTTGATGGGTTAAAACCATTTCTCCGTCGAGCTTTAGTATTACAATCCTTCTCATCATACGAAGATATTGTCTCGTGTTCTATCAAGACAGAAAAGGAATTCTCTAAGTCTTATGACAACAAAGTAAAGCAAGAGAAGAAGAGAACGGTGGAACAAGAGACAGATAAAGGGAAAAAGGGAAAGAAGGATTTTCCATTATGTGATAATTGTGGGAAGAATCACCCTGGTACGTGCCTAAAAGGAATGGGAGTTTGTTATAAATGTGGAGAAAAGGGTCACCAGGCTCGTGATTGCAAGGGAAAGAAAGATTCTGTCAAAGTTGAATGCTACAATTATAGAGAAATGGGTCATTATGCAAATGAATTCCCTAAGCTTCAGGGAAACTTTCCTCAGAAAAGGCCAAGGGATCAAGGACAATCTTATGCTATTACTACAGTTGAAGCAGAATAACTAATGTATTGGTGCTTTTGGACTCATGGATTATATTTTGGTTATTAGAATAATGTGATATATATATATAAGGATTGTACTGCAGTACTTGTTGATTTCAGTAAGGTTTTAATATGATGAAGGTAATTATATTTTTAGTATGTGACAATAATAGAAACTTTACTTTGTTTGGGGAATCTGATAAATTGATTTTGGAATTAAGAGACCTTTTAGAGAAAGTCTGGACAGAGGTATTTTGGATAACTATAAAGGTTGGAGTGGATTAAGTTGATCTTTGGATAGTATTGTTTAAGATTAAAAAATTTATGAATATTATTTTTGGAATATTATGATACTATAGTTTTAGGAAAAGGACAACCTGCAGGGTGGTTCATAACCTGTCGCGTCGGACAAAGCTGTAGGAATCGAACCCACAACCATAGTGCGACAAGCCTTTATTTCCTACCACTAGCCTACAGGAAGTCCCTGGTTATTACAAAATAATTTTACTAATCTAAATGGTATGTGTTAACATTTTGAACCTTATACAATTAGGATAAGTATAATATTTTTGAGTTCTATTATCTTTTTGAGTGAAAGATGAGTTGAAGGTTGAAACTCGAATTGTCAAGCATAAATATATATATACCTATCTCTTATTCAATGAATAAATTAATTCTTAAACTTTATTAAAGGGATATTAAGACAAAAAAAATGTGTTATCCTAATACTTTATGTCTTGTTGAACTGATGATATTTTAAATCAACATAGATTGAAGGCTTTGAGGCCCTCAATTTGACAGTTGATTGTGATTGATGACCTCAATCACTCCCTACAAATATTTACGTTTTTCCTCCAATTATATGTCTCTAATTTCCACCAATTTTCTCCTAATCGAGATCATAATTGGGTGGTGACTTTTTCATTTCCCTTTCCCTCTTATTAAGGCTAAATTTTATTAATCTTATTTCTGATGTGGGTTTTCTTCAAAGGTATTTTCTCTTTTCAACCTTTTATTTTCAAATAAAAATTTCAAATTGCGAGGATGCAATTTATTGAAGGAGGGGAGAATGTAACACCCCGATCTTCCACGATATGCTTCTCATTCAATAATGCAATAGCTTGCATTGTACGCGACTTCGAGTTCTAAAACACCGCGACTAATCAAAGTAACTGTTATGAATAGTAATAACCACTTTTTAAAATTATAGAAATTTTATATTTCAAAATGGACTTCATTTTTGTATTCGTAATATCGAAATTATCCAAAGTTGAATTTTTTGTACTTTTCTGAGAACTTCCAATTTTTTATGAATAGTGAAAATTACTTAAAAACAACTTTTTTAATCAAAATAATTTATAGTGATAAATTATACTATTTAGTGGTTTTAAAGTATAATTATAATATATTTTTACAATTTTATCCAATGGTGGTCATTAGAATTAATTTAACATTGAAATTGGACATAAACAATTGCCAATCTTTTGATATAAATTGTTTCTTAAAAACACGCTATTTGTTGTGACAGCGGGAATTAATTATAAAATTAATTAATGCAACTTATATGTTTGGAATTTTGTAAAATAGACATCATTTTTGAATTCAGAATATCAATTATAGCTTAGGGTGAAATTTTGGCATTGTTCTGAAAAACTTCAATTTTTTGATGAATAGTGAAACCACTAAGTGGTAGTTAAATAACTGATTTTTCATTTGAATGAAATATTACCACTTCTGTGATTTGATTTTCAAAAATCTGACATACATGGTTGTCATTAAGAAGTAAAATGTGGTTCAATGAGATTAAAATAATTTTTTGGTGAATAGTAACTTTTAAGTTCTTAATCGCGATTAGAGGTAATTAGTGTAGTTTAAGGTAAAAATAATGTTTTAATAATATGATATGAGCTTGACACTTGTCCTACTCCTATTGTATGAGTCATGGCCGACCAAGAAAACTCATGGGTCAACATGGGGACCCCATGGAGCCACTTTGGTTGGAAAATGACATTAATATATATTTATTTAATGTTAAAATTAAATTGACACAAACATGAGTTATTTTACTAAAACAGTTTTTAAGTGGGGTTACACAAGTCCAAATTTTGACTATAAATATGCATTAGAAAGCTAAAAATATTTCCAACATCATAGTATTTTTTTATAATTTTTATACATTAAATAAATTAAATTATTTATGACATCATTATTGTGCAGTGATGACCTCATTATTTATCGATTTTAAATAAAATGAGAAGATAATGCAAAATCCAAGGCTTACACTTGTCCAAAGCCTATTGTATGAGGATATTTCGAAACCTTATCACCTTAGCCTCGAATTATATAAGTGTGGGACCTTTAGAATCCTAAAAGCATTGTGAAATAATGTAACATTTCAATCTTTCCAAAAGTGCCCCTCCTCTCCACTTATAAAAGGCCCCCACCTCTCCCACATCATTTACACTTTAAAGCCATTTGGCTTGCCCAACCTCTACCCAAATACTCTCCCAACTTCCCCCTATTACTCCTAGAAGCCTCACTTTGGGCAGAACTCTTCTCAAGGAAGCCTTTGGCTCAAATCAAAAAGAGTTACCCGATTTTGAGGTAATGTCTTCTCTAATGTTGTTTTGTTTTATTTTTCTTCTCCAACCCCCTAAACTCTTTTTATTCATTTAATTTGTAAAAACACCAGTATCCTAAATATACAAGAATGTTGTTATAAGAAGTATTCTAGCTACACTTACACACACCTACATGTAATGGTTAAAGAACATACGGTTTCTGTGGATGGCGAATTTCTGCCTCACGAAACGATGATTGTTCAACACTCATATAACACCTTAAAAGGTGGCCATTAAGATGTCACTATTTTTATATATGATATATAATATGTTTATGTTTTACTTATACTTCTGTATTTCTCATTTATGGCATACTTTATGATTTCCATTATGGGTAAAACGCGATAATTTCATTTTAGGAAGTGCAGACTACCGCCCCCTCAAAATGATTTGAATCGTTAATGCCATATGTGGGATGTATAAAGGATGGAGTTAATGGTATTATACACTATATTATACTGGAATTATATTATACATTTATATCATTATGATTTAGTTCCATTAAATATGAAATTGAAAAGAAAGTTGCGTTCATGCGTACGTACGGCTTACCGTCTCCATGAACGGTGCATTTCATTTCTTACCTCTAAATGTTACGTAATATTATAAATGAATGTATATACTGGATATATAATATATATATGACATATAAATCATGAATATAATTCTGGATATAATGGATATTCTACCACATGAACAACTTGTAATTATAAGAAGTTTATTGTTGACTCAAGTACCAAAGATCGACAAAACGACCGTTATTAACTTAAATAATTACATAATGTTCATAACATTGTAATAAGGGATATAAAAGGAATAATGAACATGAAAAAGGTTCTTAAGTAAATAGGAATTAACTCTATTTTATTATTCAGGAGGTTAAATAATGGTCGAGTAAGGAAAGGACGCAAGGTAAGGGTTATTTCACAATCTCTTCATTATCCGAGGTTGTTTATACATAATAATCTACTGGGATCTCTTTATCATCCACATCCATGTTTCTTCAAAATGTATTTCAAAACATTTCTATTATTTACAAGAATATGGGTTACAGTCATTTATACCCTTTTTGACTTTTTATAAGAGGAATCTTTCCGTCGTTTTCAAAACAAGGTCCTTTTTAACCTTTTCGACAGAATTAAGGTAAGAATGTTTTTTTTAACTTATACGGCGGGTGCGGTTATTTTCCTCCGTTATAAAATCTTCAAATCTTTCCTTACAAGCTTATAAGAAAATTTTCAAGAAAATGTTTTTTTTATATGGATCTTAAATGATTTCAAAAATAGAAAGAGATATTTCTCTAAAAAGTGTTTTGATTTCATCTATGTCAACATCCTTTGATGGATTTTACGCTTATTTGAAGTTGATTTATTATAATACAAAACATCTATATTGTATTGAAGCTTTTGTGATATGTTTGACTGTGTATGTGCTATTTTTATACCATTCATAGTTTATGGTGAAATTGTTGACATTTCGTATGCTAGTTTTAATACGAATGTTTATGTTATGTTTAAACCTTTTCATATGGGAATGCATTGGACTTAATATGTGACGGGTGGAGCCCGCTATAGCTCCTCGATGCATCGGCAGGTCTCATGAGACAAACTAGTGTCTTGGCACGAGGCCTTGACAAAATCTTATTTGTGGTCTTGGCACGAGGCCTTTGCTACGTGGTTATGATAGTCTGGCATTATGCATTCCATCATTATGAAAGTGGTTATTGATATTGCATGTGATTATTCGACCAGTAGAATATCCATGTGAATAAGTAATTGGAATTATCTCATTTTACTTTTTCCATATTATGTTGAAGTTCATTTTTAAAAGGATTTTGTTTTAGTTATACATTGCCTTAAATGTTAATGTTTATTTATGAAAGCTTCCACAATATTGTTATCCTTACTGAGCATCTGAGATCACCCCTTTCAATGTTTTAATATTTTCCAGGATGTGAAGAAGTATTTTATGAATGACCTACAGGGATAGTCCAAAGAGGATAGAAGTGTAGACTATGGAGACTATGTTATTATAGTTTTTCACTTTGTGATGTAATGTAACATTTATGAATGTATCTAGTGTTTCCAAGGCTACTAAACTAATCGGTCTTTCGAGACTTGATCTTTTGTGATCATGCCAATGTTACGAAGTAATGCACCGGCTCTGGGTAGCTGGGGTCGGGGCGTTACAGTTGGTATCAGAGGCAGTTTAGTACTAACCTTGGAAGCTAGATTTAGATAAACTCTGATTAGAGCACATAACCCGAAGATAGACTTTGAGGATTAGTATAGAAGAACTTCCTAGAATTTTGGTATTATAGAGATGTTATGAGTTTTCCGAGCAATACATCCCTGTCTGGATACGAGCAGGTAGAGGCGGCTCTGGCACAGATGTACCTAGGGGTAAAACCCGAAAACACCGCTTTGAGCTAGACTCGAACGGGAACTGGTGCACGACAACGGGCCTTGCTACACTCTTGGTTACGACACTCCCAGGGGATATGCTTAGGATAATTCTCATTTTATTTACAAACCACTATGAAGGGTTATGAGTATATACTTCCTCAAAGAAAACATTTCTTTTTATGATTATGGATTATATCCATAAATAGTTCAATTTATGTAAAGTGTTTAACAAGTATGGAATTATGTATTTTGATTCATAAACTAATCTAGTTTATGCCATTGTTTAGAAATGGCGCCTAGTGGAAGGAATGGAAACCGTATCAATGCACGAACTCCGTTTAGGGATTGCCCTCCTGCTCAAGATAATTATTGTGGATCTGGAGATACAACTGGTGCTGATCAACTTATTACCATACTGGGACAACTCACTCAGGTTATGAATAATAACCTTACTCGTATGGAGCACCCTGATCCGCAACGTGGAGGATCAATGATAGACCGTTTCATGAGGCAACAACCACCAACCTTCAATGGGAGTACAAATCCTATAGTAGCTGAGCAATGGATAAATTCCTTAGAGAAAATATTCCATGCCTTGGGGAGTAGTGAAAGGGAGAAGGTTGTCATGGCAGTTTACCGCCTCACTGGATATTCCGATCAATGGTGGTCATTGATTCAAAATACAAAGGAAGATGAAGAATTATCAAGTATGGAATGGAGAGAGTTCAAAGATCTTTTCTTAGAAAAATACTTTCCTCGTGACCATCGAGCAGATATGGAAAGACAATTTCTGAGTCTGAGGCAGAAGGAGGATAAGAATGTCTCAAAGTATGAGGCTAACCTTACAAGGTTAGCGAGGCATGCTGCCGATTATATACGTATCCCAAGGAGTAAGATTGATCGTTTCTTTGATGGCTTAAAACCATTTCTCCATCGAGCTTTAGTATCACAATCCTTCTCATCATGCGAAGATATTGTCTCGTGTGCTATCAAGATAGAAAAGGAATTCTCTAAGTCTTATGACAAGAAAGTAAAGCAAGAGAAGAAGATAACGGTGGAACAAGAGACAGATAAAGGGAAAAAGGGAAAGAAGGATTTTCCATTATGTGATAATTGTGGGAAGAATCACCCTGGTACGTGCCTAAAAGGAATGGGAGTTTGTTATAAATGTAGAGAAAAGGGTCACCAGGCTCGTGATTGCAAGGGAAAGAAAGATTCTGTCAAAGTTGAATGCTACAATTGTAGAGAAATGGGTCATTATGCAAATGAATGCCCTAAGCGTCAGGGAAACTTACCTCAGAAAAGGCCAAGGGATCAAGGACAATCTTATGCTGTTACTACAGTTGAAGCAGAATAACTAATGTATTGGTGCTTTTGGACTCATGGATTATATTTTGGTTATTAGAATAATGTGATATATATATATAAGGATTGTACTGCAGTACTTGTTGATTTCAGTAAGGTTTTAATATGATGAAGGTAATTATATTTTTAGTATGTGACAATAATAGAGACTTTACTTTGTTTGGGGAATCTGATAAATTGATTTTGGAATTAAGAGACCTTTTAGAGAAAGTATGGACAGAGGTATTTTGGATAACTATAAAGGTTGGAGTGTATTAAGTTGATCTTTGGATAGTATTGTTTAAGATTAAAAAATTTATGAATATTATTTTTGGAATATTATGATACTATAGGTTTTGGAAAAGGACAACCTGCAGGGTGGGGCATAACCTGTCGCGTCGGATAAAGCTGCAGGATTCGAACCCACAACCATAGTGCGACAAGCCTTTATTTCCTACCACTAGCCTACAGGAAGTCCCTGGTTATTACAAAATAATTTTACTAATCTAAATGGTATTTGTTAACATTTGTAACCTTATACAATTAGGATAAGTATAATATTTTTGAGTTCTATTATCTTTTTGAGTGAAAGATGAGTTGAAGGTTGAAACTCTAATTGTCAAGCATAAATATATATATACCTATCTCTTATTCAATGAATAAATTAATTCTTAAACTTTATTAAAGGGATATTAAAACAAAAAAAATGTGTTATCCTAATACTTTATGTCTTGTTGAACTGATGATATTTTAAATCAACATAGATTGAAGGCTTTGAGGCCCTCAATTTGACAGTTGATTGTGATTGATGACCTCAATCACTCCCTACAAATATTTACGTTTTTCCTCCAATTATATGTCTCTAATTTCCACCAATGTTCTCCTAATCGAGATCATAATTGGGTGGTGACTTTTTCATTTCCCTTTCCCTCTTATTAAGGCTGAATTTTATTAATCTTATTTCTGATGTGGGTTTTCCTCAAAGGTATTTTCTATTTTCAACCTTTTATCTTCAAAGAAAAATTTCAAATTGCGAGAAAGCAATTTATTGAAGGAGGGGAGAATGTAACACCCCGAGCTTCCACGATACGCTTCTCATTCTATAATGCAATAGCTTGCATTGTACGCGACTTCGAGTTCTAAAACACCGCGACTAATCAAAGTAGCCGTTATGAATAGTAATAACCAATTTTTAAAATTATAGAAATTTTATATTTCAAAATGGACTTCATTTTTGTATTCGTAATATCGAAATTATCCAAAGTTGAATTTTTTGTAATTTTCTGAGAACTTCCAATTTTTTATGAATAGTGAAAATTACTTAAAAACAACTTTTTTAATCAAAATAATTTATAGTTATAAATTATACTATTTAGTGGTTTTAAAGTATAATTATAATATATTTTTACAATTTTATCCAATGGTGGTCATTAGAATTAATTTAACATTGAAATTGGACATAAACAATTGCCAATCTTTTGATATAAATTTTTTCTTAAAAACACGCTATTTGTTGTGACAGCGGGAATTAATTATAAAATTAATTAATGAAACTTATATGTTTGGAATTTTGTAAAATAGACATCATTTTTGAATTCGGAATATCAATTATAGCTTAGGGTGAAATTTTGGCATTGTTCTGAAAAACATCAATTTTTGATGAATAGTGAAACCACTAAGTGGTAGTTAAATAACTGATTTTTCGTTTGAATGAAATATTACCACTTCTGTGATTTGATTTTCAAAAATCCGACATACATGGTTGTCATTAAGAAGTAAAATGTGGTTCAATGAGATTAAAATAATTTTTTGGTGAATAGTAACTTTTAAGTTCTTAATCGTGATTAGAGGTAATTAGTGTAGTTTAAGGTAAAAATAATGTTTTAATAATATGATATGAGATTGAAACTTGTCCTACTCCTATTGGATGAGTCATGGCCGACCAAGACAACTCATGGGTCAACATGGGGACCCCATGGAGCCACTTTGGTTGGAAAATGACATTAATATATATTTATTTAATGTTAAAATTAAATTGACACAAACATGAGTTATTTTACTAAAATAGTTTTTAAGTGGGGTTACACAAGTCCAAATTTTGACTATAAATATTCATTAGAAAGATAAAAATATTTCCAACATCATAGTATTTTTTTTATAATATTTAGACATTAAATAAATTAAATTATTTATGACATCATTATGATGGAGTGATGACCTCATTATTTAACAATTTTAAATAAAATGAGAAGATAATGAAAAATACAAGGCTTACACTTGTCCAAAGCCTATTGGATGAGGCTATTTCGAAACCTTATCACCTTAGCCTCGAATTATATAAGTGTGGGACCTTTAGAATCCGAAAAGCATTGTGAAATAATGTAACATTTCAATCTTTCCAAAAGTGCCCCTCCTCTCCACTTATAAAAGGCCCCCACCTATCCCACCTCATTTACACTTTCAAGCCATTTGGCTCGGCCAACCTCTTCCCAAATACTCTCCCAACTTCCCCCTCTTACTCCTAGAAGCCTCACTTTGGGCAGAACTCTTCTCAAGGAAGCCTTTGTCTCAAATCAAAAAGAGTTACCCGATTTTGAGGTAATGTCTTCTCTAATGTTGTTTTGTTTTATTTTTCTTCTCCAACCCCCTAAACTCTTTTTATTCATTTATTTTGTAACAACACAAGTATCCTCAATATACTAGGATGTTGTTATAATAAGGATTCTAGCTACACTTACACAAACCTACATCTAATGGTTAAAGAACATACGGTTTCTGTGGATGGCGAATTTCTGCCTCACGAAACGATGATTGTTCAACACTCATATAACACCTTCAAAGGTGGCCATTAAGATGTCACTATTTTTATATATGATATATAATATGTTTATGTTTTACTTATGCTTCTTTATTTCTCATTTATGGCATACTTTATGATTTCCATTATGGGTAAAACGCGATAATTTCATTTTAGGAAGTGCGGACTACCGCCCCCTCAAAGTGATTTGAATCGTTAATGCCATATGTGGGATGTATAAAGGATGGAGTAAATGGTATTATACACTATATTATACTGGAATTATATTATAAATTTATATCATTATGATTTAGTTCCATTAAATATGAAATTGAAAAGAAAGTAGCGTTCATGCGTACGTACGGCTTACCGTCTCCATGAATGGTGCATTTCATTTCTTACCTCTAAATGTTACGTAATATTATAAATGAATGTATATACTGGATATATAAGATATATATGACATCTAAATCATGAATATAATTCTGGATATAATGGATATTCTACCACATGAACAACTTGTAATTATAAGAAGTTTATTGTTGACTCAAGTACCAAAGATCGACAAAACGACCGTTATTAACTTAAATAATTACATAATGTTCATAACATTGTAATAAGGGATATAAAAGGAATAATGAACATGAAAAAGGTTCATAAGTAAATAGTAATTAACTCTATTTTATTATTCAGGAGGTTAAAGAATGGTCGAGTCAGGAAAGGACACAAGGTAAGGGTTATTTCACAATCTCTTCATTATCCGAGGTTGTTTATACGTAATAATCTACTGGGGTCTCTTTATCATCAACATCCATGTTTCTTCAAAATGTATTTCAAAAAAATTTTATTATTTACAAGAATATGGGTTACAGTCATTTGTACCCTTTTTGACTTTTTATAAGAGGAATCTTTCCGTCGCTTTCAAAACAAGGTCCTTTTTAACCTTTTCGACAGAATTAAGGTAAAAATGTTTTTTTTAACTTATACGGAGGGTGCAGTTATTTTCCGCCGTTATAAAATCTTCAAAGCTTTACTTACAAGCTTATAAGAATATTTTCAAGAAAATGTTTTGTTTTACATGGCTCTTAAATGATTTCAAAAATAGAAAGAGATATTTCTCTAAAAAGTGTTTTGATTTCATCTATGTCAACATCCTTTGATGGATTTTACGCTTATTTGAAGTTGATTTATTATAATACAAAACTTCTATATTGTATTGAAGGTTTTGTGATATGTTTGACTGTGGATGTGCTATTTTTATACCAGTCATAGTTTATGGTGAAATTATTGACATTTCGTATGCTAGTTTTAATACGAATGTTTATGTTATGTTTAAACCTTTTCATATGGGAATGAATTGGACTTAATATGTGACGGGTGGAGCCCGCTATAGCTCCTCGATGCATCGGCAGGTCTCATGAGACAAACTAGTGTCTTGGCACGAGGCCTTGACAAAAGATTATTTGTGGTCTTGGCACGAGGCCTTGGCTACGTGGTTATGATAGTCTGGCATTATGCATTCCATCATTATGAAAGTGGTTATTGATATTGCATGTGATTATTCGACCAGTAGAATATCCATGTGAATAAGTAATTGGCATTATCTCATTTTACATTTGCCATATTATGTTAAAGTTCATGTTTAAAAGGCTTTTGTTTTAGTTATACATTGCCTTAACTGTTAATGTTTATTTATGAAAGCTTCTGCAATATTGTTATCCTTACTGAGCATCTGAGCTCACCCCTTTCAATGTTTTAATATTTTCCAGGATGTGAAGAAGTATTTTATGAATGACCTATAGGGATAGTCCGAAGAGGATAGAAGTGTAGACTATGGAGACTATGTTATTATAGTTTTTCACTTTGTGATGTAATGTAACATTTATGAATGTGTCTAGTGTTTCCAAGGCTACTAAACTAATCGGTCTTTCGAGACTTGATCTTTTGTGATCATGCCAATGTTACGAAGTAATGCACCGGCTCTGGGTAGCTGGGGTCGGGGCGTTACATTTTATATCAATCGAATAAGGTTGAATTAAACAATTATATTAGAAAATTTTGATCATTTTGGATAAGTTTAGGTGGTTTCTATCAGTTTATATGGGTTTATATGTGTTTCATATGTTATGGGATATATGATATTATGAAACTAGATATAAGGAGCCTGAATAAAAACTTATAGGGTTTTAAAGAGTGTGAAGAAATATGTGAGACCTATTAGTATCATGGTTAATGATATTCACATGATAGATTTACATACAACTATCTTAGAGGCTATGATGATCTTTGAGCCTTAAGTTGTGAATGAATAATGATCTTCTAGATGGTGCTTAGGTATAAAGGTATTTATGAAAAAACATAGTGAGTCACATGAAACTGCGTGTGATGCTATGCTGAGAGCGGTGAGAGATTTAGTGGGTTAGAAAATAGTTTTTCTAAATTTTTACTTATGAAATTAATGTTTAGTTTCCTAAGTTCCCAGTGTTCATCAATAAGATGATTATAGAGTATTGAGGGTATTTTTTAGGGGTGGTTAGCTAGGTACATGGTATTTTGGGATATTTGATGCATGTAATGAGACTTAGTATCCAAGGCCTGTGTAAGATGGTCCATAAAAGTACATAGTTTTTATTTTACTCATGAAAAAATATATTTTAAATATATAAAAAATATCATGGACATGTGGGTCAAATTTGATCATTTTAGGCCCACTATTCATAAAATTATCCATGGCTATGGATACATGTATGCTAACTTGATATTAATGGGACTTACTGATTTTTGGATATGTGGATATAATTTAAAAAACACTGACTCTATTAACCTATAGTTTATTGTGATTTTACAAAAAATTTATAACATACAAGGGGTCTCAACACAAAGGATCAAATGGATTAGTAGTCTTGGAATAATATATACATACATGATTCTCCTATTACATTTGAGAATATGAAATATAAGTTAAAATTATTATGAGAAATTTATTATTTCTTCCAATATATCCCTAAAATCATTCACAGATACCTTCTCATTATCCTAGGGAAAGGAAAACATAATAAAGTGTGAGCTCAAATTATCGATAAGGGAAATAAAACATACAAATCTATCATATAATGAATAAAGCATGAATAATATAATAGGGATAAACAATAATAAAATATGTCATATATCTAATATCATAAAATAGAGAAAATATTAATGGATGAAATAATAAGATAAAAAATACATGGATAATAATGACTAGTTTCATAACCATAGAATGTATAATTTCAAACATTATATTCTTACCATTAAATCCATGTGAGAAGATATCACGCATAAATATGTAAATCATATGAAAATTACCCAAACTAGTTTATTTCATGAGACCTACCAATGTATCAAGGGGTTATAATGGGCCTCTCACATCACTTCATAAGTATAATGCATTCATCATATGAATTTTGTGAATAATCAATGATGTATATAATCAATATAAATATCTATATTTGAGAACTAGCATTTGAAATATCAATATTCTTCCTCAATCAAAAACTTTTACACCATGATCATAAGTCATCTAGAGTAATATAGCAGGTGGTATCATTATATTATATCCTATATAAAGTATAATATTCATAAAAGGATGTAGAAATATATCAAAATAATTTTAAAATAACACTGGAATATTTATTGAGGAAAATACACCTCTTATTTTAAAATAACTTATCAAAAATAAAAAAAATGAATATAATTTTAAGAAAATAAACTCTTTAAAAATCACTAGGGAAACTTGTAAAGGAATATTAAAGTTAAATAATAGTCCAGAAAATAAAATAAAAATTCAAGCAGTATATGTTAAAATAATGATTTCATTCACAAAATTGGTAAAAAGTAACTCTCTAGAAAATTTATAAGAAGATTACTTTTAAATATTATTATAAAATTTCAAACATTGGTCAAAATTAATTTAATAAATACTCATCTAATGGTAAAAAATTATTTGAAAAATTTATAAAAAATATAGATATAAAAGAAATGATTCATAACTAAATAAAAAAATTGGTTTTTCTTAAAAACATTCTCTTGGTATTTTAGATTGAAAAATAAGGTAAAAATGGATATAATATTAAAAAATATAATAAATAAACAAAGGATATAAAAATATATGTGTATTATTATAGAAATATCATATAATTCCTCTAGTTTAAAATTAAACATAAATAATCCCAAAAAGGGATGAAATTTTGAAATAAACCCTTACCACTTTGGTTATATTTGAATCATAACAACTTTGAAAGAAATAAATTAAAATTAAATACTAAACACCACTAATATAAATATATTTTTTATATAAAATATAAAATGGTAATTATAAACACCACAAAAAATATTGTAGTATAGAATATGAAAAATACCGTATAGAAAGAGAACTGAGATGAGAAACTATTATAAATATTGTAAAATTCAAATAAGAATCAATCAATCTAGTAATTATATGAAACAAATTTAAATCCATATTTAATAATTGGAAATAAAACATAAAATAATATAAGTAAATTAAATGACCAATCTTATCATAATATAGAAAATGAATAATTAATATAACCCAAAGAAAATAAATTGAGTTATGAAATCCCTTACCTCAAGTCAGAATCACCATGTACATACTTTATATACAATATAAAATACTTATATTAATTTTAAAATTTTTAATAATTTTTTTTAATTTTATTACCTTATTATTATCCATTTTATTTCATTTATTACCTAGTCTTATATATTTATTAAATCAGTTAAGTTCATGTCAGAGGTATTCAGGATGTTTAGTTAATAATCACATAACTACTTCGGTAGGTTCACCTTGTTTAAAGGGGTAATAGTTGCATCATATAGAGAATATTAATTATGATATAATTGTCATTTTTTAAATTAAATACAATTTTATAATTATCCATGAATGGAAGATGTGAAAAATTAATCACGTCACTTCATGGAGGTGGCAGTCCACCCACACACATGAGCGATGTTATCATTTTTTTAATAGGTGGAAGGGTAATAAAGTAATTAATATATAATATTTATAGGATAAGAATGGTTTTATGAATATAATATATATTCCTTAAATCCATGATAATAACCATCCTTGTGAGGTGGTGATGGAAAATTATACAGATTGTTTCAGGGATGTGGTAGTCCACATGTATGCACAAATGATGTTTTTGTTCCCCATAGGATGGAAAAAGAGATGAAAATGTGTGTAACCATAATAATAATAAAATTTTAGTATATTTTATATACTCATGTTATGATATCATATAGTTTTAATAATATTTTAAATATGTATAGGAAGAAACAAATTTAAAAACACTTAGTTAAGAGTTATACATCTTCTTTAAAAACCCACATTTGGATTACTACTTAAGCCTTCTAGGGTGGTATTTTTATGTGACAATATCCTCTAGTTCATGGGGGGTTGTTTGGTAAGGTATTTGAGAATATATTTTTTGACATATATGTCTCATGAGGTGTGAGTAATAGATGAGGTTTGGTGTCCATAAATAAGATAGGATAGCGAAACCTTAGAATTACATAATGTGTTAAATTAATATAAATTACTTTTCTTGTTAATATATAACAGAATTTATAAATTTAAAATATTTGTTTATAATAATTTTAATTATTCTCATCCAATTAAATTTATACAATTTTAGTTGATTTTTTGACCCTTAGATATTAGTTTTAAACTCTCGTTATCCCTTTTAAAGATTACCGTCATAACAATGTTTCTGACTCTTTAAGAAATAAGAAAGTTTTAATAAAAGGAAAAGTGAAACATAATTATTAAATTGTTGATATGAAAGATCATACCCCATTCATATTTACAATAATAAATTTTAAAAAAAATTATATCATTTAATAAAATAAAATTTAAAATTAAATAAAATTAAATTCATTTTTGGGACTATTCACAAAATTTACTTTAAAAAATATCGACAGAGTAATTTATTTATAATAGAAAATTTTATCAAAAAACAAATACATTATATTTTTATAAAAAAAATAAGATTATTAATCATAAAATAAAATACTACTTTGTGTGTTTTTAAAATCATTTACTTGGATTTTCTATTACTTGCACAGACATTGTGTCGTTATTGCAAAGGAATTTAAGGTAATTATTTCATCACTAAAAACTAAAAATAAATTAACATTATAAAAAATTATTCATATTAAAAATATATATTTAGAATCATTCATGACTTTTTTTTATACTTATTAAAATATAATAGAGATATTAAAATCAAGAAAGTGACATTTTGGAATTATTTTTTTCTTAAAATTATATAAAGGTATTTATCAAGGAAAAATGGACCAAAATTCCATATTTTCAAATATTGTATGGGAATTTTCTAAATACATATTAATAATATAATAAAGGTATATTTTAGGGTAATTATAATACCGCCACATAAAATGCATCAAAAACCATTTTTTAAGGAAACATATTTTTGAAGTATAAAATGACTTTAATAAAAATTGATCATATATTTAATATGCATTTATAAGAAATTTTGATTATATAAAACTACAAAAACTATTTTTCAGAACATGGATATTTATATTCATACTTCCAATTTAATATCTATGTAATAATGGTCAAATTTAAATAATAATATATTTATACTATATCATAGTTTGATTAAATCTCAGAGTTGTGTGTTAAGAAATCTAATTATCATAGTACTTTTTTAAACAAAATTTTTAGGATAATAAATTCCCCCAACCACTAAAATCAATTACATCCTTTCAATTTTTTCATCTCAGTAACCAAGGGTTAAATATTTGAAAATAATTTTGTGGAAAACCAACATCGTAAAAATTAATAACAAAAACTTCATTTAAAAGGGGGTAGTTTGAAAAAAAAATCATACCTTAAATAACACATTATTGGGTTACTAGATAAGGATAAAATTATATATAAGTGAAAATATGTACATGGAGGATAAAAATATTATTCTGTGAATAATATAGAGTAATAGATAACATGATCATGATAAATTTTATGACTACGGTACCATAAACTAGTAAGGAATAAAAAAGAAAATGAATTTATCAAAAATGAATGAAAAGGTAAAAAAATTAATTTCAAGGCCATTTTCTAGGATTTGAGTGATTTATTTACTATCAAGAAAGAGAACATGAGAAAATATACTTACATGATTTCTTTCAATTTCATAAGAAAACTTTCATTATTTGGGTTTCCATCGATGAACTTCCACTACAATATCATCACTTACTCCATAAAATTATTATTCGAGATGAATTTTCATGCGTGAATTAATAAAATAAACTTTTAGTGAATCATAATATGCAAAAAATGATGGAAAATTATTTCACATGTTTCTCTACATTAACCAAAACCAAAAAGGTTAGAAAAAATATGATAATGTTCTATAAGAATAAACTTTCATATAGAGAAATAATACATTAGTCTCTAAATCCTTAATAATAATACCAAAAGTTCATATTAAAGCATACCATAAATAACTAACCATAAAAATTTTAAAAAATTTCTAGAATAAATTAAAATTCCAAAAATCAGAAAGATTTTACCACATATCTTTCATAGATTAATTTAATATTTATCCCTAAACAACATGAATCAATCATAATTTCACATAAAAAATGTATATATTCTAATCATATACTCTCCAAAATATTATAATCGTTCCATAAATAACTTGAATCACTATAAATCCATAATTAAAACATATATGCTTCCATAAACTAACTCAATCTTTATTCCTCAAATAAAATCTCATCTTTTCCAATATTATTCTTTTTACCTTTATCATATAATCTTCCAAATATAGTGAAATTCTTCAAAAATAAATTTAATCAATTTTAGACCAAATGAATTATCAATCTCATGGTTATCTTTATGACAAAACATATGTTCCCATAAAGTAATAACATATTTGTCCTAATTATCCAAATGTACCTCAACATCAAATATTTTATTAACTGTTAAGATTGTCAGTATCTTATAAAAACATTTTTCCTCAAAAAAACATTTCACTAAAACACAAACTAATCAAAAGGGTTGTATTCTCATAATTATCTCCCAAAATATCCTTAATAATATGAAACTAAAATCTCATAAAGCCTCACAATGGGTATTTCTGGCTATAAAATTATGATCAAACTTAGAAAAATATATCATAGACACTTTAGTTTTACCCCATATCATTGTACTATATAATTGGATTCCATAGGTTCTATATTCTCATTCATCATAATGGTTCATAAAAAAATGTGAATTAACATAAGTATATCCCTTGTGGTGTCTATCTAGGTGTGAAGTATGAGTTCCACTCTTCATGTACTGGTGAAGATTGAGATAATTCTAATTTTTTTCCTTTCAAAGTTATTTCTTATAGTTGTATCTATACAATAGCCGCATCCACTTTCTATTATCTAATAAAACATTTATTTGGTAGTAAAATAAAAAAAATCTATACATTACTAAAGCATCATTATATTACCCTATATTTAGACTTATATCCTTAGAATTTATTATAGGGTTGTGTTCTCTAACCATAGAAAAAATGATTGAAACCTCCAGTTTACACCAACTATAAAACCCTAACTCTAATAACCAGATTCCAGTGGTTGTTTTACTACATTTAAAAAAGATATAAGGGATAACATCATAATAGAAAAAATAGTTTTAAAATCATTGGAGACTAGATAATTACATTATTCTCACATTACATTTGAAAATATAAAATGAATATTAAAATTATAGGGAGAACATTTTTAATTATTCAGGTATATCCTTGAAGACATTCATTGATCCATTATTTGTATCTTGGGGAAATAAAAACATAATAAAGGATGACCTTATATGCACAGTAATGGAAATAATACCATAAAATCTATCATATAATAAATAAATCATGAATAATATTGAAGAGATAAACAATAATAAAATATCCCATATAACTATATCATAAAAATTGGGAAATAGTTATGCATTGAATAAAAACATAAATAATCACATGGATAACAATAAATAGTTTCATAACGATATAATTCATAAAGTTAGACATCAGAATCATTCAATCAAGGCCTCATGCCATGATATCATATATAAATAGGTTAATGAAACTAGCATAATAGGGTGAATAATCATTATAATACATAATCATCATAAATATCCATATTTGAAAACTAGCTTAATGGATATCAATAATTTTCCCCACTAAAAAATAGATCATCATGATCATAAGACATCTATAGTAATATATTGGACGGTATCATTATATTATATCCTCGGTAAAGTGTAATATTCATCAAAGGATTTTTACATAAATAAAAATACTTTTAAAATATAACTAGAACAATTTTTTAAGAAAATAACCTTTATATTTTGAAATCACTTATTTAAAATACCAAAATCTATAGAATATTAGGAAGAAAATTTTCTTTGAAAAAATAATCGAAACATTAAAAGGAATATTTAAGTAAAATAAAAGTCAGGATGGTGGTAAAAGTTGTTTGTATGGTATTTACGAAAACAAATATTTTATTCACACCTTTGGTAAAAGTGACATGTTCACAAAATAAAAATCATATTCCTTCTATATTTTTTTATAAAAAATTAAAAATGTATAAAAATGACTTTAATAAATCATTTTAAAATTGTAAAAACATTCTTGAAAACATTTCATAGGAAATATGGACATGGAATAATATGATTCTCTTTTAAATAGTAAAACAATGACAGTTTTCATTAAAACATTCTTTTAGTATTTTTGAGTTTCAAAAATGGAAAAGATGGTAATAATAATGGATAACCTTAGAAATAACCAGATTATAAGAAAATAGATTTGGTTTATTATATATAGATTATATAATTATTCCATTGGAATAATAAATATAAGTATTCCTAAATATGGATGAGATTGTGAGATAAATCATTACCACTTTGGTATATTTTGAATCATTACACCTTTGGAATAGATTACATGAATTGAAACATTAAATGAAATTAAAATCTAGATATTAATGATATAAAATATCAATGGGATAATATAAGCTCTACACAAAAGAAACAAGTTTTGAATATGGAAAATGCATCGCAAGTTAGATGGGAAACCCTTATAAAGATCATAACTTTGAAGTGAGAATTAATCAATGAAGTGATTATGTGTATAAAATGAAAATCCACATAAAAATTTGGAAATAAAACATAAAATAATATGATCTCATTACAAAAATAATATTTTCCGATATTAGAAAATGAAGAATTAATATAACCCAATGAAAAGATATTGAGCTGGAAACCCCTTAACTCGAGTCTAACTCTCCACATACATTCCTTATATCATATATAGTAAGCTTATTTTAATTTTATTATTTATTAAGAACCTTTTTTAGGTTTATTAACTTTTCATTATATCTTTTATTGCATTTATTACCAATCCTTTTATATTTATTAACTTAGATAATTTTATATCCAATGTTTTAAGGATTTTATCTTCATAATCTCAAAACAATTTCTGTAGGTCGACCATTTTTAAAGGGGTAACGGTTCCATTATCTCCATAATATTAATCATTATATAAAAATATTTTTTATATATTAAATACAATTTTATAATTATCCATTAATGGTATACATTAAAAATGAATCGCATAACTCCATTGAGTAGGTACTCTACACATATGCGCAAGAGACATTATCATATTTAACAGGTGGAAGTTAATATGGTGGTTAATATATTATCATTATAGAATTATAATTATTTTATTAATGTCATATATATTCATTAAATCAATCATAATAACCATCCTTATGAGGTGGTGGTAAAAAAGGACACTCATTGTTTCATGGAGGTGGTTGTCCACACGTACGTATGAACATTGAATTCTTTCCCCATAGGATAGAGAAAGAGATGAAAATGGGTTTTATCATAAACAGAAAAAAATATTATATTTTAGATTATTATGTTATTATATAATCTTGTTTTAAGAAGATCTTAAGTAGGTATAAGTATAAATTAATTGAAAACACCTAGTTAAGATTTATACCTCTTATTTGTAAGACCACATTTGGCTTACACCATATGATTTATAGGTTGGTATTTTTATGATAATATATCCACTAAGTAATGGGTATGAATGTTTAAAAATTATTTCAAAATGTTATTTTTTAAGATACATGGATCATTAAGTATGAGTAACGGGGGAGTGGTGGTGTCCTTATATAATATAGAAGTGGTACACCTTTGGAATTACATAAAGTGTGAAATTAATATAAATTTTTATCCATATTCAATTGTAACAAAATTTACATATTTCAATGGTATAGTGATAATAAATCTAATTATTCTCATAAAATGAAATTTAGACAAGTTTGGATAATGTTTTAGCCCTTATCTCTTATCCTTTATCTCTCATTAACTAAAGAATGGTTGATGTGACATACCATATCCCATTTACCCTTCCAATTATTATACTTTTATAAATAATAAATCAGTTAATAAATTATGTTTTAACGTAAAATGTCATTAAAGTCGTTTCTTGTACGATTCACATAATTGACATAAAAATAGCAAGATAGTAATGTAGTTTTAATATAAATATTTAAGACATCACTAATACATTATATTTTCTAAAAAATTAGTGTAACCCTATAACTCACCCAAAAAATATTACTTTGTGATATTTTAAAATCATATAATTTATTTTTCTATTTCTTGAACAAGAACTATGTCAATTTTGCGTGATCATTTAAGGTAATTATTTCATAACTAAAAATTTAAAATAAATAACCATAATAATAGAATTATTCATATTAAAATAATTAATTTTAAAAATTCATGAAATGTTTTATCTATCTGAAAACATATTATAGATATTTAAATTAAGAAGGTGACATTTTGGAATTATTCTTTACTTAAAATCATATAATGGTCTTTATCATAGAAAAATGTCACCAAAATGACATATTTTATACTTTATAAATTTGATCGAAATACACTCACTCAACATATTAAAGGAATCTTTTAGGGTGATTTTAATGTCTTTTCACATTAGTTTTAACCCTAGTTATCCAAATTTACCTATCACTATGGTGATAAATATTTAACATGTTTACTATCCATTATGAAAAAAATAGTCTTTATTATTTTTCCAAATTTCAAAATTATTATTCAAAATATTAAATCCATTTTATAAAATTATGTTCCTATAAGTGGTAAAAATTTTAAAATAAACCACTAAAATGTGACAAAGACTAGTTTTCTATAAAAATGTATTTTTAAGTATAAAAATGATTTTATATAAAAATTAAGTATAATGTTGATTATATTGATATTAACTATGTATAATAAAATGTAACTAATAAAATTTTAAACCCAATTATAAAAAAATTGTACTTTTAGAATACAATAAAAAAATGATTATTTTCTATAAAAACCATTTCTTCACTATTCACACAAAAATAATGCTTTTAGAAAAATAAAAAATTTCATCCCAAGACTATTATAGAGATCCAATTTCAAAAATGATATGTATTTTTTGAAATAAAATTTTTAAAAGTGGTATAAATAAATTATAATATCTGTGAGAAAAATAAAATATAGAACAATTTTTGAAAAAAATATATTTTTCAAGAAAAATAACGACTTTACTAAAAATTGAGAAAATATTTTTTATGAATTAATAGAAAATTTTGAATTATATAAAAACTTTATAAATATTTTTTATAAATTTAAATTTACTATTCATAAAACTCATTTAATTAATACGTCATAATGGTTAAATTTAAATAATAATATTTTTATAGTATATCATAGCTCACTTAATGTTTGGTGTTCTCTATTAAGAAATATAATGAGTATAGTATTATTTTAAACTAAATTTTCAAGGTGATACAGAATATCATAATTTAAAGGACACTATATTAGGGATGTATATAGTTGTGTTTAACAACCCACACAATGAATTTATTTCAAGGGTTTAATATATGTGTGTCAGTGAGTTATTCAGAGGACTTGTTGAGGCCAAATATGAGTATACTATAATCGATATTGGAGTATCATGTCCTTGAGTTCGACACATTTATAAAAAGATAGTCACAATAATAAATTCTAATATTATTATAGGATATCCATGAAATATGTGGTACTACCATTATCTATATGATGTAAATGGAGAAAACATGTATGAATCAACTGAATCGGTCAAAAAATAGTATATATCATTAGGGAATCTTAGTACGCATGGGATGATGTGACTTGGGTCATTCATTTTGGTTTTTATTTTTAAATATTTCATTTTAAAAAAACACACATGAATTTTAGATTATATTAAGGGCCTATTATGGGTATTCTATTTTGTTTGTTTACACACACTACACATACTCCTAAGTGTATATGTTGGATTCCTGATTCAATATATAGTTATGGGAAAAGACCCTATAAAAGGTGGTTGAGTACGATAAATAAGAAAAAGATTTGAATATGTTACTAAGGTGCTGCCTAAGACCTTTTTAATAGATCCTATGGTATTAATTTTCTTATTTACATATACCTTACATAAAATTGTTCTCTAGAAATTATTATTTGGATTTATCGATGTATGAAATGATAGGGTTTATTTTTTTTATTACATGCTTATATGATAATATTGGTTAACCTCCATTTTTTACATATATAAATTGATGTTTTTAGTTTGAATAATAGTTGTTTTTCATTACTATTATCTATAGTTATTTGATTAAGGGAATAGTCTCTTCCATTTATTTTATCTATACCTCATCATTGGTCAAAAACCTCTAGCATATGGGGAATAATTGCTAAGGGTTTGTATCATAATTAAATTAATAAATAATATGGGTAAGTTTTAGATACTGTAAAATGGTGTCAAAGCCCTGTTTTTGTAGATTTATTTTTCTTTAGATTAGTATATATATTTTCTATTATAACTTGGGATAGAATTTTTACTTGTGACTAACCATCACGTATATAAAAAATTTCTAATTTACTTGGGAGTGGGTTTATGATTATTAGATTCACCTATTATCATTTGGTAATTTCAATTGAGTATTTTATTTTTGTGTAATTTTTTTTTCTCATGGTCTGTCTTAGAAAGAGTCCATGTATACATGCATTATACATAGCATGTGTGTCTAATTGAAGAAGAATTTAAGTCAATCGGAATTTGAAAAAACAAATATTATATAATTTTTTAATTAGTTTATTTGTGGTACATTAACAAAATGAAAACATTGGTGATGGTTTCCTTTATGTTTTCTAATTTTATTATGATTTACATGTGAAATATACATTTTTTGTAAACTAGAACCCTATAGAAGGTAGTATGGGAATTTTAATTCCTTTTTATGGATGAGAAACTTTAGATAGTTGTGGTTATCTTGAGATGATAATGGGTAGTTACTTTTAATGGTAAGTTCAACATACATAGGATTTACGGCCAGCTGGGATATGTGATTGATCCTAGTGATTATGCGATATAAATTATGATGACATGGTTAGAGTATAGTAAAATTTTAGTATAAGATATTATGATTCCTAATGTTAAATTTCAATGATATTGAATATTTTTATGAAAAAGATATAAATCATGGACTTAGAATTGTAGATTATATCACCATGATAGTGTATAGTGGACAACCAGGAGGACGTGGGAAACAACACGGCTTTGATGGTGTGTTAGGGACCTATGATTGGTTGGTATCTTGCGAGGATCTTATTAAAGATGATTCATTTTAGGGAATTTGGGATTTTAAGGGTTAGTCTACTATAGAGGATCTCACGAGGGAGTTCCACATGAAACAGCTACACATCTTCTGGGATGATATATGGTTGTAGAGTGTGTAAGATTAGTTGAAAATTATATATTTTAAATGAAATAATATTGGCACACAAAAAAGGAGATGGGAAAATTGTAAACTTTAAAGTTATAGGGTCTAGTAAGGAATCAGTGGGATATCTAGATTCAGTTCAATAAGAACATGGGGTTATCAAGGGATAACTTTTTAAAACCTCATATTTGAGTAGTTCTTCTTAGATACTCTAAATATGGACCAAAATCAAGAGTTTATGTATCACATATAAGGAGATACTTTAGTGATGAACTATGTTACTCACTTCACACACTATAACATAACATATTTTTTTGTTCCCTATATTTTATGAGTTACATAGTTGAATATATTTTATTTCTAATGAATTAAAGTCATATATAAAATAAATAATACGCAATATGAATCTAAAATAAATAATTATTTATTAATTAATTAAAAAAGGTATAAAAGAAAAATAAAAAAAATAATTAAATAACTTATAAGGAATGTAATTATGAAAAATATAAGTGGGAAATAAAAACAAGTAAATAAAATAAATTGCAATATTCAAATATTCTACCATAGGGTCTCAAATGAGAATCACTTTGTAATGAATAATTATCAAAATGATGAAAAACATTTGAAATATAACATATATATTAAGTAAGAAATGAATTTTTAGGGTAAATATGTTTTAGTTAAATATTGAAGGTTATATATTTAGATGGAAAAGTGTAATGTGAATATTAAGTTTTCATTGGGTATATATATAGTCATTAGATGTAGATATAACAAATGGGTAAATTAATGTTATATAATTCATAAAATCATTATATGAAAATGATTAATGTTTTATAAATAGTACATTGAAAAAATATATTGAGTGCATAATAAAATCACAATAAAATAATTATCAATTAATTATAGAATAGTAAATAATATATTTTCACCATTATGATTGTTATAAATATGTGTAAAATTAATTAAATTCAATTTCTAAGATATTAAATGTCATTTTAGAATGAATGTAAAATAATATCCAAGTAACATAAATGAAATCATTGAATTTAAATTATTACATAGGAAAAAGGTAAACACTACCAATATCTTTTTGAAGTAAATTTGGAAAATTAATATGGTATTTTATAACATAGAATGAACATCAAATCTATATGAAGTAAAAAATTTCATAAATCATGAAATATGTGAGTTGTGTGAGAATACTTATTTTAAGTGTAATTTTTTTTAATTATTACATGATTATTTGGTGGGTGGGTGGGAGGGTTTCTATTTTAAATTTTCTGATATAATTAGTTATGGGATTCCCATATAGATTAATCATCAATGGAGCCTTTCATAATATACTAATTATAAATTGTTTTATATTACCTACACTATTAGAAGTAATAAATATATAAAAATTAATTGATAGATTATATTTTAGAAATCATATTATTGATCTATATAAATAATTAATTATCATTCATTGAATAATTAATATATTATAAAAAATAGAAATATAATCACTCGTAGAAAAAAATAGTTTTTATTATATATAGTCTTGTTGTACATATTGTGAATTTTTATTTTCAAGTTAAAAATATTATATTTAGTGTTTTAATTAGATAAAATGTATTCTAAAATTATAATCCATGCGTCTAAATTTTTCAAGAAGGTATATTTTTATTTTTGCAAAAAATAATAATCATCATTATAAATAATTAAATAATATAAAATATATTAATTAGGGTGAATAAACATGGATTTGATTTTAAAAAAATTAAATTAATGTTTATTCATTCTATAAGACCTTTTTTGGTGTGTGAAAAATATATATATCATGAAAAACATTCCCTCTACTAAATTACCTAAGTTGCATTTTTCACATACCTCCAATGTGATTCCAAGATCGATCCCCATCTACCTCATATTTCCAAAGATATATTTATGAAAACCTAGGTAATTATAATAATAAATAAATTTTAGGAATTATTAATTTTTATAAATATATTATTTCATATATAATATGATAATTTTATATGATTTTTCTGTCATAAAAATAGCATTATTCTTGCTGAAATGTTTTCCCTTAATTATATGGTTTTAATTAATATTTAAATTTATATGTTTTGGAGTTTTAAATTCATAAAATTAACTTCATTTTTAGATTCATAATGTACAATTTATCTTAGGTTTAATTTTTTAGATTTTTAAATAGATTGATTTTTGGATAAATAGTGAAAATTGTGATTTTTGTTACAACTATATTTTATTTTCAACTATTTAAAAATGTGTCGTTCTATTTTGAATTGGTTTTAAGGTTAAATTAATAAAATTTGAATAAAAATAAGAAAAATAATTCCATTTTAAATATTATTGTGTTTATTTTTGGTATAAAATCATTCTTATAGTTAAAAATGACACTTTTCTAAAAACTATTTTTTATCCAATATTTTACATATATATGGAAATTAATATATAAAACTTACAAAAATTGGATATTAAAAATTTTATTGGATATTTTGAATCTATAGTATCAATTTTATTAATTTGGTTAATTTCGATTTTGGTCATAATGAATAGTTATCGTTGTAAACCTTTATCACCCCGGAAAAAGTTAAAAGGGTTTTTGGAGAGTTAAACTAAGAGATAAGGCATCTAATATCTATAAAATGTGAATGCATTTGATTGGTTGAGTAAATTTCAACCTTAACATGTAATTTATTCTAAATATGGAAATTTTAAAATTTTATTTTGAGAAATACATTTATTATATTATAAAATTTTATGTATTTACAAGATTGTCACACCACTAACTTATAAAAGGTAACCTAATCTCTTAAGTTATTAACATGTTTTGAGCCACATGTATCAACCATGATCTACCTAAATCTCCTCCCAATATCTCTTCTCATGTCCTAGAAGTCCTGGTCTTCTCAAAATATCATTTCTATAACAATTGATATATAATATAAAGGGATACATCTAAGGATAAGATGCATGTCCTAACCAACCTATTTAATATTATATTTTTCATTTAGATTCATTAAATTTATTATAATCACAATAAAAAAATTATCTTCTATGTACATAAATTTTATTATATTGATGGAGAAACTCTTTTTTATCTCCTTTCCATCATATGGTAAATTATAACTCTACTTATTAATATGTGTGGACTACCACCTTCATGAAGTGATGTGATTTTTTTTCATAACCTCCTCACATGGATGGTTTAAATATTTAATTAATGAATATATTATTTTTCTATGAAAATATTATAATTTTAAAAATAAAATATATTATTTAACTTCTTATCATATCCATCCATTGGATTTTGATAAAATCGCCCGTGTGTGGTGTGGAATACCTACTCCATGAGACAGTGTGATTAATTTTTCATTATCACCTCACATGGTTGGTAATAAGGATGAAAATAATAAATAAATAAGAAATTTACAACATAATTAAGATTTTGTAAAACCAAAATAGTATATACCATATTTCTTTTCCATCCAAAAGTAAAATGGAAATGTTTCTCTTGTGTACGTGTAGAATATCGCCTCTAGGATACCGCACACATCATTTTCACAAAAGCATTCATCAATGAAACTTGAAGGTATGAAGATTTAATTACCCTCTTTTGATATGTGTAGTAAGAAGTATCTAGAGAATTTATTATGAGATATAGGAAGTGTTATCAAAGTGGGAATAATAGAAATGTGGTTGGTGACTGAAAATAAATTATTTATGGTAACGGTCATACCTGTAATGAAAAGTAAACATTGTAATTTTTTAATTACAATGAGTTATTAAATTATGCTGACATATATCTAGAGATAGTTAATCAATGATGGAATCATTGATATCAGAGATATAAAGGGGTGTAAAAATATTTTACTACTACTATGACATATTCAAGACCCTAAAATAAAAAATTGATAGGTGTATTACTTGTTTATTCATATTATTCAATGACTTGTGTGATTCAGGATCCATACATTCTTTTATATTTGGTAAATTTTCATGTAAAATGAAAATAACATATTAAGAAATACTGCTATTACTCTTTATAAAAACTCATGTGGCTGGTTTAAAGGAAAAAATAATTTATAAAAATATTCTTTTAATATCTATGGAATGTTTTATTAAAACAATGTTTTCTTTCACATTTTAGATTTTGATGTTATTAGGGGTATGGATTGACATTTAGTTTATCATGTTAATATATAATATAGGGATAGGGAAGTTATTTTTCAAAATGAGTTTCCATTTTTATATAATAATTAATTAATTACATTGATAAAATATAACGAATATGAGAAAATAATAAATGATGGAAGTGAAATTTATCTTGTATATATTTTTTAGAAGAAATGAATCATTTGAGTTGGTGATGTACCTAGAGTTAATAAATATCTAGATGTATTTCCTGATAATATTATTATTTTATTATTAATAGATATGTTGAGTTTAAAATTGATTTACATCATGATTCTAATCAAATTTCAAAACCTCTAAATCAAATGGCTTCATATGAGTTGTTAGAATTGGAAAAGTAGTTTTAGGAATTTCTTGATAAGGGTTTCATCCACCCTAAAAAATCACATTGGGTGATCCTATTATATTTCTTAAAAAATGGATTGTTCCATGAGAATATTAAATGATTATAGTCCAATAAATAACATCACTCTTAAGAACCAGTATCCCTTTCTTCATATTGATGAATTGTTTGATGATATCTAAGGAGCATAGTATTTTTTGAAGATTAATCTCAGGTATGGATAGCATCATCTAAATGTGGGTAAAGGGGAAAGTCTATGGTTGAAATTTAGAAATATACATAGACATTATGAGTTTGTGGTTATTCCTTTCAGGTTAACAAATTCACACACTTTATTGATCAATCAAATTAATATATTTTTTTATTATTATTTGGAAAAATTTATAGTGGTGTTTATCAATGATATTATTCTTCACTAAACAATTTATGAATAATATGAGAAATATCTAAATATTTTTTTTGAAGAATATAATATATAATAAGTTTCATTGAAAATATAGTTAATATGAAATTTAGTAACATTATATTTCATTCCTTGGGAATATTTTTTACAAATATGGAATAATAATTGATCCTACTGAAACTAAAGATGAGGAAGAATGGCCAAGGATGACGAATTCCACTAATATTTCTATTTTTATTAGGGTAGAAGGTTACTAGTGATGGTTTATTAAAATAATTATAATTTTTCTAACCCAAAAACAAAGTTAACTCGAAAAAGAGTTAATCTAATCTATATGAACAAATTAGATGATTGTTTTTATGAATTTAAATGAATATTGGTTAATACACATTTGTTACCCTTTACATCTAGAAATTCAAAGTTATTTGTATACAGTGATTCTTATTTGAAGGTACATTGTTAATTCTTAATGCATAATGATCGAGTCATTATGTTTGTATAGCCACCCAATCTTCTCATACATTTATATTAATTCTTTTTAGATGAATATTCATTACATTAAAAATAAAATGCTTCACGACCATAATATTTTAGTGCCTTTGGAAACTGGGAAACATAAACACTAGTCCATAAGTAAGCTACATAATCTCCCACTACTTTATTCACAATTATCACCAATCTTATACATATTATACATAATATTTTTCTTCATATCTTGGGGAAAATAATATTAAAAATGGTGACCTAACATGATTAGTAAGGGTAAATGAGATATATAAGAATAACATAAGCATTATGGTATGATAATGTGATCATATCATTTCAAAATCATACCATACATATCGAAAACTATAATATTTAATCATGGAATAAGTATTAGCATTTCATAAGACATGAAGTAAAAGTAAATCAATGAACATGATCCATGACAGCATAATATTGTCATAAGTCATGGAATTTTAGGCATACACATAAGCATAGAAAATATTATAAAAATGATACCCACTAATACATTCATAAAATTTTAGTATTGGGATAACAACCCAAGTACTTTCCATGGTCTTATGATGACCTATTTTGTGCCCTCTTTCGGGATTGGGCTAACCAACTGTGTACCCTCCTTTTTGGTTTTGGACTAACCACCATTGTACCCTCATTTTGGGTCATGGTATAACCACCCATATACCCTATAATAACCCATCATATAATTAAAACAATACACATGTGTTCCCATATATCATAATACATTCATAATATCATAACCCATGAAATGAAAAGGTTTTCATAATCATTTTATCATATCATAACTTTTAAAAAACTGATAGGCTATATAATAATTAAATCATTTTAACATATCATACCCCATGAAAAGGAATTGGGTTTCAAAATAATTATATCTTGGTATAACCCATGTAAGAGAAACATATTTCAAAAAGATCTTCTCATGATAAACCATTTAGATAATGAATAAGAATAGTATCTAAGTTTTAAATCCCCAGTAAAGCATAGCTAACATCAATGGATGTAATATTATATGGAAAATCAAATTTAAAGATCATTTAAAAAACGTATTTATGAAGAAAAAAAAATTCCTAGAAAATAAATTTTTAAATCATTTTTAAGAACAGTTTTAAAAGCATGCTTTTTGAAGAAAAAGAGTTTTTGACTGAAAAGATGATTCTTCATTAAAAAAACTTTTTGAAATATTTAGAAAAATGAAGGGAAAAATTAATTATCATGAATTTCCAGATTATATGAAAAATAAAGATTTTGCTTCCAGATATATGATAGGATCTTATCATTAGAAGCATAATTAAGAACAATACTAACAAATGATGTGATCGTAACATAAAATCATTACAAATTAGGTAACTTATAAACATTATCCACATAAAAAAATAACATTAAATTAAACATAAAATATCGTGAGGATAAATTTATGATATTATATTCTAAATGGTATGTATTTACACCTTGTAAAATAATATATCTTCGTAACATAACATTAGTCTCTAAGAAAGAAAAATGAGACAAAAAATCCTTAACGGTTTATAAACTTTTGAACCGTAAAACCCATGAAATAGAGATACACACATGGATATGTAAATACCAATAATTATAAATATAATAATAATAAAATAAATTCATGGGTAGTATATACACCACATAAAATAAATAGGTGGTGAATATGGAATGTGTCTCAGAGAAGTAAATAGGGATATAGAAATCTCTTACCATAAGTCTTGACTTTCATTGTATTCTTTCAAAACTCTTATATAAGAAATATAAGTTTATTATAAATATACTAAACAACCATATTCATATATATAATACCATATATTACTTTCTTATAACATTCTATTAACTCTTTATTAACCATTCCATGTCAATGTCATGTTTCGGGAAATAACTACTTTGTTTTTCGTGTATGTTTTGACTCATTATTGTTTGATACTCTTACATAAATCATGATTTAATCTTTAGAAAAATGTAAACCATGATATAAATATCATACATACTAATTATATAATTATATATATTGTTCCATAATATTTAGATATAAAGAAATTGAAATGCATCATTTATGAAGATAGTAGGCCATACATACGCATGAACATTATTTTTATTTTATTTTCAGATTAGAAGAATAAAAAGTAAGATATATATTAACATTATATAATAATTTATAGTTAATATATATCAAATATTTTCATTAAACTAATATTTGATATATTCTATGTATATCATGAACAAATCCCATCGCTTCACGAGGTGGTAGTTAATCGTATATACGAGCGATGTTATCGTATTCCCAAAAAATGGAAATCATAATGGTATAAAAGAAATAGGAATTAAAGAATAATAATAATATCATAAATATCATAACTATAATATATAAAAAATAAATCCATCATTATGAGAATCCTTGAGATGTGGTGATGGAAAACGTACGATATCGGTTCACGAGGTGGCAATCTGTTGTACACATGAATGATGATTTTGTAACCCATTTGATGGAAGTGTATATGGTTCTACGTCATTAAATTAAAATAAAAACATATATTTTATAAGTAATATAATAATTTTATTATATAATAATGACATAAAAACTTAATGGGGTGGAATAAAAAATAAAATAAAAAGTGATCATTGATGAATGTTGCCTCTTTTTTGGGTATCGTCCTTAGGATTGAACTAAAATCCTTCCTAGGATTCCTTTTTCCCCAAAATAAGAATTCTATGATTGGGGAATGTAATTTTTTAATTGATTTGGTATGTTATTTTTTGAACAAAATAGATCTGAAGGTGTGAATATGTTCGGGGATTGAGTTCCCTTTTATAGTTAAGGAGTAGTGGCATTCTTGTAAATACTCAAAAGTATTCACTATTGGGAGGTCAATATTACCTCAAGAGGAACCAAATTCAAAAATTAAATGGTTTTAGGGATTATATGTCCTAGAAATTCCTCTAAAACACATTGATACATATGTTTTAAACATTTATTTCCTTAACTTATAAGTTTCCTTACTTTTATCATTTTGGTTTTTCCCTATAGTAACAAGTTTTCAAACCAAGGTAATTTATCCATTATGACTAAATTATAGTGAGAATTATTAGATAATAAGTACCCACTTATTATAAATATTAAATCCATATTATAAAATAAAAAAATTATGCATGTTGAAAATTAATTTTAACAGAATCTCATTTAACGTGTAAAAACATTGTTTAACCATAATTGTGCTAACAAAGTTTTTACTATTTAAGTGTCAATATATTCATTATAAAGGATAAATTAGACCATAAATAGACCATATTTTGTATTTATTAACATTTAAAAATAACTTGGAAGAAGATATTATTTTTATTAATTTTAAATCATTTAATATAATATAATTTATCATAAGACAACATTAATGTCAATTTTGAATTTATTCAATTAAATTGAATTTAAAAAATATTAAAACAATGATTTAATTAGAATTAAATTTTTTCAAACCAGTTTACAATTACATATTCATATACAAAAATAATTTAATACAATAATTCAGTCAATTTACTTCAACTTTATTATTTTTAGTATCAGCTGTCTTATTTTTTATTAACAAAATAATTTTTGTGTTGGCATTTAATAAGTATTTTAAGTAACTATTTTATCTCTAAAAATTAATGAAAGAATATTAGGACAAAATAAACTCATTTATATTTCAAAATAAAACTCATAAGTAAACATATGTCCTTTTTTCCCTATCCAAAATCTTAATAGATATTAAAAGTATGAAAATTATCTTTTTGTCTTTTTATTTACATAACTTATTATACTGATCATATTCAAAGGAATGTGTAAAAGAATCAGCATATTTATTTTAATTTGATTAAAAATATCGAAATAAACTAATTTTGTAAAATTAAGATAATATTTTTGGTCATTTTCAGTCTTATCATTCTATTTTAACCCTCCGGTAAAACCACTTTTACCTTAAGCACAGTAATTAATTTTTACTGCATTCATAATTCATTTTGGTAAAAACTTAAGTTGACCTTATTAGACACTATAAATTATCATGATTCCAAATATGTATTCTGTTTTGATAAATTCAATTCACAAAAGTGGAAAAATTAATTTAAAATTTTTCTCTTAGACATGATGAGAAATCATGTTTTTGAAGTGAAAATGTTAAAATGTATACAAATATTTTATATCTATATTCAATATGAAAATGATTCCAATGACCTAAATTTGGTTTGTTGATATAAAATTGATCTCATATCAGTTTATAATATATTAAAAATATAATTTTATATTATTAATTATTTAAAAAAGAAAGTTTTGAATTAAAATTAAATTATTTTCACTACTCATCGAAAAAAGAAACTTTTCAAAAAACAATCCAAAAAATTCACCCTAAGATAATTTTTGACGTGAAGATTTAAAAAAATATTTTTATTTTATCAAATTAATTTTCGAAAAGTTTCAAAAATTAATTTTATTATTTTTTCACAAAATTACATTAAAAACATATAAAGACTTTACCAAAAAATTTGTATTTTATTGTCAATATATTTTATTAACATAAAATGATTATATTTAATATTTAAAAATTATGTATTACTATTCATATAACTAATTGAAATGGCTTGGTTATAAAGGTCGTTTTTAAATAACCATATTAATAATATATTGTGGTGTTTTTAAAACTCAGTATTGCATGTAATGCAAGCTAAGCCAGTGTTGTGTGTAGCACAAGCTTAACTCAGTGTTGTGTATAACACTAGCTATAAATGAAGTTTAATTTATAACAAAAACTCATGGTGTCCCATTATAACCATCTTAAAATGAATTTATCCCTATAAATTCATCACTTTGGTACCAAAACTAAGGATACTTTTGATTCATTCCATTCACATGTTCCCATATAGCTTCCTTAAGCTAGTGGTTTCACCACAAAAAAAATTATTAGGTGATTGGCCTTATTTCATTGAACATCATATTTATAACCAGAATATCCATCAATTTTTTCTCATAAGAAATATTTTCTCCAGTGGTATGACCTTTAAGTTCAATACATGTGAAGGGATAGGAATTTACTTCCTTGGGGGAGATACATGGAACACATCGTGGACTTGAGAGAGGTATGGTGGAAGCATCTTGATATAAGTTATTATCCCAATACGATTAAGTATTTTAATGGGACCGATATACCTAGGTCTTATTTTTCCTTTATTTCTTCAAAGGAGGAATTAATATAAAGACAGTATCAAAAAATTAAAATTCAATATCATGTCAATGATTATCAGTATAACAATTCTATCAACTTTTTATTATCCCTACATCTTACTGAATGGCTCTAGCTTTCTATGTTATCAACTTTATTAGGTCCCAATAGATTTCTTTCTGCAACTTAATTCCTTTAAATTGAAGTTATACACTTCCTTGCGTAAAGGGGTTTATATCGAGACAACTTAACTCTCAAGTGAATCTATATTTTTAAGAATAATCAACTGGATGAAGGTGTTGATACTAACCAGCTTTAAAATCTATAGGACAGATTAGTAGAGTATACTTTAATCAAATTTCTAAAAATTGTAAAGGCATCCCTCCTTGAATAACCAAATCATTTCATTTCCATAAATTTATCTTAAATATATTTAATAATGATAAACTCTCATCACATAAAAACTCAAAATGGGTTTCAATGAATTTGAACATATGATCAACCATACACTCTTAACCTTGTGATGGTATTCATAACTCTTAAAATTAACTTACCTAGAGACATATATGCCTCTAAAATATAATCTATCCTTTTTCCTACATAATCACTTCATATTATACAAAAAAAAATCCATTATAAGTGTAGGTTCTAAGGTTGTTCGTGTTGGTAACTATTATTAACCCTCATATTTGGGCACTTATTAGCATAATGTTGGAACTCATTAAAATTGAAACACTAATGTGTAGGGGGTGAATTCAATGGGGATCTCTCATTATTTTCATCCTTAGCTAAATATTTCCCATCACTTTAGTATTCAACCACTTTATGACCTTCCTTTCCACACTTATAACATTTATTAGTACAATTAAGACAATTCCTTCTATGATTCTTCCCAAACATTGAGCATGAAGGAAATCATATCTTCTTCTCTCTAGGTTCTTAGATTTTCCTTTGAATTAAATTTTACTCTACTTATAAAAACCATGAGATTAATATGTAACACCCACCTCCATTTCTACCTTGATATCACATCATGAAATCTATTAATAACTACATAATTATCTTGGGGATAAAACCCTTTGGAGACATGGTTTTAATCCATTAAAGAAACGATCAACCTTCCTTTAAATTTGTATTATAATACAAGAAGTTTACCTCTCAAGTCTTTTAAAGTTTTACTCTAAGGTTTGAGTGGATTCATAGTTATTTTTATTTATCCCAAGGAACTCATAATATTTTAGTGCCTCTAGAAATATATAAATATAAACACTGGTACAAAGTCGAGCCACATCATATCCCACTACATTCTTCATGACTAGAACCATTATTATACATGTCATAAATTATACATTTCCTTATAACCAATGGAATGGAAACTTAAAGAAGTGTAATCTTAGATGATCAGTAAGTATAGACAACGGAGATACATAAGCATAATATGAGAATAGGGGTACGAGAACATTAGAATAACTTTTAAAAATAATTCCCTTTATATAAAATAACATAATATTAAATCGTGGAATAATTATTGGTATTTCATAAGACATAAATCATAATTAAATAAAAAACATGATCCATGAGAGCATAATATTGGCATAACTCATGGAATTTGTGGCATAAACATAAGCATAGAAAATATTTATCAAGGATACCCACCAATACATTCATAACATGTTATGCTTATGATAACCACACATTTAACTACTTTGGGATTGGGAGGACCTTAATTGTATTCTCTTTCTGTCTTAGTCTAACCACTCATGTACCCTCCTTTTTGGATTAGTCTAACCACCTATGTACCATTATTTTTGGGCATGTGCTAACTACATGTGTACCCTTTAAGCTCATAGAACATATATCATTACCCAATGAATGGTAGGTAGATATATGTTCCATCCATCACATAATAAAAATCATACTCATGTGTGTCACTATATCATAAAACATCCATCTTATAAAAACCCATGAAATTCAATGGGTTTTATTAAGATTTTATCATATCAAAATCTATGGAAAAGAGACATGTTTCATAATCATTAAATCATTTAATCATAGAATAACCCATTTAAAGGAATTAAGTTTCATAATAATTTTATCATGTTATAACTCATGTAAGGGAAACATATTTCCTAAACATCTTTTCATAATGAACCATTTAGAGAAAGAATAATAATGGTATCCTTGTTTCATATTCCCTCGTAAATAATAGGTAACATAAATAGATGTAATCATATATGGAAAATAATTTTGAAATATAATTTAAAAAACTTTTTGATGAAAATATTTTTTCATTGAAATCACTTCTTAAATCCATTTTGATACGAATTTTAGAAAACATGGTTTTGGAAGGAAAATATTTTTTGACTGAAAATACAATTCATCATAAAAAATTCATTTTGAACTCTTGAGTAAAATGAAGGGAAAACATTTATTATCATGAAATAACTAGATTAAAATAAAAATGGTGAGTTTATTAAGATATATATCATATTATTTAATTATTTTAATCATAATAAAAAATAGTCCTAAAAATGATTAAATTCATAATAAAACTATAACCACTTAGGTAACTTTGAAAATTTATCCTCATGAAGGAATAACATTAAATGGTAATTAAAATATAATGAGTAAAAATAAAATATATTAAATTTAAAAGGGTGTGTATATATATCTCAAAAGGTAATAAAGGTTTATAACAAAACATATGTCTCAAAGAAGGAAAAATGAGACAAAAATTCCTTACCAATTTGTTGACTTTTGATCCATAAAACCATGAAAGAGAGATACATAAATGGATATGTAAATAAAAATAATTATAAGTATAAGACTAATAAAATAAATTCATAGGTATTATTCACATCAGATAAAAGAAATAGGTGATGAATATGGTAAGCGTCTCACAAAAGTAAAAAAAGAGAGAGGGAAATCCCTTACCTTAATTCTTGACTTCCATCGTACTCGTTAAAAAATAATTTTTAATAAGTATAATATTATTATAAATATATTAAAGTAAAATATTCATATATATAATACCATATATTATTTTCTTAGGACCATTTATTACCCATTTATTAAGAATTCCATGTTAAATTCGTGTTGTGGGCAATAACTGCTTTGTTTTTTGTGTACATTTTGACTCCTTGTTTGTAGTCCTATTACTTTTATCATCACTTAATAATATATATAATTTAAAACATGATATAAATATAATATATATATATATAAATTTTTTATGTATTTATATTAATCCAAAACATTTAGACATAAAAAAATGGAATGCATCGTTCAAGGAGATGGTAGGTCCTACATACGCGTGAACATTATTTCTATTTTATTAATGGATTGAAGGAAAAAAACTAAAATATATAAATTATAATTATAGAATAATTTATATTTCATATATATAATATATTTTCATCAAAATAATCCTTAATATATTCCATGTATAGCATGAAAGAATCACATTACGTTGTGAGGCTCTAGTCTTCCGTACACATGGGAAACATTATCGTATTCCCACAAAATGTAAAGCATGAAGTTATGTGTGATATTACAATTATATAATCATAATAACATAAAATATATCATATAAATCATACATAAAAAATAAATCCATCATTATGACCATCCTTGAGAGGTGGTAATGGAAAAATGAACAACATCGGTTTGGGGGTCGGTAGTGCGTTGTATACATGAATGATGATTTCATAACTCGTTAGATGGATGTTGAGATGGTTTTATGGAATTAAATTAACATTAAAAATTCTAATTATAATTAAAATGCAAATTTTATAATATAATAGTGATATAAAAATGAAAGTAAGGAGGTGTAAGAAGAAATAAAATAAAACCACTCATTGATGAATATTACCTCCTCTTCGGGTATCCTCTTCTTGTTTGCAATAAAATCCTTACTGGGATGGGTTTATACCAAAAATAAGGATTATCGGATTATGGTAAGGAATTTTTTAACTCATTTGGGAAGGTATTGTCATATCCAAATAGGTTTTAAGGTGTGAATAACTGAGGGGATTGAGTGCCCTTTTATGGTTGAGGAAGAGTGGCATTCTTGTAAATACTCAAAAGTATTCACTATTGGTAGGTAAACAGTACCTCAAGTGGCTCAAAATTTTATAATTATAGGTTTTTAAATATTATCTATTTTATCCATACCTCCTCCACAAATTTAAACACATGTATTAATTATTCTGTTCCATAACTTTTAAGTTTCCCAACTTTTACCAGTTTTGTTTTTTAACTACGGTAACTAGTTTTCTAACCTAGGTAATTTAACCATTAAGAAAAAATTAAAGTAAAAATTATTATATAATTTGAATTAATTATTCTAAATATTAAATCCAATTTAACATATAAAATCCTGAGTTTTTTAATATTAATTTTAATAAAGGCACATTTAACATGTAAAAACAATTCTTTATATTTAACAGTGCTAGAAAACCTTTTACTATTTATGGGTCAATATATTCCTCATAAAATATAAATTGGTCCATTAATAGACCATATTTATTATTTATTAACATTTAAAACCCACTTGTAAAAATATAGTATTTTTAGTAATTCTAAATCATTTGATAAAATATAATTTATCCTAAACAACATTAATCATAATTTTGATATTATTCATTTAAATTGAATTTAAAAAATACCAATACAATTTTGGAATTAAAATATATTATGTTAAATACTATTTAGAAATATATATTCACCAAAAATATAATTTAACCTAATAATTCATTCAATTTACTTCACTTTTATAATTTTTATTATCAATTAATTTATTTTTTATTAACCAAATAGTTATTGTGTTAGCATTTCATAAGCATTTTAAGTAACTAATTAATATCTAAAAATTAAATAGAAATTATTATAATGAATAAATATCATTTATATTTTAAAATTATACTTATAACAAAAAAATGTTGTTTTTATACTTATCCCAATACTTTATAGATATTAAAAGTATGAAAAGTATCTTTTTCATTTTCTTTACTTAACTTATTATATGATTCATAGTAAAAGGAAAGTGGTAAGGAACTGAAATATTTAAGATAATTTGATTACCAATATCTAAATAAACTCACTAAATAAAACTAAGATAAATTTTTTGGTCATTTTCGCTCTTATCATTCTAGTTTAACCCCCTGAAAAATCAATTTTTACCTTTATCGCGATAATTAATTTTTTGTAGATTCACTATTCATTTTGTTCAAATATTATGTTTAATTTATTTGAAATTATAAATTAATATAATTAAAAATATAGAATCCATTTTTTAAAATTCAATTAAAAAATGTTAAAAAATTATTTAAAATTAATCTTGTAGACCTGATGTCAAAGCGTGTTTTTAAAGTGAACATGTTAAAATGTTTACAAAGTTTTTATATCTAAATTTAATATGAAAATGATTCCAATGAACTAAATTTTGTTAATTTATATAAAATTGATCATATTTCACTTTTAAAACAATTTAAAATATTATTTTACAATAAAAATAATTCAAAAGAAACGACATATTTCAATTAAAATTCGGTATTTTCACTATTCATTAAAAAAACATTTCATAAAAATACCATAAATTAACCCTAATATAATTTTGACATGATGATTTGAAAAAATAATTTTTTTATCAATTTAATTTTCTAAAAGTGTAAGAAATTAATTTTATTATTTTTTTCACAAAAGTACATTAAAAACACATAAATAGACTTTACCGAAAATCGCATATTTTATTATCATATATTTTTACTAAATAAAACCATTATAAATAATATTTAAAAAGTATTTATTACTATTAATATCACTCATTTGGTTGTCTAGTTTATAACAATAATTTTTAAATAATTATATTAACAATATATCATGGTTTTGTGAAAACTCAGTGTTGTGTATATCGCAAGTTAAGCCAGTGTTGTGTGTAGCGCAAGATTAACTTAGAGTTGTTTGTAATATTATCTATCAAAGAAATTTAATTTATAATTAAAAATTCGGTTTTTATAGTGTGAATTTATTTAATTAAAATCCCACAAGTAGAATAATTTTACCCATGACCAAGAGTTGGCTACAGTAGTTTTTTCTTTAAATATTTGGATGCATCATCTACATGGGGTGAAATGTGAAATATATTTTGATCATAAAACATTAAAGTAAATATTCACTAAAAAATAGTTGAACATGAGGTATATAAGATTTCTAGAACTAATTAAGTATTATTATTACACAATTTAATATACTCCATGTAAATCAAGAAAGTTATTTGCTACCATGAGTTGATAACATAATACATCATTAACTATGTGGCATTTGGAATGAGACCCATTAGTTAATGATTTCATGAATATTGGACAGAAAATTGTGCATGAAGATACACCTATTTTTCATGAAGTATCAATATAGTCATCCTTAGTAGAAATAATTTAGAATTCTCATATAGAAGATCATTTATTGCAAGAAAAAGTAGGATTAATGAAGTAAGAACAATTGAATGACATTATTGATGAAAAATAAAGTATTATAATTTTTGTAAGGAGTTTATTTGTTCTGAGTGATTCATATTTGAAGAATGAATTATTAAGTGGAACTCACAACACTCTATTTTCAGTTAATCCTAAAAACACTAAGATGTATAGAGATCATTGAAGGTATTATTGATTGGATGTTATAAATAACTATATTACTGATTTTACTACGAAATATTTGACTTTTTAGCATGTTAAATCTTAAAAACAACTACTAAATGGGATAATTCATCCTTTTTCAACACCGTAATTGAAATGGGGTAACATATCCATGGATTTCAATGAGGGATTTCAAAATAAATCCTATGGTAATAATGAAATTTGGGTTGTTGTTGATAATTTGAATAAATATGTGTATTTTATATAAATTTAAGATTGTATGTTTTTGGATCCGTATTCTAGAATTTATCTTAATGATATTGTTAGGTGACATGGAGTTTCCCTCCCTATTGTATCTTATCAGGATCTCATATTGATTTAAAATTTTTGGAAATGAATTCAGATGTTTATGGGAGTTAAATTAAATTTCAATACATCTTTACATCCTCAATATGATGGACATTCAAAAGGTAAAATTCAAAATTTAAAGGATACACTTACATAATTCTCTTTATATTATTAGGTAGGTTAGAATTATAAAATTTATTTATTTAAATTTTCTTATAATAACAGTTCTCATTCATGTTTAAAGAGTCCATATTTTGTGGCATTATATAAAAAATGATGTCAAAATATAGCATATTAGGATGATATTGGTGATCCGAAATTTGTTAGTCTAAGTTTGTTGAAATAGATAGTTGAGAAGGTAAATATGATTTATCACAACATGATAGAAATGTAGATAAATTAATTGAGTTGTGTGGAAAACTGTAGGAAATATGTTTGATTTTGGGTAGGTATCCTTATCTTTTTAAAAATATATCATTCAGAATGTGTAAAGTGATTTATTAAAAAGGGAAAGTTAATCCCATGGTTCATTGAAAGAAATACAAATCTAGATAAAGTAGGATTAGTTTCTTACTATGTATCATTACCTCCATGTTTATCATAGGCACATTATGTGTTTCATGTTTCTTTGATAAAGAAGTATGTACTCAATGCATCTCATGTTTTGAAACCTGAAGTTGTACAATTAGATGAGAATATATCTTATTAAGAAAATATGTTTTTGATTTTGGATTTCAGATATTAGATATTATGGAATAAGTTTATTCACTATGTTATGGTCTTATGGAAGAATCACATGATTGGGGAAGTAACATGGGAATCAAAATAAATTGTGATGGAAAATTACCCTCACTTGTTTTAGTAAGGAATAAAATTGTGAGGGTGAAATATATTAAAGGTGGGAAGTATGTGAAAACTGAATTAATTCTAATAATAAATAATTTTCTTGTCTTATTAATGTTCATAAATATTGTATTAATATATAATTATATGATTTTATATGATTTTTCAATCAAAAAAGAAATGGTTTTATTCTAACTAAAATATTTTCCATGAATAATATGGTTTAAATTAAAAATAAATTTCTAAAATTTAAAGTTTAAAATTAATAAAAGTAAATTCATGTCTGTATTCATTATATAAAATTTATCTTAGGGTTAATTTTCAGGATATTTCAAAAAAATGATTCTTGGGTGAATAGTGAAAATATCAAGTCTTGTTACAAGTATAATTTATTTTCAAATATTTATAAAAGCACAATTAAATTTTTGTTTAATTTTAAAGTTAAATAATTTACCTATTAATAAATATAATCTAAATAATTCCATAGTAATCGGTATTGTATTTTATTTTGGTATAAAATCATTTTTATGCTTAAAATGGAATATTTCAAAAAAAACACATTTCGCACACAAATGATGAAATTAATTTACAAAACATGGTTTCAAATATTGGTTTTTATTTTATGAATCCACATACATTTATTATCATAATTTTTTGGTTATTCTATTAGGTTTTTGTGTGTGGTATTTGGAGGTTTTTAGATTTTTATAATCTTATGCATGGTTGGTGCATGGTTAAGGAAAACCATGTGCGACTTCCCATGAAAACATGCACCCTGTGTTGGAATCAAAAAAGAGGGGAAATGGTTAAGTGAATGGTAATTACAAACCATACATCCTTCTCTTCTCGCTGTGTGAACCATAATATAGGGGAGTTATATGGTTGTCATACAGTTTGCCAAACTATGTGGCTCTTCCAATAGCTCAGAGAGGGACACAGGGTTTCACAGACTGTTTGAAAAAATTAATTAATACAAATTTTTATTTTTAAACTCAAAAAACATATGAATGGGATAATCAAACTTCTTTTGGAATAGTCTCACAACCAATGAGACTCCTCTTTGATATTTTGGAAATTCCTTTCCTCCTAGTGTCTGATATCAATGGATCATTCGGTATTGGATATTGTTTGTCGACGGTATGTGCTCGTTCTTTATCATTGTTTTTTGATATTATATATATACTGTTTTATACTCAAATGGAACCTTATATTGGGTCTTTTAATTCTATATCTAAGGTAAATTAAATGATCTAATTGTATTTCTCATAAATATATCCTGGAATTGGGAACTATTTTTCTGGATCATCATTGGTCATTGTGCGTTCTTTAGGAATCCTAGTGGTAAGTTATTTTTCAATATCCCATTGTATATAAATTATGAATTATATATTATTATTTTGGACCAATGGATTTAGGATCCCTCTTTAATTCAAAGGACCGTGGGCTTCTCTTGGATTGTTTTGTACCCATAGGTTTTGTTATTCTTTGAGTGTCAAGGAAGGTGGCTTCATAATTTGATTGTATTCTTCAAATATATGTTCCTTTCTCGTTTAATTTTATTTTTAAAATGGTTTTAAGTCATGATCTATGTAAATATTTTGGAAAATGATTTTGAAATGTTTTTTAAGTGAATGGGAAATGTTTGATAAAATGTGTTGTCTTTGGCAATGTTTATGAAAATGGATTCCTCCTTTGGTGTTTTTAATGGAAATGGTTTCAAAGCATGTTTTGTATGGTTTTAAATGTAAAATGACATTTTATTACTCTTTTGCGAAAAACCTAAATGTGATTAATAATGAGGTTAGGATTCATCCTCACGGATGAAATCTTTCCCCCATGATCTATTATAATAGGGTAATGTATTCAATAGGATGCCAAAGTTGTGTCAAGGAGTCACTCTTGAGAGTGAACTATAACCCCTTATACTTTTTACACTACGGTAATGTTCACACTAGATGGAATAATGATTAGGATGATATTATAAGGATCCTCATTGACCTGGAATTGTTAATACTCAAGGGATTTTTTTCTCTATTGGTTATTGGTAAAAAAATTATTTGGAATCTTTATGGGAATTATTTGGAAACCCCTTTATTGGTATGTTTTGAAAACTAAGAAAATTAGTATTTATCTATGATTTGTGTAAAATGTTATCTCATTACTTGACATAAATTATTTAATCATGATTGGTTTATTTCAAAAAAATATTCTAATGAAACAATTGGTGGGATCCCATTGGGATTTTTTTTCTCACAACATGCATACACCAATGGGTGTTTATAGATCTTTTTTATCTAGTACAGGTGAGGGAAAGCTTATGTAGGGTGGTGGAAGTTTTTTTATTATATTGTTTAACTATGTAGGTGAAATCATATCACATTAAGTTTGAATTTATAGTTCTTTAGTACTTTGGTGTTTTTTATACTTTGGCACTTATTTTTCCTAATGTTTGTACTCATATGTTATTAACTTCTCTTGGCATGAAAATATTTTTATATATCTTTATATTACCTTGTGAAAGTTTATTTGTGAATAAATTTTTCCCAAATATATTTCTTGATACCTAATAACTTGTTACTCACTTGTGGGGATCGAGAATGCCCTTTGGGTCATGTCAGGACTGGTTTGAGTTATGAAAGGTTGGGTAATCTGGGATAGTTCTTGAAAAATTATTATTAATGGTCTATTTTCCTACTTTCCATTGTTGGTATAAACTATGGGAAGTCTTGGTAGATATGATATAGGAATGTTCGGACTTAAGGGGAAATTTTCAACTGAGTGTCTAGTTAGATTTCTACATGATTATCCTTAATTTAGCATGGGTTTTTGAAATGTGTCTTTTGATATTTGGAGAGTTTTAATCATAGTCTTTATTCTTTCCCCGTGATAAATCTAGTTCAGTTATGTTGTAATAAAATTTAATTGGTTTGTGAATAACATGTTCTTGTCTCTCTTCATTATTTTATGTGTAGTACCATACCCATAAGAAGAATTCCATCAACTCCTAGGGAGGGTGATTCCAATAATACATGTTAGGAAAACCCTCCAACTGATCATAATATAATCTAATTAATGGTATACATGGTCTGAGCTATTGACCAGGGTGTGGAACCTTTTTATGTTCAGGCTAGGGTAATGGAATATCACTCGGATGAGGAAAGAAATGGATGATAGGATTTTCTTTTCCAGAATCCACAAAATTTACAAGTTATGAATGATCCTAAGGAAGTGGTGGATTAGTTAGGGAAACTCGAGAGGATTTTTGAATTACTAGAGACTTCTGATTCATCCAAACTGAAGTGTTTCATCTATGAGCTTCAAGGTCCGAGTATAAGCTGGTGATACATGGTTTTCTTTGATAAAATGAATGAGGGCTTGGAGTGGAAATACATTAAGGCCATATTTATGGATCAGTTCTACTTGGAATATAGGTCAATAGTGAAATCCATAGAGTCACTCAAGCAATGGAAATGGAATCAGTCAATGATGGAGTATGCTAGTCACTTCATGGATCTTTCCATGTTTTCTTCTGAGGTTATATCTAAGGAGAAATTAAAGGATAAAAGGTTTAATATGGGGATTAATATTGATATTTAGTCGTATGTGTTCATGTTAAATATAACCGCCTATGTTGTGGTTATGGATAGATCATTGATGTAAGATCTTAACCTGGTGGCTATGATAGAATTGACTAAAGTTTATTTTCTCTTTGTTGGTAGATCAAGTGGTTCTTACAAGGGAATAATAATGTGGAGTTTTTTTTTTGGGTAAAATAGTGGTGGTGATTCTTAAAGGTCTATTAATACACCATCATTGATGATTAGTGTCTTGAAATTATGTCAGTGTGGCCAAACAGAATAAATGAAGCATTTTTTTCCATACCTCCAAAGGTTTACAACTCATGTGGGATCCAAGGTCACTTACAGAATATTAATTTGGTGACATATTCTCCTCCATATGGTATAGTCTCATAATCACATAGAGAATATTTGGTATATCCATATGCTTCATGAATTATAGGGTTCCAACCATAGGCCTTTGGAACGAAGTAGTTACATGTAGTTGAGGATTTTGTAGTGACAGTTTATGTGGGTCCTATGACTTTGATAGGTACCATTATATTTATTTTACCTTATATAATACTCTATTATTTAGTATAAATGGGAATATAGAGATTTATGTTGTATTAGGGATTCCTTATATGGTGGGGAGACCATTGGTGAGTTGTTTCTCCCAAAGGAGAGCATTCTTTACTTGAAGAGCTAATATATTGTCCCTTCATCTCTGAAAAAAAATTCGTTGGGATATTTTCATCACCCTTTCTGGTTTATCCACCATGTAAACATAAATATGTCTTATGAAATAAAGCATCATTTTTTGTGGCCAAGTATAAAATGATATATATCAAACTTTGTGTCTTGATGTTATATTTTTTTAACAGATAATGGATAATCACCATAAGCCTGTATGGTTTCTTCTACCACTTCCCATTCTAAAATAGAATTAGAGTGAAATTTTTATTGATTTCATTATTAGTTTACCTGGAACTCCCTAAGATAATAATTCTATCTAGGCGTAGATCAATTTTATGACCAAATTGGCACATTTCATACCAATTTTAGACACTACTAAAGTGGAGTACCTGAGAGATTTATATCTATGATATTGTATGATAGAATTAGATTCATTTTTTCATTATCTTAGATAGGGACCCTCATTCTATGTCATATCTTTGGAAGGGACTATTGTTGAGTCAATAAGGTTATCTTATGACTTATCCCTTTCTTATGGTTTTATGTTTTGAAAATCACAAACACTTTTTCTTAAGTTCTATTTTTTTATCAAGATCTTGAATTACCATTACATTATACTTACAGATGTTTCATTACGATTTTTCATTCTGTTATACTTACAGATGTATCATTACAATTTTCCATTCTGATTATATTTACAAAATTTTCATACCATATTTATGGTACCGATTCCGGTGTATAATTGATACTATCTTTATGGTACCGATTCCGGTGTATAAGTGATATCTTCTTTATGATACTGAATCTGGGGTATAAGTGATTATTATTTTATGATTTCGATTTCGAAAAAAATGAGATACCAGTTTCTCAATAGGATTTTCTTTTCCTTATGAATTCATTTTCTTGATAATGTTTTTCTTAAGAATCAGTTTTTCTTAATAATGTTAGAGTTGTTTAATGTATCATTCCAATATTATCAGATTCCAAGTTTTTATACAAAATGTTCATCTTTAACTTAACATCGTTTCTGTTACTTAAAACTATGTCGTACAATCTGTTACAAACTAACCATTATATGTTTGACACGTGTCTAGGTCCCTCCAAAATTTAAGGAAAATATGGTCGTTGGAGTGGAGCCGACCATTGAAAATATTTGCCAATAAATACAAGTCCATTTGAACCAGTAGAAAATAATGTAGAGAGTGGATAAACATGACACATGTGAAAAAGTTGTGAATTGATTTCTAGAGAGAGAGGCTCTTTCAACTCTCAGTATTTCATGCGGATGTTGTGAACAACTTGTTCAGGTGTGAAAAAATTGTTCAGACTTGCTTTGTGCAGACTCCAATCATGCTGATCATGGGCTTCTGGGTTTGGAAGATAGAGGTTCTGATTTCCTTCTAAATCTAGGGCTTGCAGGGATAGAAAGACAGATATCGATCTTTGGATTGAGGGCTTACCTGGGTTTGGGTAAGATAGACTTTCTTGAAAGTATAAATCAAGGAACCTTTATCCAAGGTTGTTGGATACCCTTCTCTATGGGTTAAAAGTATCTTGTTGTCACTTGTTTTCTATTTCAAGTTGTTTTATTTCCTCTTTAATCTTAAATTTGTTAAATACAGAAAGTATAACTTTATTATACTTTCTAATTCCATTACTCTAATTATATTACAGATTCTATACGCTTTAAGGTAGAATCTTTCATTTAAGAAAATGTTTCTTTTAGAGGTGTTGTTTATGTTCATTTAACTTTGTTAAAATAAACTTTAAAGGTTCGAAAGGAATTTTTTAAAGTATACAATTCACCCCACCCCCCACCTCTTGTATATTGAGCATCTACATTCATCATTTCAATCCTACAATTGGTATTAGAGGTGTTCTCTGAAATACTTATATCCACATATAAGTTTTCTTGATCAAGTTTTCTTTTTCTTATTTTATTTTAAACTTTTACTTGTAATAGGTTCTGTGGAAAGAAATTATTTTTAGTATAGAAGGAATTCATGTTGGATATCTAAATAATCTAAATCCTACTAGACCACCAATCTTCTATGGAAATGACTATGAGTATTGGAGAGAAGGAATGAATTCCTTTGGGATAAACACAGGTGTAGACAACTATATTATGTTAACTGGAGATTATAAGATTCTGGATAAGGAAATTAAAACCTTTACTAATCTAGAAGTGGTGGAATACCAGCTGAACTTTAAGGCTCATAATACTTTTCTTTGTTCCATAAATAGAAATATATATATCCAAATTTCATCCTATGAAGCTTCAAATAGTATTTGGAAGAATCTTGTAGTAACTCACTTTGGAACATCCAAAGTTATTGAAATAAGAAGGGCTATGCTCAGAGCTGAGTATCATGGTTTCTGCTTTCCTTATGGAGAACCCTTCTGTAAAGTACAACAAAGATTCATGACTATTTTCAACGACTTACAATCAATGGGTGGGAAAGGTTAATATGATGAAGCTCTTGTATACAGAATTATAGATATCATGCCTAATGAATGGGAATCCAAGAGAACTACTATAGATGAAAATAGAAAAGTTGCATAGATTTCACTTGATTAACTATTTGGAACCCTTCTTCAACATGAAACCATAACGAAGAGAGATGCTAATAATATTAAGAAGAAGAATATAAATGGATGTGTTGATTTTATAACTAATTCAAACCATACAAAATCCAAGACTCCTGAGAGAGTTACAAGATCTAAATCTAATAAGGTTGTTGTTTAATCTATATCTAGTGAAAGTGAAACTTCAGCAAATGAGTTAGAAAATCTTTCTCATAGGATGAACAAGATTGTTTGGAATAAGAACTTTCAATATACATACAAGAATAAAGATGGAGAAGTGACATGCTATTAATGTAGAACAACTGGTCATATCAGACCTGATTGTCCCTTACTTAAGAAAATAGATAATAAGGACGGTAATTCTGAGAGAAACAAGAATAAGTTCTACAGATCAAATCATAAGAAAGTCATAAAATACATGGACACTTGGAGTGACAGTGGTGAATATTCTTATAACGATTCTTCAGATTATGAATCTTCTGAGCAAAATAATATTGGTTTTATAGCCTGAGATTTATTTCAAAATCATTGTCTTATGGCTAAGGTACGAACTGCTGAATACTTAACCAATATGTCTTTGATTGAAAATTTTCTTTATAAATAATTTTCTTTAGATGAAGAATCTTCTTCATCAGATAATGATAATTATTTTCCTTCCCATGATTAATTCTATAGGTTTTCTAATTTTCTAGAGATAATAAATTGTAAAGTTTCTAAGAAACTTGAAAAGGAAAATTCTAGAGAATTTATTTTAACAAAAGAAATTTCAGATCTTACCAAAGATCTTGAAAAGAAAAATGATGTTTTAGAAAATCTTTCTAAGAAACTTGAGGAAGATAATTTTGAGAAGGATACGCTTTCTAAGGATCTTAAAATTTTGTTTTCTGAAACATATGTTTTAGAGGATAAACTTACTTCTTAGTCTATTATTCCATAGGATAGGAATTTAGTCCTAAGACTAAAGTTTGAAATTTTTTCTTCGAAGAAACTTTATGAAAATTTTACTTCTGGTAAGAAAATTTTTGACAAGATGTATTCTCATATCTGACCACAAGGTAATAATCAAGGATTATGTTATTCTCATGAAAACCCTATTTTTAGAAATAATTATTTTGTTCCTCCCAGAGCCCCTTTTCGTACTAAATTTTAAAGTGGTGGGCATTGGAAGAAGAACTGTTCTTTAAATAATGTTCATTCTCTTGGGTTTCATAAAGCCTACTTTTCTAAAAAAATGTAGAGACCCAAAATTTTATTATCTAACAATTCTGTATCCTCGCAAGTTTGGATTCCAAAAACCTAAATCTTGTTTTTTGGGTCAATGAAGGAAGTACCAACAACATATGGTATATGGATAGTGGATATTCCCGGCACATGACTAGAAACAAAAGCTATTTCAAAAATATTTTAAAGATTAAAGGTGGAAAAGTAACCTTTAGAGATAACTCTCAAGGATAAACTGTCGGTGTAGGTAACATTATTCTTCTTGGAAAATCCTTTATTTCAAATGTTTTATTTGTTAAAGTTCTTAATCACAACCTCATTAGTATAAGTAAATTGTGTGATGAAGGATACCTTTTAAATTTTAGGAATGACAAGTGATTAGTAAACAATTACAAGGATGAATTTATTCTCTCAGCCCATAGGTAAGAATATGTATACACACTAATCCTAGAATACCATAGAAGTCATGAGCTTACTTGCCTAAGTGAAATTGAAGATAAATCTTGGCTTTGGCATAGAAGACTAGGACACTATAACTTAAGAAATCTTTGTAAACTTTTTAAGAAAGAACTTGTTAAGGATCTACCAGATCTTAGGTTTGATTCTTCAAAAGTATGTGATCCATATCAATATGGTAAGAAACATAAATCTAGCTTTAAATCTATAAGTGAAGTTACAAATTCTAATGCCTTATAGTTAGTGCACGTGGAATTATTTGGTCCAACACAAACTAAATGCATTGGAGACAAATACTATGTTTTTGTCTTAGTTGATGGTTACACTAGATTTAATTGGGTCTATTTTCTCGCAAAGAAATCTAAATATTTTTCGTATTTCAAAGTTTTCAGAGCGCAAGTTAAAAATGAGAAAAAAATTCCATTGAGAACAATTCATAGTGATCATGGAGGAGAATTTCAAAATTCTAATTGGGAAACTTTTTGAAGTAAAAAGTATATTACTCGCAATTTCTCATCTCCAAGAACTCCTCAACATAATGGTGGTGTCGAAAGAAGAAATCGTATTCTTCAAGAGATGACTAGAACCATGTTGAGTGATTATTCTATAGCTAAACATTTTTGGGATGAAATACTAAGTACTTCATGTTATACAATAAATTGAGTTTTAATTACACCCTTTCTAAATAAAACAAATAATGAGTTATGGACTGGCTGAAAACCAAAAGTATCTTACTTTAATGTTTTGGTTTGAAAAGTATTTATCTTCAATACCAAGGATAACCAACATAAATTTGCTCCCAAATACGATGAAGGAATCTTCTTAGGCTACTCCACTTACTCTAAGGCATATATAGTTTTCAATAAAAACACTTGTGTTGTAGAAGAAATAGTACATGTTAATTTTGATGAAAATGATCCTTTGGTTTTCAAACAACCTGAACTTATTTCTGATATATTTTCTTAAATCTATCACCAACCTTTGATAGAAGAAATTTCAGATAAGGATAATGTTCAAGAAAATGTTTCTGAAAAATTTACTCGTAAATATTTTCTACCCTATGTTGATGATCAAGTCTTTCAAACCCTAACTCATTTGTTACTTAGAAATCATCTCTGTGATAATATCGTTGTAAATTTTAGTCAACCATTAATAACTATAATTTCTTTAAGGAATGTAGTTTAACATGTTGCTTTTCTTTCTCAATTTAAACCAAAGACTCCTGAAGAAGCCTTGGGTAATGAAGATTGGATAAATGCTATGCAAGATGAACTCAACAAATTCCTAAGGGATCAAGTTTGGACCTTGGTTGAAAAACCTAAGGAAACTTCTGTTATTGGAGTATAATGGGTTTTTAGAAAAACATGCGATGAAAATGGAGTTATTGTTATAAATAAAGAAAGATTAGTTTACAAAGGCTATAACCAACAAGAAGTCATAGACTATGAAGAAACATATGATCCTGTAGCAAGACTTGAATCTATTAGTATTCTTTTGTCCTGTACAACATTCATTAATTTCAAACTTTATCAAATGGATGTAAAGTGTGATTTTATTAATGGTTATCTATAGTAGGAAGTCTATGTAGATCAACCCCCAAGCTTTGAAGATACAAAACATCCTAATCATGTTTATAAACTTACCAAAGATCTCTATAGACTTAAATAAACCCCTAGAGCTTCGTATGATAGACTTTCGGGATTTTTTCTTCAAAATAACTATGTTAAGGGAAATGATAATCCAACCCTTTTTATTAATAAAAATAATAAATATGTTTTGATTGTCCAAATTTATGTTGATGACATCATCTTCAGATCAACTCAGCAATCCTTACCTAATTCCTTTGCAAATCTTGTAAAATATGAGTCTGAGATGTGTATGATGGGTGAGTTAACCTTTTTTATTGGTTTTAAAATTTCTCAAAAACCAGAGGGAACTTACATATCTCAACATAAGTACTTCAAATATATTCTTAAGAAGTTCGGGTATGATAATGATAAGATTATAAGTACTCCTATCGGAACCTCTAATACTCTCGATATTGATGAGCAAGGAAACCTGTGGATCAGACATCTTATAGAGGGATGATAGGAAGTTTACTTTACTTAATAGCTTGTTTACATGACTTAATGTTCTCAGTATGCTTATATGAAAGATTCCAAGTAAATTCTAAAGAATCTCATTTAAAGGCAGTGAAAATAATTTTCCTATACTTAAAGGGAACTTTAGATTTGGGACTTTTTTATTCCTCTAGAAATAATTTTGAACTTAAAAGTTTTTCAGATGCTGACTTCGGTGGTTGTAAAATGGATAGAAAAAGTATATCTGAAACTTTTCATTTCTTAGAAGATTCCTTAGTTTCTTGTTCATGCAAGAAACAAAATTCTATAGCACTCTCCACTGTTGAATATGAATATATAGTAGCTGTAAGTTGTTGTGCTCAAGTGTTGTAGATGCAACACACACTCACAGACTATGGTATAAGTTTTATTAAGACTCAAATAATGTGTGATAACAAAAGTTCCATTTTCCTAAGTAAAAACCCTACACATAACTCTTGTGTAAAGCACATAGATATTAGACATCACTTTCTTGGGGATCACACACTTAAAGGATATATTATTCTTCAATTCATCGGAACGTGAGAACAACTTGATGTTATTTTTACAAAACCATTATCTTCCGATAGATTTAAATACGTTAAACAAAATCTAGGAATGATCTCTATAAAGTAATCAGTCATATATACTTCTTATTTAAATCATATCACAATATTAAACTAATCCTTATTTTAGGGGGAGTATATATTCTTGCTTGTTTTTATTCTTTTCTTAAGAATTTTGTTTTTTTTAGTTTTCTCTAAGTTTTTTTTTAATTAGAAATTTTGGTATATGAAATTTCTGTAATTGAAATTTCAGTATTGAAAATTTCAGAATTGAAATCCTGGATTTTAAAACTTTCAAAAGAATTCTTATAATACCGACAAATTCGTTAGAGTATTCAAAAAGTTATACTTTTTTACTCATTATTTTCTTATCTTAAGTTTTAGTTTTTTTTCAGTTTACCTTACTTAAAAATATCAGAATTCATATTTTTTTCCATCCTCAACCGTTAGATCAGATCATTTTTTTAGTCGTTTGATTATCTTATGGATGTTGAAAGGTCATAGACTCATCTATATAAGGGGTGCCTCATTTATAAGCACCACACTATCCTTACTAATCTTCATGCTGATGTTTTGTTTCCATCAAAGTCCTCATTCCAATTATTTTGTCTCCTTTATCCCAAATGAATCCTGAATCTTCAGCAGATCAGATGTTGATTACCAAAGAAATAAAGTATTGGTCAATATTTAGGGAAAGGTAGGTATGCCCTAACTTCTATGAAAAATATGACTCCTTTATATCTAACGTGATAAGATCTAATGGATGGGAAAGTGTTTGTGTGGCTAAAGAGAAGTGTCAGGATCTGGTTTTCCTAAACCTGGTTATTCAGTTCTAAAAATCTATTACTTTCTTTCAAAAGGATGGTAAGGATGTGTTTAAGTTCAAATGTTATGATAAAACTTATATTTTCCCCTATAATAAGGTAGAAAATGTTCTTAACATTCCGTATTAAGGGGAAGCTATTCCTTACTCTCAAAAACGTCCCGAGAAATAAGGTTCATTTCAAAAACCAAAGCTCTGGATTATCCTGGTCTCAAGTATGTTATGAATTTGATGATTATGAATCTTTCAACAAACCATAATATGGTATCTCTCTGGATGAAAGGATTTCTTATACCAAGAAAAGGAGATAAGGACACTCTAAAGATATGTGATATCTTTCTGTTATATTTTCTCGTTAAATTATGGAAGATCAACTTTGTGAAGTACATATTTCTCACCATCCAGGAAATAAAAGGTGGATCCCTCAAATCTCAGATACTTATGTATCTCGTAAATATCTCTAGGATAATTGTCAAGTTCCTTCAAGGGTTAAATGTTCCATGTCGATCAGTCTCAAAGCCTTTCAAGGTTTTGTTACTCAGTGATGACACTCTAAGAAGGATGAAGGTAGAGTTCTTATAGGAATCCATGACATTTGAAGAAATGGTTGACCATAATAAGGGAGATGTTCCGGAATCTTTAAAATCGGTACCCAAGAAAAGGAAACAGGAAGAACCTACCATGCCTATACCAGTTCCTGATGTCCCGGTATCAGCACCTCCTCCTGTAAAGAAACTGAAATCCTATTATGATGAAATAGTGGCAAAGTTAAGAGAAATGGAAACTACCAGAAAGGAAAGAGATCATTCTTTTGGCTTAAACCCTGTAGAGGCCAAGTCCTTAAAAATTAAGCAAGCTGAAAATATTGAGAAAGAAAATAAAGAGAAGATCCAGAAGAAGAAATACTTGGAAGCTCAAGTATGTCAGTCCCTTTTAAAAGCTGTAGAAAACAAGTCTCAACAAATACAAGAATCTAAAGTTGTTCATAAGATACCAGTTGACACTCCATAAATACAGAAAGCCAATAGAGTTCTATCTTTATCAAAACCTATTCAAGAAATAGAAGATCAGATAGTTCAATAAGAAAATGATGATGTTTTAAGGTAATCGGAAGACTACATTGGAACTCCTTCAAGTTAATTATCTAAATATGTTTCAGATGAATAGGTCGAATAACAAGTTGAAGAAGAAGTTGAGGATGAAGTAGAATTTGAGGAATAAGTACAAGGTAAATAAGAATAATAGGTAGAAACTGAAGTGGAAGAATAAGAAAAAGAAGAGGTTGATTTTCAAGGTAGTAAAGAAGAATAGTTTCCAGAAGAAGAAGATGAACAGGGAGATCTTAATGTTATCCGAGTTTCATATGAACAGTATCCAATTTGAAATCATGTAAAAGGAAATAGTTTTTTGGTTACCTCATCTAAAAGGTAAACACCTTAGAAGTCCTCTAAGAGAATAGAAAAATTAGTTTCATTAACTCCAAGATGAGATCATAAAAGGAAAGTTGTTTCAAGTTCTGAATCATCTTCATCTGTTTAACATGACTCTATTAGGCTATCTTTAAAAAAGTTTGTTAACACCATTCTGGTTCTTACAAATATAGATGTCTGGAGTCAAATGATGCAAGAAACTCTGAATCAAAAGAATGAATTGACCAATATTCTTATGGACATGGTGGTCAAGCAAGATGCATACTTTAGTAATCTTTTGATTGATTACAAAGATCAGAAGGTGACTTGTAAGAAAGTCTTTAACCACACCAAAACTATCAATGAAGAGGTAAGATAGTTTAGTGACTTCAAGGATTTAACAAATGGAGTTTTCAATACTTGTGAAACCAATCTCAACAAGGTCAAGACATTAATCTCTAAGAAATCTAATCAACTCAATTTCATTTCCTGGTGTGTAAGTAGTGAGAAGGAAGTCAGAGTCAAATTAGAGGGAAAGTTGGTGCTCAAGAAGAAAGGATCTTGTCGTTAGACAAGAATAATCACGATCATGAAATCTTGTTGAAGAAGTTCGAAGAAGATCATAAAGAAGTAAAGAAACTCAAATCCTTGATAAAGAAGATGTTGTTTGAGAAAAAGAAGAATTGATGATTTTTTTAACATTCTGATGGTCTATTGTAATCTAAACCTTATTTCCAAAATTACCTTAAGAATATTATTACATGTCTTTATTTTTTTATCGAATATATTCTTTCTTAACCTTATAGGTACATCTTATGATTCTCCGTTATTTTCCTCTTTTTGAAAATCCCAATTGGAGAGAATTTATTCGAAGGAAGAATTTAATGAAGACATCAAAAAAGGAGAATATATTAAGGGAGAGTATGGTAATAAAGGATAATTTCCAAGTAAGGGGGAGTTTTCTTTTAAGAATATATGTTTATCTAAGGGGGAGATATTTTCTTAAGAAAGAAAACCATATACTAATGATCCAGAATACAATCCTTGGGAAACATAACCTAAGGGGGGTTAGTCATATTCATCAGAAATCTCATTCGAAGGGGGAGATAAGTTTTTCATACTTGTTTATCTAAATCAATATATTATTCCTTATAAAAGTTGTTTGTGCTTTACAAAAATGGGTAGATTGTTGAGTCAATAAGGTTATCTTATTACTTCTCCATTTCTTATGGTTTTATGTTTTGAAAATCACAAACACTTTTTCTTAGGATCTTTTTTTTCTTAAGATTTGGAATTACCATTCCATTGTACTTAAAAATGTTTCATTACAATTTTCCATTCCATTATACTTATAGATTTATCATTACGATTTTCCATTCGGATTAGATTTACAGATTTTTCATATCGTCCTTATGATATCGATTCCAGTGTATAAGTGATACTATCTTTATGATACTGATTCTGGTGTATAATTGATGTCGTATTTATGATACCGAATCCAGGGTATAAGTGATTCCAATTTTATGATTCCGATTCTGGAACAAATGAGATACCGGTTTCTCAATTCGATTTACTCTTCCTTAAGAATCAGTTTTCTTGATAATTTTTTTCTTAAGAATCTTGTTTTCTTAAAAATGTTGGAGTTGTTTAATGTATCATTCCAATATTATCGGATTCCAAGTTTTCTTAAAAAAAATTCTATCTTTAACTTAATATCATTTATGTTACTTAAAATTATGTCATAGAATCTGTTACAAACTAACCGTTGTATGTTTGACACAACTTCAGGGCCCTCCAAAATTTAAGTAAAATATGATTGTTGGAGTAGAGCCAACTGTTGGAAAGATTCTCCTATAAATACAAGTCCATTTGAATGAGAAGAAGATAATATAGATATTGGATGAACATTACACATGTAAAAAAATGTGAAGTTATTTCTAGATAGAGAGGCTTTTTCAACTCTCAATGCTTCATGCGGATATCCTGAACAACTTTTTCTGGTGTAAAAAACTTGTTCAGACTTACCTTGTACAGACTCTGATCGTGTTGATCATGGGATTTTGGGTTTGGAAGACAAAGGTTCTGATTTCCTTCTAAATCAAGGTCTTGTGGGGGTAGCAAGATAGATACCGATCTTTATATTGTGGTCTTACCTGGGTTTGGGTAAGACAGAATTTCTTAAAAGTATAAATCAGGTAACCTTTATCCAAGGTTGTTGGATATCCTTCTCTTTGGGTTAAAATAACCTTGTTGTTGCTTGTTTTCTATTTCAAGTTGTTTATTCCCGCTGTAATCTTAACTTTGTTAAGCATAGAAAGTATAACTTTCTTATACTTTCTAATTCTTTTACTCTGATTATATTACAGATTCTATACGCTTTAAGGTAGAATCTTTCATTTAAGAAAAGGTTTGTTTTAGAGGTGTTGTGTATGTTCGTTTAACTTTGTTAAACTAAACTTTAAAGGTTTCAAAAGAATTTTTTAAAGTATACAATTCACCCCATATTGTATATTGAGAATCTGCATTCATCATTTCGATACTACAACTATAGGATTAAATGGGAACTCATGGAAAGTTGAGAATAGTATATCATCCTTAGATGGATGGCTATACAAAGTGGTCTAATCAGATTATGTAATATATAATTCATTCTATTTTCATGGAATTATGAGGTTAATGGGATTTTAATTTTTGGATGGTATAATTTTTTTATAATAATAGTTTCCATTTTTCAGACTAGGTTTCCAAACAATATTTCTCTTCCAATAGCTCGGAAAAGAATGAACTATTTGAAAAACTATCTAATAAAACCATGTGATGTAAATTGATTAATGAGATTTTTTTAGGCATAAAAATAATATAAATTTCATGATTTATCTTAAATTTTAGTAGGATATTGATCAAGGTGACTCCACTTATATATTTTTAAAATTCCTTTCCTCTCTATGTTTGATTTTAGTAGATATTTGGTAATTTGATCTTGATTTTCAAAGGTATGTGGGCATTCTTTGTCTTTATATATTGATCTTCTAGATATTCTCCTCTATCTTAAAAATAAATTTATTTAAGGGATTTTGATTCTATATCTGGGGTTTTTGACATGACCTAATTTTATTTCATAAATATCAATCATAGAATTGGAAATTTTTCTCCAGATCACCATGGATAATTGTGTATTATTTGGGAATCATTAAGGTAAGTTATATATCTCTCTCCCATTGTTGAAGAAATATTAAATTGGTGATTCCTATTTATTAATGCTTGATTTTGGATCCCCTCAAAATTACTAGGTCTCTCATTGCATATTGTATTGTTAAGTTCTTATGGGTGTTGTTATTTAGAGTGTTTCACGGTAGGTGGTTTCATAATTAGTCTTTATTCTTCAAAAATTCCTTTCTTGATCATTGAATTTGGTTTCTAAAGTGTTTGTAAAGAATAATTTATTTTAACATATTGGAAATGGATTTTTAAATGTCTTTCAAAGAAATGATAAATGTCTGAAAAAATGATTTGTCATTGGGAACTTTTATGAAAATTAATTTCACCATTCATGTCATTAAAGGAAATGATTTCAAAGAATGTTTTTTTTGTGATTTCAGAGATGGAATTCCCTTGTGTGACTCTATTTTTATAAAACATAATGTAACACACTAAATATATTATCCTGTAGTCTTTAGTTATTTTACTACATTGGCATAAGAAAAAAAGGGATCTTTTCCTGAAGGACTGAATATTTTAAAAGTATTTAGAGACTAGATACATACATGATTCTCACATTATATAAAAAAATATTAAATATAATATAATATTTTTAATGAGAAAACTATTATTTATTCATATAAATATATTATTTCATTTATAAATACCTTCTTTGTATTTTAGGGAAGTGAGAAAATAATAATGGGTGATCTCATATTCTCAATAAGGGAAAACGTAAAACAGAAGCTATCACAAAGAAAATAAAACATGAATAATATGGGAGAGATAAAAAATAATAAAATATACCAAATGATTAATACCATAAAAAAGGTTCTAAATACATGGATAATATAAAAACATTAAAAATCACATGGATAGTAATAACTAGTTTCATAAGTATTGAATGCATATTGTTAGATATTGTAATCTTATGATCGAGAACTTAAGCCAAAAAAATAAAAATAAATAGGTAAATTGTAATCCAAATACCCAAAATATTTTGTATTGGGAGTCCAAATGATACATCTAGGGTCTATAGTGGGCCCCACTAATCACTTTCTAATCCTAATGAATTAATAATATTAAAGTGGTGAAACATAATCAATGTAAACATTCGTGTTGGAATACTAGAATTTAAAATGTAAATAATTCCCCAATCAATGAAAATAATCATAATCCATACAAAGTAATATGTTTAATTTAACAAGAAGACTAAATTCCCTGAGAAACATAATATTCACAAAATAATGTTGACATATATTAATACACTTTAATTAGATTACATGGATATTTCTTGAGGTAAATACCCATTTTATTTTGAAATTACAGATTCATAATCTATAAATTTCCAAAATATTAAGGAAGACGTTTTATTTTAAGTAAATATTGTAAAATTTTAAATTATACTTCAAATTAATGAATAGTCATGATGGAGGGATATTTTTTTCATGTCGTATAAGTTAAAAACAATTCTTTCATACTTTTATAAAAATGGTCAAAAGTACTGCATTTGAAAAAAGATAAGAATATTCCTTTTAAAAAATTAAAACGTTAAACATGGTATAATTTTCATTAATAAATAATTTTATAATATTAAAAATATTATTTTATACATTCTAATTTAAATCGTTACATGGAATAGAATGATTCTTGATCGCGTAGAAAAACAAGGTCAGGATTCCTTTAAAACATTATTTCAGTATATTGAGTACTTAAAGAGAGGAAAATGAAAAGGAAAATTATAATTTAATAAAATAACCAATTAATAATAAAAAATATCTTGTTTAATATAGAAATATTAAATAATTCGCTCATTGGAGAGTTAAACATAAACACTCTCTAGTAATGATGAGATTGTGAAATAAATCATTTCCTCAAGTCTGACTTTCATTATAAATCCTCTTAGCCACCAATATAATTAGTTAAATTTATTATAATTTTATACAAGATCTATATTCATATGTATAATATCATATATGATCAAATTATAATATTTCAATACCAATTTTTAAACAGTTTTTTATTAAATTCATTATTTTTGAGTGTTGACTGTTTCATTTTTCATTTATGTTTGGGTTCAGTAGTATCTTTACTTGTACTTTTATCATTGTTACATCATGTTAAGAATGTTAATAATAATATAAATAAAAATATATATTTATTATGTTTATATATATAGAGTTATCGATAAATTTAAGAGGTAGAAAAATGAATTACACTATTCATGGAGACGATAAGTTGTACGTCCCCATGAACGTTGTTTTCACTCTTATGCAGATTGAATGAATGAAAGTTAAATAGTAATAAAAATTTAAAAATTAAATATTATATCATATATATATCATATATATTCATTAAATCAATCCTTATTACCTTCTATTTCAAAATAAAATAAAAAACGAATCACCACACTTCATGGAGGTGGAAGTCCACTTGTAAACACGAGAAAAGTTATCTTTTTCCAATATATTTGAAGGTAAGATTATATGTAATGACCCATACCCCAGGGCTCATGCTGTGAATACCCCAAGCCCGCCTTCCATAGGCCAAGGGTTGGCGACTAGCATAGAAGGCGTGATTCCTAAAACTAAGAAGGCATTGCCTTTATAACCTGTAACACACACAACCAAGCACACAATAAGATACGAACTCAAGTAAAATGAATAGTAAAAATAGTGAGTACAATAAGTAAAAAAGTTCCAGATTACAAACCCAACTGGAAAGTACAAGGAAAACTGGAAAGTACAAGACAGCTGATGGTACATGTAACTAGAACAGCTCATGTGATCACCCGCCAAGGATCCTACCTAAAGGGTAGGTACAGCTCTTGATCGGCCATATCTTTAGTATGCCTCATCTAGGTCCACCTACGAGCTACCTCTAGTCCCGATACCATCATCCTCAGTCAGCGATGTATGTCGTCTGCATCCAACACAACAAGGTACGAGCATAACCCGTGTAGGGGTGAGTATAACGATACTCAGTAGGCACCCTGAGAAACTCAAGGTCTCACAAAATTCTCCAAGTATAAACCAAAAAGTATGAAATCAACAGATAACCCTACTTAGGTATATTCCCATACATATACCTAAGTTATCAAGTAATCCATCTCAATCAAGAAGGAAAATAGAATTTCTGACTCATCTCACACCAGGTATATCTTTAGATACAGAAGTAGAGAAGATTAGATGTAACTACTAAATAATCTTACTCCATTAAGAGGATCTTCTATTAACTTGTAAAGAATCTATAGAAGATGACCCACACAGAATCACTGGGAGCTGACCCACACAGGATCACTAGGAGCTAACCCACACAGGATCGCTAGAATCTGACCCATAGAGGATCGTTGGAGCTGACCCACATAGGATCACTAAGAGTTGACCCACACAGGATCACTGGAGCTGACCCACACATGATCGCTAGGAGCTGACCCACACAGGATCGCTAGGAGATGACCTACACAGGATCGCTAGGAGCTGACCCACAAAGGATCGCTGAAGCTGACCCACACAGGATCGCTAGGAACTGAACCACACAGGATCACTAGGATCTGACTCGCACAGGATAGATAAGATCATTTTTCTCATCACAACCAGCTACTGGGTTTCTGCACTAGGCTTGCTCATCTCTAGGAGAGTCTTCTCCCCAAGACACTGTTCGATTATCCAACTACCATGATGTCCCACGAAGAATTATCTAAAAGGTTCTCCATGTCATAGGGGTCTCAATGCAACAGACGGTGCGTCAATCAGACGCTCAGTTTGTGAGTTATTAGCCTTTTAGTCTAGAGGGCCCGGTTGGATTCGTGGTCGATCCAACCCGATTGTTCCCTAAATTTATCCAAAAATCTAGTGGGGTATACCAAAGGGACCTTCTCGCTCCAGGTTTTCCAGCACCATTGACGGTTCATCAAATAGATGTCCGGTGCAAAAGTTATGGCCAAAGAAGCATAAATGAGTTGTAGTGGGTCCATGTCTGGTCTGACCCGGTTGGACTAACACTGCATGACCCAGCCTGCGCCGACCCTATCTGGGTTGACCTGGCATGTACTGGCAGGCCGCAACGGGCCACGGAGGGCCGCGGGTGGCTGTGAGGCCGCGGAGGGCCACAGGTGTCCGTGAGGCCACGGAGGGTGCCGCGAGGGCACGAGACCATAGAGCAACTCGGCCGGGGGTTTCCTCGAGGGTGTGAGGCAGCAAGGTGGCTTAGTTGGGGTGGTTTGGCCGGAAGGGCAGCAACGGCTCAGAAGATGGCTCAGCCCAGACGGCGGTGGTGGCTCGGACGACGGTGGCAGCTCGGATGGTGGCGGCGACTCGGTAGGTGAGGTCGCGAGCGGCGGATCGGCTATGGACGGTGGGTATGTCTTGGGTGGAGGATCTTCCATGGATGGAAGCGGCGGTCGGGCGGCGTCTAGGCCGTGGATGGTGGTGGCGGCTCAGCTGGGGACGGCGGTAGCGGCGAGACCACGGACGGCGAGGCGTCATATCTTCACTGGTGGCCGATTTAGCCGGCCTCTCTCTTCATTCATCGTCGTGGTGTAAGCCACTTTCTTCCATCGTGAAAATCAAAATAATGAAGAATGGTAGAGGGGTCGGTCCATGTTTGTTTGGCCCGCACCCTCCGCATTAGAGCGATAGCAAGCAGCTCAACAAAATTAGGGTTCAAGAATGACAAACTCATCAATTTAATGTGATTTCTGGATCAACTTGTTTTGGTTGATCCACATTCACCATGCTTTCCAAGAATGAGGAAATTAAATGAGAGAATTCATGAATTTAATAAAAAACCCTACCCTGTATTGTTTGTTGAAGTTGGTGTGAGAAGGAAGTACGGACGTAGATTCGTCCTAGATGAATACATCCCACATTGGAGGAAGTCGAAGATACCGACATTCGTTGTGCCCACCACATGCCTTCGATCCCAATCTCATTTGTTGGTTCTTCATAGTCGAAGGAATTCTTCTTCGGTGAGAGTGTTCTTCTTCGGAGAGAGCGTTCTTCGTTGGAGGATGGGATTCTCCACGATTCTCCAAAGAGTTCTATCTTTCTCCTTCTCCCACCAAAAGAAAGAGGTGCCAATATAATTTCACTTAAGAAGAAAATTATGTTGGCACACACACACACACACATGTTGGAAAAATTAATGCATGGTGTTGGCACAATTAAGGTAAAGGAAGCTCAAGAGGCTCCTACACATTAAATATGGAGTTGAGAGGTTTCTCCCTCATTAATAGGGGAGTTCAAGAGGTTTAAGCCTCGGGTGGTCCCCACCACCATAACCTCTCATGGGAGGTTAGGCTCGGGTGGTCCCCACCACCATAATTTCTCATGGGAGGTTAATTCAGGTGGTCCCCACCTATGAAACTTCCACATGAGAGTTTCAAAACAAAATAAAATAAAATGTTACACACTTTATTATATTTTATTCTTTTCATGAAAAAAAATTAACTTTCAACCTCGACCAACTTCCATAGAGGTGAAATTATTCTTAAGAAAATACTGGCACTGCAAGTTCAACGGTGCCCTCATATTTCAATTCCAAGAACCGGTTTAAAATTTAGAAAAACTCACTCGCACGTTTACTGAATGTAACCGAAATAAAGTTCAGAAATTCATTTCGGGTACTCTGGGCCTCGTAATCACGGGCCGTAAATTTTCAAGGACTTGTAAAATTCCCATTTTTTAAAAAAACATTACATGGAAATTCCGAGTCTTTACATTCTCCCCACCTTAGGGATTTACGTCCCCATAAGCCATAACTCATCACTAGGTAAACAAGTTGGGGTACTGAGAATGCATCTAAGCCTCCCGCTCCCTTGTCCTCTCCTGGAGGTTCCCGTGCTGTCAACGAATGTGCACTAGAGGTATCGACCGTCCATGAAGGACCCACTCCTGTCGATCCTCAATCTCTACTGGAACCTCCGTAAAAGGCGCCTTATCGTCGATGTACATATTACCATTGTCGATGATGTGAGAAGGGTCGTTCACGTATCTCCTCAGGTGGTATATGTGGAAGACTTCATGCACCCGGTGAAACTGAGGTGGAAGTGCTAAGCAGTAAGCCACTGCACCAACTCTACTGAGGACCTGAAAAGGTCCAATGATCTCGAAGATAACTTTTCGCCTCAGCCAAATCTCTGCAAACCTCGTTGAGGTGAGACTCGTATAAAGACGTGGTCTCCATCCTCGAACTCCAGAGGTCTCTATCTTTTATTATCATAAGACTTCTTCATGCTCTTTGTAGTGTCCATACACTCTTTGAGGATATTCACCTTCTCTGTGGTAGCTCGTACTATCTCTGGTCCCACTAGTGCTGACTCCCCTGGGTCAGTCCAGCACAAGGGTGAACTGCAAGGTCGCCCGTACAATGCCTCGAAAGTTGTTATCCCAAAGGTGGAGTGATATATGTTGTTGTATGCAAACTTAAAAAAGGAAAGTGATCCTCCTAGCTATGACCGAAGTTGAGGACAAAAGCACGCAGCATGTCCTCGAGGGTCTGAATGGTCCGATCAGTCTGACCATCTGTCTGAGGATGGAAGGCGGTGCTCAAATGGAGATACATCATAAAAGCCTCCTACAACCCCTTCCATAGCCGGGATGTAAAACGTGTATCACGATCGGAGATAATATTTGAGGTTACTCCATGTATCCACACAATCTCTTGCACATAGAGGTGTCCCATGCTCTCTACTGAACCCTGCTCTCTGGTCGGTAGGAAGTGGTCCGACTTGATGAGTCAGTCGACAATCACCCAGATAGAGTCATGACCTCTGGATGTATGTGGAAGTCCTATAACAAAGTCCATGGATATCCCATCCCACCTCCACTTTGGGACCTCCAAAGGTTGAACCAAGCCTGCTGGTACCTGATGCTTTGCCTTCACTTGCTGAAAAGTGAGGCACCGAGAGAAAAACTCTACAACTACTTTCTTCATTCCCGGCCACTAGTGCTATTGTGAGAGATCCTAGTACATCATCACCACACCTGGATATACCGCTAGAGGGGATGTGTGGAAGTCCCTCAACACTTCCTCATGATGTGACACTAGTACCATGCTACATCCTATGAAGAAGATGAAGTGCTCCCCAACTTCATAAAATCCATCAGTTGCCTATCATGTGGATATCTGAGCACCTCCCTGACTCGCTGAATAAGTGGGGGAGTGATTGTAAGAGACTGAAGGAAAACTACTCCATAACTATCTACAATGGATATCTGCAAAGTAGCCCTCTGCTCTATCTCCTTTCCTAGAAGCTATATACTAGACCTTCTGTTGAGTACATCTGCAACAACGTTTCCCTTCCTAGGATTATAGACTATAATGAAGTCATAGTCCTGGAGGAACTCAAGCCAACGTTGTTGTCTCAGGTTCAGGTCCTTCTAATAGAAGATATACCTGAGACTCTTGGGATCAGAATACACTCTAAAATTCTTGACCATCAAGTAATGTTGCCACAAATTCAAGGCAAAGACCACTACTATTAATTCCAGGTCATGGGTAGCGTAGTACTTCTCGTGTTGTCTCAGCCATCGAGAAACATATGTGATCACTGCTCGCTCCTACCTCGGGACATATCCGAGCCTGGTCTCTGATGTGTCGCAGTAGACTACATACCCTACACCCTCCTTTGGTAGTCTCAAGATGGTTTCCCAAGTCAGCCTCTACCTGAGCTCCTAAAAACTCTGCTGGCATCTCCCCGACCAAACGAAGGGTTTCCCCTTCTTCGTCAATGCTAGTAAAGGTGTCGCTACCCTGGAGATGTTGGGTACAAACTTTCGGTAGTACCTATCCAAAGTAGACGTCCCTATCACTTCATGGAGGTATTCTTGGAAACATCTTTTGAAAATATGTCCCCATGCTCTATCACTCTTGTTTAGAACTGAAAAATCAAAACTCCTATGCATGAGTTTATCTGGTGCTTCCCGGGTTTCCTTTTTTGCCGACTAAGGAAACCCCATTCTAATTTTGTAGGTAAACCAAAACCTTTTTTCCTAATATAATTAATCTGAGAAGGAACTGTGGATGTCCATTCCATACCCAAACTAACGTTTTAAGGCCTCAACGCTTCCACCAAGAGGTTCCAATCAAAACTCTCGCCTCAATGGTCAGATCACACCATCGGTGTATGTGGGAATATTGAGTCTCCTCCCAAAGGTATATCTAGATGTGAGGGTCAAGTCAATAGTTTAACTAGAAACTCTAGGTCTTGGACAAGATTCTTGGAAGGAAGGAATGATTGTTACCTATTTCTATTGATGTGTCAGCTAGTAGTAGACACAGACCATACCTCGAATCATTCCTAGAGCCCTTTGGTCTCACTCCTTGAGCGCATGCAGCTACTCTCTTACCCTATACTGTAGCTCCCTGAGCCTGGTGGGGTCCACAAAAAGGGGGTGGTTGTGACATGTTGAAATGTACACCACCTCATGTTTCTCTCCTAGCTCTGCTACCACGTCTTCTACCCTGAAGATTCATCTGTCCATGTCACATCCTCTTCCCGAAACATCTTACACGCCCAATTCTCTATGACTGGTGCCTGTTTCCTACTTTCCCACTACTAACATTCACTGGCTATATCTGCTCAACCAAATAACATTCAACCACAAAGGTTCTCTCTAGCACCCTAACATAAGTAGAAATGCATAGAGGAATAGTGTTGTCTCGGACATCCTTAAACACACTATGCACAAAATTCTGATCCCTAAAGAACTGATTATATCATATTCATCGAGAACCATGAATGATCAGTACGCCTTGATGAATACACAGCTAACAACATGTCATTCTGTCGAAGCTGTAGAAGCTCTAGAGAACTCTCATCCACCTCCTCAAGCCATTCCTTAACCGAATGTGATTCAGGATCACCTCAGAACCTTAGGGGTATCTGATGTTGAATCACACGTAAGGCACAAAGCCTATAAGTGTCCTCCACTAGTATCGTCAGTTGTAACTGTTGACCAATAGGTAGTGATATAGCTGACACACTAACCGAAGGTACTATCTCGGGTAATGGTCCACGTACTGAGGCCTCGTCACTAGGTGGACCATCCTCATGGTCGCTCACAGAAAAAGTCTAGTAGCTAAGATCACCATACGCTCTACTGGTGTCTCAACTAAGTGGAAAACTCTAGAAACTGCCTCCAGCTAGCCCTTAGCTGCGTGGGAATCATTATCACCTCGAAACCTTGGAGGCCTCTTCTCCTAGAACTCGTGAAATGTGATCAGTCAGTGTGCATCGTCCGCCAGTGCAGTTAGTGGTAACTTCTTCCCAGTGGGTGGTGGTGCTACTAGTACACCACCCGAAGGTGCCAACATAGTAAGAGGGCCCTACACCGGAGCCTCATCGCTCAGTGGCCGTCATCGTGTACTCTCTTGGGAATCCTAGATGGTTGTCTATGCAGCAGCATCCTGATAAGGAATAGTTGTTCCGTGGTCATTTATTTATACCTGGTGAGCTAACTCTAGGAAACATAAGAAAACTTTTCAAAACGCACACACAATCAGTGTTTTTATGCACTGAGTCAGAAATCAGATGTTAGGGTCCTGGTTTATGGATATGTCGGCCACCGCACCAACACTGGATTCCCTAAACTGATAACCACACTCACTACACTTATAGAATCCCGCCTTTTTTGTCACATAAACTTTCATAACATTATACAAAACTGAGGTTCTTTAAGTTTTAGTGTCTTGGAAACCAGGAACTTAATACATGAAACAAAAAAACATTCTTCTTAAACACTTGAAAGGATTATCCTTAAGTTCATCCTAGTTTCATTAATGCATCCCATAACCAGGGGACATACATCAAAAGAAAGGGTGAGCATAAGGCCCAGTAAGGGAAACAAGGGGAAACATTTAACATGTGAACTTGAGATACATCAACAATGTCATGAAAAAGAACTTTAAGGCATGAGAAAGAAATCATGAGGCATATCATAATAAAAATAAAATTTTCATAACTTTAAGATGTGGCTACATATTTTAACATAGAAAATCATGAACATATCACCAAGGTCCATCCCCAAGGATTCATTTGAAAATTACCAAGGTTATTCACCAAGATATCGTGAAAATTGTAATCTCTAGTGGTTACATCATTACCCAATGCATTGGAGCGCTATCAGGGCGCACCCTTAAATTTGTATTTATCATCATGTGATCCACATATTTTATCATCAATCGTTTCATAAAAAACCCACATAGCATAAAATATATGGGTTTCATTTCATAATCATAACGTTTTAAAAACTATTTTAAAGACATGATCTTTGTGTCACTTTAAAACCCAAAGAAAAAGAAGGTGGGTCTCATGTATGTAAATCCCAGAATTTAAAATAGAACAAATTGGTATATATTTGAATAACCCTATAGAAGAGAGAGATTTTATTATTCACTTAATAAAATAAAATAACTTTAGAAAACGAGATAGACATTTTGAGACGGGAATTCTGCAGCATAACGGCTATGTTACGAGGTTTTAGAAAACATTGAAAAGAGAGGGGACATAGGTCACCCACTCATAAATGATCCATAAAACAGTAGGGGAATAGAATATAAATAATTTAAGAACATGGTATTGAAATTTTAATGACATACCATTTGAAATGAAAAACATGGAAGGAAGACAAAAATTAGATTTCTCTTATGAAAATCCGGCAGCCTAACGGCGTCACTTAAACTTCAAAAAAATGAATTGACAAGATAAAAGAGGGTCTTTAATAATATGAAAATAAGAGTTAAGTATGATAGATATAGAGATCATACCCCAACATAATAAAAAGGAACTTGATAGACTTTACATGAAAATAGATCTTGAAAACGAGAAGGGTGAAAGAATCCCTTAAAAATTTGGAAGCCTAACAGCGCAACTTAAAACTTCAAAATACTGAATTGAAGAGGTCAAATAGGGTATCTAATCATATAAACATAAGAGTTAAGTATGATAGATATAGAGATAATACCCCAACATAATAAAAAGTAACTTGAAAGACTTGACATGAAAATAGATCTTGAAACCGAGAAGGGTGAAAGAATCCCTTGACAATTCGGCAGCCTAACGGCGCCACTTAAAACTTAAAAATACTGAATTGAAGAGATAAAATAGGGTCTCTCATCATATGAAAAAAAGAGTTCAGTATGATAGATATAGAGATCATACCCCAACAAAATAAAATGTAACTTGAAAGACTTGACATGAATGTAGAACTTGAAAAATGAGAAGAGAGAAAGAATTCGTTACAAATATTTCGGCAGCCTAACGGCGCCACCTAAAACTTCATAAAACGAAATAATGAGAGTAAAAGTGGATCTCTAATTATATGAACATGAAAAGGGAAGTAAGAGGAATATAAAAGAACATATTTTAACATAAGAACATGGAGCATAAAAGAAATGACATAAAAGAGATTACTTGAAAAGAAAGAGAGAGGTCGGATCCCTTACCTTAAAACGTAACTCTTAAAACTCAAAGGTTGGGACCTTGAGGGCTTGGGGGCACGTTGGGAGGACTCCTTGGGAGTTAATGAGACCAGAACTTCGTTGGGTAAGAGTGGGGAGTCGAATGGATGAGAGGATTGCTTGATATTTATAGGGAAAGTGAGGGGACAAGGCATTAATGGCCAAGGGACACCTTATTGGTGGTTTTGGAAAAACCATGGGCTTGCCCATGGTATTTTCCCATGGTATTGGTCACTTGGGACACCTCATACCTTATATTACTATTCACAAGTTGACCATATTGATTACATACTTAATACATCATTTAATGATGTCATTAAACACCCATAACTTAAAAACTGTATTTTCACTATTCATCAAAAATTCAACTTTCTAAGAAAATTCCCAAAATTTCACAGTAACCAAATATCAATGATCTGATTTCAAAAATGAACTCCACTTTATAAAAATAATTTTTTTAAATTTTTTTAATTTAATTTTTAAATAAATACACTATTCACCGAAAATTCATTTTTTCAGAAAAAACCCAAAAAATTACCTTAACATAATATCGATGCTCTGAGTTCAAAAATGAAATCCATTTTATAAAAATAATTTTCTAAATATTTTTAATTTAATTTTTAATTAAAAAACACTATTCACCCGAAAAAAATAATACTTGAATAATAAATTATGAAACCGTTATTTAACCGTTTTATTGAATCACATTACTTAATCAAGGTGCCTAGATTATTTTAATACTTTCTTTAAGTGAGATTACTAATCCATTTGGACACATTACTAATCCAAATCATAAAATCACTATTCATAATTTACTATTCATTAAAAATCAAGTTGATCTTATTAGACTCTAAATTTCGTACTGGACATAATTGTAGAAGACCATTTTTTGAAAATCATTACACATTTTTAATTATTTAAGTTTTACATAAACATTTTTAAAAAAAAAATCTTTCTCTAAAATTCACCAAAAATATGCGTACTATATTTATACAGACATTTAAAAATTCATAAACTTCATCATAAGAAAAAATCCCAATTTTTTATTTAAAACAAAGGATTACACAAGGCAGTTCTGGTATCCTTGCATAGCCCCTTATCACACCAGTATAGGACCTAAGTGTAAGGTGTGCTAAGGTGAGATAATCTGAGGGAGGCTCGACCAACATCGCACGAGTAGTAATTTCTATCAGTTTGAACTTCTTGCAAAGGTGATTCCATTCTAGCTTCACACGATGAATTTCGTCTTGGGTTTGGTCCAGAGCAAAGCCCAGTGGTGCTACCTCCTTCCCAAGTTCTGTTAGATGGGCTTCAATCGGTCCAAGACTACTGGGTGAGGCCATAAAATCTTCTTTCTATATTAATTAACCAAGATTACTTTTATTTAGAGACAATAATCGAAATGTTTAGTTTACAGCGGTCATATTGACCAATGGTCATATAACAGTCAAAACCCAATGGTCTCATTTTTATTATACTCATGTTATCAAATGAAACATTTTTGTTGAGTATAAAAATAAAATAAAATAAAACAACACACAAAATTAGGAAACAAGATTTATTCAAAATTTCTGGTCGTTACAATCTTCGCCCCTTAAGAAATTGCGTCCTCGCAATTTTTAAAATTGGGTTTTGAAATTTTATTGAAAGTCCCACATCGGAAAAGGGGTCAGTAAAACTACTACTTTGAAAGAAAGAAAGGGAAGTACAAAGGTCACCTGAGTTAACCCATACTAGGATTCCATGTAGGAAAATATGGATATGAAAGAAAAAACAAACGGTCAAGTTCCGAGGGAGAGTGTTAGAAAACATGATTTGTAGAAAGTTAACCATAAGAAAATCAAAAACTTAAGATGTGTGTAAACTGTCTTTGATTACCCAATAGGAAATGTAAACCAACAACGTTTTTTGTTTTATGTTCCTTTTCATTGTTTTTAGGAATCCATTTACTACATTGAATAAAAACATAAGGAAATATACCTACCTTCAAGAAGAGTTTCATCCTTTAATAAGTTTCTACCAAAACTAATCTTTTCTCAAAACGATGAGAATTCAAAACTACTTGGTCTCATCAAAGCACAAGAATCATCTTATATAGAATCACATAATCCACCAAAGATTAACTATCTATTTATTCTATCTTTAAACATTATCCCAAAAACCGAAAGGGTAAGATAAAACAACTCTTCCAAAATAAAGAACACCAGAGGAAGGGAAACTATTTTAAATCTCCAAAGTTCCACGGTACTACCCAAAGTTCATCATAGACCATTTCGTAAATAGTTGTCCTTAAAAATCCTCAAAATAAACCAAACTAAGATTGAATCCCAAATACAAGAAGGATTGGATAACATAGTCTTCCAAGGTAAACTTTATCATTCCTCTCCAAACAACATCAACCACTCCTAACATCTTATGACAAAAGTAACTAACCTAAACATATTTACCCCAAGATAGGCTAATCATTTCCATAAGTAACCTAAATTACTATAAGTCCGCCTTAAATTCATTGATTCTTCAAAATATAAGTCAACCTTTACTCCTCAAATAAAATACCGTAGTAATCTATTTACCTTAATCAAATAGGGTTCCCAAAATAGTGAATGTCTTCCAAAATAATAATCATCTTTTAATCCCCTAATCATATTTTTCATATTAATACAGCAATCGTCACATTTCCTATCACATTGGTTGTTGGTACATGTTCTTCCATTTCCTTCCATTAACTAAGAAAAGGAAGTACAATTCGGGGCTTAAATACTTAGCCAATAATCATGAAAAGGAACTTAAAGAATATAAGGATAACTTGTAGAAGAAAATTATACCCTAACTTGTGATCCCCTAGGTTCGAATCTAGGTTATCCATGATCATATATTCTTATGTGAATCTTTATTTTATTTTATCTTTGTTCCTTTAATAATGGTTCATACTAAACTTATGAATTTACCAAAGCATATCCCCCGGGAGTGTCGTAACCAAGAGTGCAGCAAGGCCCGTTGTCGTGTACCAGTTCCCATTCGAGTCTATCTCAAAGTGGTGTTTTCAGGTTTTACCCCTATGTACATCTGTTCCAGAGCCAGCTCTACCTGCTCGTATCCAGACAAGGATGTATTTTCTTGGCAACCCCTTACTCAATACTCACCAAAATACAAGGAAGATTTCCTATATTTAAACATTCATATAGGGTTCTTCCTAAAGTTTTCATATCCTAATTTCCACAAATAACTAAACAATCCTTTGATACCAAATATAGAATCCCGCCTTTTTTGTCACATAAACTTTAATTACATTATACAAAACTGAGGATCCTTAAGGTTTAGTGTCTTGGAAACCAGGAACTTAATACATGAAACAAAAAAACATTCTTCTTAAACACTTGAAAGGCTTATCCTTATGTTCATCCTAGGTTCATTACTACATCTCATAACCTGAGGACATACATCAAAAGAAAGGGTGAGCATAAGGCCCAGTAAGGGAAACAAGGGGAAACATTTCACATGTGAACTTGAGATACATCAACAATGTCATGAAAAAGAACTTTAAGGCATGAGAAAGAAATCACGAGGCATATCATAATAAAAATAACATTTTTCATAACTTTAAGATGTGGCTACATCATTTAACATAGACAATCATGAACATATCACCAAGGTCCATCCCCAAGGTGTCATTTAAAAATTACCAAGTTTATTCACCAAGATATCGTGAAAATTGTAATCTCTAGTGGTTACATCATTAACCAATCAATTGGAGCGCAATCAGGGCACACCCTTAAATTTTTCTTTATCATAATGTGATCCACATATTTTATCATTAATAATTTCATAAACAACCCACATATCATGAAAGAAATGGGTTTCATTTCATAATCATAACGTTTTAAAAACTGCTTTAAAGACATGATCTTTGTGTCACTTTAAAACCCAAAGAAAAGGAAGGTGGTTCTCATGTATGTAAATCCCAAAATTTAAAATAGAAAAAATTGGTATATATGTGAATACCCCTATAGAAGAGAGAAATTTGAGTATTCACTTAATAAAATAAAAGAACTTTAGAAAAAGAGAGAGACATTTTGAGATGGGAATTCTGCAGCATAACGGCTGTGTTACGAGGTTTTAGAAAACATTTAAAAGAGAGGGGACATAGGTCAACCACTCATAAATGATCCATAAAACAGTATGGGAACAGAATATAAATGATTTAAGAACATGGTAATGAAATTTTAATGACATACCATTTGAAATCAAAAACATGGAAGGAAGACAAAAATTAGATTTCTCTTATGAAAATCTGGCAGCCTAACGGCGTCACTTAAACTTCAACCAAAAATGAATTGACAAGATCAAATAGGGTCTCTCATAATATTAACATAAGAGTTAAGTATGATATATATATATAGATCCTAACCCAACATAATAAAAAGGAACTTTAAAGACTTGACATGAAAATAGATCTTGAAAATGAGAAGGGTGAAAGAATCACTTAAAAATTCGGCAGCCTAACAGCACCACTTAAAACATCAAAATACTGAATTGAAGAGGTCAAATAGGGTCTCTCATCATATAAACAGTTCAGTATGATAGATATAGAGATCATACCCCAACATAATGAAATGAAACTTGAAAGACTTGACATGAAAATAGATCTTGAAAACGAGAAGGGTGAAAGAATCCCTTAAAAATTCGGCAGCCTAACAGCGCCACTTAAAACTTCAAAATACTGAATTGAAGAGATAAAATAGGGTATCTCATCATATGAACAAAATATTTCAGTATGATAGATATAGAGATCATACCCCAACAAAATAAAAAGGAACTTGAAATACTTGACATGAAAGTAGAACATGAAAAATGAGAAGAGAGAAAGAATATGTTACAAACATTTCGGTAGCCCAACGGCGCCACTTAAAACTTCCTAAAAAGAAATAATGAGAGTAAGAGGGGATCTCTCATTATATGAACATGAAAAGGGCATTAAGAGGAATATAAAATAACATATTTTAACATAAGAACATGGAGCATAAAAGAAATGACATAAAAGAGATTACTTGAAAAGAAAGAGAGAGGTCGGATCCCTTACCTTAAAACGTAACTCTTAAAACTCAAAGGATGGGACCTTGAGGGCTTGGGGAACCTTGGAAGGACTCCTTGGGTGGTAATGAGACCAGAACATCGTTGGAGAAGAGTGGGGAGTCAAATGGATGAGAGGATTGCTTGGTATTTATAGGGAAAGTGAGGGGACAAGGCATTAATGGCCAAGGGACACCTCATTGGTGGTTTTGGAAAAACCATGGGCTTGCCCATGGTATTTGCCCATGGTATTGGCCACTTCGGACACCTCATACCTTATCTTACTATTCACAAGTCGACCATATTGATAACATACTTAATACATCATTTAATGATGTCATTAAACACCCGTAACTTAAAAACTGTATTTTGACTATTCATCAAAAATTCAACTTTCTCAGAAAATTCCCAAAATTTCATATTAACCAAATATCAATGCTCTAATTTCAAAAATGAACTCCTTTTTATAAAAATAATTTTTTTAAACATTTTTAATTTAATTTTTAAATAAATACACTATTCACTAAAAATTCATTTTTTCAGAAAAAACCCCAAAAATTACCTTAACATAATATTGATGCTCTAAGTTCAAAAATGAAATCCATTTTATAAAAATAATTTTCCAAATATTTTTAATTTAATTTTTAATTAAAAAACACTATTCACCCGAAAAAACTAATACTTGAATAATAATTTATGAAACCGTTATTTAACCGTTTTATTGAATCACATTACTTAATCAAGGTGCCTAGATTATTTTAATACTTTCTTTAAGTGAGATTACTAATCCATTTGGACACATTACTAATCCAAATCATAAAATCACTATTCATAATTTACTATTCATTAAAAATCAAGTTGATCTTATTAGACTCTAAATTTCGTACTGGACATAATTGTAGAAGACCATTTTTTGAAAATCATTACACATTTTTAATTATTTAAGTTTTACATAAACATTTTTAAAAAAAAATCTTTCTCTAAAATTCACCAAAAATATGCGTACTATATTTATACAGACATTTAAAAATTCATAAACTTCATCATAAGAAAAAATCACAATTTTTTATTTAAAACAAAGGATTACACAAGGCAGTTCTGGTATCCTTACATAGCCCCTTATCACACCAGTATAGGACCTAAGTGTAAGGTGTGCTAAGGTGAGATAATCCGAGGGAGGCTCGGCCAACATCGCACGAGTAGTAATTTCTATCAGTTTGAACTTCTCACAAAGGAGATTCCCTTCTAGCTTCACACAATGAAGTTCGGCTTGGGTTTGTTCCAGACCAAATCCCAGGGGTGCTACCTCCTTCCCAAGTTCTGTTAGATGGGCTTCGATCGGTCCAAGACTACTGGGTGAGGCCATCGAATCTTCTTTCTATATTAATTAACCAAGATTACTTGTATTTAGAGACAATAATTGAAATGTTTAGTTTACAGCGGTCATATTGACCAATGGTCATATAACAATCAAAACCCAACGGTATCATTTTAATTATACTCATGTTATCAAATGAAACATTTTTGTTGAGTATAAAAATAAAATAAAATAAAACAACACACAAAATTAAGAAACAAGATTTATTCAAAATTTCAGGTCGTTACAACACTTAACACTATTGATGTTAAAAAGAAATTTTAGAGTGTTATGTTCTGCAGTAGAACCTCCCTCTGATACCAATTTGTCATGACCCTTCCCCCGAGGCTCGTGTCGTGACTACCCCAAGCCCACCTTCAATAGGCCAGGGGCTGCCGACTTGCACTAAAGGCTTAATCCCTAAAACTAGGAAGGCATTTCCTTTATAACCTGTAACACACACAATCAAGCACACAACAAGATACGAACTCAAGTAAATTGAATAGTAAACATAGTGAGTATAGTAAGTAAAAAGGGGCCATAATACAATCTCAACTGGAAAGTACAAGGAAAACTGGAAAGTAAAAGATAGCTGAAATTACAAGTAACTGGAACAACTCCTGTGATCACCCGCCAAGGATCCTACCTGAAGGGTAGGTACACCTCTCGATCAATCATATCTGTAGTACGCCTCTTCTAGGTCCACCTTTGAGCAACCTCCAGCCCTGGTACCCTCATCCTCAGCCAGCGATGTCTGTCGTCTACATCTAACAAAACAAGGTGTGGGAATAACCCGTGAAGGGGTGAGTATAACGATACTCAGTAGGGACCCTGAGACCCTCAAGGTCCCACAAAATCCACCAAGTATAAACCACAAAGTATGAAATCAAATGATAACCCTAATTAGGTATATTCCCATACATATACCTAAGTTATCAAGAAATCCATCTCAATCATGAAGGAACACATAGGTTCTGACTCAGCTCATTCCAGGTATATCTTTAGGTACAGGAGTAGAGATTATTAGATGTAACTACTAAATAATATTACTCCGTTAAGAGACTCTATTGCTAACCTGTATAGAATCGCTAGGAGTTGACCTGTACAGGATCCCTAGGAGTTGACCCACACAGGATAGCTCAGAGATGACTCACACAGGACTGCTAGGAACTGACCCACACAGGATCGTTGGAGCTGAACCACATAGGAACTCTAGGAGATGACCCACACAGGATCACTGGAGTTGACCCATATAAGATCTCTAGGAGCTGACCCACACAGGATCGCTAGGAGATGACCCACACAGGATCGTTGGAGCTGACCCACACAGGATCTCTAGGAGCTGACCCACACAGGATCCCTAGGAGCTGACCCGCACAGGATAGCTAGGAGCACTCTTCTCATCACATCCAGTTACTAGGTTTCTACACTAGGCTTGCTCATCTTTGGGAGAGTCTACTCCCCAAGACACTAGTGGATTCTCCAATTTCCATGATGTCCCATAAATAAGTATCTCAAATTTTTGCCATTTCATAGGGGTCCCAACTCAATAGACGGTGCGTCAATTGGACGCTCGGTCTATGAGTTATTAGCCTTTTAGTCTTGAGGTCTTGGTTGGATTCATGCTCAATCGAACCCAATAATTCCACAACTTTATCCAAAACTCTAGTGGGGTATACAAAAGGGACCCTATCACTCTAGGGCTTCCAGCGCTATTGGCGGTTCGTCAAACGGGTGTCTGGTGCCAAAGTTATGGCCAAAAGAGCATAAATGGGTCATAGTGGGTCCGGGTCCAATCCGACTGGATCGGACCGACCCAGCATGAACCCACCTGGGATGACCAGATCTGGGCTGACCTAGAATTACCCGCTAGGTCTGGCCCGGCCTAGTAGGCAGTGAGGGGCCGCGGAGGGCTTTGGGTGGCCATGAGGCCGTGGAAGGTGTCGCAAGGGTGCGAGACTGCGGAGCAGCTCGACTGGGGGTTACCGCAAGGGCGAGAGGCCGCGGGGCAGCTCGGCCAGGGCAGTTTGGCCAGAAGGGAGGCGGTAGCTCAGGTGGTGGCTTGGCCTAGACGGTGGCAGTAGCTCGGACGGCAGTGGTGGCTCGGACGACGGCGACGACTTGGGTGGTGGCTCAGGTGCGGATGGTGGTGGCAACTCGGGCGGCACCTCAGCCATGGATGGTGGTGGTGGCTCGGGCGGCAGCTCGGCCGTGGATGACGGCGCCAGCTCAGGTGGCAGCTTGGCCGGGGACGGCGGCAGTGGCTCGGGCGGTGAGGTCAAGGATGGTAGGTCTTTGTGCCTTTGCTAGCGGTCGGTTTATCCGGCCTCTCTCTTTGTTCATCATTGTGGTTTAATCCACTTTCTTCCATCACGAAGAACAAAATAAGGAAGAACGACAGAGGGGGTCGGGCCGTGTTGGTTTGGCCCACACCATCAGCATTAGATGGATAGCAAGTGGCTCAAAAAAATTAGGAGTCAAGAATGAAAAACTCTTCAATTTAATATGATTCATGGATCAACTCGTTTTGGTTGATCCACATTCTTCATGCTTTCCAAGAAGGCGGAAACTAAACGATAGAATTCAAGAATTTAATAAAAAAACCCTACCTTGGATTTTTTGTTGACATTGTTGTGAGAAGGAAGTTCGGGCGTAGATTCATCGTAGATGAAGACATCACATGTTGGAGGAAGTCGAAAATATCAGCGTTCATCATGCCCGCCACACGCCCCGGATCCCGGGCTTGTTCATTGTTTCTTCGTAGTCGAATGCGTTCTTCATCGGCGAGAGCGTTCATCGTCAGTGAGAGCGTTCTTTGTTGGATTATGGGATTCTCCATGATTCTCCAAAGAGTTCTCTCCTTCTCCCTTTCCCACCAAAAGAAAGAGGTTCTAATATAATTTAACTTAAGAAGAAAATTATGATGGTACACACACACACACACATGTTGGAAAAATTAATGCATAGTGTTGGAACAATTATTGTGGAGGAAGCTCAAGAGGATCCTCCACATTAAAGAGGTATTTGAGTGGTTTATCCCTCATTAAGAGAGGATTTCAAGAGGTTTAAGCCTTGGGTGTTCTACACCACCATAACCTATCATGGGAGGTTATGCTCGGGTGGTCCCCACCACCATAACTTCTCATGTGAGGTTAATTCAGGTGGTCCCCACCTGTGAAATTTCCATATGGGAGTTTCAAAACAAAATAAAATAAAATGTTACACACTTTATTTTATTTTATTCTTTTCACAAAAAAAAACCAAAAATTAACATTCACCCACGACCAACTGCCATCGAGGTGAAAGTCTTCTTAAGTAAATACTGGTGCTGCGAGTTCAACGGTGCCATCAGATTTCAATTCCGAGAATCTATTTAAAAGTTAGAAAAACCCACTCACACATTTATTGAACGTACCTAAAATAAATTTCAGAAACTCATTCCGGCCAATCCGGGCCTCGGAATCACGCGCCGTAAATTTTTGAGGACTCATAAAATTCCCATTTATTTAACAAAATTACATGGAAATTCCGGGTCTTTATATTATAGATGTGATATTTTAATTCAAAATATATAATTATTTTATATATATCATACATATATATTTACACATATTAAATCCATCATTATATCTAGTCATGAGAGGTGGTGATTGAAAATGAATTACATTGGTTTGCGAGGTGGTAGTCTGTAGTACACATGATTGATGGTTTCATTTCCCATTTGATTAAACAGGATATTGATAAATATTATGACATAAATAAAATATAATCAAATTATATTGTATAAAATATTTTTATTAAATTTTATTTATTAATACATAATTTATAGTGGTAAAATATATAGTAAAAAGAATGAGCTTGGTGAAGACGATTACCATCGCTTAGAAGGCCATCCTTTTGATCTCTTATTAAGAACCCCAGGGTTAGTATATTGGGAAACTAATAGCTATATAATGTGTATAAGGATGTTTTTTATATATATTTTCATGGTTTTTTGGAGCTAAATTTCTCATTCAGTGTGAAGTAGTGGGGGGAGGAGGTTCCCATTTATAATTGAGGTGAGAGGCACACTTGTAATTTTTCAATGTTTTCAAATAATCACAAGGCAATTTCATAGAAAATGGAACCAAGATGGATAAAATTCAAAGTTTATAAGGTTAGGGTAAAAATAAAATCAACCAATTGGTTTTTATAAATGTTTTATGAAATTCTAACCCTTTTCCCAATAGGTTAATCCCCAATAAACCTGTTTTAAGCTTAATAGTGAAAATTAATTTTTCACTATTTTTACTTTTCATTATTACCAAAACTTTAGTTGAAATTATTAGATAATATTAGTTATTTATATTCCAAATAGTTAAAACATTTAATCAAAATAAATTCATCTAATTTTCAAAATATATTTTAAAAATAAACCAACAAGTCGTGTTGAAACTGGTTTTTCAAAAAAATGTATTTTTCAAGCATAATATAATCTAACATCAACTATATGACTAATAATTTTCATTATATGTATTTACATTAATATTTTTATATTTATAATATATAAATTTTATTTAAATCATTCATCATTAAATATTATTTAAATTAATTAAAATAGAAATACATTGTACATTTAAAAATAGTTTTTTAAAAATATACATTTTTCCTCTAAATGATCTTATATTTATTTCTACAAAATTGATGGTAAATACATTGTTATTTATACATATTATAAAACATTAATATAAATTAAATTAGGTTTAGTTATATAATAAACATTCTATTATTCATATAATCTTGTTTTTAATATAAAATTTTATAAACTCATTCTAGGATTATTTTCACCAAGTTCAAAATTGATATATATCCCATTAAATTAGAATTTTGTGTCATGAAATATTAAAATTTTCATTATATTATAGTTTTATAAAAATATAATTTTAACTTACTATAATTTAATATCATTAGTCACATTCTTCCCTCCTATAAAAATTGAAACCTTGAATTTTAATGGATATTAAATTCTAAAAAAGTGAGGGTGGTTCTTCTTCATAACATCCTATGGTTCCCACATTGATTAATCCATTATATTATTACTCCAAATTTCTTTTACCACGCAATTAATATGATCATTTAATACTTACTGTCTAATGTCAATAACATGGATAGCCACTTCATAGTATGACGGATCAGGTTCCATTCCTATTTCTTCATAGGTGAAGTCTAATGTTGGGTCTGGCATGTACTTCCTCAAAAATGAGATATCGAACACAGCAAGTAATTTAGATAGGATTGGTGTAATTTATAATCGGTAATACATATCTCCAATTATTTCTATAATTTAAAAAGGATTGATGTACCTAGGGATTAGTTTCACCATCTTATGGAACCTTATAACACCCTTCCATGCAGATGTATTCAAGAAAACATGATCTCCCACTTTAAATTTAAAATATTTCCTCTTTTTATGAGCATAACTATTTTTCCTACTTTGGGATACTTTAATATGAGTCAAAATAGTTTTACCTTTTTTATTCTCAACTCATCAATTTTTTAGAATACAAGTTTCATTTCACCAACTTCATCCTAAAAGGTGGGAGTACTGCATCTCATTTCATATAACTCTTTATATGACACTATTTGAATATTTTAATGGAATCTATTATTCTAGGAAAACCCTAATAAAGATAAATAATAATCCCAAATACCTTAAAAATTAGGTTATCATGATCTCACTATCTCTTTTAATGTTTGAATACTTTTTTATGATTGTCTATTAGTCTGAGGACAATATGTAGTGTTAAAATGACGCTTGGTATAGAGAGCCTTCTAGAGAATTTTCTAGAATTTTGATATAAAATATGGAACATAATCATACACAATTGAAATGGGTGTTCTATTAAGTACTATAACATTAGTAATATAGAGTCATGAAAGGCACTCCAGAGGTAAATCTTCTCTTATATAGAGGAAATTTACAAATTTTATAAGGTGCTTAACAATAACCCATATTGCATCATTTTTTCTAGGAGTCTTTTTTAACCCAATGAAAAATTCTATAGTAATTTCATCCCATTTACATATATAAATAGGTATTGGTTGCATGAATCTTCTATGATTCTCTCTGTTATCCTTCAACTATTTAAAAACCAAGAATCTTCAAACATAATCAATAATTTCTCACTTCATGTTTTCCCACCCAAAACGTTCCTTCAAATACCTATACATATTTGTGATACTATGGTGTATCAAGATATCAGATTTATGAGAATAATATAATAATTCCATTTTCAACTCAGGTATAGATGGAACACGTAACCACTTTCCAAGTTTCAGAATCCACCTTCATATATGAAGTATCCCAATTTCCCATCATTCACGACATTAATTTTCTTCTAAAAATTAATAACATTAGGCTAATAACTTTTTATCTTTTCCAATAAATATCTATTGGTAAGAATTTGAAAAATTAGTAATGTTTCCCCATCCTTAATAATTCCAACACCCATATTTACTATATCCATAAACATAGGATCTCAATGAATCCCAATTTTGGTCAGAAATCCATGATCATTCCTAGTCGGTGAATCCAATATTTTATATTCCTCTCCATAATAGTAATTTATTGAGAAATAATAATCCTTAAGCGTCTTAATTCATAATCTTTGCCTCTTTTGATATCTCTATGTAAAAATATGTATCTCAAAATCCTATGATCTATGTGTATCTCATGTTTTTCTCCAAATAAATAATGATTCTATATCTTAATAGAATATATTAATCTAAAAACTCAATATCATGAGTTTTATAGTTATATTTATGAGTATTTAACTAACTTGATACATATTCAATAACTTTATCATATAGTATAATGAAACAATTGAGTCCCTTATTTGATGAATCACTATATATCACAAATTCTTCAATTCCTAATAGTAGATTCAAAACCAAAGCACTGAACAATATCCTCTTAAATTCTTCAAAAATCTATTCACATTTCATTTTCCATACAAAATTAACCCCTTTATGTGTAATCATAGTTAATCGGTTAGCCAATTGGAAAAAAATTGAACAAATCACTAAAAGCAACCTGAAAACCAATAAAACTACATAACTTGGTTATGTTCATTGATATAGGTCGTTGTTTGATTGTCTTTGTATTCCTAGGATCAACTGAGATTACATCCTTGGAGACAATATGTCTAAGAAAATAAACTTTCTTAATCCATAATTCACACTTACTAAATTTTCAATATAACTCTTTTCTTATCATAATCTCAATAATTATCTACAAGTGATTCTCATAGTCCTTGTAGATTTTAGAATACAGTGAGATGTCCTCAATAAATATCATAAAAAATCATCAATATATCCCTTGAATACTCATCTCATTAGGTCTATAAAAATAGAGGGTGAATTAGACAATTAAAATAGCATTATAGTAAACTCATAATGTCCATAACTCATTTGGAATATTGTATTCAAAATATATTCCTTATTTACTCCAAATTTATGATTCCCAAAATTATGATTAATCATTAAAAAAATGTTCATCTCCCTAAATTTTATCGAATAATTCATTAATTCAAGGAAGAGTATTATTGTTATTTATCATAATTGCATTGATTTCTATATCATAAATTCATTGCCTCATTGATCTATATTTCTTCTTAATTAAAGGAACATGGGATCCCTAAAGTGAAACTCTAAGGTAAATAAATCCATTATTACACAACTCAGCGAGTAGTTTCTTCCATTACACTTATTTTATAGTGGTCATTCTATAGGGAGAATTAGGAATATATCTTGAATTGGGGATTAAATGAATAGAAAACTAAACTTCATGGTATGGTGGATGTTTATTTAATTCCTTATGAAATACATCAATTAATTCTTATAAAATAGGTACATCCGAGATTTTAATAATACCTTTTACATTAATAGATTGTTTCTACTCTTCTTACCCAAAAATCTCACTCAAAAGAGCTAGTGTGGGTGGATTTTGACATGAATCAGATGATGGAGTCTCCCCTATAATGATAAAGAGTTCCACGTCTTCATCGTGAATCATAATTTCCTTCTCTTTGCAACAATTTTTTTGCATCATATTTTAAAATATATTGAATACCAAAGATTATATCAAAATAAACCATAGGTATAATAATAAAGTCATAAAATAGGGCACATTATGTATTATAATGGGAAGTGACTAAAACATTCTTATAATAGTGAGACACACACTTGGAGTCTTGACTGATAACTCCCTTATTATGGTGCTAAGGAAATATCTAATTTTCTTGCAACACATGGAATATGTAAAATAGTGTGATGATACATAATTAAATAAATAATTGGATAAATTTGAGGCTATGATTAAAGTACCTACCACCACATCTTTAGGAAATTAAACCTTGATTATTTTGATCACATAAGATTGTCCTTGCTCCCTTAGCCTTTTCTGAGGCAAATACCCTTGATGCCTGGGAAAGTCATTTTCATAGTTCCCCATAACCATACATCTAAATCATTAAACATTGGAATTTAATTTTTTACCCTTTAAATCAAGATCATGATAGAATTTCTCTTCAAACTTAAAGAAAACTCCCTTTCCCAACAAATATATTCCATGGTGTTTCTTTCAGTATTTATTAAACGTTATAAATTTCAACCATCCCTTCTATCCTTTTTCCATATTTCCTTTTCCAAAGTGATCGGCCACCCTATTATTATATGGGTTTCCTTTAAATTCATATGAATTGTATAATTATTAATCTATCTTGAAACACATGATATTTTTTCTTCGTATGATGAGAAGGAGTGGGAGACTAGTTCCCTTAAAAATATTATCTTAAGCACATCAAGGAAATATACAATATTACTCTTGGGATTATGTATATAGTTCACAGAATTCCTTTCTATCCTTGTAAAGTATGATTCATGCTTAGAAACATTTTCATATACCTTTTGTCTTAGTTGTATGAATTGTCTCACTATATCAATTGGTTCCTCATTAGGAAAATATTTTTCTAAGAAAGGTACCTTAAAATCCTTCCACTCCATGTTTTATATTTCTTCCTCATACTTTGTTTTTTTAATTAATGGTCACCATTGATCTATATATCCCATGAGATGATAAATTGTGATAGAAACATTTTCTCGTACATTAATTCCCAATTCAAGAATATCTTCTCCCACTACTAAAAAATAGGCCTTTCACAGTGCTAAAAATTGACTTTATTAGTGCTAAAGAAGTGATGACTATCAAAGAGAGATTATAAGCCCTTGGATTTTAGCAACACTACAAAAAGCACTGTTAAAGGATAATGTTTATCAGAACTTTTATTTAGAATCGATAAAGGGGACCTTTATTAATTCTTCTAGAAGAAATGATAAAGGGTAATACTATAGTGCACTTCCTCAATACATTGTAGCTACAGTGTAGTGTGTAGTAACAGCACACTGTAGCACTACAAACACCATCATAAATTATAAAAAATGACCACTAATAAAAAAAATTAATAGAAATAAAATTTACAAAAAAAATATCAGAAATAAAAAATATATTATAAAAATTTAAAACATTGGTTTATGAAATTACATAAGTACAAATTATTACATACGTTCAAAAAATCAATGTACCTTTATCTTTTGATTCAGGCCCCGACTCATGTTATACCAAAACAAACCACCCCTGCTTGGGAAAAATAACACACCAGTACAATAAAAAAATTCTTATATTTTGTTGTAATATAATGAAATCAATTAACATAATTTTTTGACTTTAGACTAAACTTCGAGTCATACTAGGACAATCTGTATCAGATTGAGTTGTAGTTGATTCTTTCACATTATGTTATTTCTTATTTTTTTCACGAATTATCTCTCTGAAAATTAATTGAATAAGTATAAGATAAAACTGATAAGAAAATTAATTAAGTAATATAAGATAAAATGATGAGAAAATAATTGAGGCTCGTTCGCTCAGTTTTGGTGATGTGATGTGTGTTACAAACTAAAATGACACGTATATATTGTAAAGATGCACTTTGAGTCATAATGATCAAACCATGTGTCGGGCTAAGGTGAATATGATTCCTACACATCCCAAATGACTTATTGATAATTTTTCTAAAGTATCAAAAGAATAAAAATATGTTTTCTCTATTGAGAATGTTATTTCTCTTTTTTACTAAAATATCATTTTAAATTGTAAATTCACACTTTCAGTCATACCAATCACATCGTGTATCAGTTTGACATGAAAATCATTCCAACATGTAAAAAAAGACATATGAATCATTTTCCTAAATTATAAAGACAATCTGAGTGTGTTTTCTTGGTTTTTAATGAGTGATGCATTTTGAACTGAAATGTCAATATTAAACTGATAATGAACACTTTGAGCCACACCGGACACACAGTGCTTCGGATTGAGATTTTTCTAATTCCTACATATCACAAATGACTTACAGATCATTTTATTATGTATCAAGACAATATTAAAGTTTTAACGTAGTTTTGAATATTTTATATATCTATTTACATAAATTAATGTCAATTTTAAATAGAATAATGAACTTAGAGTCATACCAGTCACACAATGAATCTTATTGAGGTGAATCTTATTCTTAAAAATCCAAAATGACTTATGGATAATTTTACTAAAGTAAAAAAATAATCCTAATCCATTTTTCCAATTTTGAGTATGTTTTTTTTCTTTTTTACTAAAATTAATGTCAAATTTAAATAAAAAAGATACACTTGGAGTCATACCAGTCACACTGTGTGCCAGATTGTGGTGTTGCTAATTCTTACACACCCCAAATGACTTATGAAACACTTTAATAAATAATAAAAACAATCAAAATTTTTTTTATCAATATTGAGTATGTTAGTTGTCTTTTTTACTAATGTTAATGTCAATTTTAAATAAAAGGACACACTTGGAGACATATTAGACACACTGTGTGTTGGATAGAGGTTTAAATGGTTCTTACATATCGCAAATGACATATGGATAGTTTTATTAAAGTGACAAAACATTACAAATGTGTTTTCTCATTCTTTATTATGTCACTTATATTTTTTTACTAAAATGTAATTTCAAATTAGAAATATGTACTTTTAGTCATACTGTTCACATCATGTATCGGTTTTACATGAGACTAATTTCTACACATAAAAAATGATTTATGGATCATTTTTATGAATTATTAAGAAAATTTGAGTTTTTTTCTAAGTTTTTAATTAGTGAAACATTTTGAACTAAAATTTTAATATTAAGATGATAATGGACACTTTGAGTCATACTGGGAACACCTTGCATTGGATTCAGGTGAGACAGATTCCCACACATCAAAAATGACTTATGTATCATTTTCCTATAAGATCAGAATATTTTTAATGTGTTTTATTGATTTTTGAGTATGTTGATTGTTGTTTTTACTAAAATTAATGTCAATTTTAAATAAAAATATGCACATGGATTCATATTAGTCAAACCATGCATAATATTGAGGTGAAGATAACTCCTACATGTCCCAAATGACATAGGGATCATGTGAATAAATTATCAAAACAATCCAAATGTGTTTTATTTGTTTTTAGTATGTCACTTATCTACTTTTCCAAAATGTCATTTTAAACTAGAAACACACACATTGAGTCATACTGATCACATCATGTATCGGTTTGATGTGAGACTGATTTCTAAACTTAGAAATGAATTATAAATTTTTTTCAATAATTATCAAGACAATTAGGGCACATTTTCTTGGTTTTCAATGAGTGACATTTTGAACTAAAATATCAATTTTAAACTGATAACTCACACTTTGAGTCACACCTGTAACATTAAGAATTATAGTGAGGTGAGGATAATTCATAAATGTCAAAAATGGCATATGGATTATTTTTCTAAATAATAAAAATAATCTGAATGTGTTTTCTTAGTTTTGAGCTTGTCATTAGTATTTGTTTTACTAAAATTATTGTCAAATTTGAATAACAATATGCACTTCGAGACGTAACGATCACACCATCCATTAGATTGAGATATGGATAATTATAAAAATCCCAAATGACATATGTATCATTTTCATAAATTATCAAAATAATATGAATGTGTTTTCTCAGTTTTGAGTATGTCACTTTTCTTTCTTACTGAAATGTCATTTTAAACTGGAAACACAAACTCTGAGTCATACTGATCACATCATGTATCATTTTGATGTGAGGGTAATTTATGTATTTTACAAATGAATTATGAATCATTTTACTAAATTATCAAGATAATATAAGAAATTTTACTCCGTATTTAGTGAGTGATACATTTTTAACTAAAATGTCAAACTTAAATAGATAATGAACACATTGAGTTATAATGGGAACACCATGAATTGGATTGAGGTTAGACTGATTTATAAACATCAAAAATGAATTATGGTTCATTTTTATAAATTATCAAAACAATAATTATTCATTTTCTAAATTTTGAGTATGTCAGTTGTCTTTTGTACTAAATTTAATTTCAATTTCAATTAAAAAGACGAATTTGGAGTCATATTGGTCACACCATACATAAGATTAAGGTACGAATTGTTCCTACACATAATAAATGACATATATTTTTTTCAAAATGTACAAAAACAATCTGAATTTTTTTTCTTGGTTTTGAGTATTTGACTCCTCTTTTATACTAAAAAGTCATTTTAAACTGGAAACATGAAATTTGAGTCATAACAGTCACATCATTTATAATATTTATATGAGACTAGTTCTTACACATCTCAAATGGTTTATGAATTTTTTTTCTAAATTATTAAGATAATTCGAATGTATTTGAATTATTTTCATGGAGTGACACATTTTGAACTAAAATGACAATTTTAAAATGATAACAGATACTTTGAGTCATACCAGGGACAACATGCATCAAATTGAGGTGAGGCTGATTCATACAAATAGAAAATGACTTATAGATCATTTTCTAAAGTATCAAAACAATTTTAATGTGTTTTATTGGTTTTGATTTTGTTAGTTATCTTTTTTACTAAAATTAGTGTCAATTTTAAATAAAAAGACTCACTTTGAGTCATACCGGTCACATTGTGCATTAGATTGAGGTTAAAATAGTTTATATAAGTTCCAAATGACTTAAGAATCATTTTAATAATTTATCAAGACAATATGAATTCATTTTCTCAATTTTGAGTACGTAACTTGTCTTTTTTACTAAAAGGTCATTTTTAACTGGAAACAGAAACTTTGAGTCATACTGGAAACATCATGTATTGGTTTAACATGATACGACTTCATACATATCAAAAATAAAATTTTAATCAGTGTCCAAAATTATCAATACAATCAAAGTGTTTTTTCTCAGCTTTTAGTGAGTAACACATTTCAGAAAAAATGTCAATTTTAAATATATAATGGACACTTTGAGTTATATCTGGCACACTATCCATTGGATTGATGTGTCGATGATTTATATATGTCACAAATGAATTATGGATAATTTTAATTAATTATCAAAATAATATTAATGTGTTTTCTAAGTTTTTATTATTTCAATTGTCTTTTTTAGTAAAATGTCATTTTAAACTGGAAACACACACTTTGACTCATATCAGTCACATCATGTATATGTTTAACATGAGTATGATTCCTATGTATTATAAATGACTTATGAATCATTATCCTATATTATAAAGATAATATAACCACATTTTATTGTTTTTCAATGACTGGCACATTTTCAACTAAAATTTTGATTTCAAACTGATAACCGGCACTTTAAGTTATATTAGGCACACTATGAATTGTATTGAGGTATGAATGATTCCTAAATATCACAAATGACTTATGGACCGTTTTCTTAAATTATCAAAACAATCTGAAATCATTTTCTTAGTTTTGAGTATGTCATCTATATTTTTTACCAAAATTAATGTCATTTTTAAATAAAATGAAGCACTTTGAGTCGTACTGGTCCCACTGTGTGTTGGATTGAGGTGAAAATGATTCCAATACATCCCAAAGTATCAAAAAAATATTGAAACCCAATATAACTATGCTTACCATTAGATTTATTTGTCTAACTACCAACCCTGCATATTTATCATTAAACTATGGTGTTGGAAGTTTGACAATGAAAGCCAATGGAAAGCATGATAATAGTGGAATAAAGGAATATGTTATCTAATTTATTTCTTTTTTCTGATTTTTGAAAGAAAAATATGAATTTTCAAAAGATCTATGAAAAAAAAATAATTATTAGATAAAAATAATCTTTAAATTAGCTTAGATATAGTGTATAAAATGATAAAAAAAATTAAATAATTAGTGTGAATTAAACAATTCATGATGGTTGTATACCTTCTTATCCCATTTCCTTTTCTTCATTATCTAAGTTATAGGCCTCATGTCCAATCTCTCATGAGCATATGAAACTTCGAACAAACCACCCCAACTTTAACAAATAAATATTTATGTATAAGAAAAAATTTATTATATGAGTAATATAAAAAATAAATTCATTAAATAAAAATATGAAACAATAAACTAATTATATAGAAAATTACTTTACTTTGAAACAATAAGAATACCTATTTTATTGAGAAGAGGCCGCATCATTTCTCTTCCTACGAAATTAGTGGAGGGAACTTGATGGAAGGTGATAAATGCCAATACTGCAGGGGTGAAAAGTTTTTGAGGGAGAATAATTTTGTGGATGTTTTTGTCTAGAAAGTAATGAAATATGGATAGAGATCTTTTAAATTAAATTAACTCCTCAAGGAATAATGAAATTAAATAAATGTTTCACGGTATAATTTTTCAAAAAAATAAAATAAGTATATCGTAACATTACCTTTACATATTCTCAAAGTTTTTCCTTCATTATAGTCAGTTCTTCAGGACTAATTTTTCTTAAATAACAAAAACATAAACATGGAAAAAGTATTTGAGAAGAATCATTTTTATTCTCTACTCCAAACAAGATGAACTTATTAACTCCATATTCATACCCTTTTTCATGTGATTATCCTCTGAATTAATCCAGTGGTGAAAGTAATAGAAAAATATCATCCTCATCAGCTCATCTTCCAAACGTTTATCACTAAATTTTTTTTATTTCACACTCATCCTCCATATCTTGTGTACATGTACCTATATGGCTCTAAATATTCTAAGTAGTATCCATCTATGGTATGAATACTACACAAAGTAGTACAACTAATATAAAAGATATGTGGGTTGAGTATCAAGTAATAAAGTGAAATAATAATAGTTTGAGAGATAAAGTTGATGAAGGTGAAAGTTATACACTATTGTGTTTCCTAAAAGGGGTAATGCCTCCCATTTTTTATAATTACATGAATGGTAATCAGAGATTCCAAATGGTGGAGTCAATACATATATACCTAAAATGAATAATACCTAAAATAATTTATAATAATTATTCCAATATATACATAATTTGATTACCACCACTCTGTATTTTGGAACAAGTGATATAACAACCTAAAGAATTTTTTCATTTAATATTAATGGTATATAAAATATTTGTAAACATATAAAAATTAAAATTAAAATATAAATTAAAAATCGATAAGGAATGGAAAAAATAATTTCTAGAAAAGAATATACCTAATGACGATAAAGGTTTTAAACATCTCAAAATTCTTAGTTGACAAATTGATACAATAAATATGTCTAGATAAGTTGAAAACAAGAATTATTTTCAATTTGAAGAACAGTGGGATTTATAAGAAAATTTCATTTTCATGGAAATTATGGGTTTTGAGGTGATTTTGAGAGAAACGTATAAAATTTTAGTCATAATGAGATAAATAATACTAATTGAAGAAAATATATAGGTTTTACGTTAAAGGGGAGATGACCAACTCTTAAGAAAATAGTTTCTATGTGATATGACTCTTCATAAGTAAAATTGGATAATGAATTTATACCATTGAATCAACTCTAATTAACTTGTGATATATTAAATGGATGTATGAAAGATTGTCAAGAATTTATAATAATATAGATCAATGTGAAGAAATAATAAGAAATGTATTATATAGAAAATAATGGAATGTAAAAGGAATTATTATCAATTTCACAATAAAGTATTTAAAAAATAAATTTAATTTCATAATAGATATTGTTTTTAAATCTCACATGAGAGGTAAATTAATGTAATTAACTATTTTTGAAAAGTTCAAAGGGTACATATTATTTTAGAAATGGTGGACCTCTTAAGAAAAATCATTTTCATTTAAAAAGTGTTGGAAATAAAAGGAAATGTTAAAGAATGATCTTTTTTTAGATGGATTAAATTAAAACATATATAGTGTTTATTAGATGTTTGATTAAGTAAATGAAGTGATTTTTAAAAATTATTAATTATTGGGATATCATTTCAAAGATGTATATATTTTTAAAAATGTATAGAAAACTAGTCCTACCATATTCTAATTTGGGGTTGGTAAAAAATTATGGTAATTATGTTTAAAAGAGAAAATTGATTTGTGGTTGGGAAAAATTAATTATATTAGATAATGATATATTTAAATACTAACTTAAATGTGGTGGGTTGATTTTTTTTATAATGATTAGATAAAATTGATATATATTATTTTCTAATTAGAATGTGTAGATTGTTAATAATGAAAATAATAAATTAGATATTTAAATAATACAACTCTTGGAGTTTATTCCCTATGATATATATATATAGACCCTCAAAGTATAAATCAATACATTGTGGTAAGTATTTCATTTAAACCACTTATAATTATACTCAGATCCTATTTATTATGTTTTATTCATATATATATAAATAATTCTTTAAATTAGAATACAATTTTAAGAAGAAGTTTTAAGAATGAGTTTTAATATGTGGTAAAGAAGTATATATTAGATTATTGGGTCGGTTCAATGACACACATGTTATGGGGTGGTAAAAATATTAAATTTATATTCCTCATTGGTACAATAAAGTTTATGGCCATGGTCATTCCCTTAAATATTTTTTTTTGATCACTCAATATTCCTACCAAATTATTATTTTTATGGTATTTTATATATATTATGAAAAAATGAAAAATATTGGGGTTTTGAAAATTTATGAAAAAATAATAATTTAAATAATAAAAATAAAACATTATGAATATAGTATTTGCATAAAAATGATAATTACCTGGGGGATTTCCCATATATGTGTTTAATTTTTTTATTAATGTGTTGTCCCAACTTAATTATCTCTCTATAAAAATAATCAATATTATTCACCTAATGGCCTCTAACTTTTTATCCCATGTAAGGAACTATTGCATTACCATAACATGTGCATTAGGACCCTAGTTATTAATGGTTCACACCATGGTGCACAATTGTTTCATGGATAGTGCCAAGGAGTAGTGCACTACACTATGGATTTTCTATGGAACATTGTTCCATGTTGCCCTATGGAACATAGTGGCATAGCACACGCCATTATGCCTTTTTGGTTTTGTTTTTTTTAATTTTTTTAAGATGTCACCTCATATGCCCTGATTGAAAATAACTCTTTTCATGTCAATTGGAGACCTCCCCTTCTGACACTATGCAACACTCTACTCTTCCAAGGATTAGAGTGACCTAGAAGATGTTATACTACATCAACCGCCACAACCTAGTAATGATCCCTTGACTACCGTGACCCAGCTGACCATGTCCCATTCATGCTCTCTCAATTTCCGTGACTCAAATGCATGATTTTGTCTAGGTTAGGTGCACATTTTTTTTGAACTAGTAATGTTTTTTTAATTAAATTTCATTTATGTTGATCACGCCTTATTGTTTTTCAAGTTACTCCTATTTTTATTTTTATTTCCATGTTTTCTTCAATATTTTATATTTTTATTTTCATTTTTGTAAATTGTTTTTTTGAGATAGAGGGTTTTAAATATTTAATTGAGTGTTGTACATATTTTAAAATTTGTGATTTATTTAAAAATTTCTAAGTCAAGGAAAGGAAAGACCTATCTTGGTTTTTTGAGATATATGTTTTTTAATATATTTCAACAATTGAGATATGTGATTTTTTTAGATATATGGTTTTTAATATTTAATTATTGGTGTTATTGTTGACTTGATTTTTTTTTGATGTATGAAATATGAATTATTGAGATAAAACATATATATATATTGTATAATTTATTATTTTTTATTGTTGATATATATATATATACACATCTTTTGTGTGCCAAAAGTTAATATTGTCGCATACTTGCGATGAGTTGTGTGCTTTTGCACCGGGGGCCATTATTATTGTTGTGCACCATGAGCCATAAATAACAATGATTAAAACTATTATTTCCTAAGTACAATGGTATGAGTCATTCCTCAATTGATTAGAATAACACTTGGATTCCACATCCATCGGTCTGAATGAATAAAGAGAACCCCAATGTACATGTCTCTGGGTTGATAAGTAATTCCCTATATTGTCACCAATATCTATCATATTCAAAATAAATTTGGAAGGATAAGAATTTATCCAAATATAGTGTATGAAGAAATAGTTTTGTAATGAATAAAATAAATCATGAAGATAGAAAGCCTTATGAAACACTGATCAAAAAAATGTTATGACTTAGAATTAGATATTTCAAAATGAGAAATCAGTGAGAGAGGAGGAGAAAATAACACACCATGGATTGAATATTTGAATAATTTGAGAGAAAGTATAAATATATCAAAACCTTTATTTCTCTGAGCCTTCGATTCGTTCGACCCTTGAATCATTCAATCCTTGGAATCAATCCTTGGAATTATTGCATCTAGGATTCTAGCCTTGATTTGAGCTTGGATTCGACGTGGAGGAGAGTTGGTAGCAGGTTACTTTCGTAGAAAACTTTGGATGTCGCAACTGCTTTGCGATGGTTAGGGTTCTTAAAATATATCCGGACACTTTTATCAGTACTTCCAAAAAAGTGCATATAATGATCCATTTTATCAGTGCTTAGTTAATAATCGATGATAAAAGGAATCGGTATCAGTTCTTTCTCTGTGCTGATAAAGATAGATATTTATTAGCACTAAAAAATATTGATAAAATACATCTTTATCAGTGCAAATTTTTTAGCGCCGTTAAATATTCCTTTTATCAGCGCTTATTACTTAAGTGTCAATAAAGGATTTATAATAGTAATTCTAGATAAAAAATTCTTTTAATATATTTATATAATTATGTATATATTTAATAAATATAAATATATATAAATAAGAATATATTAAATAAATTTATTATTTAAATAAAGTTATTATAATTTTAAAATTATTTAAATATATAATTACTTATTTAAAATTATAGAAATACTTTTTAAAAAAAAATAGTTATATATTTTTATATTTATATTGTAATATATATTTATTTAATTATATATATGTATATATAATATATATATATATAGTAAATATATTCAATATTTAAATAAATTTATTATAATTTTATAATCATTAAAATATATATAATTATTTATTTATAATTATATAAATACTTTTTTAAAAAATAATGTTTATTTATTTATAACTATAAATATATAAATGTATAAATATATTAAATGTACATTTATAAATATATTTTTTTTAAAATATGTTTTTAACATTATTAATGAATATTTAATCTTAAGTGCATGTATGCTAAAAATGTGTGAAATTCAATAATTAAAAATGAGTACATTTTAATAAGATTGAAAAAATATAAGGTTTTCTAATTAAATATAAATTATTTGAAAAATATGGATATATATTGAAATAAATATGAATACAAATTTAAAATATTAAAACATCGTAAATATATATATATATATATATATAATAAATAATGATTGAAAACCCGAAAAATATTAAAAATGAATTCATACCTAGCTGTAATCAAATTAAAATTAAATAAATAAAATTTATTGATCATATACATGTTATATTAACTATATCATGTTATAATTAAATTATAAAATGAATACAAAAAATTCATTCAAATATATAAATATTAGATGTATGTGTTTCAATAAAAGATTTCATTAAATATGTAAATATTTGTGTGTGTTTATAGTGTATAAAAATGAATTAATTATGTATATGTATGAAATAAATATAAAACACATTTGATATATGTTAAATTGGAAAATCAAATGGCATTCAATTATGTCCATTACTCAAAATAATTAGTCAGTAATTTTAATTCATATTAATTTTTAATAATAAAACATTCTTCACTAAATATATAATAATTTAATGTAAAACATACACATTTTTTGTTATATAAATCATATATATATATATATATAAATTCATATATATCAATATATTTGATATGTACTATTTATTAATATTATCAATTAATATTTAATTGATAAAATGTTTAATATTTTTCTTTAATTGTTGATTTTTATTTTTTATATGTTTAATTTTTATTTAACATATATAAATATATTTAATGTAAACTATTTATTATTATTTATATTTTATATATAGTATAATCAATTTATTAATTTCATCAATAATTATTTAATTAATGAAAGTTTTAATACTTTTTTAATAAACTCATTTTTATTTTTTTTATTTAATTATTTCATTTTATTCGAGACCTTTATGAGTTAAAAAATAAATCACTCATAAAGGGTATCATTTATCAGTAATAAAGAAAATCATTGATAAAGGTTACCCTTTATTGGTGCATATTTTAACGTTGATAAAGGAAACCTTTTTCAGCGGTTTTTACTAACACTGATAAAGGTCAGCGATGTAAAAGGCATGTTTTGTTGTAGGGTCTAAGGAAATTATCCATTTCTCAACCAAAAATAAATTTTTATCCCCATTGAATGATGGTGGTTAATGATTCATTAAATAGTATAATATTATTGTACCACATTTCATATTCGTTGGTTGGCCGATACGAGAAAAGTTATTAGTCATAACTTGAGTCAGAAGCCCCATTATAGTTATAATTTGTTCACCTCGAGCTACAGCTCCATCTCTAGATTCATTATCTTTTACATGAGGGAAATCCCTATATGGATTAAATGCATGGATAAAGACTGCATTCCTTCCACTAGGAACTATTTCTAAATAATTTCATCGACTCGATTAGATCATATCATTATGAAACCTAAACTATAATTTTGAAACCTATGAAACACTTGATGTAACATGAAAATTTATTCCTAAATAATATTAGAACCATAAGATTATCATTTTTTGGAATTTTCATAATTTTTCTCATTGTTTCATGTTATATTGTAAATAAAATTTTAATTCACCCAATAATGTCCCCCAAGAGTGTAAAACTTGGTGTACAGTAAGGGAACACTCACAATGGATATTAATAAAGACCAAAATATACATGCCTACCTATTTTTTGGATTTTACCCCGATATGTATATGTTCCAAAACCACATCATCTAGTAGTATACAATTAGGGATGTATTTATAGGAAAACCACATAATATCTACCTTACCAAAAACATTATGATATTATTATACATTTAGAAATACGCTTAGATTTTTTCATGAAGTTATGTTACCTAATATATGTTTTCCTAAATCTAGTTCCCAGGGATTATAATGAACTTCCATAGATACAAACTATAATACCCTAACTCCCGTAGCCCGAAGCCAATGTTTATTTTACTACATTGTCATAAAAAAAGTATTGTATCCTTAAGGATAGAGTATTTAAATAGTATTGGGAGACTGTATACATATATGATTCTTACATTACATAAGAAAAAATGAAATATAATATATTAATTCTTGTGATAACAATATTATTTCTTCTAGTGAATCTTAGATTTTATTCATAGATATGTTCTTCATGACTAGGGGAATTAAAAAAATAATAAATTGTGCGCTTGTATTCTCAGTAATGGAAATTGTACAATAGAATCTATCACAATGTAAATAAAAATTGAATAATGGGGCCAAGATAAACAATAATAAAATATTCCATATAACTAATACCATAAAAATGGAACTAAATCCCTAGATAACATAAATGCATAAATATTAACATGTATAATAATAACTAGTTTCATAATGATTAAATTCATAATTTCAGTCATCATAATCTTATCAACAAGGCCTTATGCCAAGGAAACATACATAAACCAAAAAGGAATATGCCAAATACTCAAACAGGTTTGTATCATTAGACCTACTGATGCATAAAGGGGATATAAATGGAATAACCCATTACTTATTAATTCAAAATTCATTCATCGTATGAAAGGGGTAAACATAATCAATGTAAACATCAAAATTGGAAAACATTCATATAAAATTTTAATAATTTCCCAATCAATAAACATAATCATAATCCATCCAGATTGATATGGTGAATGGTATGAGAATAGTACATCCCTAGTAAAAAAAATATTCACTAAGTAGTTTTATAATAGAAGAATATAATTTAAAAAAATCACTGGAAGATTTCATGATGCAGATGCCCTTTTCATTTTTAAATAAGTTATTCACTATCTAAAAATTCCCTCAAAATAAAAAAAATCTCAAAAGGAATCATGTAAACTTGGAAAGGAATATTTTATGCAATTAGTTTTCATTATAGTGGAAACTTTTGTTCATGATTTATAAGTTAAAAAAATTTCTTTCACACTTTGGTCAAAAGTTCAAAAGTTCCTCATTTGGAAAAGAGAAAGAATATTCCCTTTAAAAAATTAAAAAGTAAAACATGGTTAAAATTTTATTTAATAAATCATTATTTATATATTAAAAATATTCTTCCATACATTTTATAGAAAATCTTTACATGCAAGAGAAATATTCTCAACAAGGTAGAAAAATAAGGTCTGTTTTCCTTAAAAACATTATTTCAGTATCTTTAGTACAAAAATAGAGTAAAATGAAATGAAAACATGTAATTTAAATAAATAACCACATAAGAATAAAGTATATTGGTTTAAAGATATAAATATCCAACAATTCCCCCATTAAATACCTAAACATAAACAATCCTAAATAATGATGAGACTGTGAAATAAACCCTTAACTCAAATCTGACTTATGTTGTAAGTGATTTTAGCCTTATATATAATAATTTAAATTTACTATAATTCTAAACTAGAACAACATTCATTATTATAATATCATATATGATTCAATTATAATATTTTAATAACCATATATCAATAATTATATATTAAATTCATGGTTTCGAGTGTTAACTATGTAATTTTTCATGTAAGTTTTCATTTAGTGGTTTTGGTCCTTATAATTTGATCAAGATTCCATTATCTACATAATTTTAATAATGATATAAATATCATATATATTCATTATATTTTTATTTATTTTTATCCATAAAAGATAGAGGTATGAAAATGAATCATGCCATTTATTTAGACGGTAGGTCGTACATACGCATGAACAATGTGTTCGCTTTTTGATGGATGGAACAAAATAAATCTCAATAATAATTTACTTTTAATGAATCATTATTATATCATATTTATCATTTTTATTCATTAAATATATCCTTATTACCATCTATGTAAAAATAAAATGAAAAAATATTTTCATTGCTTCGTGGAAGTGGTATTCCACATGTACACACAAGCAAAAATAACTTTTTTAAATAGTTGGGATGTGTTGGGACCAAGTGGTATGGAGATGTTTTTGGAAGTAAGAAGATGTTGTTTTCAATAATTTTTTCTTTTGTTTCCAAATATAATAAATAAATTGACTTTGTAAAAATTCCTTTGAAAATATAAATATTCTTTGTTGATTTTTATTTCAAAAATATCATAAGTTGTTTGGGGAACTTGTGATGCATGCCTTATGAAAGAAAGGTGAAGTAAAGGTGTTTCTATTCATATTCAGCTTTGGTTGGAAAGAAAGGTGTTGCTGGAAGATGGAGGAGTTGCAATAATGTGCATGAAAAATTTGGCAATGCTGAAAATGATCGATCAAAGACTATATATCATGATAGATAAGGATCATGAAGAAATCATTTATTTGTTGATTAATCTATATGAAAACAAAGCATCATGGGTGTTCTTTCCAAAGTAGATAATTTAGATGGTGTCATTTCCCAGTGTTTGAGAAATTTTTGGAACTCAAAATTGGGTGTTTGGTTTGTTTTCTGGAAAAGGAAGAATTTATGAAAATAATATTTCATAGACTATGGAGTATAGTTCGTGGAATGCATAGGATGTATGTAAAGTAGGGAAGGAAAATTGACAAAGGATGGATTCTGTATAGCAGCATTACATGGACCGCGAAGCACAATACATGTACCGTGAATAAGAAATGGTTCACAGGTTGATCTCGATTCCCGGAAGGCTTGTAGTTCATGTTGAAGGCTATCATTCATATAATGGAGATAGTGATTTCATCTGTCATAAAGAAATAAAGGTGTTATATGGACTGCGTAGAAAAAACAGTTCGCGGGACGCGCATGGTTCGCGTTGAAGAGTGTACCACATTGAAAAAATGGGTAAATTGAATTAGGGATATTTTCAGATCTATTTTACTATATAAGGAACAGTAATACCTTAATTACAAAGAGAGATATTTTCATAAGATCAAATCTTCTCTCTCAGGAATAATTTGGCTAAGTTTAAAATAGTTTGCAAGAGAGAATTTTATGAAGGGAAGTAGTTCACAGAGGAAAGATTCTATGAAGGATGGAGTTTTACATGGAAGAAGAATTGGGGTGTGGAATAAAAATAATCAGTTCACAAAAGAAGGAATTCTATAGACGTAGAAGTGGTTTGCAGAGGCGGTACACAGAATCGATGTATGTAAGTGATACATGGAAGTGGGACACGGAAGTGGTACGCAGAAGCAGTTTTCGGAGGCGGTACGTGGGGAATCAGTGATACGAAGAGAAGATATAGTTCATAGAATAAGATGTCATTCTCTAAGAACCCTCTCTATGTAGCTAAACTCAGTTTTTGAATGATATAGTTTGTTTGTAGAGGAATAAAAATAGTTTGTGAAAGGCTGAAGAAAGTTCCTATCGGGTTCTAGATAGAAAAGAGAAGAATTTTTTTAAAAGATCAAAATTGTGAAAGATGATCAAGAAGAATTGTAACATTGATTTTCAGCCTTTTGTTCTATAATAATAACACACACTATTAGATAATTTTCATAGTGCTACACTAATGTGAGGGAACATATTACTTGTTTTATTCCATATCAATGGACTGTTTTCCAGTGGATTGTGTGGTATTGGGTTGTTTCCAAACCATACCTAGTACGCAGCTACTCTTATTGAGTAGTAAACCTTGTAAATTAATATGTTCATATGGTTTTGTAGTTGAATTTCTCTCAATAAGGAAAGAAATATTTAATAGTATGTGAAGTTTTTTTCATAATTAAGGAAACATAAAAGAAAAATATATCTCTAATTCACCCCTCCCCCTCTTGGTGATACTTGGATCCTAACTGGGTAACTTCAGGAAGGTAATAAGGTATATGTTATTTTATAATTCTAGAACTATAATTTTTTCAAAAAATATCATATATATATATATATTAAATCCATCATCATACCTAGAAATTAGAGTTGGTGATGGAAAATAAATTACATCAGTTCGTGAGGCGGTACTATGTCATACACACGATCAACTGTTTCACTTCCAATTTGATTGAATAGGATATGAATTAATTTAATACCATAAATATAATATAAACTAATTATATTTAAGATATTGGTGTTATTATATTGTAATTATTAATATAAAATTGAATTTGGAAAAAGAAGAAGTAAAAAAAATATCTTGGTGAAGCCAATTACCTTTTCTTTGGAAAAAACATTTAGATCTCTTATTAAGAATCCTAGGGTTGGATTTTTTTTAATACCATCGTCTATATAATGTTTAAAATGATTTTATGGAGATATTTTATTAGTTTTTGGTTGATATAAATGGCTTATGAGGCATGGAGGACTGATGGGATCAGGTGCCCTTTTATAATTGAGGTGAGTGGCACACTTGAAATTTTTAAAAGTTATAAAGTATGGTCATGTAACTTTCTTAAACATATTACTCAAAAAGGGATAATATTTTAATGTTATAATTTTAGGGGTGAAATAAGTCCAAAAAATGGGTTTTATTAAGTTTTTAGACCATTTTAACCCATATCTTTTTAGGTTAACACCCTGATAAACTAGTTTTAACCTTAACCACGGTAATTAATTTTTTATTGTTTTTACTATTCATGATGACCAAAAATTAAGTTGAAAATATTAACTATTATTAATTATTCTTATTAAAAATCTATAATCCATTTTATCAAATTCAATTCACATAAGTGTAATGTTTTAATTTTAAATCAACACACAAATCGTGTCGAAAAATAGTTTTAAAAAAATGAGTTTTTCACGCAAAACATGATATTACATTAACTATGTTACTAATAACCATAATTAAATGGATTTATATTCATATATTTGTATATATAATCTATAAATTTTATTTAAATCATTCATCATTTAATATAGTTTTAATTAATTAAAATGGAAAGACATTATGTATTTTGAAAATAGTTTTCTGAAAAATATCCCTTTTACCTTCAAATGACCTTATATTTATTTATTTAAAATTGATAGTAAATAAATGGTTAATTATGAATATTATAACTTATTATTATAAATAAAATTATTAGTAGTTAAATACTAAATTTTCAATTATTTGTATAATCTTATTTCTAAGTGAAATTTTCAAAAACTCATTTTATGCCTATTTTGAACAAGTCCAAAATTTATATTCATTCTATCAAATAAGAATTTGTGTGCCATGAAATATTAAAATGTTCACTTTATTATAGTTTTATTAATATATAATTTTCTCTTGTGATAATTTAATACCAGGTGTTACATAGAATTTTATCTATGATAAGGTAGGGATCTATCCTTAGGGATGAACTCTTTCCACCTAGACCTATTAGGTTGGGGTAATGTGTGCACCGAGTTACTTGAGTTGTGGAAAGTATTCACTATAGGAAGTGAACTATTTACCCATAGACCTGTTCTTATAGGGTAATGTTTACACCTAGTGTCATATTGGTCATGATATTGTTACAAAGATACTCAATAAATTGGAAATGTTGATACCCATGAGTTTGTTTTATCTAGTGATTAACAATGAATTGTGTGTTTGGGATGTTTATGAAAATGATTTGGAAAATTATTTATTGGTATGTTTTGAAAATTTTCAAATTGGTTATTTATATATGTTTTGTGTTAAAATGTATCCCATGCATTGTCATAAAATATTTGAGCACAATTGGTTTATTTTATAAAGTTTCCTTTGAAACACTTGGTGGGATCCCACTGGGATCTTTTCCTCACACCATGAAAACACATTTGGGTGTATGTAAGTTTTTTAATCAAATATAGGTAAGGGAAAGATAAAAAAGGGAGAAAAAAAGTTTTTGAAACGATATTTTGTGGAATTAGGGAGGTAGAATCGTGTCACATAGAGTTATGCTTTGAAGTTCTTGGGAAATATGGTTATTTTATATACCTTAGAACTTATATTAAATGTCATTTGAAAACTTATACTACTGATTTTATTTGGTTTAATTGTATTTTTATATTTCTTTATATCACATTATAAAAATTAATTTATTGATAAATCATTCCCAAGTTTGTCTCTTGACTTCCGAGCACTTAACGCAAGCCCGTGGGGATCAAGAACACCCTTCGGGTCATGTCAAGATCGATTCAGGTAAAGAATGGTTGGGTAATCTAGGTTGGTTCATAACAATTATAAAAACTTTATATTTAAAAATTGAATTCATATTTGCAAATTAGTAGGTTCAAAATTTTCAATGTGTTCAAATTCAATTTTGATCATAATGAAGAGTTTCCATGGTAAAACTTTATCAACCCTATGTTAAAAGGGTTAACGACGGTTAAATTAATAGATAAGGTATATAATATCTCAAAAACGTTTATAAATGTTATTTTTTGAGGGGATTTTTAAATAACCAATATTTTATTCAAAATATTTCCATTTAGTGCCACTTGTGCATGAGAAATAAATTTATTATATTTAAAATTTGAAAGTATTTACAAGATTTTTTCTCAACAAAATTATAAAATGGAACCTCCTCTCCACACTTATTCACACCATTTGAGCCACCAATTTTGAAAAAATATCTACCCAAATCACATAAAAAATCACTCCCCTTATCTTAAAGTCCTTTTTATTCTAAAAATACAAATCATATAAAGATTAAAGTTTAAGCCAAAGGGATATATTCAAGGAGAAGTGTTAAGTCCTAACTGACATATTTCAAGTTTATTTCTTATTATACATTCTTAAAATCAATTATATACCCCATTAAATAATGAAATAAATATATTATATATATTTAAATGTAATTATATTAATTGAAAAAAAATGTATACCTCTTTTCCATCCAATGAGAACATCGTATGTGCATATGTCTAGATAACCACCTCCATGAAGTGATGTGTTTAGTTTTCCATCACCTTCCCCCATAACTTGTTATAAAGATGAAATAAAAGGATATATAATATTCTTATTAAATTGTTATAATTTTTAAAATATAAGATATTATTTTCTATATTACCCTTTTCATAAATTGGATATTGATAACATCGCTCATGTGTATGTGTGGAATATCACCTCCATAAAGTGATGTGACTAATTGTTCATTACCTCATCCCATGGTTGGTCATAAAGAAAGAAATAATGAATAAATACGAAATTTATAACAATATGTTGATTTTATAAAATTAAGATATATATACCTTTTTTCTATTTCCATGTAGCTTAAAAATGGAGACGCCACTCGTGTGCATGTTTAGACTACTGCCTCCATGATATAACATGTATCATTTTTAACACCCCCCATCCATGGATGGTTATAAATTTGTTTATGTATAAAAATAATAATTATTTCACTCTTAAAATTCTAGAGAGGATATAACCATGAACCCTTTTTCCATAGTCAACTCACTAAAGTAATTTTGGACTTATAAATCGAATATCCTCAAGACATCCAACATGAACATAACCATTTTTGAAAATTAATAAAAATCAGTAAAAAATTAAATAAAGGGAATAATGATAATGGAATGAATATTAAAAAATTTCTTTATCAATTAGAAAAAATAATAATTTTATTACTCAATAGGTTATAAATGCGAATTATATGATTCAGGACTCATTACCTTTAAAAATAATGTTTTAAATTTTTAATTCTAACTCTTTTTTCCATATATAGGTTCCTTTAAAAATATCAAGAATGTTCTTATTTATGATTAAATTTTTTATAAAGGTCATTTTTAACTATTTTTTACTTTATTTATAGATAATTAAATAATAATATTTTCAATTTTTTGTATTGGTTATTTTCAATATTTAACAAAAGTATAGAAATAATTTTTTGCATATATATGGTTTGACAAACATTTCCCACCATAATATCCATTATTAATTATAAATATTCCTTTAAAAGTTAATATTGTTTTATAAAAAATATTTCATTCCCTCATAATAATTTTTGGTTTTAAAAAAATTAAGGAAATATAAATTTCTTCACATTTTTATAAGATAACTAAATGTGTTAATTCTTGTGGGATTAAATTCCAATTCAAATGAGTTTTACATTTAAAGTAAAATAAATGTGTGTTTCATTAATTATATGGTTATTGGAAATTTTTATTAATGATGGGTGATCCCTAAATAGATATGATGATGGATGATCCTAATATAGCTCACTAATGCATAGGGTAATGTGATGAGGTTAACCTGTGATAAGTTATCCCTAAGAGATATGAGAATTATACTATTAGGTGATTCCATTATAATTTCACTATTAATTGTGGATGTAAGTATAATTTACCAATCTGTCTATAAGATTTTCATGCAATGGGTTTTAAATGAAATATTTTGTTTTCAAAAGTTAAGAAAATGACCTTATATTTTAAAATAAATTTCAAAAAAATTTAAAAAAATGTGAAAGGGTTGTTTTTAAGGGAAAGGTATGCATGAGTATTCATGTTTTACAATAAAACCTTATAAATATGATTGTACCTTTTTTATTCCATATGAATTTTTTTATGAAATATATTGAGTAATTTTGTTTTTTATGGAAAATTAAATCGATAATTGAGCTCCAATGATTATAATGAACAGGAAAACATTATTATATATTTATCAGGTTCTAAAATTGAATAATGGGTATATTTTTATTTCTTTCCTTCATTGACCTTTATCTTTATTCATCCCGTAATTTAAAATTATTTTCACTTGGCATAAGTATGGGTAGTAATACTAATAGTTAAAGTTCTATTTATGTGATTTACCTTGAATAAACTAAGTGTGCCTTTATAACAAACATGTTTTGTTTGGGAAAATGGGAACTGTGTGGTAATATCAACTTTTTAATATAACATATTTCACACTTATCTAAAAATATAAACCTAAAATGTTATTTTGGATGCAAATTATGAAATATACTCAATAAATCATGTAATATAAGGGATAATTATGTTTTGGTTGTTATAACATCTCTGAATTTTACTTATAAAAATAAATACCCAACACATTATACTCACTAAATTCCATGATTATCTTATTTATATCTCTCAATATCTACAGCCTTATATTCTACATTCAAATATTATTATTTTTAAAGGGTTAATGGTTTGGTTTTAAATAAATAGGAAGACTTGGTGAGGGTTCATAATCATCTACCTTTCCTTTCCAATTGTAATCCTTTTCTTATAAAATATTTTAAATTTTATTTAAATATTCATCCATGCTTATATTTTCTTATTATTTTAATTATTTTGATATATTATTGATCATATAATTCTCATTCCCTCTTATCATACCATTTTCATAAGAAGCTATTATACCAAAGTAGAGGCATTTTATGTTACCCTCTTCATCTTCTATTTATAATTATTTTGTTTTAATTTTTTAAAATCTTAATATAATTTCTATAATTATTATATTTCTATTTTATTAACATTTCTTAAAAATATATATATATTATTTATGAAATATTTTTTATTCCCACATATCAAAAAAATTTCATAAGTCATTATTATGATTATTTAAGAGTATTTTTTCACCCTCTTTATCTATTATTTATAAAAAAAATTGATATATTATAAACTACCAATTAATTTTATTACATAATTATATTTACATTTTTTTTAAGTATATTTTATATATTATCCTATATATATTATCCATTTACTCTTATTATACCCTTTTAATGACTGTTACTGAGCTAGATTAATCCCTTGATTAAAGATCCACTATCCAATTTCCTATTTAATCATGTTGTTCAGGAAATGAAACTTATATAAGTATATTAATTAATCACATGCATTTTTTTCCTAATAACCAAGTATCCATGATAAAAAATTTCTAATTAATACATTTTTATATGATATGTTTAGAAGAAAAATCCTTGACATTTTAATCATTTCCACTCTATATAGAGGTAGGCCAATGATTTATATTTTGAAATAGTAATTTCAATAAAGTGGAGAGCGACTCAGCCTTTATAGACTTCCATATAAATATTAAAAATTTCATGTATTATCTATTAGGTCCCCAATAGGAACTGGTGTTTAGATTTATCTTATATGGAGATATATTTGACTATTATATTAATAATAATTTTAAATGAACCTTGTGTAATAAGATTGATTAGTATATCTTTTCCAACTAGAATACCTTACACGTCATTACTTTAATTAAAGGTTCTTTACCAAGGAAGGTATACCACTATATTGACTAAGTAAAAAATATTTAAATGAGTGTGTATCACTTTATTATATATAGAGTGAATAATTTATAATTTGTTATTATAATTTAAGGTGGTTCACCTAAGTATCCTTACCATTTGATTGAATGTGGGTTTACAATAATTGTATCATTCACATTATCTCTTTGGGTGATTTTTAAACCTTATTAAATTATATACGAAACATTTTTTTCTTCATTATATAGTCTTGTTATGACTTTTAGATAATATAGGTTCATATGTAAACATAAATAAGGATATATTTCATGTCATTAGTGGACCTAAAATCATATATATCTCTAATTAATTTGGTAAATCCATATCTCTCATGATATTATTATAGTACATGGGGAGTATAACTAATCCAAAATAATACAAGTGGTTTAATCCTAATAAACTATGTGATAGGCGGTACCATAGTAATATATCCCTCTAATTAATTGTATAAATATTTATATCTCACTATATTTCAATAGAATGTGAGAAGTAAACACAATCCAATAGGTTTTTATTGTATCAGTAATTCTCATTTAATTATTATGTTTTATGATTATGTTTGTGTTGAACCTTTATTTTATAATTAATAATTATCTTTCCATGTTTCATTTTCAAATTGGTGTTATTTTCTCATCTTATTGATTGTATACTCCTGCTTATGTGTTAATTTTATTCCCAATCATTTATGATCTTCTTTATAATCACAAATGTTTATTTTATTGATATCTCTAATGTTTTTTTATTACTAATAATTTTACCTATAAAGACCAAAATTTCACATAATAAAATATTACATATTAATATATGAATATTCATGAAATATATATTTAGTGTAATCCATTATATTTAGAGATAGAAAATTAATTACATTATTCATGGAGATAGTAGGCCATACGTAACCACCAACATTGTTCCCATTTTTTTGGTGGATGGAAAAAAATTATGGTAAATAATATATAAAATTTAAAGATTCATAATTATATCATATATATATCACATATATTCATTAAATTTATCCTTATTACCTTCCATTTAATGTGTATGTGAAAAAAAATCACATTGATTTGTGAGGTGATAGTCGGTCGTACACACTAGCGACGTTATCATATTTCCATAGAATGAAATGTAAGAAATTATATGTGATATTATAATTACAATAGTATAATTATGTCATAAATATCATGTATATAATTTAAATCCATCATTATATACATTCGTGAATGGTGGTGATGGAAAATCAATTATATCGGTACATGAGGCGGTTGTACACATGATCGATGATTTATTTTACCATATAATGTAAGACAAGATGAATATAGGTTATTAAATTATAATAATAACAAATTATTATATTGAAAATAATTTTTTTATTACATAATCATGGTTTTAGAATATAATAATGTAGTGGAAGAAGAATTAAAACAAAAAACATGAGTTTAATAATTTTACCTCTTCTTCAAAGAACCTCTTTAGGTTTATACCTAAATCCTTCATTAGAGGGTTTTCTAATAAAAATAAAGCTACTAATATGTTCTTATGGAATTAAAGATTATATTTTGGGATGTATTTTCAACAAAAAAATGTTTTGTAATTGTGAAGAGGAGATGAGAGGTAGTGTCCGTTTATAAGTGGGAGAGGGGACACACTTCAAATTTATGAAAAGAAAAATGTGGGAACAAATTTTAAACATTAAAAAAGGATAAAAATGGATCATTATTGAACATTATATGAGATAAAATCTAAATATTTTGATATAATAGTAATTGTAAAAGTTTTTTGGTCATTTTAACCCTTTTCATTTTAGTCTAACCCCAAGCAACCCAATTTTAACCTTAACCTCGGTAATTAATTTTTATTGTTTTTACAATTAATTTTTTCCAAAAATTAAGTTGAATGTTTTATATAATATTGATTATGATAATTCAAAATATGTAATCCATTTTTCTAACTTCTATTAATAAAATCATAAAATTTTAATTTAAAATTAAACCTGCATATGTGATAAAAAAGTGGTTTTCCCAAGAGAAACTTTTTATAAGTATAGAACATTTTATTATAAAAATTAATTATTAAAATAATTAAAATGACACCAATTGGGTTAATAAAAACATAATTTTACTAGTTTTTATTTTAAAACCATCTTTAAATAAAATGTATCTTGCAAATTCTTTAAATAAAAAGACAGTTTTAATAAAAATCCGTATTTTTTAGATATTCATCGAAAAATTAATAATTTCATAGAATTATAAAAAATAAATCAAATATAATTTTGATCTATAGGATTCAAAAATGACTTTTAATTTCTCAAATAAATTTTCTAAAATTAGAAAAAATTACTTTTAGTATTTTTTCAAAAAAGGAAATAAAAACATTTCTTTGATAAAATAATATTTTAGAAACATAAAATGATTTTAGTTAAAAAATAAGTACTTTTTATCAATATTATTTATTTATATAAAACAATTATACTTAATTTTTAAAATGTGATTATTATTATTCATAATTCCATGTTTAAGAGCTTGGTTATAATAGTCATGATTAAATAATAATAGTAATAATAATATGTTTTGTTTTGTTAAAAATTGGTTTTCTATGTAACGCAAGTTATCAATGACATTAAATTTATTAAAAAAATTACATAATTATAGGGTTTTTACATTATAACCCCTTATAATTAACTTTTCCCTACAAATTATATCACTTCGGTACAAAAACTAAGGATGCATCTACCTCATTATATCCTCGTGTTTCCACGTAGCTTTCTCAAGATCATGGTTTCGCCTCAAAACATTGAACAAGTGAGTGGTCTTGTTTCATAAAACTTTCTCTATATGATCCAAGATCTCCAAATATTATTTCTCATAAGAAATATCATTCTCTAGCGATACAACCTCTAGGTTTATTACATGTTATGGATCATATATGTACTTCCTCATGAGAGATACATGGAACACACCGTGAACCTGGGAGAGGATCAGTAGAAGTGCCAATAAATGAGATATGGTCCTAATACGATCAATAATTTCAAAGGGATCGATATAAATAGGGTTTAGTTGGCCCAGATTTCAAAATCTCATTACCTTCTTCCATGGATAAATTTTTAGAAACACTTTTTCACCAACTTCAAATTCAAGATCATGTCGGCAGTTATCAACATTACTTTTCTACTAAACTTTTACTACCCTTATGTGTAAATAAATGGATCTAACCATTATATTCCATTTATTTATCTATATTATGTCCCAATATCTTTCTTTCTCAAATTCCAACCCAGTGCGTTGGAGTTCTACACTTCTTTCCATATAGGGTTTTATAAGGATCCATATGAATACTTGAGTAAATAATATTTTTGTTAGAAAATTCAACTAAAGGAAGGTGTTGATCCCAACCACATTTTAAATCCATAGAGAAATATATTAAAATATTCTATGGGGTTTTAAAGGATCTCTTATGTTTCTCATCTATCTTAGGATGATACGTAGTGATGAAACTCAACTTCGTTTTAAGATCATGTTGAATACTTCTCCAGAACTTTGGGTTAAACCTCAAATACCAATTAGATACATTAGAATTTGGTACTCCACAAAACCTTAACACTTCCTTAATTCATATCCTATAAAGATAATCCAAATATAAATATTCTCTAATAGTAATAAATTATGTTGAAATTGTAATGAGTTAACCTAAAACCCATATAGCATTATTCCCTTAAGATGTTTGTGGGAGACCAATGAAAAAATCTATAGTGATGTTTTTTCATTTCCATTATGGTATCGATAATGTCTATAACATCCCCTTAGACTTATACCTCTCAACCTTAAATTTATAACATTAAAATCACCAAAATAAAAAAAATTCAATATCTCCCTTCATATCATCCCACTAGACACACTCTTTCAAATATTTATACATCTTTTTACTTTCACGATGAATAAGTAATAATTAATTATGAGCCTATTCTAATATATACTTATTAAAAATTTATATTGAGGGGTAAAACATGGTTCTTTAAACTTATTACCCCATAATAATAAATATTAAACTCATGAACATTTCAAACCTTCTTTTTCAACTCTAGATCATTCTTTTGCACCTCTTTAATCGAAACTTGTATATATGGTTCAACACTCATTTTATAAATATAATATTCCTCCCCTTACTTCGGGATTTACATATCCGTCATTTTAAAATCAATAAATATTTGATATTTTTTATTCTCATCAAATATGATATATCATGATCTTTTTGACTCCAAACATCGGCTACCTTCTTGAATCTCTTAGGGTGTTAATGTTTTGAACAATCATAATCATTAATCATCTCTAACTACCTTCTCTTGTTCATGTTCAAATCATTCTATTTCAATATATAGAGTAAAATTTTGTGATATATATTTATATATATCACACTTTTTTATATAAATATAGTTCCACCATATCCCTAATGCAAAACAAATCTATTCCTAACTCCAAATCATGAGTGGGTTAATTTTTCTCATGAACCTTCAATTTTCATCATGTATAGTCTATAACCATTTCATTATATAATATAATGCATCTCAAAACCTTCTTTGATTTATCACTATATATTAATAACCCTTCCCCGTAGTAGGGTAATGTAAGTATAGGTGTGGTTACTAATATTCTCTTCAGTTCCTTGATATTTTCCTCACATTCATTTGTCTAGAGGAACTTGGTTCCCTTCCGAGTTAATTTGGTGAGGATATTATATAGTCATGATAAATTCTTCAAAAACTATCAAAAATATATTATTAAACTAAGAAAACTATATATATTAGTTATCATGGTTGGTCTAGGAAAATTTTCAATAGCCTCTGTGTTTCATGGATCCACCAATATACCCTTGCTAGATATTATATGACCCAAAAATGAAACCATATGTAACGAAAATTCACACTTTTTAAATTTTTCCTATAGTTTCTCCTTCTTTAGGGTATTCAGTGAAATTATCAAGTGGTCTCCAGGATCTTAATTACTCTTTGAATATATAATAATATCATCTATAAATACTAAAAAAATGATCATGTAGTTTCTAAAGACTCTATTGATTAAATCCATGAAGATAGTCGGAGAATTTGTAAGACCAAGTGACATCACTATCAAATCATAGAGTCCATGACTTTTATGGAATTTTTTCATGGGTATATCTCCCTTATAGGCCCTCAATTGTTTATATCTAAAATGAAGTTTACTCTTCGAAAAAATTTTATCTTCACATAGTCGATCAAACAAGTCATCAATGTGAGTTAGAGGATACTTGTTCTTGATTTTTATCTTGTTCGGTTCATAGTAATAAATACAGAGTCACATCGATCCATATTTATTTTTAACAAATAGAATACGTATACCCCAAGGTGACATACTTGTACAAATGAATCCCTTTTCAAGGTTCTCCTAGAGTTTCTCCTTTAATTATTTTAACTCATTTAAGGCCATTATGATGGGGGTCTTTTACATGGGAGTGTCACCCTATATGAATTATATTAATAACTCCATTTCTCATTTCGATGGAAAACAAGAAAATTATTTTATAAATACATCAAAAAAATCCCACACAATAGGTAGATCATCGATGTTGAGTTTCTAACCAACCATAAGAGATAATCACCGCTTTGGAATGGGAATCAAGACCTATATAATGGAAGTGATCTCCATGGGAATTTCATATCAATATTCACACTGATAGATGATCATAGGTTGGTTTTAAATATCAAAACTAACTTCCTTTACATGGAAATTGATGTGGGTTTTATATAGAGATATCCAATCCATTCCTAAGATAACATCAAATTCAACCAGATTGATAATAACAAGGTTTGTAGGATGTACATTTCCACAAACTTCAACTAGATAATATCATAGACTTGAGATGTGATCATCATACCATTAGGGTTTTCAATACTGATTCAAAATATATTTGTTGGGGTGGCAGTATGATGGCCTTATAAAATTCTATAGATAAAATAGAGAGTTCATATCAAGAGTCAAATAAAACATTATCTATTCTAGAGTTGATGGTATGTGTACCTTTCACTGAATTGTTATCTCACCCCTTATCAAAAATAATGATCACATGAGATTTCAATATGAATCTCAATTTTAGAGGTTACTGACATGGATCATCATCATTAACCTTCATATTTGGGAGCTTTTTAGCTTAATTCCCATACTACTTTCATTTGAAACACCTTAGTGAGGGTTGGTCATTCTATGGAGCTTTATCTCTATTCGAATAATTAGGTAACTTCTTCCCATAACCTCAGTGATCAATTGTTTAATTCACTTATTTTATACAATTAAAACATTTACCAGTCCCCTTTAGTAAATTTGATCCATGTTTCCATATGTAATTTGATCTTAAAGGAAAGATCATTTTTTTTCTCTAGAGTTTACCTGGAATTTAGTCTTTCTTTTATAATAAAAATCATGTAATTTAGGGTTAACTCCAATCTCCATTTTCATGTTGATAACAAATAAAAAATTATTCATACTTAATAAAGTCTCATATGGAAAGTTTCTATAAAATACTTGATTTTAAGCAACAGAATAATCAAAAAAAACATAAATTGATGTTATATGATAATACTTGAAGCATACCTCACATGTATTGTAAAATTCTCCTCAAAGGTACCAACAGATTTATCATCCATATTCTTTAACTCAAGGAATTACTTCTACATATTCATATAAATAATAGGAGGAAATTACTTATTAAAAAATAATTTCTTAAAATAATCCCATTCTATAGAGTGAATTTTATATTGTTTAATTATATTCTTGAAAAGAGTTCAACATTTATCCACTTCGACTTCTAAATGATAGAAAGAAAAAAATGACTTTTTCATGCTCTGAACACTAGAGAAAGGAAAAAATATTTTAAATAGTACTGATCCATTTCCCAACAACTAATGTATAACAATAACAAATAAAATAAGGTGGACCTTTCCTCATGAAGGACTCAATAGAACATTTTACCTCATTTTGTCATTTGGAAGTTCAACATGAGTCATATATTGAGAATGTTTTGTGATCATAAGAATTATATTTTTCATTCCATACCCCATAAAATTTAGTTAATAATGAGTAAAATCATTGAATTGTTTGTTAAACCCAACATTATCAAGGATCATTTAGGTTCTATCCATTGACTAAAACCAAAAAACGTGGTTTAATCCACAATAATCATACTAGGGAAACCACATAATCATGAAAATTTACTATTAGAACGTCTTAATCATGACAACTCATTTAGAATATATAACACATTAGGTTTGGTCTCATTAATTCATGGTAATCACCCATTAAAATACTTCATAATGTTTTATAATGATTCATAAAGAGTTTGTGAATTTCCAAATCATATCCCCCAGGAGTGTCAAAATAGATTTGTAACAAGGATCATTTTCATACACCAAGAAGTAATTGAGTCCTATTCAATACACTGATTTTATAGTTATTACCCCTAGGTAAAATTTTTATAGATACACATACACTTTTAGTATCTATACAAGTATTTTTTTCATAGAAAATCACACTCATTTAATTACCATAACATTGGATATTCTCCTATACTTATGATTATCCTAATGTATCTCACTAATGTTTTCACATCCTAGTTTGAAAAGGTTAACTAAACCTTACTCTGATACTAAATTTACAGACCCAAAATTATCATAGATAAATATTAATAATTAATAGATAAATATTAATAACATATTTATTTATAGTAATCCATTAAATTTAGATGTTGGAAAATGAATTACACCATCCATGGAGGTAGGTCGTACGTACACATGAACGTTGCTTCTATTTTATTGATGGATGGAATGAAAGGAACATAAATAATATATCTAACTTATATATTCATTATGATTCCATATATATCACATTAATTCAATAAATATTTCCTTATTACCTTCCATGTAAATCTTAAGTAAAAAATGAATCACATCGCTTCTTGTGTGGTGGTCCACCGTGCACACGAGGGACACTATCATATTCCAAAAGAATAGAAAGTAAGAAATTAAATGTGATATTATAATTCTAGGAGTATATTTATTTCATAAATATCCTATATATAATTTCAATCCATAATTATATCTAGTGATGATAGGTGATTATGGAAAACGAATAACATCAAAATGCTAGGCGACAGTCCTTCGTACACACGATCAACGGTTTAGTTTCCCCTTTGATGGAGGAGGAGATGAATATAGGTTATCAAATTAAAATATTAAAATATAAATATATTTGATATATATATTATAGTATATCATTATAGTATAGTAAAAATTTAAGGATGTGGAAAAATAAATAAAACAAAAACACATGTTCAATAATTTTATGTCGTCTTTAGAGAACCTATTTAGGTTTATACCGAAAGCCTTCTTGGGAGGGTTTTCTAATAAAAATATGGCCTCTAATATGTGTGGATGGAATTAAGGAATATATTTGGGTAGTTATTTTCTTAGTTAAATGGTTTTTAATTGTGAAGAAGAGAGGATAGGGTGTTCTATTTATAAGTGGGGTAGAGGACACACTTGGAATTTTTGAAAATAAAAAGGTATGACCACATTTTAAGCATGAAAAAAGGATAAAAATGGTTCATTATATAACCTTAGATGATATAAGTTTACAATATTTCCAAATAATATGATATTTGACAATAATTTAGGTCATTTTAATCCTTATATTCTTTGTTTAACCCCTATTAAACCCATTTTAACCAAAACCTCACTAATTATTTTCTACTATTTTACTATTAATTTTGACAAAAAAAAATAGGTTTAAATTATTATATAATACTAATTATAAAATTATCGAATCTATTTTCCCAAATTTTATATACATAATTGGAAAATATATTTTAAAATTAACCCTACAGACACGATGAAAAGGCGATTTTCAAAATAAATTTTTTTCATAAGTATAGGAAGTTTTAATATAAAAATTAAATATAAAATTGATTAAAATGAGATAAATTGGATTACAAATTATGTAATTTTACTAATTTTACTTTTAAAAACATATTAAAATAATATGGATCCAATAAATTGTTTATACAAAATGATAGGTTTTAATAAAAATCAATAATTTTTTACAATTCATCAAAAAAGTAATATTTGCAGAAAATTATAAAAAAGCACTAAAAGATAATATTGAATGTGTATTTATAAAATAAAATTTATTTATATAAATACATTTTATAAAATAAGAAGAAATTACTTTTATTATTTTTTCACAAAAATCAATAATATCTTTTTTGAAAATAGTATTTTTGAAACATATAAAAACAGTAAGTATTGTTTTCAATCCGTTTTCTTTATATAAAACCTTTATACTTAATTTTTTTAATATTAAAATTCTTATAACCAAGCTTAATGGGTAATTTATAATTTTCATGTTTAAATAATAATATTAGTAGTATATTTTATTTTTTATAACTCTATGTTGCATGTAACAAAAGATATCGACAAAAATAAGTTTTTTCAAAAAAAATAAAAAAATTATTTGGGTTTTACATTACCTCAACCTTTTCCAAATATTCCCCATCTTTCTAGGAATTCTTATATATTAATATCTTTATGTGTGGACTATGTGTGATTTATCTTATAGAATAAATTTATATTGTATTTTTAAATAAGATATATATGTATATAATATCAAAATACATCAAGCATTTTGGTTTTTGGAGTATTTTTTAATATTTAAATGATATATATAATCATATAAAATAATGATTGTTCCATTGGGTTTCCTAATTTTTTATTGGATAATTAGAAAAAATTATGTATCTATAACATCGAATCCAAGAGTGTGGGTATAAAGTCTTTTTAGTTAGTAATAGAGTGGGGTTTATTTATTTTTATGGATTAAATTAGAAGGATAAGAAGATGAAACTTTATGAAACCTAGTTTTAATCATTATTACCATATCTTCGAATATCTTATGATTAATTTCTGAAATTATTATAATTTATTACTCTAATATTATTAAATATTATCAGTACTCATATAAACCAGTTATATTTTAGTAAATGGTTGAAAATGGGGTCATGAAAATGAAGTGGTGAATGGTATTCCTCTAGAAACTCATTCAAAAAGATAATTCATATTACCTATTATATAATAATACTTGGCATAAATGTTTGTAATTACCCAAATTCTCTAAAAATTCCAATTTGTATGAAAATGAAAATTTTCCCAGTCTTACCCCAAATAGTGTGGTTGAGTTATCAATAGAAAGTATATCTAATGTCATTTCAAATTTAATAATACCCTCACCTATTATCAATCTTGGTTTAAATAAAAGTTTGAAGGTGAAATTTCTAAAATTCAAAAATTTTAACATCCCATGTTTATTCATTTCTAAATGTTTATATCTATCATAATTGAATATAATTAATTTATAATGTATTTAACACCTATATAAAATAAATCATATAAAATATGAATATAAATCATTCATTATAAAGGTATAATTTTAAAACATAAAATAAAATAAATATTAATACATTAAAATAAAATTATATATAACATAATTATGAAAAATAAAATATGAAAATAAACACAAATAAATTAAAAACTAAAATCATGAAATATTATTTTTTATATTCTCCTATGAAAATCATGTCAATGAGTATAACTATTTAAATAATGTAAAACATTAGAAATATGTTATATATTTTAAGTAATAAATAAAGTAATTGGGTAGAACCCCAATTTTTTCTAGTGTGGTGGTGGTGGTGGAAGATTCAGATGGTGTTAGTGGGTGTGTCAATGGTAGTTACCATGTTGGAATTATTTCCCCATCTTGGATTTGGTGTTTCTAATTTTATATTCTATATTCTCTCCAATCTGTTCCTACTCTTTGGTTTTGTTCCTATTTTGCCTTCTTAGAATCCTAATATAATTTTCATTTCTTTGGTCTTGTTGGGGTTCCATGTTTCTCTGAAAGATATATAGAAGCAATCCCATAAAATCTTGTGTATTTCCATATTGTGCCTTTAGCCTGATGGTGGAAAAAATTTCCAATTTAGAATTCATTGGTGTGTCATTGTTTACAGATTATATTTTTATACTGATGATTTTTTGGCTTGCAGACTCTTGTTCATAGATTTTGAGTTTGTGATTGGTGGGGGTTCATAATATTTGATAACTACATTGGTGTTACTCTGATCCGCTAGTGGTTCTTTCATTATATTTTCAATCTCGTGTTGATGATTCTCTCATATTATTATGATTTTTGGATAGTGGGGATCCTTCTAAATAATTCCATTGGTGATTTCATCTTGATATAAATGGTTTCTTCATCGTTAGCATTGACAACCTTAGGAAATAGTGAGTTTTGATTGGTGAAAACTCGAGTGATGCATTGGAAAATAGATCAAGGTTAAACTATCGTTATCATACTTCAAAAGGAATCCATATGATGTCAAAATATTATGGCATGAGGTATAGATCATGTTTCCTTATTTTTTTAAATTTGAAATTTTAATATGATCTTTGAAATTTTAATTTTGTGATTTCAAATTTCATGGTTATTTGATGGTGTTTCGTGGGTTATAATATATCATGTGAGGGTTGCCGCATTTTTGGAGGGCTCACACTTAACCTAAAATGTGTTCTCATAAAATATTAAAAACATATATTAGGAGTCAATGAATTGGGTGAATGTCTTTTAGAGTCTTATTTGAGGTTATATATAGGAATGGAAAGTTTTTATCTAACTATTAGATAACCGTCGGATATATATATGGTCATAGAATGTACATATAAAAAATGGGAATATTAATTTTATTTTAATTAGTGTATAACCCTTATATGAAAGTGAATAATGTCTTGGAAATATTATACTTGACATATATAAATTATCCATTATTATTTTAAAATATATAAAATAAATATGAGTGCTTCAAAATTAGTTTAACTTTTCTTTTCTGTTGGGAACAAAAAAAATCAGTATAGAGTAAAAACATTACAACATAATTCTAACATCATTATAGAAAAGTAAAAAATATATTTTCACCATAATAATAGTTACTAATAATGTGTATAATTATATAATTTTACTGTCTATAATATTTAATGTCTCTTTAGAATGAAAATAAACAATTAGACATGTAATAGATATACAATCTAAAAATTATAATTATTAAATATGAAAAAGGTAAATATTTTCCATATATTTTAGAATTAATGAAGAAAATAAATATATTTTTTAACTCATGGAATGAAGATTAAATACATGAGAATATTAAAATATTATTATTCATGAAATATATGAGTTATAGGAGAATAATGATTTGCGGTATAAGGTCTATGTGGTTATTACATGATTTTTGGGTGGGTGGGTGGGTGTGTTTTGTGTGTTGGCATCGCACCCTAACCCAGGTTTTTTGGGGGTCTTTGATATTTTCATTGGTTTTCAGGTCAATCTTCACACAGAATATTTTTGGTGTTTGGGTTTTGGGGTAAAAAAGGGGGTGTCACATGGTTGGTGCATGGTTAGGGGAAACCCTGTATCAGCCTTGAAAAAACCATGTGGCCCAAACAGTGGCTCTATCCATGATGCATGGTTAGACACATGATCATTCCCTAGAATCTTTAGCCTATGCATCCAAATATAGAGGTGAATACATGGTTAGTGCATGATCTAGAAGACCGTGCGACCTTCCTTCATTAGAAAAAGAAAGAAAATGTTTTATTATTATCATTATTTTTATTTTTTATTACTAATATTATTATATTATTGTTTTATTAATATTAATATTATTATTACAATTTTATTATTATTACTATTAACCCCTGATAATAGGTTTTCCTCCATTACCCTCCCATTTTTCTCAACTTATCCCCTAGGTGGCTCCCTCACACACCTTTCCACCCCCTCCTCCACCCTCCGGTCACCATTTCTTCTACCAATTTGGGGTAAGATCTTCTCGGGTAAGTATTTATCCTTATTTTTCACCTCCTTCTTCATCCTTCTCCCTTTCCTTATTATTTTTTGAGGTTATCTAAAACCTAGGTAATGTTCATGGCTTTATCTTTGTTGGTTCTTTATGTGGATAGGGTTTCATGCTTCTTGGGATCTTCCTTGGACACATTCGAGACTAGATTGGATCTTGTTCTTCGAAGGTAGTGGATTCACCATCTTCTTTGGGTAGGTTTCCATTCGTTCTTCCCCTTTGAATAAAGTTTATTTAGTGTTTTTGTGACCTTATGATTCCTTGTATTATTCTAGTATACCATGGACCATCTTAGGGCATCTTTGGACCTTCATTCATGAAGGTGGAAACTTGTGGATCTTTAATGGTAACGTACACACATATACATGGGTAAGGCATGTATATATATATATACCCTATTTTTTAAAATGACCTCATGGTGAGGGGAATATCTAAAATATATCTTAGGCTATTTATATATATATATAGGTGAATATGTGTGTAAGTGTAAATAGAGGATTTTTATTCACCAAATTCCTTGGTCTTTCTTTCTTCTATTAAACTATTTGAAGTGGATTCAGCTATCTATCATCCTAGGTGACATTATTTGAGGTATTATACCCATGTATAAGCCTATAATTTGAAATCTATTATTTCTTGCTATTTTAAAAATACGTTTTCCTTTTTATATGAAATGTATATATATTATGTAATTGGTTTTGACACTTAGAGATCGTATTTTACTTGTCTTATGTATTTTACCAAAGCTTCAATGTTATGTGTATTCCGTTTTGATGCATTATTTTAATGTTTTCTTGAAATATAAGGTATTTTAAATGTATAATTGGTTACCTAAATAATTTATATCAAGTAAAAGTGGTGATTAACAATGTTTTTTCTAAAATGAAATTTTTTCTCTTAAATAGAGAGGATTATTTGAAATTTTTAAAGGTTTTATAGAAAGGAAACCCTATCTTAAGGAATTCCCGTTGAATTAAAAAAAATTATGTTTGTGTTATATTTGTGATTTGTTTTATTTACCTTGTAAATAGGCTTGTGCTTGGTTTAAGTGACTTGGAAAAGGGATGTAAATAAGGGGGATCATAGGTGAGAAGGTGGATTGGTTTTTGTGTAGATAATGTTATATGTATGAATATTATATCTTGATAAAAAATTACCTCTATTTTAGAAAATCACTTGGGAACCCTAGGTACCTATACAGGTTGATAAGTACTAGTAAGTTGGTTTTGTTGGAAAGGCACTAACTCGGGCTTCATGATAGGATTACTCTACCATACTAACTAAAGAATATGATTATGTTTTAGGGGCTGATTGAAATTTGGTTTCGACCTCTCTAGCCACTCATTCATAAGAACAGATTATATGGTTCAATCATTGGGGTATGATGATCCTAGGACCCATTTGACCTAGTTTCTTAGAAATTTCCCATCATGTTTTCTTACATTTACTCCTATATTTTATGGAACTATTTTTAAATTTCTCTTTTCTATTATGTTTCTATATTGTGAAAATTGTTTAAGAGATAATTATCTTGTAAAATGTTTTTTTCTAAAATGTATTTCATGATTTAAAATTGTTTTATAAAATATGATGGAAAGTATTTTCTTAAAAAATGGAAGCTTGTTACTTGTTTTTTTAAATAGTAGAAAACCCTATTTTTATATGACTTATTTTCAAACTAACATTATTGGATTTATTTTTAAAGTTAAGTAATATGGAATTATTTATCCTTGAATCCCTACTAGGAATTTTTATGCTCGTGCCTACTTTCTTTATCATTTTTTAGTTTCAACTTTTGACCTAGTTAATGTTTTCTCATGGAGTGAGTGTGGTTCTATGGTTGGAGGTGACTAGTGAGGTCATATGGTGATAAAAGTGGTAGTTCATTATTTATTTTCTACTTATAATGTTTATTTTATTAGTATTTATTTATTTATTTATTTATTTATTTATTTTTCTATCATTTATGGTATAACCCATTCCCAATTGAGTATTTGATACCTGATACTAGTTTCCAATCTAAGAGGGTTAGTAATGCCTCTTAGGCCATGTTTCAGGCTATCTCTGGTGATCATAATGGGGTCGACATGGGTTAGTTCATGAAATAATGGTATCAGAGCAATGTTACCTTTTTATTTGGGGATTTAAATTATTTATGAGCTAATATTTTCATAGTTCAAGTGCTTAATCATGGGTACTTGATCACCACCTATTCAAAAGGACACATGAATTTCGAGGTTTATCCAGGATAGTTATTCCTCATAATATGATCATGGATCTTATATTTTTTTAGGTTTTTGGTTTTTATTAATTTTTTTATTAGAATTAAGAATTTTTGGGTTTTTTGAGATATTGTATAGGTTGGAGTGTATTTTTTAGAGGGATTCATAGGGAGCATAGTTACTGTACACAGTCTAAAAAATTAGTTGAGGATTGTATAGTTACCTCTATAGACCACTAGTGTATTCATGTAGTTGGTGAACGATCTACTAAACCATGCAACCAAACAAATTACAGTAGTATTTTATTTAAAAAAATGAATTTTGGTTCATTAGGTATTGATTGGATCTTTTTCATTATTAGTGAGGGTTTAAGTTGGTATTGAGATGTTACACTTTGATTTTAAGAAAAATTAGTTTTGGTTTATCAAAAAAATATTGGATTTCTAAAATAGAAGCTTTGTAGTCTTTGAAAATAGGAGATAATTATTTTGGAAATGAAATGGAATTTGATATGGATTTTGAAAATGTTTGAGTAAATGTGGTTTGGAAATAAAATTGGGAATTGGAAAATGTTTTATTTAGGTGGCCCTTTGTATTCTTTATCAATGTTCACATATGTTGTATGTGTGTGGAAATTACATGTTGGTATGTATGCATATATCAACGTAATAATAATTGGGGATAATCAAATATGTGATGGTTTATTAGATTTCACATGTGAGTATTTAAAAATTAAATATCTGACTTGGTTTTTAAAAAGTGGTTTTTGAAGAGGAAAATGGTTTCAATTAAAAAATGGGGCTCTTTTCTAATGTAATTTTTGGTTTCAAAGGAAAAAAAGTGAGTTAGTGTTTTCAATTTAAAATTGGGTATGCTGAAATGATTTTTATTTCAAGAGGAATTGAAGTGGAAAATTGAATTTTGGTAATATGATTTATGTTTGAAATAGTTTTGGAAGAGGGAAAAAATTCAACATAAAATGGAAAATGTACGTTTTTAAAAGAGGGTTTTGATACTTATTTGTGATGTGTTATCATTTATGAGATTGGTATTTTAAATTGAGGTTTAATTTAGTGTTGGGTTAGTTTTTTTATTTCATGTTATTTAGAATATGAAACTAAGAAAGGTATTGTAACATACAGGACTTGAATTCCACTGAATTGTTCCTCGAGACCGGCAGGTCACATGACCTTAATAACATATTCTTAAATTCCAAAGGCTTATAACTAGTAGCGAGGTCTTAAGGTGTTCCCATAACAATACTATTCCCTAATTTCAAAGTGTAACATAGCATAATAATAATAACAGTAAATAGGGGAAGTGTTATAACAACTAAATAGGAGATAAATAGCCAAAGATGGATATATACAACAATACCAGAAGTAGTCTAATATATAATTATTATCATGTCATGTGCCTAAAAAATATATAAAACATGTATAAAGGCATCAGTATAGTACATGTATCAAAATACCAAAAAGACATATCTCTAAATATAATCATGATGCTCATCTCATTCATGTTCTCCCCTACTCCTAATCATGGCACAATTTCAGGCATCGTACTATGGAAATTTTCCCCGAACCCTACTTCCATCGAATTAGTCTATCAGGGTACCCAACGGTGGCCTGAATAGGGTGTGAGATACAATCCCATCATGTAACCACCCACGGTGTCTCTAAAAAACATGGCTTTTCAATGCAACCTAAACCATTGTGCAAGTTAGATAATATATATGACAATAATACAAGTAAATTACTATGGAAAATTTAACAACTCAAAGTGATATTTACAAGATAGACAAGGATCCCTACAAAATAATTTTCAAGCTCCAATAATAAGGTAGAAATAAATATAACAGATGTAAACACATTTTCTATTCCATATAAAAAATAACTCATATCATCCTCAGACACTTTTTATAACCTGTAATTTCATATCAACCATGACCACATTGTATAACCAATCATGTCATATCAACCACATCTGAGTTGTATAATCAGAATTTTTAAACCCCGCAAGGTTAGATACAAGGTATAGTGGACCAAGGAATCCTCATCGAGTCTCAATAGAATATTGATCGAAGCTTGGATTGACTTGAATTGTGGTCTAAAGATCATTTCAACATACCACGTCCATTTTTATCTCAAACAATTCATATCCAAGGGGTAGAAATCCCCAAGGAATCCCACATAATCAATCCCCTAGAGGAAATATCATCAAAGGCATCCACATCCGCTATCATCACCCATGGTGTATCACACCCATGGTGTCCAATGCAAACATTCATCATTAAATACTATTATCAATTTACATTTCATAACATTTCACAATCCATGATTTTACCCTCTCATATAACAATTATATATAAACCATTTAATCAAATTTATTAACATGAAAAAGAGTCAAACCATATCCAAACTAATCAATTCATTAAATTTCATTTATAACAAATATTTCTCTAACTAGTAAAGCTCAAACACTCATCCCATGTGTGGTATAACAATGGAAAATCTCAAAGTCACATGCCATAGGTGACCTTGGTTGGGAAATGGCCTCCAACAATCCTCAAGGAACTAGTGGAAATCTCAAACAGGTTCCAATATGTTTAATTTAAACATACAATACATTTTAGGGGTGACACTAGAAATTTTGGTGTTTTGTACAATGAAAACTAACTCTATAAAGAACCAAACCACATGTTAAAATTATATACAACCTATAGTAGGTCTGTAGTAGATTTCTCATCTAATGTCAGCTTCTGATTTGACTCAGATCGAGAGAAAAACAAAGAACAGAAAAATAACATGGAAATAGGGAAAATTAACTTACACATAATTAACTCCATTGATAATAAGAAGAATGGATAATTTCACAAAATGAATGGAGTACTCTTCGATGATAATCCAATGAGACCGAAAATGTTTGATTTCAAGATTAAATATAGAATCGGTGGAAAATCCTAATATTTGTCCTTTAAAGGAGATCCCACACTTAACAGTTTGTCCAATAGAGGATAGGTGAATTAGGTTTTAGGTTTTAAAAATTATTTAAGGGAAAATTTGTAATTTTACCCAAAAATATTGGGCCACACATTTGGCTAAACTGTGCTCCAAACGTGCTCCCTTCACTACTTCATGGGGCACCATGCATGGTTAGTGTGTGAGTTTTTCCAAACCGTGTGAAAACTATGTCTCATCCCTCTATCAAAAACTGTAGAGACCCTTGGTTGGGAATTCACCTCTATCAGTATGGTTTGAAAAATCATGTGGGTTCTTTTTTCCTCTTCCCAAGACTCGCGTAGTTAGCCATCCCATGTAGCATATCCCACACAGTTTCTACTAATTGTGCGGCCTATTTGTTTTTTCTAAAAATTCAAGATCTTGGCTTCAAAAAATCTTTGACACCCCTGATACACCAATTATCACATTGAGTACCCACATTAGGAAATAAAACCCCATTTAAACCAATAAAAATATCCATAACTCTTAGAAAAACCTGAGATCTTATAATCTTCCCTCCTTAAAGTAATTTATCCCTGAATTTCCCTCCCAAGGTTGGTCAAGAATCTCTTAAGAATAACTATGTCCACTGATCACATATGTCACCCTCTCACTCCAAAGTATCATTCTATAGATGGTCATGCTTCCATATCACCCGTACTAGATGAATTTAATGGCATCGTAGAAACTTTTTACTCCTATCAATGAAACAAATCGAATTCTCCTCAAAGGAACCATCAAACTATAACTCCACCTCATCTGATTACAGAGTGTGAGATGGTTTTGAGTGATAGTGGCATAGCTGAGAAATATGGAAGAATTCATTCATGGTCTGGTACCTCTGGGGTAACTTTAACTAATAGGCTACCGGCTCGAATCTCCCCAGAATCTCGAACAACCTGACATATCGCATTGGAAGATTACCCTATCTACTTATTTGACTATGTCTGAGCCTTAGTGAGAAATGTAAAAACACCTGATCCCCAAAAATAATCTATATAGGTTGTCTACAACATTTGGCATGAGATATCTTTTGAGACTATGTAGTATCCATTTACATTATGATCAACTAGACATTCTCAAAAGTCTCTTGGATGAGACAAAGTCCCAGTAATGTTGTCTCGCCTACCTCAAACCAGAATCGGGGGTGATCGGGATGGCCTACCATACAAATCCTCATAAGGTTCCATATATATAGTAACATGATAACTATTATTATAGGTGAACTCAACCTAGGATATATTCCTCTCCCAAGATCCCCCAAAATCTAGGATGCATTCTTGTAGCTTGTCCTCAAGCACCTGTATCATATTCTATAACTAGGCATCAGTCTACGAGTGGTATGTTATTCTTAGAAGTACCTATGTACCCATCTCCCTCTATAATCTTTTTAATAAATTAGATTTAAACCGGGCATTCCTATTTGAAATGATAGTATGAGGGACCCTTTGAATTACAACTATCACATGGATATATAAAATTATGAACTCACAACACTGAATTTCTTCTTAATAGACAAGAAATGTGAAACTTTCTTGATCCTATCAATAAAAACCCATAAAACATTGCAACCTTGAGGCAACCTCAGAAAAACTTTCACAAAATCAATCGTGATGTCGTCTAATTTCTACATGGAAATAGGTAACTACTATAAAAGTTTTGCTGGTCGATGATGTTATGCCTTCAACTAATGATAGGTGGAACACCTCATAACAAAACTAGCTACCTCATGTTTTATTCCTGACCACCAATACTTGTGACGTCAATCATGATACATATTGGTAACTTGGGATGTATCACCCAAAATGAGGCCTGAAATTTCCACATCAGCTCCTCCTGTATGTCCATTGGAACCCAAACATGACCATGGACATGTAGGGTCTCATTCTCACCTACCATCCAACCAGAATGTGTGTCTTCACCAGTTACACCCTCACGTAGGACTAGCCCCTCATAATATGAAATTTGCATCATAATATCTCTGTCTAGAATGGTATAGGTTACATATAAGGATTAAATAATTGTCTTTACTGAATATCACGCACCTCCAAGTGAATCTCATAGAATAAGGCCATAAGCTACCACTCACTACTGGCCTCCTGAACTGACTGTATTTGAGTCCTCTAGATCAATGCATCAACTAAAACATTTCCATTTCTAGGAGGGTATTAAATATCAAAGTTTAAAGGTTGTAGGTACTCAACCCACCTTTGCTACCTTGGATTCATATCACACTAAGTAAAAATATACTTAAGGATTTTTTGGTCTGTGTACACCACAAAATTATCTCCCAGTAAATATTTTCTTTAATAGCATAAAGCATGAACAACTACAATAAACTAAATATCATGCATTGGGTAATTTTTCTCATGGGGACTTAGCTAATTATATTTTCATGCTATGACTATATCCCCCTATATAAGAACTTATCCTAGCTTGATACCTGATGCATCACAATATATAGTATAACTTCTACCCTTCTCTAGATGAATCAAGACCAGCGTTGAAGTCAATATCTCCTTAATTTCTTGAAAGGTTGTTTCATAGGTATCTATACATACAAATTTTACCCCCTTCTTAATCAAGCCTGTAAAAAGTTATGTTGAGCATGAGAAGTATTTTATAAAATGCCTGTAATATCCAGCTATCCCCAAGAAACTCTAAATTTCAAATATGTTCTTAGGATACTGCCAGGAAAATAAAGCTCTCACCTTCTCTAGGATAATTGAGACTCTAATATCTAAGATAATGTGACCTAGGAAATGAATCATATCCATCCAGAAGTAGAACTTTGTGAGATTATCATATAACTAATTCTCTCTCAGTTTATCCAAAATAATCTCAATATGTTTGGCATGGTCAAACCTATTGGGAGAATACACCAAGATATTATCTAAAAAAACCACGAAAAATTAATCTGGATAAGGATGGAAAACTTGGTTCATCAATGCCATGAATACTTCTAGAATGTTTGTGAGACCGAATGAAATAACCAGATACTCTTATATACCATACATTCTATGAAAATTTGTACAAGGTATGTCTTTTGGTCAAACATGCACCTAATGATAACCATTTATCAAATTGATTTTTGAGAACACCTAATCTCTTCAAAGCTGGTAAAAAAGATCATCTATCTATGGTAAGTGATTCCCATTATTAACCATCAACTGGTTCAATTTTTGATAATCCATGCATATCCTAAGGGTACTATATGACTTTTTTTAAAGGATTGGTGAACCCCATAGAGATGTGCAAGGTAGTATAAACCCCTTTTCCTCCAAATCCACTAGCTTCCTGAAAAACTCCTTCAAAACCGTAGTAACCATCCTCTATGGACAAATGGATACTAGTGTAGCTCTTGGAACTAGATAGATAGAGAACTCCACCTCTCTCGTAGAAGGTAAACCAGAAAATTAATCCAAGAAAACATCCTTGAAACTATCAACCACTAAAGGGAAATATTCCTGACGTGATCCTTGATCATCCCGACACAAACTAGAAATATGGGTTGTCATCCTGCCCAACCTGTGATGCTCTGGTCCATCTCATCTCACCTAGACATCTCATTCACCCTTGTGTACATAAACTCTTCTATTTGGTGATGTGAAGGTCACCCTCCAATGATAGAAATCAACATGTGATTGATAATACATTATCTACTCTATTCTAAGTGTGAAGTCGAACCCGAACGTTTGGAGGACGAAAATATCCCTGATGAAGTGACACCCACCAATATCAAGGGGAACTCCATGCACTACGTGCATCCTTTGTTATGTTCCCAAATAGAGTGTCAATCATCATCACACCATCATAAAGATAAACAATAATCCTATGGATTTCGACCATAGGTGCAGATATAAACTATGATATTCACCTCTATTGAAAAAGAGTAGATACAAGAGAAGAGGTTACTAAGATCGTACCTCTCATGGTAGACAGTCTGGATCCTTGCTCCTTTGGGGTAGGTTTTACAAAATATAACTAGCCTGAACTGCGGCCCTGTTACACAACCTCAACACCTGGATTGGGCCCCATCTAATTCCTAGTTACAACGGGTGTTTTTCTTCCTCAATCATGACCACCACCACCCCGGATTGAACTAACGGTACTCCTCCAACTCCTAACCTGACACATAGCTATGAAACCCACTCCTGAACCTAGTGTCAAAGTTGACCCACTACCACTCACTACTGGAGTGAAGTTCATGTGGAAATGTTTCATGGGGTCAATCCTGCTTCAATCTCATCACTCAACAGGGTCACGATAAAATCGATTCCTCGCACATCAATTTCTTCCTCACTAATGATAGAAAACCACACTATCATCACTAGTGTTATGTCTAGTACTCATCTCATGAGAATCCTCAAAACATCACTTCCTAACAATGGAATTTTAACTACTGGTTAAAGATATTATACTTCTCTACTCTACACCCCCAACTACCCTCATGTGTCAGTCTATAATTAGCACCCGATTTACAATTTTAGTAATCATATTTAACCTGAACACAATGATCTGATATCAAAAAACATGTTAATGACCATCCTTAAAGATTATCATCCTAGATAGTTCATTAGAAAGGTGTGACAATACAAAACACTTTATCTTTACAAATCATATCGAATACTCCATAAATGTCATTACACCCTACTCCAGACGGATTAAATCATAGGACCAATATTCTCTCAGATTATTAGGGTAAAAGTAGTCTTAGAATATTTCTTCAAAATAATCCTCTACCATATCACACAGACTCTCATCCTAGTTCAAAACATCTCACCAAATGCTTAGTTTCTACCTGATTCATGTAATTCACAAGCCTCACTCTACTCTTAAGAGGTGCCTAGAAATGATCAAAGATTAAAAAATAATCTCATGCCACATATCATCATTCTATTGATATCCATCCTTTGAAAATGTGGGAGGATTATACTACAGGGACACTGTTACTTCTGGAAATGGGAATGACATTGTTTGTTTAATGTTCAAACCTTCCAATCCATTTCTAACGGGTTATTCGTAGAACCGGAAACACACAATTATTCTATATCCATTTGGACCTACTTTCCAAAGGTAGGTGCTCATTAGTTATAGACCGATGAGGCTTAATAATTTGTATTGGTTGAGAGGATGGGAGGTCAGGCTCATCACACCTTTTTGGGGGGAATTATTGCCTACTTCGGGACTCTCTTATATATTTAAGTTATGTTCATGAATCCTTATTAATTAATCAAGAATGAAAATGATTTTTACTTTAGATTTGGCAGTCAATGATTGATATGTATGGGATTTAGAGAATATTTTATATTTATTTGAGGTTCTTCATCGATAGAGAATCATTCATATGTATTGAAGATTATTAGTCAATGGTATCCTTTAATATATTATATAGAAATATCTTGGTCATTATGATGACCATATTGGTTTTAAAGCCACTCAGTGGGTCACTTGAAGTTTATTATCATTCAGAAAGACATGGATTATTTTAGAGTTGGGATCGTACCCACATATGGGCTACCTATGTATCCTCATTAAAAAGGAATCAGAACCCATGTAGTTTGATAAGAAGGATGGGATTTATGCATGGTTAATGGCCTAAAAAGAGATGTCGTGATTACATTTACACTCTAAGCTCATGTTAATCATTCTTGGTGTGAGAAACAAGAGTTATCAGTAAACTTGATGATGATTCCACAAAATATGCAGTCATGAGAAATGATGTGGGGATTATGTATAAATGACTACCCAAGTAGATGAAGACCAGTACTTACTTCAGGAAAGAAGCCCATGAGCAGAGTCCATAAAGGTATTTTTACTTTATGGAGATTTGGAGTTTTTAACCCAAGGCTTACTCCTTAGAAGAAGGCCCAAATTAAAAGGGACTTATGATTGGGGCTTATTCCTGAGATGGAGGCCCAAATCAAAAGAATTTAAGATTGGGCCTTGCTCCTGAGAAGGAGGCCCAAATTAAAAGACCTTATCATCTTAAAGGATGAGGTTATATGGAGGAAACCACTAGCCGCAGTGACATAAATCTTGTAAGTCATGAGGTTTTGGGAGAGGTTCTCACATAATCCCTTTCAGATAAAGAATCCAACAAAAGAACCATGCCATAAATGGCTTTGAATAGGGGTTCGAGGGTTAATATCATGAAGAGGAGAGGTGAATGGAAGAGAGGCACACAAATGAAGTTGGCGTGCAAGTGTAGGTCGCACAAGTCATTTGGCGTGTATGTCTTAGTCGTGAAAGTGTACTTGCACGGCATGGGTTCACCTAGGTGATGGAGAATCTATAGGTTCATACTTGGGCAAGACTTAACTCAAGATTTTAGTACTATCCTAAGATGTTTCCAAAAGGGTGGCGCACAAGCTTCATTAAAAGGATAGGGTGGCGTGCAAGTGTTTCTAATTTTAAGGAGGTCTGGACACTTAGGCGCTCAAGTGTTGATAAATTATAAACACTTAGGCCTTATCCTACTCCTTCAAGTCTTCCATTCTAGGTAAAAATTTACCTTAGAAGTTTTCGGAAGAGTTGATTTGAAGACTTGGGCGACAAGAGCTTGAATTTGACTTCTATAAAATCCGTCGTCTAAATGGGGGGCCCACAGGGGATATTTATAGGCCATCGTGCACCTTGGGTGAAAAAATAAAATGGGTCATGCAAGTGACTTGCACGACCCTTATGTGGCACACAAATGACTTGCACGGAGTGCATGTAACTTGTGTGGCGCACTCTAAATGGGCTCTTGGTCCATGCCTTTATCAAATTTTTTATGTTTCTTCAAAGGGTGACCCTCTTTGTGCTTAAGGTATCCCCCTTTTCCATTAGGTGGACCCTGTGATGGAAAAGAGTGTCAAAAAAAGTACCCCCTTAGAGTTGGATCTGAAAAAGAAAATAGGATTCGGCTCTGAGGTAAAGCCAGAGAAATCAAGGGTCTGTGGCGTGCAAGTATGGCGCACAGATGCGAGGGCACGCAGGAATAGCGTGCAGATGCTGGGGAATGTAGAAATGGCATGCAAGTGGCCTGGATCACCTATATATACATGATCACTCCCACAAAAACTCACTCGGCTTCCAGCACTTGAGCTCTCGTCGCGCAGGTGCTTCTGTTCTACGACAAATCACCCTTTCTTTATTTTCTCATGCTTCTGAAAAAGGTATTTGACTTTCATGCCATGACTAGGGAGGAAATACTTTTGTGACACGTTTGACTTGCGTGCCAATTTTGGGATTTGCGTGCCTTAATGACTTTTCCATTTTTTTGATTTCATTCACCAAAATTTCCCAAAACAAACTTACTTAAGAGTTTATTATTTGATCTTTGGGTAGATTCAATGGCACCCAGAAGAATTGGATCAGCTGATGAGTTGTCCGAAAAGAGAATAGATTATATGATGAACATTGTCCTCCATAACTATTATGTTATATGTGACATCACTCTCTCGTATTTGGATAAATACTTGAAGAAATATCATGCCAATTTCCCACAGATCATCTACTTGCATTTGTATGGTCATGGTCATCTGCAAGGATTCCACGTTCTAGAGGCAAAGAATTATATCCCTCATTCATGGTTTCAAACCTACGCCAACTTATCTTTGGAAAATGTCTCAGTTGTAGGATCATTTTCCAATGCTGGGATAGTGGAGAAGGCATACATAATGCATCATAGCCCATGTGATCCAGATTTGAATCCTCACACACCTGAGCTGCAGCCACATTGTTATCCCTTTATTTTCCAAAATTCTCAGATGAACCAATCTAAGGGATGGAAGAAGAGTTGGGATATCCATCCTGGAGGAGGTGTGAAGCTGACTTGGAAATGGGCATATTGGGTGAGACAAACCTGTGAAAAGTTTGTTGATGATCTGAAGGGACCTGTAATATACAAAGCTGTCTGGGTTAGCCAGACATATGTCTACAGAAATGAAAATTTCGTGCCAGAGTTAATCAGCCACTGGAGCCCGAAAATGAATTCTTTCCATATGACTCATATAGAAGTAGGCATCAGTTTGTGGTATTTATACAATATTTTAGGGGCTCCAATTTTGGGAGATATTTATGATGAATTCATCCCCACCAAGGTGACTTGGAATGATTCAGAGAAGACTCCGTCTTTGGATCATGAGTAAATGAAAATTTTCTACAAGCTTAAGAATACCACCACCACAAAAACCCACTCCAAAAAAGATATTCATCCAGAATAATAGATGGACATGTTTCTGATTAAGAAGAGAGATAAGGGACCTTCCTGTAATCGTCCTACTAGTTTCCCTATAGCAGAAAAGAGGGGTGATCTGGGCACATTTTGGCCAACTCTAGAAGTAGTAGAGTTTCATAAGTTGGGGTATGAAGTGAACCAGAAAATTCCAATGAAGACTCATTTGGAAGTATTTTTGTCCTTGTGTCTTAGTGTTTACCTTTTACCAGTTTGGGATTAAAAATGAGGTGTGAGGCTGGGGACCTTTGTCGTTGCAGCCAAGCTGGATGAAAGGAAGATGGTTGGGTTGGCCACCCCAGTTTTGGTAAAGATTCATAGGATATTACTTCATGTTTATCATGGTAAGTATCCTCTAAGAATAGTGGGACCATTCTAAGTTTTATGGGGATGGATCGCCTCCCATTTCAGGACATATGCTTTACAAAGTGGGGTACAGGTTCCTGGAAGTTCTTTTCGGCCATCTGTTCAGTCCTTTTTTGGAATTTCTCCCTTATCCCTCAATGCTTATGATATAAAAATAAGGCTAAAAATGTTAAAGGAGTTTCACTTCATTCCTTATAGAAATCCACCAACAGGGCGATTTTTTGATGATGGAACAGCCATCTTGGAGTTAAGAGCATATATGTGGGCATGTAGATATGGTAAATTGGCCACGAGGATTGATGGAGAAATTATATGCTAGGCCTATGCTCCATATAGATTCGCACATCAATTCAAATGTCTTCAGAAAATTATTGCATCCCCTCTGATGCATGTCAGGTTAGAACAAAATCTGATGGTTTCTCATCAACTATGGTTGCTGACATCTATGGAGAAGACTGGGGAAGTATTTGACCTACCAGCTGTTGGAGCGGCAATTCGATTGACTACATGGTATGCTGAGAACTAAGTATAATCATACCCTGAAGGGGTACTGAATCAGTAGGTCCCTCAGGTGGGAATAAATAATATAACCATTAGGAAAGAAGCTCTTCATTTGGAAGGTGAATCTTCCTCATCTCCAGATTCCACACCCAGATCTAATTCATTAGATTCTCAGGATGGGGATGATGAGGCTCAAAATGCGTCAAAGCGGCCTCGTGCTAGATATAATATGCCTTCTAGAGTCAAAAGACCTACTCCATCAACTCCTCGTGAGTTACATCATTGATTAAATTTAGTCGCCATTATTTTAAAGAGCAACAAGATTCATTTTCTTATCCTTTATCTGTGATTTCAGGACCTGTGAAGAAGTTGAAGTCCCATATTGTAGGACCCTCCTCGCAGCCTTCTGGTGCACATTCTGAATATTAATGACCAGAGGCTGTCCGGAAATGGATGAGTTTATATTGTGATGCTAAAACCGCCTGGATGGAATTATGCAATGGGATTCATATCCCTAGAATGGGGAATCCTCTGGCTTCTTCAGACATTCGTTTGGAGGACAACCCCAATGAAGTGAGGGAATAAATCAAAGAGCTATAAATTATCATATTTTCCACTAATAAGTCTGTTCCTGTTACCTTGTGGGTGAAGGAAATAATGGATTGTGGTAACACTAAGGGGATTGGTCCTTCATTAGATGAAGAGTGGCATGATTATGTGGCTCCTAAAGATGTAAGTTTCCTTTTTCTCATATTTTTATTTTATTTGTAATTTTAATTTATTCAAATCTTTGTTATTCAAGGATATAATCTTCTTCATCCTGAAGCTTGCAAAGGAAAGAACCACTAAAATCCCTTCACTATAGTATAGCCCTGGTGGCACCATTCTTAGAGCCACTAAATCTCCTAATGAGCCGGGAGAAGTATCTCCAGGCCAGAAAACAATGGATGAGGAGTTATAAAGGGATTTATTGTCTCTGATACCTGTTTTCAGAGGTGATGATGCTAGTCCACCAAAAAAGGCCAAGAAGAAAAATCATCGAAGAAATAAGACCATATCCAAACACTTTATCAGTAGTGGTAAGTATTTCTGGTAGTAATGAATCATAACTTATGAAAAAGTGCTCAAACTCCTTAGGATGGAAGGGGCTTCTTCAGTTTCCCCTTTAATGGAAAGGACTGACCATCCTCAAAGTACAAAGAAGGGTGCTATAGAACAGCCGCAGGTTCCTACTGAAACGGTTGTTCCTGAAGAAATATTGAGATCAGATGAGCCAGCGTCTGTTCCTAGCACCGCTCCTGTTTCTAATGCTAGGAGAGAAAACACTTCTGGTAAATTAACAATACTTCATAGAACCTTAAATGAGACAACAACTGACTTCCATTATATGATGTTTTAGGTTCAACACATGCATCAGGACATTTGGCAACCGCCGAAGTTGACCCTAAAACTGTCTCTGAAGAAGCTATCCGAGGTTAGAGATTTTTAGATGAAAGTGACCAAGAAGACATGTCGAGTGCTCCCACTGGTGATACTAACTTGGAATCTGGGACATCATGGGATAAAATGATGACTCTTGGAATGCCCTTTGAAGAGAATTTGGACCATGTTAAATTACCCTTTGATTTAGAAGATTTTGGACATCTTGTTATATAGTCAATTGGACGTGAGTTTCATCATTTGTCTTGTTAATCTTCTCATGATTAAACTTCTAACTACGTTTGGTTAAAAAATGTACAGTTCCATCTAAAGAAACTGTTGAACAAACAATGCTTGAAAGGGGTGTAGAAATTGATGTCAACCCTGTTATTGTAGAAACACTGGCTTGGGTGGAACTTAGCCAGGCAGACCATCCTGAAACCCATTCGGAAAATCCTGTTGAAGCTAGGAAAGATGGGGAGGAGTCTTCACAAGTTTCTGATCTACTATTAGGTAAAAGATGATGATATTTTTGTCTCACTTAACCTGCAATAAAATCAATCAACATTTACTATCATTTTAAACTAACCATACTTTTAATTGACCAAACAGGGATATCAACTTCAATGGCTAGATCTGGAGGTGAAGCCTCAGCCTCAGCCCAAACAGTAGTAGAAGGTGAAGCAACCAGGGTCATAGAAGGAGCAGAACAGGGCACTTTCTTAAGTGCATTAATCCCAGAATATGTTCCTCCCTATGATAGCGATGCTGAATCAGACCCATAGGTGCAAAAGGTACACCAATTATCACATCGCAAGGCATGGAAAAATATATGGAAGATAATATCTGAGGTTCCCCTTGAAGATTTGCCTTAAAAAATTCCAAGACTCTCATCCTTGTTCATCATGCTGGGACTTGGAAGTTTTGGATATCAAGAAATCTATGTCGTAGTGAAACAAGTCATTCGAAGGAGGGAGTAAGAGCAAAGGTGTCTTCAAGACCTGATCAGATCTAGATTGCGGATCAATATTAGTGAATTTCAGGATGCAGTGTCCCGAGCTGAGGCTAATCATGCAGCAAAGCTGAAGGAACTTATGAAAAAGATCATGGAGAATATTTTCCAGCAGTTTCACCTTCAGAAAGATCTATATTCTATTACTGGGGAGCTTGACCAGCTTCATAATTCATTAGAAGAAGTCCAAGTGGATGGTATAAAATCCATCAAAGATGCAAAAGAAGCACTTAGTCGAGCAGAAGAGAGTGAAGTTGGTCGGGTAAATGATCTTCAAGTGGATTCTGATGAAGCTCAGGATGCTGTGAAATAGATGAGAAGTCATGTTGAAAGTATTCTGTAATTTCTAAAAAAAAAGAGAAGAGACTCCAATCTGTGGATGTTCTTATAATCTTATTCATTAATGAAAAACAGTTCATCTTCAATCATTTGTACCTTCATTTTTTAATAATTGCTATTATTTTTACCTAATCCAATGGGTCTAGTAAACATAGTTTTATTTTTACTAGGGTTATATAAACAACCCCACAACCATTATCTTTTAATTTCTCAATATTTTCTAAATCATAAAAAATGTATGTGTAGTGAGCTGGGACTCAACTTTGGTTCAAAGTACCCTTTATAGGTTCCCAATTTAATGATTAACATGTCTTTTGTTATTGGAAGTTTAAAGTCATGCATGTTGTACTATAAAAAGGATAATATTTAAGGTTGAATAGCTTTCACCAAATGGATGATATTGACTCAATTATTGATAATTTTTTTAGAAACATATTACCATATTCAAGTATGGAGGGGGGAAATTGTAAACTGTGACTTAAGAAATATTGAATTTGAGTAATGACATGGGAAAAGAGCTAAAAGGAATTAGTGGAAGTCTTTTCTAAGAATTAAGTTACCACTATTTGACAAACCCATTATGGGGGCTGAATTATGCAGGTCCAACTGGGGCATAAGCTGCATAGTCAAATAGTAGCATCTTTTGGCGGGCAGGTCCGTTATATAGACAACTTATGCAAGGGCACCTAAGGGCACGTGCTGCATAGTCGGGAAAAATAACTCTCAGAAATTTGACTTTCTATTGCTAAAATATGAAGAAAGTTTTATGGGGATTAAAACATTTCAAAGCATAGAGTTTTCTTTATGGAGAAAGGTACTTGAATATGGAGAGGATATTTCCAATCAAGATTGTCAAAGAATTGGAGGAATGTGACTTCTACGAAGGTCTAACCCAAACGTAGGAAAAAAGGTATCTGTGGTTTTAAATCATATGACTAAAACCAGAGATAGAAACATTATATGACATAATATTTTTAGATCATGGAAAATAGTATGGAACAAATATGTTAAGGATGGCAATTTTTTTAGATCCTTACATATCGCCGTTAAGACCAATAGGTACAAAAGAGGCTTCTCCTAAGAATGAAGTTTCCACTACTTGAAAAACCAGTTATGAGGGCTAAATTATGCAGGGCCAACTGGGGCATAAGCTGCATAGTCAAATAGTAGCATCTTTTGGGCTGACTGGTCTGTTATGTAGACAACTTATTCAAGGCCACCTAAGGGCACGTCATGCATAGTCAGGAAAAATAACTCTCAGGTATCAGACATTTTTCGACCATAATTCATGAAAAGGGTTATGGAGATCATGAATATTATTTGTACAATGTTGCGGTTGGGTCCTGAATTGAGATTCTGGATGTCACTACGTATCTCATTAGGATGAGAATCAATCCACACATAGTTCTTGAAATACATTTTAACGTCATTCAGGATGAAAGCATGGAAGATCTTAGTTTAGGGTCATAGAGCTCAGACCATAGTGAGGGATACACATCGTGCATTTGTTATAAATCTGATGCGAATAAAAACTAGGGTGTTCCATATCACACCATGTGCTCCCTGGGGGACTTTTCAGCCAAGGGACCGAAATTAGAGTTTGGGGTTAGGCCCAAAGGCTCAGGGATAGACTCAAGGAATGCTCGAATGTTCCTACATATCCCATGAGGATTTGAATCAAGCCACACATAGTTCTTGAAATACCCTTTGTACATATTTGGTTCATACATATGAGGGGTAAAGAGAACTTTATTGCAATTATGGTTGGACCCAAGATGAAAGACTTGGGTGTCACTACATATCTCATTAGGATGAGAATCAAGCCATACGTAGTTCTTGAAATATGACATGGTTTGAGACCATGTCGATGATGATTCCTCTCGAGTGAGGGTATCAGGGATTTTTGTGGTTTATTGTCATATAGGACAAAAGTACAAATAGTTTAAGGTCATATGCATGGACCAGTACTATGCAATTTAATGTCTTGAAACAAGGACAATGGGGAACTGTATAGTTTAACTTCATATAGTTAAGATGATGGGACATACACATTTTAATGTCATGTAGGAGGAAAGTGAACCGATATGAATAAGACGGTTGACGGGGGCTTCATAGATCAAAATCATATGGGATGGAGGTGAATCGATGTGAAGAAAGTGGTTTTAGGCTTGAACCTTATGAGGTTGCCTATGTACCCGGCCTAAGAGGCAAGGATCAAAGTCTGCGTAGTTAAATTGAGAGGGATTTGGCGATCGGGGTGTACTTGAGGACAGTGACCCGAAGATGATGTTGGGACTTAAGCATGGTTAGTGTCCTAGAGAAGATGTCATGGTTGAAGCTTACTCTAATCTCACGTGAGTCATTCTCGGTGTGAGAAATAAAAAATCAACAATAGACCTGACGATTGTGTCATGAAAGATGTGACCACGAAGGATGGTGTAGGGATTATGCATGATTATCTGCCCGGGGCACGCATGGAAACAGAGTTTAAAAAACAATTGTGCATGTGGAGATCACAGTTTAATGTCATGTTTCATAGACTTGGGTTCTTGGTAGTTTAATGTCATGCAGCTCAGACGATGCACATTTTAACGTCATGTTGGACAATAGAGGGGACACAATTTAATGTCATGTTGGACGATAGAGGAAGCTATACAGTTTAATGTCCTATAGAAAGGAAAATGGGTGTATTTGTGTTACACAAAATACTTCTTCAAAAATATTGCATTGGTTGGAGTTGTAATGAGTTCTCCATCCATTGAGATTAAAGAATAAGCTCCATTGGGGTATACATTATGTATTGAGTAAGGTCCTTCCCACTTTGGCTCAAGCTTTGGAGGTTTCTTTCCCAGTATCATTGTGGTTCTGAGGACCAATACCAATTCTCCTTGAATGAATGAACAAAGATGAACTTTTTTTATTGAAATCTCATGCTATTCGATTCTGATAGACTTATAAATGGTGAAATGTGCACAATTTTTTTTATCTAGTCGTTCCAATTCATCCAATAGCTTTTGAGATTGTTCGTCTATAGATAACTGATCACAAATAGCGACTCTAAGCGAAGGTAATTGAACTTCAATAGGAAAGACTGCTTCTCTTCCATATACCGATGAATATGGACTTCATCATGTAGCAGTGAAGGTGGTAGTCAGATAATAAAATAGAGCATGAAAAGGTTTATCAGGACATGACTTCTTATATTTATCCACCATGTTTTGAATTATTTTTGAAAGAGTCTTATTGAAATCCTCGACTTGACCATTGGCCACTACATGATACCGAGATAAATGGTTGGATCTGATATTGTATTCTTGATACAATTTTCTTACCTCGGGTGAACAAAAGTTTGTGCCATTATCCATCAATATGGTATGAGGAACACCAAATATGGTAATTATATTCGACTTGAAAAAGCTAACAATGATTTTAGCACTGACTTCTTTGAGAGGTATTGCCTCTGCCCATTTGAAAAAGAATTCAGTAGCAATAAGAATATACTTAAACTGCTTAGCTATAGTCGGACGATAAGGTCCTACTACAACCATTCCTCATGTAGCAAATGGCCAGAAGTATTTAGCCGTATGAAGAAACTTCGGGGGTTGATGAATGAAGTTGGCACATACTTGGAAAAAATGACACTTCTTAGTGAAATCAACACAATCTTGTATCATTGAAGCCCAGAAGTCTCCAAGCCTTAAAATTTGACCAGACAGTCTTTGTCCAGACTGGTGGGCACCACAAACCCCTGCATGTAATTCATTCATGACATCCATTATCTCTTCACCATCAATACATCTGAATAAAATTCCATCAAAACCTCACTTGTAGAGAATTTTTTAGTGATATGGCCTATAATAAAGAGTAAAATTTACCACACATCTCCGGACTTGTTCGTTCCTGGATCTATTTGGTGGGAGTGTTCCATTTTGAAGGTATTCCCTGATAGGTGTCATCCGTCCTGTAGTAGGAGCATATGGTTCATAAATGGGACTGATTTCATTGATTTCTTCTATTCTGATTTGAACAAAAGGTGAAACTACCTGATAATGGGCAATACAAATGATTGTTTCATCCCGATTTAGATCTGCTAGGGTTGTGGCTACATTAGCCAGTGCATCAGCTTAGGAATTTTGTGATCGCGAGACATAAGAAAATGTCAGTTCCGAGGTAAATTCCTTTATTAACTCTATAATGTAATCATACAAAGGTATTAACTCTTCCTTTCTTATGGAATAATCCCCATTGATTTGTTTTATTACCAAATCTAAATCACATTTTACCTTCAAGTGATTCATCTTTGCCTGAAGTGCCAATTCCAAGCCTGTGATGAGAGCTTGATATTCTGCTTCATTGTTTGTACTGCCTTCCAACAATAAGAAGGAATAGAGTAGCACTGCCTTTTCTGGGGAAATAATCACAATTCCTCACCTAACTTTGTTGAATTTAGGATCTTCCATTTTCTTCCCTGTTGGACTTCTGGAGGCACCATCAAAGTACATTTCCCATGTTTGAGGATTATCTTGAATAGAGAAGACTTCCTCATCAGGAAGTTAAATATTTAAATATGTATCTTTTATAAATGGGTGTTCAGCAAGGAAATCATCCAGATCTTGGACCTTTATTTCCTTTTGAGACACATACTAGATATGAAACTACTACAAAATAACTACCCACCTTGTCATACGTCCTGTAAGCATTGGACGACTAAGGATAAATTTGAGCGGGTTATTGTGAGATACCAATTGGACCTCATGATGTAGTAGGTAGTGTCTCAATTTCTAAACTATAATGATTAATGTTAGGAAGCACTTTTCAATCCTTGAATATCAAGTTTCTTCCTCAATCATAGTCTGACTGAGATATTAAAGGCTATTTTCATTCCCAGCATCACTCTTTTGGATAAGGATGGCACCCAATGATCGCTCTAAAGCTGTCACATAGAGAATAAGTGGTCTTACTTCAACGGGTGGCTTTAATACCGGTAGAATCAAGAGATATTTCTTGATAATATAGAATGCTTCTTGACATTCTTAAGTCCACTAGTAGGTGACTCCCTTCTTCATTAATTTGGTGAAGGGTAAACACTTGTCTGCCAAATTGGAAATGAAATGCCAAATATAGGCCAAGTGTCCTTGAAGTCCTCTTAATTACTTCAAATTTCTAGGAGGTGACATGTAAAGGATTGATTTTTTCTTCTTAGGATCAACTTTTATACCATGATGACGTACAAAAAAGCCATGAAATTTTCCTGAGGTTACCCTGAAAGCACATTTCTAGGGGTTCATCTTCAAATTGTGTTTTTGAAGTTTGTTGAATATGATTTCTAGATCGGCCAAGTGATCAGAACATTTTCTGGATTTAACCACAAAATCATCCACATAACATTCAACAAATTTCCCTAAAAAGGGTTTGAAGATATGGTCCATGGAACGTTGATACGTTGCACCTTTATTCTTCAGGCCAAAGGGTATTACTCGATAGCAAAACACACCTTGAGGAGATCTAAAGGCTATAGAATACTCATCTTGTGGGGCCATTCGTATTTGATTGTACCCAGAATAACCATCCATGAAGGAAAGAGCTTCATAGCCAGTTGTTTCATCAATTAAGAGTTCTGTGATTGGGACTGGAAAATCATCCTTGGGACAATGCCGATTAAGATCTCTGAAGTCAATGGAAACTCTAATTTGTCCATTCTTCTTTTTCACAGGGAAAATATTAGCCAGCCATTTGGGATATTGAACTTGTCTGATGAATTTATCCTTGATAAGATTATCAACTTCAGCTTCAATTTTGGAGGCATAAGTTGGGTGTGTTCTTCTTGTGGCTTGCTTGAATCCTCGATGTTCTTTTGGAAAACCCAAATGATGAGTGGCAGCATCAGGATCAAGACCTAGAATTTATGTATAATTCCAAGAAAATACATCTCAATTTTGCTTTATAAATGAAGTATACATTTCTTGCTCTTCAAGAGTCATGGATGCACTAATTAAAGTAGGGCGTGGATCTTCTTTTGTAACCAGATTTATTTCTCGGAGTTCATCCACAGTGGTAGAGATACCCTCTTCCAATGCTGGAGGAGCATCCCTGAAATCTTCCTCTTCTTCTTCAATATGTGTTACTTCTCCTGTTTCTACTTGCATAGTAGATGACGAAGAAAAATTTCAATGGTCTTAAGAGAAGTTAAAATTTGAATATCTTGAAGAAGAGGCTTCCATTTCTGACCTTATTGATGATTAAGGGTCTTCCTGCGGTGATAGAGAGAACATGATGGATTGAGAATCGACATCATTGTTTTCCTCTAGTATTGTTATACTTTCTTCTAGCCTGGTTGATGAAGTATAGAATTTCTGGATTTCAGTGGATGAAATAAAGAAATCTCCATTTAAGCTTTCATCACTGCTTGGTGAATCAACAATTTCTCTCATGTTGTCTAGCTTGGTAGTCGTAATTGACGTTATTGAAGTTTCCATAGAGTGTTTGGATTTAGGTCTATCTTGTCAATTTGACTGATTGGAAACACATACTCTGTACTCACATGTAAGAATGGGTTTACTGGAATCTTTTCCATACCATTTGGAGCATTAATTTTGGTAACCTCCTTTGCTGTGGATTTTTCCTTTCCTTCCATGTGATAGAATTATATCTCAATTTATTGAGATTCAAATGTTCTGAATGGGGCCTTATCACCATAAAATGTCCCAATTTGACCATTGAAACAATATTTGAGACATTGATAGAATGAAAATGGTATGGCCGCATGTTGATATAGCCAGGGTCTTCCAAGAAAAATGTTGAAGGATGTGTCCTGACAAACAACCATGAAATTTGAATTAGACACAAGGTCTACAAACTGAATTTTGAGTGTAATTTCGCCCATAGGGTCTTGTTCATTCTTATAATATCCTTGCAAAATCAAAGTATAAGAAGATAAATCAGATTCGGTGAGGCCCAATCGATGAAGTGTACGAATAGGAATGAGATTGACTCCTGGGCCATTATCAATGAAATCTCATCAAATGTCTATATCATTGACTTTCCAGATAGATACAAAGGTTTGATAAGTCCATGTACAACATCATTTTCATCTTCATCTATAAAATATATCATTGCATGGCATTCTGCAGGATCATTCTCTTTATGGTAGACCTCTGCCGCAGCAATTTCAGTTTCAAATTCTTGAGGACTTGAAAAAGACTCAATAAGCGCCTCTTGAAGATTTTTTGATAGATTCAAGGCATCCAGAATTGATAACTTGGCCAGTACTTGGGCCAAATGTTTCAAGACATCATACTTTTGGTCCAAAGGTCTGTGTTTCCCATCAAGAAAATTTGTTTTTGCAGGTGCCTTGGACATTGATGCTTTGGCAGTAGATGTATCTCGTATCGGGGAATGAATTGGAAACACTCCTCACTTTGGTAGATTAGACTGACTCGATCTATCTATTTGCTGAGAGGAAGAAGGTGTAACCTCTAACCGGTCTTCCAAAACAACTGTGTCAGGACCAAATATTCCATTGTGGAAGAACTTTCTTGTTCCTATTGAGCCCGCTGAAGGGCTTTGTGATGAGTTTCTGCCGCATATACAGTTCTACCAGGGGAAGGATTGAAATAGTGGATCTTGGAATATCCACATCTTCCCCTGTATCCTAGACCTCTGTCGCTTCCTCTAATTCCTCTATTAAATACAGGGAACTCAGGCTCATCCTGATCGAAATTGTCATTGGCATAGGGATCGGTTAAATGAATCATGTTAACGGAACCAATGATCAATTATTCATTTGATTAAGATTATTCCTGATGAACCAGTTTAGGTAGTGCCGTTTGGTGGGGCGATGTTTGTGCTTTTGAAGCAGATGGCATAAAATCTGCAAGAGTCAAAGACAGCTTAGGCTTTCACACAATCTTGTCTTCTTCTGACTTCTATTATTTCTTCAAATTACGCTGCTTCATTGAGGATTTTCTGTCTGATGAAGGGGGTTTTCTGTGGTATAAATAATAGAATACACAATTGGTTTATTAAATTGTGTTCGTAAAATGGCATGAGTTAGGTTGATCGTTTTCACTCCCATCCAATCATCATATTTCTGCACATTTTTACTTTTGAATTCATGACACTCACCTTCTTTCTCTGGATTATTAGCAGTAACACATGCTACCTAGGCTGAAGAACCTTTTAATTTTACCTGTATAGATTCCACCATCTTTTGCAGGAGGTCTTTGAAGACAAAACACTCCTGAATGGGATGCCCCAACATTTGATGAAATGGGAAATAGTTGGATAGGTCTTCATCTCCTTCCTTGTTCGGCGTTTTGGGATTTGGCAACTGAACCAAATTATTTTCCAGAGCTGAGATGAAGTAACCAGGAACTTGTTCATTCCAGAAAGAATAAACTTTGTTCTTTAAATCCTAAAACTATTTCCACCTTTGATATTTTTGATCATATTGACGAGATGTCCATTTTTGTTGACTCTCAGGAGGTGGAGCCCTTCGATATGATGAAGGTTTTGAAGTGGAAGTAAGTATATGTGCTTGTTTAAGTGTAACTGTAGCAGTATCTTCTTTCCCTATTCTCCTTACTAGAACTGATGTAATTACACAAGTTTTAGCCTTAGTATTTATAATAGTATCTTCTATCTGCTGAGCGATTGAAGTAAGGTCTCGAAACCCTCCTATGTATTTCACAGGGATCAATGGTGTGCATAATTCATCATACAAATTTTCTACACAGATTGGCAGCAACTCTTCTTGAGGGAGTGATAAACTTAAGGAATATGTTAATCTCTTACAGCGAGTAATTAAATCCGAAACTCTTTCATTTTCCCTTGGTTTACAATTGGTAAGATCAAAAACTAATGTCTTTGGTAATGTTTAGCTAAATTGAAGAAGGAACCTTTGATGAAGAAATTCCCACCTAGTAATTGACCGAGATTGCAAACTTGTATACCAGACAAAAGCAGGTCCTTGTAATGACTACACAAAACACCTAAGATTAACTGATTCTTGTTTTTTAGGAGTTCCCATCATAGGATCACAATGAGAAACAAAATGGGTTAAGTGTTGTTCTGGATCTCCCAAACCATTAAAAATTGGGAATGTGGTATTCACTAAATTTGATGAGGGAGTAATTGCATCTACCCATTCAGGGTAAGATATCTTTTCTAGTTGAACTTTTGTACGTTTTCCTTCCATAGCTTCCAACTGAGCTGTTAATGACTCAATATAAGTCATTAATTTTTTAGAAACATCTGGCGGAGCTTGGACCTGAGCAGGTTCCACAACTGGAGTTTGGATGGGTGTGGTGACTGGTACTTCCACTGATGGTAGTATTGGTGCTTGTTGTCGTGTATGACCTTTATGATTGGACCTGTGAGGGTGTTCTTGTAAAGGGGGATATTATTGATCCATCCTAGTAGATGCAAAAAATTACATTGATTGATTAACTCCAGCATGCTTATGAGGAAGACTACCTAGAAGTAGTTCTGCATTTAACCTCCCTAACTCCTTTATTTCTTCTTCTTAATGTGAGAACCTTTTCTCTAATGAGATTGATTGGCCTACATAAGAGGTAGGGTGGGATGTAACCTGACTTCTACCCTTTTCCTTAGCATGTTCCTTTATGGATTATGGAAGTGAATTACCCAAAGAAATGTCTTGCCTCTGGGAAACCCTCTGGCTTCTGGTACGCACACCTCCTTCATTTGTTTCCGTGTGTGCAGCCTCTTGAACAGGAACTTATTCATCTAATCCCTCTGAGTGAGCCTCATGTTCTGGGGGATTAGTGACAACGGCATTGATGACATTTATTGATGCATAACGCATTGCATCCCATCTGTCAGTGTTTCTGTGATATTGTCTTCTTCCATGTCCTTTATGAGACATTTCCTTTTATTTGTTTGATCCCTCAATAACTTCTTGATGAACCGTAATTTAAAGGGAATTTCATGATAACTTGGTTCTGCGTTCCTCTTGTGTATTCTTCCCTAATCGAGAGAAGACTGACTTTCACTGAGGGAGAGATTGAGAATTTCAAAAAGTCCTTAGTCCAGTGGACTGGGACTGTTCCTGTTTTTCCTGCTCAACTCCTCGAATCCTGTTTATTGATCCCAAGGGTTGGATTAAAAGATTCCCCAGCTTGGCAAGCTGAGGTGGCTCTTGAGCTATTACATCTGAAACTTTTTTAAAATCTCTCCTAATTTTGCAGATTTTAGTCCATAAATTAGCCGGATGCATCATCCTACATCCACTCAAATCACCTAGCTCAGATGATCATTGGGTTATTTCTGACACCTTTGTCACATGATGATGTGCATGCTCTAAATGATAATCTTGTTCGATATTCTCATTTTCTAGATGTAAGATTAATTCGACAATTTGTTCTTTATATGTCTACCTTTGGGAAGAACTAGTCGAGGCATGTTCTTAAGAAAGCCTATGATTACACACAAAACATGTTAGATGTGGCCAGCCATGGGAAATAGTATTGCATGATACCACTTTTGGTGGGCTTTGTTGACTGGAGAGCACAGTGAAATGCAATGATCCCTGAACACCCCATCTCCTGATATGAATACCAGATAGGGCATTGGTAATTAACCAGTGCAACCTTTTTAATGCGCCAAGGCATGTACGCTGAAGGGATCTCTTCTGCTTTTCAACCATTGGATGTCGGGAAACTGAGAGAGATGCCAAGTCAATTTGGTGTTGCAACCCTTCTATTACCTTAACATGGTTTTTATATTCATCATAAGATAATATTTTCTCATTGACAAAGAGTTTTCCACATGTTGAGATGAATATCATGAATACAATCTTCTATCAACATTTCTAGAATATCATACTGAGAGTCAGCCAAAGGCCCAAACATGACTGGTATCTCACCTTTTTCCAGTTGTTTTCTCATATTTAGAACTTCCTCTTTTTCATTTAATGAAGATTATTCTACCTTATTGGACCAAATCTGGTGCTTCTTTTCTTCTTCATCATATTCAACAAGATTGGTAGAGAATTCATTTGTCAAATCAGAAGATGAATAGCCCCAGGGTGGTTCGGAGAATGACCTACACCCCAGGAAATCTTCTGATTGAGAAAGTATTTCACCTGATAGTGGTTGGTTCAGAGAATTACCTACACACCAGGAAATATTCTGATTGAGAAAATATTTCACCTGCTAGTGGTAAGGCATCAGACATGACTGGCGTTGCATTTTCAAGTGCCTCAAGATAATATGGATTTCTCGTTACTGCATTGTCCATTGAAGAATTTTCCAGGAAATGAGAATTACTACTGTAGAGAGGAATTTTGTAGTTAAATTCATCATCATGGAGAGGACCACCATGGGGTGTTACAGAAAAATATGAAACTTTTTTCTCCTTGGTCTTCTGGTCACGCAGAGGGTTATCATGGCTCTCATCTGAAGATGATACTTCGAGATTGATCGAATTTTCATGAAGCAAGACTTCATGAGGAAGTGTCTGATAAAGACCTTCATAATTATTTTTGTCACTTCCTGAATTTGTAAATGAGAGAGTAGAATCTTGAGTTTCAATAGATAATTGTCTGAGGGCTTCAATAACTCCAGCATTGAGCAAGGCCTTATTATAGATTGGCTCTTGATTTTTTAACTGTGTTGGATGGGACTTTTTCTTAGACGCATTCTTACTCACTTTGGATACCACTTGTTGACGAAAGTTGTTATTATGGGTAGGTGTATGTTCCTGCTCAGGAGAAATGGTCAGGTTAGGCTGATTATCTCCATTTAAATCTGGTGTATGTGCCTGACTTTATTGTCTGTATGACATGGGGGAGTATGCTCCATGACCCTCCTGGACTGGAAAAAAGGTGTTCACCTGCTATAGGGTAACATGTTTATGAGTCACTCCACTTATAGGGATAGATTTTTGTTTCTTTCCCTATGATGTCGCTGAAGTTGTTAAAATATTCTGATAGGTGTCCAAAATATGGCAGGGATTTGCTTCTGCACTTTCACCATTTTCAGAATTTGATTGGTGACTTCAGCTGCCGGAATGGGAATATATGTCCATTCCATGTTTGGAGTAGGTTTTTGTTCCTTCTTCTGTCCTCCTTTTCCTATCTATGAATTCTGACAGTACTCATGTGTGGGGGAAGAAAGTTGTGTATGCCTCATGTTTTTCATTAGAGATTTCCAATTGACATCTCCAGGTGTTACCAAATGAGACTATTGGTTAGCTTGATGAATTTCAGGTGTATATGTTGGTTTATTTTTCTCCACCAAATATGATTGATGAACTTCCTTCAATACTGGCAAAAGAGACTACTGGCAGAATTGATGAGTGTAAGTAGGTGTATGTGCCTGTTTATAGGTGGTCACCACATTTGATTAGCGATCTTCTTTGGATACAGTCAGACAAGCCTGCTGACTGGCAGATGAATTATAAACAGGTGTATGTTCCTGCCTATAGTACTCTACTGGAATTTCCTGGCGGGATTGGTGTGTTACTGCCAGCCGAGTCTGGTGGGCAGTGAAATCAGGACGTATGGGGGTATATGCCCACTCGTTGTTTACCATCAAGTTAGATTGATGGACTTCTCCGAAGGGGTAAGAGGTAAGAACCTTCTCCCTATTATCCAAATTTCACCTTTGATAGTTCTTCTTGCATTCTCGGGTCTGGGGAACCTCAGTCGAACACCTAGAGGCGATACCCTCATCATGTTGAAGGTGCACTACCACACGAGTCTGGTGGCGATTGTTGGTGGGAGTCCTCAGGAAGAGATCTTGTCTTCTTGAACTGAGGCCATGAGTGACCTCTTCATTCTCCTCCCTACAATATAGGAGGGACTGGTTGTTGCATTCTGGGGATAACGACCCGAAATGGTTGGAGACGGTGGTTGGCACCACCTGCTTCTTGACCACTGGTCATCGCTGTCCGGACAACCAAGGTGAGTTGTTAACTTGGAGGGATTGTCGAGCGGCCTCTAGAATCGGGATGGTACCATGTTGACGGTATTCCCTCACCAATGCATTCGAGACCCAACATTGAAGATGCTTAGTAGGTGATATCATCCTCAGAGTGGATGAGGATCCAGCAGGAGTAGTAGCCGAAGCATTCACAGGTGTAAACTTTAAAGAATTCATTCTGTGTTGGAGAGAGATCTTGGAAAAGAGTGCCTATTTGATATAGCAGACATAATCAAGATAGGTTTGGCCAGACTACATCTTTTGGATGAGAACATATGTTATCGATTTCCTTGTTGGCCCTCATATTGAGTTTAATAAGGGCTTAACAAATAATAAAGACATCATTTAACTTGGTTAAGGATTCACATCGGGTTCACCATTTTTTGTTTTCTCTAGAAATGGGAATGACCTTGTTTGTTTAAGGTTCAAACTTTCCAATCGATTTCAAATGGGTTTATTCGTAGAACCAGAAACACCCAGTAATTCTATATCCATTTGGACCTAATTTCCAAAGGTAGGTGCTCATTAGTTGTGGACCGATGAGGCTTAAGAAATTTTATTGGTTGAGAGGATGGGAGGTCAGGATCATCACACCTTTTTGGGGGTAATTATTTCCTACTCCGGGGCTCTCTTATAGATTTATGTTATGTTCACGAATCCTTATTAATTAACCAAGCATGAAAATGGGTTTTCCTTTAGATTTGGAAATCAATTATTGATATGTATGGGATTTAGAGAATCTTTTATATGTATTTGAGGTTATTCATCGATAGAGAATCACCCGTATGTATTGGAGATTATTAGTCAATGGTATCCTTAAATATATTATATAGAAATATCTAGGTCATTATGATGACCATACTGGTTTTAAAGCCACTCAGTGGGGCACTTGAAGTTTATTGTCATTCAGAAAGACAGGGATTATTTCAGAGATGGAATCGTACCCACAGATGGGCTACCTACGTATCCTCATTAAAATGGAATCATAACCCACATAGTTCGATAAGAAGGATGGGGTTTATGCATGGTTAATGGCCCAAAAAGAAATTTCGTGATTACTTTTACACTCTAAACTCATATGAGTCATACTCGGTGTGAGAAAAAAGAGGAATCAGTAAACTTGACGATGATGCTACAAAAGATGTAGTCATTAGAAATGATGTGGGGATTATGTATAAATGACTGCCAAAGTAGATGAAGACTAGTACTTACTTCAAGAAAGAAGCCCAGGAGCAGGGTCTATAAGGGTATTTGTACTTTATGTAGATTTGGTGTTTTTAACCCGAGGCTAACTCCTGAGAATGAGCCCCAAATTAAAAGGGACTTATGATTGGTGCTTATTCCTGAGAAGGAGGCCCAAATAAAAATAATTTAATATTGGGGCTTTCCATTGAGAAGGAGACCCAGATTAAAAGATCCTCTCATCTTAAAGGATGAGGTTATATGGAGGAAACCTCAAACTGTAGTGACATAAAGCTTGTAAGTCACGAGGTTTTGGAAGAGTTTCTCACATAATCCCTTTCAGATAAGGAATCCAACAAAGAAACCATGCCATAAATGTCTTTGAACAGGGGTTCTAGGGCTAATATCATGATGAGTAGAGGTGAACGGGAGAGAGACACACAAATGAAGTTGGCGCACAAGTGTAGGTTGCACAAGTCATTTGGCACACAAGTCTTGGTCGTGCAAGTGTACTTTCACAGCTTGGGTTCACCTGGGCGATGGAGAATCTATAGGGTCATACTTGGATGAGACTTAACTCAAGCCTTTAGTACTATACTAATATGTTTTCAAAAGGGTGGTGCACAAGTTTCATTTAAAGGAAAGGGAGGAACGCAAATGTTTCTACTTTTAAAGAGGCCTAGACACTTAGGCATGCAAGTGTTGATGAATTATAAACACTTAGGCCTTATCCTGCTCATTCAAGTCTTCTATTCTAGGTAAAAACTTACCTTAGAAGTTTTCATAAGAGTTGAGTTGAAGACTTGGGCGACCAGATCTTGAATTTGACTTTTGGAAAATCCGTCGTCTAAATTGGTGGCCCACAGGGGATATTTATAGGCCACCATGCACCTTGGGCGAAAAAATCAAATGGGGTGCACAAGTGACTTGCGTGACCCTTATGTGGCATGCAAATAACTTGCGCGGTGTGCAGGTAACTTTCACAGTGCACTCCAAATGGGCTCATGGTCCATGCCAATATAAAATTTTTAATGTTTCTTCAAAGGGTGACCCTCTTTGTGCTTAATGTATTCCCCTTTGCCATTCATTTGACCCTATGATGGAAAGGAGCATCAACAAACACTTACATCATCTCAGCAATAGAAAATTTAGGTTGTGATTTTCCCTAAAATGTATTTATAAATCATTTAAAACACTCCCTGGAATTACACCTCATTGCCTATATCTAGAATAACAATTATTGCCTCAACTAGAACTATCATAGGATCCACTGGTATCCCATGGACCATCACCTCTAAAGCATGGTCATCAACACCTACCTGGAATATGACTAGAGGTCTTTATGGTGGCATTCCCCTACAATTCCAAACACACGCCTCAGAAATATTCGATAGAAAAGTTCATAGATAAATCATAGGATAGGTTAAAAACTTCCTATAAATGGGTCATACCACATATCCTTCTCCTAAATATAGGACTTGGTAAAAATAAATAGCCATAAATTTCACTAGAGACACTCCCTTGGTCCCACTCAAAATCCAGGTCTAGGTCATGTTCTCTATTTCACATTTCAATTTCCATTTGTATTCCTATTCATTTCACATTTCATTTTAAATGGTTGAAACAAATGGTCAACCACTTCCAATCTATAAGGGCTCATACTCTTCACGAACTAAGATATGGATCCCACCTAATCCACACCATAACATGTTTCAGTCTATGTGATTCATGGTCCATGACTCAACATTCCACAATTTTATTCTTAGGGTGTCTGTTGTAGACTAATTAGGAAAACATTACTTAGGTAATGGTAGGTACTCTATGTTCCAACCATGTTATCCAATTCCCTACATAAAATATCTATTAAAATAGTAGGTATATAACACAAGGTACATATCACAAATTCATGAGTTCAAGTGATGCACCCTATATAGAATGGAATAATGCATGGAAATTGAATCTTAATAGGTGTCTACAATGAACCATGATATGAGATACCCTCATGTAATCATGTTTCAATAAAATAGAACCCTAATTCGTATCAATGATAACATCACAATTCATGCACATCACCCAATGGTGGAATCAAATCAACTATAATAGTCAAAATCCAAAAATCAACAATTTCCATTCGAGGTCATTTGGATTTTTCCTATACGTGGGTTAGCTACTCTCAGGAACATCTCATTTCTAAATTCCAAATCCTTCATATACCCCTTTATATTTTCACAAAATTATAAAGTATAAAATGAAACTCCTATGATACCATTATGTAACATCTCGGACCCAGATGCCACTGAACGGCACCTCGAGTCTAGTTGGTCACATGGCCTCAAGCACATCTACCTAAATTTATGAGTCAACCGAATAGTAGTGAGGACCTAGGGTGTGTCTATGGGGAGTCTATGACCTCATCTTAGAGAGTAAAATGGCATAATAATAACATGAAATATATTAATCATTATAACAACTCAATAGGAGATAAACACCAAAAACATATATATACAACAAAACTAGAAGTTGTCTTATATACAATGATGATCATGTCATGTGTATACAAAACACAAAAAAACATGTATACATACATCAGTAGACAACATATATCAAAATACTGAAAATAAAAAAAAAACATTATCTTCAAATAGAAAAACAAGCCTAATCTTGTCCATGTTCTCTCTTACTCCTAAGTAAGGAAAAATGTCATGTTATATAATAGATATGACTGTAATACAAGTAAATCCCCATAGAAATAGTAATAATTGTATGTGATACTATCAAGCTAGGCAGGGCTCCCTACAAAATAAGTTTCAAGCTCCTATAACAAGGTCTTAGTAATTTAAAAAGATATAAAAACCATGTCCATGTCATATACATAATATCTCATATCATCCATATCCGTGTCCTATAACATATAATGTAATATCAACCATGGTCATCTTGTATAATTAGTCATGTCATTTCAACCATGGATAAGCCATATATTCGAAAGTTTCATACCTCGCAAAGCTATATCCAAGGTATATTGGACCAAGGAATCCTTATCAAGTCCCAGGAGCATCTTAATGGAAACTAGTTTAGAATTGAATTGGGGTCCAAGGATCATGTTAATAGACTATGTCCACTACAATCCCAAACAATCCGGATCTAAGGGGTACCAAGGATCATGGAATCCCACAGAATCAATACCCAAGGATTAATATCATATAAGGTGTCCACTACCGCTCGCATGAACCATGGTGTATCACACCCATGGAATCCTATACAAACATTCATCATTTAATACAATTATGAATTCATATTTCATAAGATTTCACCATCCAGGAGTTTACCCACTTATATAACAATTCCATATAAACCATTTAATTAAATGTATCAACAACAAAAGGATGAAAACCATCTCCTAAATAGTTAATTCAATTAAATTCATTTATAATTGGGCTTCCTCTAACCAGGTAAGCTCAAACACTCACCCTATGGGTGATATAACAAAGGAAAATCTCAAAAACACACCACATGAGTGAACTTTGTTGGGGAAACAACCTCCAAAAAGTCTCAAGGAACTAGTTAGCATTTCGAACAAGCTTCAATATGTTAAATTTAAACATTAAATTCATTATAGGGGTGATCTAGAAAATCTAGTTTGTCTCCCAATAGTAACTAGCTCTGTAAATCACCAAACCACATGGAAAAATTATAGACCACATATTGTAGGTCCATAGGAGAGTTCTCATCCAGTATCAGCTTTTAATTTGACTCATATCACGATAAAAATAAAGAAGGAATAAAGAACTTAAAATAATCAATATTATCTTTCACCAAAATACCTCTATTGATACTAAGAAGAATAAAGAATGGAACAAAAGGAATGGAGTACTCACTAGAGTGAATCTAACGAGATCGCTAATGTTAAATTCTGAGTTCAGATAGAGAATCGATGGAAAATCCTAATACTTATACTTCAAAAGAGTTCACATTCTTAAACATCTATCTAATGAAGGTTGTTTGAATTAGTGTTTAGGTTTTAAAACATTTTACAGAATAATTTTTATTTTTTCCACAAGTAATGGGCTTCACGGTTGTCCAAACTGTGCGCTAATTGTGTGCCCTTCCCTACTTCAATGGGAACCCCACATGGTTTATTAAACTGCGGGCAAACCATGTATCAACCCATTATAAAAAAACTATATTGTCCTTCTCATAGGAGTGCACATCTATCCTCATGGTTTGAAAAACCATGCAGGTTCTTTTTTCTAACTTCATAGGTCTCTCACATTTAGTCAGATCATGCATCCTGTCACACATAGTTTCTACTAATAATGTGGCTTGTATGTTTTTTCCAAAATTTCAGGATCTAGGCTCCTATCAAGTCCCAAAACCCCTAATACATACATCATCACATTCATTACTCCATTAGTCCATAAAAATTATTTAAATAAAAAAAGTACATACTATAAAGGAAAACCCAAGATCTTACCCATCTAATGGTTTCTAAGGGGTCTCTATCGGTTGTTGGTTTTTCCCATACTCCCAATGGAGTGTTGGAATCGATTTCTATTCATTTTTTCTCTATTTTTTATTGCATGTTAGGATCATTAGAGTTTGTAGGATAGAATATCTCACAGTTGTTCATCTAGTTTAACAGATGATGATGGGTTTTCTAGACCATCCTGAATAGGTTAGTTTCTTTTTTTTGGAGTTTTTTCTAAGTGATCTGATGAAATATCATCTTTTAATTGGTGTCTCCACACAGAGGTAAAGGATTGAGTTCTCTCATTCATTTAAGTTCTGTTTGGGATTTTTATGGAAGATATGTTCCTATCTAATTTGGTTTCCAGGGGAATCTAATAGTGGTTGGTAGTTAGGCTTCTCTCAATATTGGTAAGGGTTCCCCATATAAGGAGGAGTATGAACTAGAGGAACCTATTAATGGGTTATCTCCTTCGTCAATTCCTACTTATCTATCATCGGACCGCATGCCCTTTTTCATCTAGTGTGTCAGTGTAGGAACTCCATGCCATCTTATCATAATCCTCTGATTCCTTGTCATTTGTGTGGATTCTTGGTACACTCGAGGAAGTTTTGTGCATTGAATTTCCATAAAAGGAAGTTATATTTGAGAATTTTCATCTTCTTATTATATGTAATTATATGGTTTTAGACATCTAGGTTCCAGCCATAGGCCACATAGTGAATATTTTAATGTAGTGAAGTATCTTTCAAGTGTGAGGATATAAATCTAAGTTGTTGTCTCTGACATCAGAGATTAATCCATTTTATTTTCATCTTTCTATGGTTGTCTATTTTGCGACCCATTTTTTTGGGTGGTTTTGGTGTCCTTGTTTCCTTTGAGATATTTTTAGTTATTCCTTGTGGATGAGAACTTTTGAATGGACACAATTCTATTGGAACAAAGTTTTTGGGTACTGTTTGTTTGGAGATTATTGTATCTTATGGAAATTATGAACCATGGATTGGTCTAGCATCTGGTTTTAGTCTCTTTCATTTGGGACCCCTTTTGTTGTGAGTTGGTCTATGCTATTTTATTTTTAAATGGTGGGGATACCCACCATGTATCATCTCTTATCTATTTTATCTAGAGGTGGTTAGGTGTGAGTTATTAATCCAAAAGGTCACATTTAGGTTTTTGGATCGCTTTAGTATCAGTTTTGGTTTGGAGGTCTCATTCTAACTGGATAGTTCTACGTTTGTTCCTTGTTCAAACATATTTACTTTTTAGGGGAATAAAGTTTTTAAAGTTGGTAGAAATGTCACACCCCAACCCCTGTTTTCTTTTTATTTTATTTATTTATGGATATTTGATCTTTTTGTTGGTTTTGGGTCAATATATAGGGAACAAATTCAAGTTTTTAGGTTTTTGGGTATTAAATGGGGTGGCGCACAATTGGAGCATGGTTAGGGAAAATGTGTGCTACCTAAGGAAAACCATGTAGCCTAAACAGTGGATATTTATAAGCCTCACTTTCATGTTCATGATCACGTACTAATCTATTCAGATTGTGTGTCTCTAGAGAGAGTTCCCCACCTGGTTAGCGCATGGTCTGTCTGACCATGTAACCTTAGTTAGAGAAAAGAAGTAAATGAAAAAAAATATTTTATTATTATTGTTGTTGTTATTATTTTATTAATATTATTTTTTTTAATATTATTATTTTATTAATATTATTATTATTATTATTATGTTATTATATTATATTATTAACCCCCCCACCCAAAGGGGGAGTTTCTCCCTCACCCTCCCATTTTGATAGACCCAAACCCTAGGGGGATCCCTCACATGCTCGACCCCCCTCCCACTCCCTTCATTCTTCATTTCTTCCACTGATTTAGGGTGTGATATTATTGGGTAAGCATTTATCCTTCTCTATAACCTCCTTCTTACTTTTTTTCATCATTATGGAGTGAGGTTAGCTGAACCCTAGGGTATTTTAATGAACCAATTTCTATGGGTTTTTCCTCTAGAAATGGTCTCTTACATCTTGTGAGCTCCCTTGAACTCATTTGATACAATATTGGGTCTTTTCCATCAAAGTCACTGGATTCATCATCAGTTTCATATAGGTTTCTTTCATTTCTTATTCTTTAGAACAATTTTATTTAAGTATTTTCTTACCTTTGGATTCCTTTTATTTTTCTATTATACCTTGGACCACCTTGGGGTTGCATTGGACCATCATTCATGTATTCAGAAACTCATGGCTCCCTGAAGGTGACTTACACACATATATATGGGTATTTCATATATATATACCCTCTTTATACATATTCCTTCATAATTAGGGGAACATATGAATTATAACTAGGGTTATTTATATATAAGTAAAGGTGAATTTGTGTATAAGTGTAAAAGGAGGGTTTTTCTTCCCCAGAGTCCTTGGAATTTCTTACTTCTATGGAACTATTTGAAGTGGATTTGGGTTTCAATCATGAGAGGTGATATTCTTTGAGTTGGGATCCCTATGTCCAAGCCTTTAATTTTAAATCTATGACTTCTTGGTGTTTTAAAATTATGTTTTCCATTTTATATGAAATGTATATTTATTATGTAATTGGTTGTGACACTTGGAGATGTGTTTTCACTTTTTTATATATTTCACCTAAGATTCAACTATGTACCTTCATGGTTAAAGAATTATTTTAATCTTGTCTTGAAATATATTTCATTTTAAATTTATAATTGGTTAACTAATTTATTTCTTTCAAGAAAAAGTTTTGATGACAAAAGGTGTTTTCAAGAAGGAAAATGTTTCTTTTAAATGATGAGGCATGATTATCACCTTTAAATTTTTTATAGAAAGGAAACCCCCTCTTATGGAATGCCCCTTGAAATAAATATGTGATGTATGGGTTAGATGTGATATTTGTGATATGTTCCTAGTAAAGAGGATTTTTCTTGGATTAAGTGTCTTGGAAAGGGTATACACTTAAGGGATATATTGGAGGTGCGAAGCTGGAGGGGTTTTTATATAGAGAATGTGTTATGTATGTATATACTAAATTGATAAAAATACTTACCTATATTTGAAGGAAGCACATGGAAATCCTGAGGACCTAGGAAAGTTGTTAAGGAATTGTATTCTGGTTGAGTAATCAGGGCATTGATACAAGTTCTCTGGTCGGATTTCACTACAATACTAACTAAAAAATATAATGATGTTTTGGGAAATACTATAACCTTGGCTTTGACCTCTCAAGAAAGTTGTGCATGAGAAAAGATTATATGATTCAATCATAAAGTGATGATAATTCTATGAAATATTTCACCTAGTTTCTTAGGTGATTTCAATGGTTATTGCTTACATTTACTCCTTTCTTCTATGGTACCATTTTAAAATTATCTTTTCTATTATATTTTCATATTGTCACTAATTTTTTTGTGTTAATTATATTTTAGGAGTATTGTTCTAAACTTTATTTCATTATTTGAAAACTATTTTGAAAATTTGATGGAAAGTAGTTTTCTTTAAAAAATGGAATCTTATTACTTGTTTCTCTTAAAAGAGTATAAAATCCTATTTTTATATATCTAATTTTTAAAATAGAATGATTGGATTTATTTTTAAATGTAACTCATAGGGAGTTGTTTATCCTTTTCATACCTACTAAGAATTTTTATTCTCATTCCTACTTTATTATTTTTTTAGTTTTATCCTTCTACCCGTATCAGGTTTTCTCATGGAGAGAGTGTAGATTTATGGTTGGAGGTGACCCACAAGGTCATATAGAGGTACGTGGGGTAGTTATTAATTTCTTTTTCACTGTTTGTTTTTAGTTTATTGTTATGTGTTTATTTATTTATTTATTTCTATATAATTTATGGGATAAACTATTCCAAATTATGAATATTTGATTTCTAATAAAAGTTTCTAGAATGGGGGTTTGGAAAGCCTCTTGGGCCTTATTGTGGGCCGGCTCAAGTGACCAGTCTGGGGTCAAACCAAGCTGGTTCATGATAGTTGAAGATCCCATGTCAAAGGTCATATTTATCATCAATATGGAATAATTTTTTAGTGAAAAGATTATGTCAATATTTGTTGAAGAGGAAGTTCTTGATTAGATAATTGAGGTTGGTGTCCGTGTATTTATGGAAAAAGAATGGTGGAGGAGTTGTGTTGTTCATTTAAAGATCTTGTGTTAATAAATTCATGGAAGACATCCCTTTAGATGTGATTATTGTTAGTGAGTTGATAATTATATTTAAATACGAGTAAAAATTATGTGTTATAATTTTCTAAACCATTTTATGAAGTTGAAGAAGGATTGATAGTGAAGAACTTGAATAATTTCTTATAACTAAAAGGAGGAAATAACTATATATAATATAATATATATATATAAATATATAATCAAGTTTAAAGTTTTTATATTAACTGATGAATACTATTTGAAGGATGTTTTGATATGAGTTAAAGCTTCTGAGAATGCCTTAGGTTTAAGTGGAAGAGGTTTTGAGATAGTTTGAGTAAAGTATACATGTACTATATAGTATGAGATATTATTTTAAGGTTGAATCTATAAAGATTTACTCATAAGTATTATCCAAATATATATGGATGGATATCACATAAGAATAATTTGGGTTTCCATATGGATGACTGCATTGTATGAGAATCATTTAATTTCTACATAAGTATCATATGCATATATAAAATCTTGTAATAATCTGTCTATAAACATCATTCTATAAGGATCATTTGAATTTCATCATAAATATAATTCCATGTAGATAATAATTATGGATTTTCATAAGGATGGACCTATAAGTATTATCATTCCATAATAATTGTTCAATAATAATCATTCTATAGGGATCAGTTTTGTTACATTTTAAATATCATTCCATGGAGTGTGTAAGGTTATCTATATGAAAATTACAATGAAATACTATACATATCATGAAATATGTGTGATGGTAGTTGAAGAATATTATCCAAGCTATTGTTATTAAGGTTTATTATTTTAAATTTTTGCATAGATTAAGTTTCAAAACCTCATAAGTTTGAGAAAGGATGATTGTAAGGTTTAGGACCTCATAAGGTTCTGAGCCTCATGAGGTTCATCAAGACTTATGAATTGGATAAGATTCACAAACCTTATAAGTTTCCCAATGAGTACTTTGCACTGAAACTAAGTAATCCATTCCATTTCAACATAGACACATATTTTAAATAAAAGTTGAGTTTTTGTGAAAATAATGAATATTACATGATGATGTTAAATACCACGTCTATAGGTGATATTTTAGGAATAAAAAATAGAAGAATGAAACTTATATAATTCTAAACACTAAAGATACTAGCTTTCATTGTAGTGGTATTTAAGGAAGATTGAAAAGTTGAGGAATTATGAGAAAAGGAAAATCTTTTCATTTATGATATGAATGTATATATATGAGAACAAGAGAATAAAAATAATGAACTTGAACTTTAAATTATTATTATAAAATCTACAAGTCACAAAACAGAAAAAGGGATAGAGCCTTTCAATCTGATACTGAGCAGAAATAACATTCATCAAATAAGAAGGAATGGAAGGAGACCACAATATCCTTATATCATAGAATAATATTGAGATGATAAGGGATATTCCATGTTGTATCTTTTGAATGTCTTGGTGTAGAGACCCTTGCTCAGAAGGAAACCAATATAATCAATTGGCATAGTGTGTTTATGAAGATAAAATATAATCATTCTATATTCATTCTTGTATATAGAATTTAGGAAAGTCAAATATCTATTTCTTGATGAATTGGATTGTATTCTAGTTGATGTAGTAACCTAAAAAGAAACAGGAAAAGATTTTTATGAGTTTATAGAGGACCTTTTGAAGACTAGTGGTTCCATTATAAACAAATTTTTAATTACTAGTGGGATGATTAATAACTATAAGGAGTTTATTTTTTCTAAAGGAATAAAGAAAGAATACAAAATTTATCCTATATAAAACTTGTGTAATATAGTGTGGGAGGATTTTTCGAATTTTCAGATGCATACTTGCCTCATTTTATTGTAATCACTCTCATATATATAGTGATTACTACAAGTGTTGAAAAATGACCTAAACCTCATAAGGAGTATACTTTCAAGGCCAAACCTTGTAATTTTTTTGTGTTGTTCTTTACCAATTATTCATTGTATAAGGATTTATGTTGTGAGGCTGAATTCATTGATCCATACTTATTAACTGAGATTGGGGTTCAGGTGTTAATAGAGTAGAATTAAGAAAGAAATTAAAACTCTATAAAAATTGGTTATAATTATTAAACCCCCCCCCCTAAATATCCTTGTATGATACACTAGATAATACAAGTGATGTCATATATAACTATATTTTCCTTTGATTGGATCTATTTTATTTACCCAAGCAATTTAATAGCTTATATGAAGTTCATATTTCAAGAAAGTTTTTATCTAATATAGATGTAGAAAAATGAAGTTAATCCTATTGATGATAATATGGATGTTCCTACAAAAAAGACCCTGCAATAAAAATAAAATAGAGTAAAAGTATAAGAATTTTTTTTTAAAGGAAAATAATGATCAAAATATATAAAAATCTGATCATCTTGGTAATATATCTTCTATAAAATCTTTTATAAGTGATCCTTTTTAATATAAAATTTTATTTTGTGGTGGGTATAAAGAAGATAAGTCTATAAAAACTATTTTAGACTTATACTCTAAATTTAAATGGTATATTAATAATGTTCTAATTTAATTAGTCACATATATACTTGGTTTTGTTCATTTATTTCTTGATGATAAAGCATAGATATAATAATAATTAAAATAATTTTAGGGTGCACAAGGAAATAAATTTTGAAAGTAAATTAATCTCATTAATCTTGTGGAAGAAAATGGGTGATTTATTGTACCTTACAATGAAAGAAATATATTTGATTGTGAAAAAGACAAAAAAATGACTATGTATTTTTTTTCCAAATATTGTTCTAGAATAAGTGATCTATGCATTTTAAAAACTCTATAAACCTCTAAAATAGTTAATGGTGCTCAATTAGAGATTAAAGAAAAAAATAATAAAATATATTGATAAATATTTAAAAGAATCAAGATATATTCATGAATATAAAATCAAACAAGTGAAGAATAAATGAGAATAATGTTCATTATTTATTGTGTATGAGAAGAAATATCCCAATATTAAGTGTCTTTATCTTGAGGTAAAGTTGAGAAATTGTGAATTTCCAAAGTTCCTAAGAAGAATTATATTTCCACATAAAACTTTTAAGGGGATCCTATCTCGTAAAAATACCCATGATAGAGTAAACAAATTATATAAGATCATATTTATAAGAATCAATATCATGTTTTTAGTTGAAGTTAATCAATAATCTATAAATTTATTATTTTACTAATGTTTTTTATTTTTTCAAAAGGTTTAAACCTAAAATCCTAATAAAATTGGGTACCTAAAAAGATTAAAATCCCATTATATCATCAAATGTGGATGTGGGAAAATCCAAGAAGAGAATCCCCCAAAAAGATCCCAAAAGGGTGGTATTTTCTCCAAAAGATAGCAAGGTGTACAAGTATAAATTTATATTAAAATTTTATTAATGAAAAAATAAGGATGTGTTCTTACTACTATCGGTACTGTTGGATGTTTGGGAATAAGGCCATAGAATTATGGTGCAATATTTCAACTTGTTCAAATAGTATAAGGGTATAATTAAGGGGTGGGAAAGCTAAATAAAAAAGAAATCCTATTAAAAAGAAATATATTTCACATCGTAAAATGAATCTATCATGCATAAATAGATATGAATACTTGGATAACTTATGTAATTTTTGAAACATTTTTTTCATTATTATAAGGAGTGTAGGTTTGCTCTAAAACCTTACATATCATATACTGATAATAAAAGGATATGTGAAAAAAATGTGATAAAAAAATAAAAGGAAGATTGATGAGGTTTCCTTAGGAAGTAAATAGAAAAGGAAAATGAATAAACCCACTCCTAATAACTCAAACCAGATGAAAACATCAAGGGATTTTACAATATATAAGGTATTATGTTTCTACTATGGAAGTAAGGACCACAAAATGGACCACTAAAATTTTTCCATTGAAATAAAAACTAAAATATAAAATTTTAACTCAATAAAAGAATCAATGGTAGGGAGAGATAATAGAATTGCTTTAGTTTTGAACATCCCAAAAGAAGATGTAAATTATTTTCCCAATTAGGGTAACAAAGATTATTTTAAGAAATTTTTTGGAGACTTTAATAAAGGAAAATATTTTAGGGAGTAGTGAATATTGGTTTTCCTATAAAACTTAATATGTCTAAAGAAATAGAATTAGGTAAATCAAATAAAGGTGATAAAGGGAGGTTGGTAAGTTCATATGAAGAAAACCACAAATTTAAAATGAGTTTTTTCTAGAAATACGAACCATGATTTCTTGAAAAGATGTGTGGAAGGTACAAGAAAAATAAGAATGTTTCAAAATATTTCATGACCCTTCTTCTATCTCAATAATAAATACTAAAGAATATTAAACACAAATGAAAATAATCATTGGTGAAAGTCCCTTATTAATAAAGGTTAATAATCCGATTACATATAAGAAGAGAGATGAGAACAAGAATAAGTTTATGTTTCTTAAAGTAAAGAATTATTTCAAAATAAAAACTTCAAGAATAAAAAATTGAGATAAAGGTACAACTTGGTTCAGAAAACTGTAACACCCCAATAATTTTATGATTTTTTTTAATAAATTAAATTTCCTGGATAGCTTGTGTTACATGAAAGATTTAGTTTTAACAAACTTTTGTATACTATTAATAAAATTATTTAAGCATGAATTTTTAACCTATCCATTAAATATAATGGTATGAATAGAAATAATGATTTTTTAAAAATTAATTATAATGTTTTAATATAAATAAAACATATTAAAAAAAACTTTATTTTTTATTAAAATCATTAAATGTTTCGAAAATAATATTTCTCAAAAAAAGTATTTTGTATTTTTCTTAAAAAATAATAAAATTAATTTTTCTACTAATTTTATTAAATTTATTTTTTTTAAAAAAACTTTATTTTTTGAATCTGCACATAAAAATTATCATTGATTAAATTTTTTATAATTTTCTGTAAATATTAATTTTCTGATGAATATTAAAAAAATATAATTTTTATTAAAAATAACCTTTTTATTTAATGCATTTATAAGATCCATTTTATTTCAATATGGTTTTAAAAGATAAATTAGTTTAATTATATATTTATTAATCCAATTTATTTTATTTGAATCAACTACAAATTTAATTTTTATATTAAAACTTTCTATACTTATGAAACATTTCTCTTTGGAAAACCACTTTTTCATCACATCTGCTACATTAATTTTAAATTAAAGTTTCCCACTTTTTTGAATGAAATTTAGAAAAACAGAATAAATATTTATAATTAGAATAATTAATATTAAATATTATGTTCAACTTAGTTTTTCTCCAAAATTAATAATATAATTAGTGAAAATTTATTGTCATAGTTAGGGTTAAAAAAGGTTCACTAGGGTGTTAAACTAAAAATATAATGGATAGAATCACCTAGAAAATTTTCAAAATCCCATTTTATGGCCTTATTTAGACCTTATATCATCTTAATTTCTATAATGATCCATTTTTTATCCTTAATTCTTTTTTAAAACATGGGTACACATTTTTATTTTAGAAAATTAAAAGTGTATCCACTCCCCCACTTATAAAAATGAACCCCCTTTCCTCTCCACTTCACACTTCCAAAACCATTAAGTTTAGAACAAAATTCCCAAATACCTTCCTTTATTCCCTCCCCACATCATATAGTAATTATTATTGTTATAAAACTCTCATAATAATTTATTATCTATAAACCTAAATAGGTTCTCTAAAGAAGTGGTAAAATTCATAAACTTGTGTTTTCACTTGATTTATTCTTCCCCCACCTTAAAATATTCTTTAAATATTCTATTATAATAACAAAATTATCTAAAATATACTTAAATTTTATAATTTTAATTGAATAACCTATATCAATTTTCTCTTCCATCAAATTTGAAACAAAACTGTCAATCATGTGTACGGTGGACTATTGCCTTGCAAACCGATGTAATTCATTTTCCATTATCACATCTTAGGGAAATTTATAATGTTGGATTTAATATAATTATATGATATTTATTACATAATTATAATTGTTGAATTATTATATCACATGTACCTCCATACTTTCCATTTTGTGGGAATATGATAACATCATTTGTGTGTACGGTAGACTACCGCCTCGCAATTCTATGTGATTCGTTTTTCACTTAATCGTTACATTAAAGGTAAAAAAGGATAAGTTTAATTAATATATGTGGTTTATATATTTATATATGAAATCATAATTACTCTATAAAGGTGATATATTATTTTTATTTCCTTCATTCCATCTGTTGAGAAAAAATTGAAACAATGTTCATGCGTACGTATGACCTACAGTCTCCATGAATGGCGAAATTCATTTTATAACTGTAAATTTAAAGGATTAATATAAATAAATATGTAATTGATATATATTATATTTTTATCATGGTTAAAATTCTAGATATTATAGAACCATGATCAAAGTAAAAGTACCAAAAATACCAAACCAACTCATACATGAAAAACAAAGCAATTATTACCCAAAAAAGTGATTTTAAAATGGAATTGTTAATAAACAGATAATAAAAAGTTATAAGTAAATAATATATGGTATAATAAATATGAGTATGGATATTTTATATATTTATAATAAACATATATTTATTATACATGAGGTTTGAATTTGTATGAAGGAAGTTGAGACTAAAGGTAAGGGATTTCAATTTTATCTTTTAATTTTGGGAGTTAAATGTCATATTCACCACTTTTTTATTTTATATGGTGTATATAAAAACAATTTGAAATTATATATAAAAAATATCATTATTTTAATTATATTTTAAGTTTAATTTATATTATTCTTTATTTTATTTTCTTTGATTCAAATTTTACCATAGTTGTAATGGTTTATGATACAATCTTATTGTTTATCAGGATTGTTTATGATTATGCTTCCAATAATGAAATATTATGATATATCAGTCAATAAAATCATAGATTTTATTATCCTCTGTATATTTCATGAAAATATATGTTTTCCTTTCATATTACTCTCTTTATGTGCTCAAGAGTCTGAAATAATTTTTTTAAGGAAATATAATTTTATTTCTATCTTCGATCAAGAATCATTTTTCTTTCACGACCATATTTTATAAAAATGTTTTAAAAAAATTTGTTACTATTATCTAAAGAATTTTTAAAGTTGTTTTCATACATTTTTTAATTATTTTAAATTGGTTTTAAAGTAATATTTTTGTCATTTTCCGAATGAGGTACATTTAATTTGTATTGAAAATGTGGAAGGAATATTTGTTTTAGTGTGTATAGAATGAATGGTATTTCCTTCCATCATGGAAAATCAATGTTTTAAAGATTCTTTTTTATGTTTACAAGGATATTTTTAAATAAAAATTTTCCCCAATGTTATGTGAAATTCTAGATTTTAAATGATGGTTTTAAAAGTGGAAAGGTTATTTTCCTCAAGAAATATTCCAAGTGATCTTTTAAAATAATTTTACAAATAAGATTAAATCCTTTTATGTTACCTAATATTTTTGGGGATATGATTCTATTATACCATCCTTATTCTGTGTCTTTTTTGTTAACATTTATGATGTCAATATTTTTATAAATTTATTCATTTCACATGGGTTATGTTATGATGAAATGTTTATGAAACCCATTTATTTTAATGGGTTGTGATATGATGAATGTTTTATGATCTTGTGGTGCACTTATGCTAGAATTTAAATATTTAATTGTGGTTACACTATAACCAAGGATTTTGGTTATGTTAAAACCAAGGATCGGTGGGACCTATATCTCCCCTCAATTAATTGGGTAAAGATTGATATCAAATGAAATAAATATAAATTGAATGGGGAGTGAACCCAGTTCAGTAAGGTAATATGTCCACTATGGCAGCATTGGGAATGAACATTAACTACTATTATGGTTTGTGGAGTGAACTCATTCCACTATGATAGCCTTGTTAGTAAGAAATGACTACTAAGGAAATGATTTTTTATGCTTATGTGTATGCCAAAAATCAATATATTATGAAAATATTATGATATCATGGACCATGTTCTTTGATTCCATTATTATTCATGTCTTATTAATGGCCAGGATTTATTCCATGGATCGTGTTTATGATTTATGATATGAAAGGTATGGTTTTAAAATTTTATTCTCTTGTTCTCATACCCTTATGTTCACTTTATGTTGATATCTCCTTTTTTCGCTTATTGAGCATCTGATATCACCCTTTCTTATCTTTATTATCACCATATTATGAAGAAATATATTATGTATAATATTTCTAATAAGGATTCTAGTTATGAAGATATTTTTGGGGCATTATATAGTTCACCTATAAACCAGTTTTTTATATATCCAAGTTTCTAAAGGCAAGAGACCCAAAGGATTCTATCATGGATCATAATGATATATAATTAATAATCATAAATTAGGATGAAATATATATGAATGAGATTTTTGGGTCTTTATATTTTTTATCAGTTAAATTTTTAGTTTACATTTTTAAACTAGGATAGAAAAAAAAATTGGGAACCCTTAGGATAATCCCAAGTATAAGAGAACATCTTTAGTTATGGTAAATAAATGATTGTGTTTTTCCTAGAAAAAAAATATATTTTTAGATACTATAAGTGGATGGGGATTTGTCATATATTTACCTAGGGGTAATAACTCTATAAAGGGAGCATTGGTCTATACTTAATTATCACTCGATGCATGACAATAGACCTTATTATGCACTTGGTTTGACACTTCTAGGGGATATGTTTTGTAAATTCACAAACTCTTTATGAAGTATCATGAAGAATTTGAATAATGACCATGAATGACCAAGGTTAAGCCTAAAGTGTCATATATTTAAAATAATCTCTCATGATTTAGACATCTAATAAGTGATTTTTCATGATTATGGGTCCCCCTATATGATTATTATTACTTACACTATGATTTTTGGTTTTAGTAAATGGATGGAACCCAAAATAATTGTGTTAATTCTAACTAAGATGGAAAATTTAAAGATTTTCATCTTGAGAGACCAAATTTTATGGGATATGGAAAGTAAATCTCGATTCTATGTTCACGCAACATCACTAAGATATGAATAATGATGAACTTACAAACAAGTAAAGTTGGTAAAAAAATATGTTTAGTACTTCATGGGAATTTTCCACCCTATTTTAGTGGTTATATTGATCCACTAGTTGTTGATAAACGGTTGAGTACAACTAAAAACATATTTTCAGTTCTCCAATGTTCGGAGCATGAAACGGTCATTTTAGTTTTCAATCATTTGGAAGGAAAAGTGGATCAAGTGTGAAATCTTATCAAGAATACAAGTCAACATGATGAAATTAGATCAATGGAATAGGGTGAGTTTCAGAACTTATTTTTCAATAGTTACTTTCCTTGTATTTTTCACATGAAAATAGAGAATTAATTCCTTGAGTTAAAGCAGAAGTATGATGAATACATTGGTACCTATAAGGAAAATTTTATAATAATTATTAGGTTCATTTTTGGTATTATCTTCCAATATGAAAAAAAATATGATCAATTACTTGGTGAATTAAAACCATGTCTCTAAAGGTTATTTGTCATAGGGAACATTAGAAGGTATGAATAAATAGTTAAATATGTTGTCGAGGTGAAAATAGATATGAGAGTTACCCATAAATATTATATTTTTGATAAGAAAAGAAAGATATAATTCAATGGAAACCCTAAAAACCATATAGAAAATAAAATGATCTTTCCTTAATGCTCAATGAGTGGAAGTAAACATGGAGAAAATTGTATTAAGTGGATTGGTAAATGTTTTAATTATAGGAAGGAAGGCTATCAAGAAATTTATTATCAAAGTTATGGTAATAAGTTATCTAATGATGTGAATAGAGAGAATGATCCATAGAATACACCACCCACACTCTAGTGTTCCAAATATAAGGAGTTATGGGAATTATGCTAACGAGTTCCAAAATCTAAACGTTAATAATGATGATCTAAATCAAAAACCTCCAAATATGTTGAGGGGTACGGTAACAATGTGGTGAAAGGAACACTTACCATACAATCAAGAACTAATAATGAATTATTTAAATTTGTATCTACCCAATATTTTATATCTAAATAATTTTCTATGGGTTTCAAAATGCCACCCCAAAGATTAGATTTTTAATTATGAATGAAACCCCCAAATGGTACAATGATTACTTCTTATGTCTATTATTCTTCTATAGCTAAATATTGTGGGAATTTGCTTACTATAGACCTAATTATTCTCACCTTTGGTTGAATTTGATGTTATCTTAGTTGTGGATTGGGTTTAACTACATAAATCCCACATCAATTATTAAGGAAGGTAATTCACATTTTATATTCCAATCCAACCGATGATTTTATATCAGTGTAATGATAGATGTGAACTTTATATGGATATCATCCATCGTTTGGGTCTTGATTCCCATTAAAAGGGTGAATTTATATTATATTTTTGGGGAGAAACTCACCATAGATGATATTCCTATTTTGTGGGAGTTTGTTGACGTCTTTCTACAAGAGTTTACTAGTCTTCCAGTGAAATTTAAATTTGATTTCCAAATAGAACTCATAGTTGTTGTCACACCTATTTTAAAGAATCCCTTTAGAATGGACTTAACTTAGTTTATGAATTGAATAATAAAATCCAGGAGAACCTTGATAGGGGATTCATTAGTCCAAGTGTGTCACCTTGGGGTGAACTTATTCTACTTTTTTAGGAAAAAAGATGGATCGATGTGACTCTATATTGATTTTTTAAAATTTAACAAGATCACAATCAAGAACATGTATCTCCTACCTCATATTGATGAATTTTTGAAAAAAAAAATATGTGGATTTCAATACTTTTCCAAGATTTACCTTCACTCTGTATATCATCAATTAAGGGTTAAGAAGGATGATGTACCCAAGACATCATTTCTCACAAGGTATGGAAACTATAAGTATATAGTGATTCAATTTGTTCTTACTAATTCCACCACTATCTTCATGGGTTTATTGAATAGTTTATTTAGAGATTAAATTAATCATTTTGTGGTAGTCTTTATATATGATATTATTATATATTCAAATAGAATGGAAGAGAATGAGATCACATGAGAATTGTACTAAATACCCTAAAGAAGGAAAAACTATATCAAAAATTTATAAAGTGTGAATTTTGGCTAAAAAATGTTTAATTTTTGGGACATATAATCTCAACCGAGAGTATATTAGTGGATCCTTCAGAGATTAAGTCTATTGAATGTCTTCAAAGACAAAACAAGATAACTGAGATCAAAAGTTCTCTTGGTTTTTCTGGATATTATCGTTAGTTTTTAGAGAATTTATCATATCTCTCTAATCCACTAACTAAGTTAAATATGAAGGTAGAAAAGTTAATCAAGACGAATAAATATAAGGAAAATTTTAAGTACATGAATAAAATATTAGTTGGCGCACATGTTCTTACACTTCCCTAAAGTGGATAAGGGTTTTTATTCTGTAATGATACATCAAAGTAGGAATTGGGAAGTGTTATCATGCAGAATGGTATGGTGATAGCTTATGCCTCATGAAAATTTATGGTTCATGAGAAAAATTACCCAACTAATTCTTTGGAGTTAGATGTCGTAATTTTTGAATTAAATATATGGAGGCATTACCTTTATAAAGAAATGCATGCTATATATACTGATTATAAAGAAAAGATGGTTAGAGCTAACTTAATATGCACTAGAGAAGATGGTTGGAGATGATTAAATATTTTGAATCCTCAATACATTAACACCCTGAGAAAGAAAACAAGGTACTTGATGCTTTGAGTTGAAAGAATCGTGCTAACTTATCAATAATGAGGATCCAAAAAGACCCAAAATTTATATATTTACAAAGGATAGGTCTAGAAATCATGAAAGAAGGGATAAAAAATTATCTTCCTCAATAGGGTATTCAACCATATATCAAAATGAAGATTAAATACAAGTAGAAGGAATATATAGATCTATAGAATAAGGTTATAAATGTTTCAGAGTTTGTCCTTGATTATGATATAATGATAATATTTATGAACCATGTATGTGTTTCATCCATACTAGATTTGAATAATTATTCCTTATAGGAATCTTGTAGTTCTTCATTCTCTATTTGTTCTACTAGTATAAAGATGTATAAATATTGAAAATAATATTTTTGGTGGGATTTCATGAAGAAATATATTGTAGAATTTTTATATTAGTGCATGGTATGTTATCAATTTAAGGTTGAGATAGAAAATTCTAAGGATATGTTACAACCATTACCCATTTTGGAATGGAAATGGAAAAATTATTGGAGTTGGTGTCCTAGGACCAAAAATTTGTACATTAATTACATAAATATTATATGTATTTAATATTTAAAAAACTTCTTATTACAATGTCTCATTGTTTGACATGAATATAATGTAATAATGTCTTAGAGTATATGTTACATTGATAAGGTCATAGAAATTCCCCACTATGATAAGAATCTTGAAGTTCTATGATGATATTCTTAAATAATTTTTTTTGGTGGGATAACATACTATGATGGGTATCATACTATATAGACTGTCACGTGTGTGTAATCATAAATGGATGAGGCTTCTTCTCAAGAATTCTACACTGGGAAATCTCTAGGATGGGAGATTATGAGAACAGACCTGCTAGTAGTAATTCCAAATGTTTTATTCTCATTGGGTATTCCTATATATGAGCATGTGTAATGGTAATTAGAATTTAATATTATCATTAATTTATCTCATGACTCTCGCACTTATATTTTATGATGAAAACTATGATTGAATATGTTCTCAGTGAGGTAGGGTATATTGGGTGCATCACAATTGATATGCCATTAATAGATAAGACAAGAAAGGATTTTTCACATCCATTTTGGTGGAAGTTGATATCTTAGAAATTTTATTGGAATATAACTATTTCATTAAATTCCATTATAAGGGTGTAATGAAATTTCTATTTTAGATATTCAAAGAAATATGTATCATGAAAAATAGGTTGGTGAAACATATTTCTAACCTTCTTGACGAGATATTATGACACGGGATTATATTACACTATAAGAAATTTTATGTGGTTTTAATCATTGGGAAATTATGTTCTTTCTCTTGGGTGCCTTGGTGTATTTCTTGAAATAAATCTTGGGATTTAGGCAATCACTCTTAATTCCAATAAGAAATAATCCTTGATGGTCATGCATGAAGTGTTAAAGATGATCTCGATTAAATTCCATTTGATTTTAATTAATTTAAAAGATATTATTCTTAATACTGAGGGATAATTATATTCATGTTTTATTGATAAAAAATATTTATTGATGAATTAAATATTTAAATTAAATATTTAGTTGGGTGTTAAATAAATGCAAGAATAATTTGAATGGACCAAGGCCATGTTCGGTGATAAATATTAAACAACAAGATGATTAAATAATATTTTTTATTCTACAAATTAAAGAGGAAGAAAATAATATTATTATTATTCTTATTATGTGACATGGTTTTTATTATATGTTATTATATTATTAAGGTCCCATGTTAAATTAAATAGTCATTTTTACCTAAACCCCACCTCTATAAATAGACAGTTATTTCTATTGTGTTGTGAGTGAAAAAATTAGTCACTACAATCAAATAGAGAATTTTTGTGAATAAAAAATTCTATCTCGACTCCTCCTTAACTCTCCCTATAAAGAATGATAAATTAAATATATATTACTTCATGTACGAAGGATAATTGGTCAACATAAACAATATAAGACAATCGATTCACCGCACTAACATCTGAATATTGATTGGCATTTCTTGGAGATCAAAGGAGCCTTTGTAGATTACTACGAGAGGTATTATCTCTTTGGATCCTCATAGAATTATGAATTAAATATTAAGTAGTCTTTTTAGGTGATAAAAATTCACATGAAAGAAAGATTATAAGATCAAGTATTTGTTTCTTCTGATATTAAATAAATTAATTATAAATTTGATGTGAAAGTTCATCACTCATGGTTTCAAGAAACTCAAATATTAAGATATATTTTATTATATTTCCCACCACCTCATGCTTCCACTGTACCTGAAACCTATAATTGGTATCAGAGCAGTCATGTTTAAATTTATAACTATTTATTTTATTGTTTATTCATGCACAATCATGGTTGAATTTTCATTTCTTATTATTCTTTATTTAATTTTATTAGAATTAACACATTGTAAACATATTAATCATGATTTTTTAGTGTCTCATTTTCTTAATGTTCTAGGAATAGATAAAGAAAAATGGGAGATTCCATTAGGAACAGCTAATTTTTGGCTGGTAAGACTCGATTACATAGAGTGTACTCAAAAGTACACACTATGTACCCTAGTACACTGCACCAGGACATGTCACAAGATATGTTGAATTACACATAGTCATTACACACAGTTTATTCTATGTATTGACCAGAAAACCTAGAACATAGTTTTTGAATTACACGACATGTATCATAATACATATTGTGTAGTCTACATGGGTTAGCGGCGTAAATTGCACAATATGTGTGGTCATAAAACATGGTCAACCCACATGATACTGACAACCTATAGAATATATGATATACATGAAATATATGTATTGTAAATGGAATGTAGCCAACGAGCATGTACCCGAGTGGTAAGGGATTCTGTTTGGCATCCAAGAGACCCGGGTTTAAAACCAGGTGGAGGTGAATTTTCGGGGGTATTGTAGCAGTACAGTAGCAGTCACTGTAGCAGTTATTGTTTGGTACTATAGTATCTAGAACTATTCACCTGATTTGGGCTTTTAGGCCACCAATTTTGGCCTACGGGTCTCTAGGGACTTCGGTTCATCAAAGGCCTTCGGGCCACAGGGCCTTCGGGTCATGTAGACCATAGAGTATACCAGTTCACACAGAACAAGCCCCAGAAGAGGATCAGAGAAACAGGAGTAGTAGCCACCAGATGCAGAGCTAACCGGATTGGAAGAATGAGAGGGTATGGCAGCCGCCATCGGGACCAGGCACCATGAACCTTTATACGGGGAAATGCTAGCCAATCAGCAATGCAAGGTGGGGATATAAGGAGATCAATGATGCAAGACGATGGAGAGGGGAAGTTCTAGTGGGCTGGGCCTATGGGTCATGTAATGGGCATGATATGCCTCTGGGCCTTCGGGTCATGTATTGCGGGTCTTGTCGGGCCTTGTGCCTTGGGCCTACTGGTCATGTACGGGTTCTCCTTCAACCCATAAAATGCGGATTATCTATAATAAAATAAAAAAGAAGGCCTTCGGGCCATTCGGGCTAAATGGAATGTATGTCACCAATTCCCACATCCAAGATATACACTGGATTATTTGGAAAAATTACATTAGAGATACATGATTTGTAGCTAAAGTGCACACATCATGTAATCTCATACCCGAGAACACTTTGAGTCTTTTTGGGTGTTTATTAGGCATGTTGAATTCAGATCACACAACATATATCTAGTTTGTACATGTATTGTAATCAGCCAAGATACACATTGAAGACCTTAGAGAATATCTTGGGCACTAAGATAGTGGATACATGATATGTAACTATCATGTACATGTCTTATAGTTCGGCCAATTTAGCACACTAAATCCTTAGTCGTGTGACCCGGATACATAGAAATAGAGTTATATGATGTGTAACTATATGGAACACACCATGTAGTCTCCCAAATAATGATAGAATTAAATTAAATTAAATTGAAAATTGTAGCATTAAAACCTTATTTATTTGATTGTAACTTTATGTGTTTGAAAATTTAATAAGGGTTTTAAATAATTTTAAATGGTAAATTAATTTATTTTAATAAATATGAAACTATTGGTTCTCCTAATTATTCTCCATTAATTAATTAATGATGGTTATTACCAAATGAATTTTTATGGTCATTAAAATGAATGGGAATTAATTAAATAATTAATTAATTAATTAATGCAAGAATTTTTATCTTAATAATAAAGAAAAAATAATAAATGATTGTTATCCATTTACTTTTTCATATACGTTGCATGTATGACCATTCATGAGTTTGACCAAGACTGGTGTATGTGTTATAATTTATTTTAATTTAATTTACTATATCGTTTTGTAATTATTTATTATTAAGTTAAATTTGATGGTATGTGAGTCATACATCCTAAATAAGACCAAATAGGATCAAAGTATCACTGAGAGAGGGAGGGGTTGAATTAGTGATATCATTTTATTTATGTTATCTTTATTTTATGACAAAATTTTATTCCTATTAAAGATTTATCACTTTACTGAAGAAAAAAAAAGAACATTCACACATCAATAGGAACACAAGTATTTACAAGATTCACTACTCAATAAGAGTATCTAGTCCATGTCATGGTTTTGAAACAATCCAATACAACACGATCCACAATAAAAATATCCTTTTGTGTGGATAAAAAAATTATGATATACCCTTACACTTTTGTAGCACTATGATCAATACATAAATCAATGTGCTTGTTTTAGAACAAATGATGTAAAACAAGTTTGTGTAACAAGTTAAGAACCCTTCACCAGTTAGTTACAAACATGTTACTGTAATACATTATGAACTTCCACTTTTTTAATTCTTAAAAACAAAGTTATTTCACTTTCCTACCCAACAGCAGGTAGAAAAAACCTTTCTAAACATTATACAAAAAATGAGTCTGATGGATTAGTCCAATTTCTTCAGTAAGAGAAAAAATGAGAAAATATATCCCAGAAACAATTCTAAATTTCTTTTATCTTTCCTTTGAAATATCGGTCTAATTACTCATTCTAATTTGGTAACCTCTTCCTTATTCTTCTTCAGTCCATAAAACTTCCTCGGGAAAAATCAGTTTGGAAACATCCTTCGACCAATCCTATCACAAAACTTTCATCACTTTGACTCTCTATCTTTATGTTAGAAATTATCTCATCATCATAAATCACAATGTACTTCATTTTATTTATAGGTGATCTAAAAGTCAAATGAGCGTGAATCCGAAAATGTTTTCCCATTCAACCAAATTTCCATAAACATGAATCTGAATTTAATTTCGACCTCATATTTGACTCCTTCAACACTTATAAACTCTTCCTGATAGTTATAAAAACTTCTTGAATCATTACACAACTTTAGCCTTCTTCAGACTTCATAAATATCCATCAGTTTGATACCAAAATATGTTCTAATATTGTTTCTTAGTATGATTAATCATATATAGAATTGAATACTCCTTTTTCTGATTCTTTATACCAATTAAAAGTCATAAAACATTGAATTTTTTTTGAAAATGAATAACTCCTCATTATCATGTTGTGTACCAACTTTTAACTTTGAATAAATTATTCCATAAACATTGTTGTAACATTTTTAGTATTTAAAAAAACATCAAAAACACTCCAAAAAAATAATTATTCTTTTATTCAATCATTCAAAAATTCCCCAGACCAATGTTCCTATGTCTGATGAAGTCCATCATCTGAAACCTTATTGGTATCGTCATGAGTAAGATGATTTGGCCTCTACTTCCATCTAGTGCACTGGCATCACCTCTTTTCTAATGACTCTTAACCCACTGGAAAAAAATCATGACTTCCTTTTCTCCTAAACCAATTAAAGAACTACACAACCAGATGAAAAAATTGAATAAATTGTTTTAAAATCATTTAGTTGATCGGTCACTGATTCCATTAGGATCATCAGTCCTAATAACACTAATTTCTCAATTCATTAATCCCAAAAATTCCCACTTACTGATCTACATTAACAAACTTCTCTTCCTCCGATATAAATTTTTATCCCATTATCTTTTGTAATAAACACTATTTATAATGAATCGGTGTTAGAACTCCTCCAATAGATTGGTGGAACACTGCATTTGATCAACCAGCTCATCTTATTTATCATTCGATCAGTACTTTGGAAACCTTAAACTTCCTAGCCTATAGAAAAACTCTGCGTCAGATTATTCTCGGACTGATGAACTAAGACCGGAAAAATTTGACTTTATATACTTCCTTCTTCCAAAAAACCCTTCTTTTAATCATGAATTCCTTATGACATTGAGAAGATTATTATTGTAAAAGAATATTCTGACTTACATTGGAATTTTATATGACTTTCCTTCCTTTTAGAACCTCTTGTATTTATTTTAGAAACTCAAACAATTTTCCAAAACTCTGATACCTTTTATCCTCCTTTATTTCAAAAATATTGGATCACAAGTTTTGATTAACGTATGATAATGAAAACTTACAAAATAGAAAAGCATCATCCAATTTAGTATGAATACATTCATAATCTAATAAATTTCTTTATTTTTATTGAAAAAATAATTCTAGATACAATGTGATTTTGAAAACCACTTCACCCAGAAAACATTTCCAGAATAGACATCTGAAACTGATGGGCTTTATTAAAAAAATTGTTTGATATTCTCAGTAAAGTTCCCCTTTAATATAATAAAAATAATAATAAAGCTAAATGATTTTTTTAATGACAAAAAATGATAAACAATTAGCATAAAAATCTTCCTGCATCTGAAGACCACTTTCAGCAAACATGGTCCCAACAATTTCCCTCTTTAGATTTTGTTGTCAAAAAAGGTTAATAAATAACTGAACTTTGTAACCTCAGAAAACGGATTACATATTAACAATTCTAATCCTACATGATCATAATTTTTATATGAAACAGAAATCATTAACAAAAAAACCATTCTTTCCAAAAGTAGTGACTTATGAAAAATCTTCACGAAAATTAAAACCCTTTCAAAATTTCCACCTCTTCACAAATTCTCACTTCCTATAAAACAATTTTCTAAAAAAATATGTCAAATAAACTGTTAGAACAATTTTCATACTAACATGTCGATTTTATTGATTACCCACAACTCCCCCTAAATACAAGCTTCCTTAAAAGTTTTATCACATATCAATAAATATATTTATGAAACGCCATTTTTATACCCATTTTACAACACTATACAAATATTATATGAGATAGGGAATATAAACACGTACTTGAACATTGTAGAGAAATAGGATGGACACCCATGTTCAACCATAGTTTGAATAATTATTCATTTGTTAAAGGTTTTGTGAATATGTCATCAACTTTTTATGATGTAAGAACATACTCCATATTGATTTCATTCTTCTACACATGCTCCTTAATCAAATGATATTTGATATCAACAATTTCTCAATGATAATGTTATAATAAATTCATTGTAAGTTTAATATCACTTTGACTATCACAATCCAAGAGAGGAGGTAACTTCACTTCAACATGTAAAGTTTTCATCCACATAAGTTTTGAAACATATTGAGTGGCAGAAACATACCCATCCTTAGTCATACTAATAGTTACTGAATTTTGTTTCTTCTTATACCAAATTACAAAACTTTTCCCAAAAAATTAAACTCCACTATATGTGGATGTTTCATCATCAAAACATCATGCCCAATCAGCATCAGTATAGTAAAACAAATCAATTATTTCTTAGATATAATACCTAATTCCAAAATCTTTTGTGCCTTTGATATATCTGAGAATTATTTTACCATAAAAGATATATGATTATTTTGGACCACTTTAGAATCTAGAACATAAGATAAAATTATAGAAAATTTATGGTCTTGAGGTATTCATATACAACAAGCTTCCAATCATCTTCTAAAACTCTTTAAAGTCAACTTCCTTACCTTCTCCATCTTTGGTCAACTTGGTTCCCATTGAAATTAGTGTTGAAATGGGTTTATAATTTTCCATTCCAAACTTCTTAAGAATTTCCTTATTATATTTTTCTTGAGAAATAAATTTGTGTTTATTCTTTTTTGAGATTTTTAAACAAAGAAAGTATTTCATTTTACCAAGCATAGACATTTAAAAAAACTTTTTTATTTCTTTAGAAAACCTTTCACAAGTTATATCATCATTCCCATAAAATATAGTATCATCATCAAGCACAATAACAATGAGGGAAATGTCCAGAATTTATTTTATGTATAGATTACTATTAACTCTTACTTTATTAAAATTCAAATTTCATAATTAGACATACAATTTTGAATAACATTCCCTTGGAGCTTGATTTATCCAATTAAAGGATTTCTTTAAATTTAACACATAACTTTCCTCATTAAAAATAAAAAACCACTTGGTTTTTTAATATAATCCTCTTCATAAAGTTCTACATTTAGAAATACTAACATCAAATCCATCTGAAAAAAAATTATAACATCATTTTGTAGTAATTGTAAGAAAGATTATAATTGTTTCTAACCATTCCACTTGAGAAAAATTCTCATCAAAATCATTACCTTCAATTTTTGAGTAACATTTTCAAACCAAACTATTTTTGTTTCTTATAACTTCTTCGTATTCATTCAACTTATTCTAGAATGCCTACTTTATACCAATAACATTTTTATCATTTGGTTTAGGTAAGAGTTCTCAGGTATCATTCTTCTCAATCTGATTCAATTCTTCATTTATAGTATAAACTCATTTTGGATGCTCAAAGGATTTACTAAAATATTCTAGATCTTTTTTTTAATAAAAATTATGTGTATAAAATTTTTATGTTCTTCATGTTTGAACCGTTTGATGTTGATTTCCAATAATGTTTTGAGCTTCCACCTTTTCCTCATCCTAGGATGAGATATATGGAATTATTCTTCATCACTAGAAATAGATGAGTCTTATTCATCAAATTTTTTCATTACAATTATTGGAATCCTTTTAATATTTCTTTATAAAAAATTATTTTATCCTATTCACATTTCTCATCTACATGTTTTTGTGAAACATCTTCCTAATATTTCTCAAGAACTTTTACATTAACAGAATCAACTAATCTCTTTTTCTCTTTATTGAAACATATAAATCCTCTTATATCTAGAGAATATCTAATAAATATTCCATCTCCACCTCTCTGATCAAGCTTTACAATGTTTCCACCTTTGTTCTTTATGATAAAGTGACTCCCAAAAACTCTTAAGTTTTTCAAACATGGAGTTTTATCATTAAAAATTTCATAAAGAGTCGTATAAAAACTTGGTCTATAGAAACACCAATTTGTAATATAAATAGTTGTTCTCATAGATTACCTTTATAAATAATGACAAAGACCATGTTTATGTAATATAGTATGTCCCGTTTAAATTAAACTTCAATTTTTACTTTCAAAAAAACTATTTTTTGTGGTGTGTATGGTGTACTGAACTCATGTTGAATTCCATATTTTTTAGAATAACTTTTGAACTCTTAATTATTGTATTAACTTCTATTATCTTTTATAAACTTCTATATTGAATAACCAAATTCTTTATCATCTCTTCTCCTAAAAATTTTAAAAATCCTCAACTCATATAACCTATGTTTCAAATACATAACACAAGTAATGTGAGTAAAATAATCAATGAAATAACTAAAGTACATATCTTAAAAATTTTATTATTTTCTCATTGGACCATAAATATCATAATGAATAAGTTCCAGGGGTCAATTTGAACTAATATCAATATTATTATGCATAGATTTTGTAATCTTCCATTTCTGAAAAATTATACAACACAAATCTCTTCTTCTTTATATATTATTAATACCATGGATACTGTCATGAGTTGATAACATTATCATGTTTCTCTAACACATATGTCCCAACATTTTATTCAAATAACTAATTTTTATTCATCATTCTTAATAAACAGGAGTTATGAACTTCTATAAATTGAAACAAGTTTCTTTTTGTATGTTGGAATACTGTAACAAGTTTTCCATCTTCCTCTATTTTCACAAAAAAAATCATTTTTTCTAAAAATAACATAATTTCCTTTATTATAAAGTTATGAAACACTCAACATAATGTGTTTCAACCCATCACCCAAAAATATTTCATGGATTTTAACTTTTCTTCCCTAATAAGAGTGGATCTGATACCCTTGATTCTGAGGGATTCATCATTACCAAATTTCACCATTACTTATTTATATTCTTTTACTTTCTTCAACAATTTCAAATATTGTGTCATATTATAAGGACACACACTATCCAAAATCTAGGGTCTTTCTCCTTTTGTATCTTTGAGATAAGTTTCTACAATAAGTGATTTCAATATCCCTTAAAATTTCTTCTTATTTATATTTTCAAAATTGTTATTAACATTTTGTTTTTTCAATAATAATACAGGACACCTTTATACATGATTTATAGGTTGTTCATGTCTTTCAAAAATAGTTCCCAAAGGTTGGAACCTATTTTCAGCTTTCAAAACATCTTTCTCATATTTCTTCCTTTGAGATGGTTGACTCCCCCTTAATTATTTTCCTTATATAACTCATGGATAATTGTAATGTTGGTTGTTAAAACACCACATACTTGCTATATTACCAAATCCACAACAATAACAATAGTAACCATAGAATGAATATTTAAATCTCTATCTTTTATATTGTTCAGAATTGTGAACATGATTTTCAGTAGCATTCTTTTATTTAACTTCTGAACTTTGTTGACACCCAAAAATATTTTTATCCTCCTAAGTCATCTTCTTAAATTAGGGATTCTTACCAACATTATCTTAACCAAAAGTGGTAAAAACATTTTTTTAGACTCAAACTTTTTTGAAACTACTGAATTATAAATATTATTGGAGTTTTCCATATTGAAAATTTTATAAACTTTTTTCCTTCTTAGGAACAACTTAAACTATATTTAAAAAAGTTTAAGGTAAATTTTTTATATCCTTATCTGGTTCACCCTTTCTAGAACTATCACCATCTTCAGAGATAGAGTTAATGAAACTTGTAACTCGTTTCTCAGCTTTAGAAAGTTTTTGTTGAATAAGTTTTAACTCTTCTTCCTTTACCTTTAGATTTACTTCAAGATGTTCATTACAATTCTTACCATTCTCAAGATAAGTTTTTAGACAATCAACCTCTTCCAAAAGCATGGATTTCTCTTCAAGAATAAATTATTTATTTTTTGGTGTAGTAAATTCCTTCTTCAAATTATTGATTTATTATTTAATTATTACTATAAAATTGAGACATAATTTCAATTATCTCTTTAGGTGAAACTATAACTCAGTTTCTTATTCTTCAGAAATACTACTCCCAAACACTTAATCATAAATTGTTTTAATGGAAGTATTTTCCTCATAAATCTCAGTAAATCATTTGGCTTCAACTTCACTATTTTCATTTTCATCATCTTAAGAAAAAAACGACTCCTTTTAGATTTGGATAAATTTTTATCCTTTCCCTTGAAATAAGATTTTGAATTGTCACCTTATTTCTTCCTAGGTATTATTGTCCTTCTATCATCTTCATTGCAATCTTATTCATTCTTTCTCCTAGAACAATTAGAAACAAAGTTCCAAACAGCTCAACATTCAGAAAAAAATTAAGGGGATTTTACCTTTATACTTTCTAGTACCTATTTTCATATTATTAGAAAAAAAGGGAAAGAATTCATCCAGATTTTTACTAAACTCATTTTTTGATTCAAAACCAATAACTTCATCTTCAAGAATCTTCTTATACTTTCTTTTCCTGGAAGCTTTAAAGGTAATTTCTCTATAAAGTTTTTCTTTGCATTTCATAACTTTCTCCCTTATCATTTCATAAGTAATGAGAGTACTATGAAAGTCATAAAAATAAAGAGTTTTGGGATCCCTATCTTACAAATATAAAACATTAACAACAAACTTATCAAGAAATATTTGTAATATATTTTCAACAACATTTGAATCTTACAGCTTCTCATCAAGACATCTTATGGTGATAACAATATAATTCACCCTTGTGAAGAATTTTACAATGTATTCATACTCACTCATCTTTAGATCTTCATACTGCATCCTCTGTATTAGTAACTTTTCTTTCTTCACCTTCATATTTTATTCATAAATTTTTTTCAACTTTTCCCAGATACCTTTAGTGGTTGAAAATCCCTTCACTCTTGAAAAATAACTTTCATAAAGTGATTATAGTATATCATTATTAGTTATTCCATAATTCTCTATATTATTTTTATTCATATATTTAAGTGGAACATTCTTAATAAGATGAGTAAATTCATCTGTAGCAGCTTCCAAAACATTATACCCAAGAAACATAACAAAAAAACATTCTATCTTTCTAGATATGATAGTTCTTCCGATCAAAGACTGAAATCCTATTACTATTCACACAATATAGATTCTCCATAACAAATTCTCTTCAAAAACATCATCAAAGAGTAAATAAAAAGAACATTTTCTCTGATACCACTTGTAAAGTCCTGATTATGATAAAATTATCACATAGATGGGGATGGGGTGAATCAATAATAGCTTTTTCTTTTATAGTGTCTTTATTTTATAATAAAATTTTCCTCCTATTAATTATTTATCACTTTTTTGAAAAAAAAACATTCACACATACATAGAAACACAAGTATTTAGAAGTTTCACTACTAAATAAGAGTAGTTGGACCTTTTTATGGTTTTAGAACAATCCAATACCACACAATACACTAAAAAATTAATTTTGTGTGGATACAAAAAGTAGTATATAACCTTACACTTGTATATAACTATGATTTCATGTGATTCTTATATCAAAAATAATGTAAAACAATTTTTTGTAACAAGTTAATAAAACTTCACCAGTTTGTTCCAAACATGATACTATTCTTTCTTATCAACTTCAACTTTAATGATTCTTCAAAACAATTTTTTTTCCTTTCCTTCTCAGTATCAGGTAGAAACAACCTTTTCAAATTTGTATGAAAGATGAGTCTAATGTATTATTCTGATTTTTTCAATCCAGAAAACAAATAAGAAAAGATACCCTGAAAACAATTTGGAATTACTTCCATCTTTCCTTATAAATCTCAGTCTAATCCTTTAACCTATTCCTTCTTCTTCTATGAAGAAAAATTCCTCAAGAAAACTCATTCTGAAAACTTCCACTTAACAAGCCTATCAAAAAACTTTCAAAACATTCTCTATCCCTCTTCACAAATGAATAATGATATAGTCATCAAAAATTAAAATGTAATTTATTCTTTTTATATGCGATCTAAAAGTGGAATGGGTGAGAATTTTAAAAAAAAATTCCAATCAACAAAATTTCCATAAACATGAATTTGAATTTTATTTTGAACTAATATTTAACTCTTTAAAATATTCTTAAATCTTCTTGATCCTTCATGAAACTTCTAGAATCCTCCCACAATATTATCCTTCTTCAGACTTCATAAAAATTCTTCATTTTGATACAAAAATACATTTTGATATTATTTATTATTAAAATTAAACATATATAGAACTAAAGACTCCTCTTTTTGATGATCTTTTCCAACTAAAAGTCATAAAACCATGAAACCATTTGAAAAAATGAATGGGTTATCAGATTGATGCTCTATAGAAACTTGGAACTTTGAAACAATTTTTCCATAAACATTGTTGTAGCTTTTTTATAATTCAAAAAAATCCCATTAAAACACTTCGGGAAAACTATTTATAATAATTATTCTTTTCTTTAATCATTCAACAATTCCTCATATTGATGTTCCTACATCCGATGAAATCCATCATCCGATAACATATTAGTTCCATCATGTGTCTGATGAATCGGCCTCTTCTTCTCTCAAGTGTATCAATGTCTTTTTTTATGAATCTTGACCCACTAAAAACAAATCATGACTTCTTTTACTCCTAAGACAATTTAAGAACAACACAACCTGATAACGAAGGTAGAATACATTGTTTAAAATCATATAGTTGATCAATATCTGATTCAATTAGGATCATCGGTCCCAAAAACTCTAATAAATCAATTCATTCGTCCTAACAATTCCCACTTACCAATCAATGCAACAAACTTTTATGCCTCTAAGGGAACTGTGCAACTAATCCTTTTTTATAACAAATAATGTATTTGATGAATCGGTGTCAGAACTCCTCTAATTGATTGGTAGAACACCACATATGATGGACCATATTTTCTAATGTATCAATCAATTAGTACTTCAGCAACATCAAACTTTTAATCCTATATACAAAGTCTGCATCCGATGATTCTCACACAGATGAATCGAGACCAAAAAACTTTAACATGGTAAAATTTATTCTTCCAAAAACTCCTTATTGTAGTCATGACTTCCTCATGATGTTGATAATATTAGGATTGAAAAAAAATTATCTGAATTACATTGGAAGGTTCTATGACTTCCCATAATTTCATAACCTCTTATCTTTTTATCAGACGCTCAGACTGACTGCCAAAACTTGGACACCTTTTCTCCGCCTTTATTTCAAAAATATTATATCATAATTTCCGATTAACTTATGATTTTAAAAACATAAAAAATATATAAATAAACATTATATTTTTAATGGATATATTCAAACTCTAATACATTTCTTCATTCCAATTGAAAATTTTATTTCAGGCACAATGTGAGTCTAAAAACCACTTTACCCAGATAATAATTTCTAGAAATGAAACTCAAAACCAATGGAATTTCTGAAAAAAAATCATATAATCTTCTAATTATTGATCCCCTTTTGTCTGATCACCAAAACAACAAAGTGAATTGACTTTTTTTAATAAAAAAAATACAAAACAATCCGCACAAACTTCTTTCAGTTTAGGAAGACCACTTCTATCCAACTTGGTCCCAACACTACCCTTTATTATTATGTAGGACTTGTTTTTTCAAGGATATTTATATAATACCCCTTTAAACAATCCTTTAGTTCCTCTCACTAACATATAAATTATAAATATTTTTAATTAATAGAGTTTCCAAAGGCATTTGGAAGAGGTTCAAGACAAAACCATAGTTATTCCAACCTAGTTGTTACACAACTGGACAAGTGGAATGTTTTCACTAATTCCAAGACTAGAAACATGAGTTATTTATCCTAGCTAAATGGTTTATTTAATTTATTTTCATTAAAATAAACTTTTAAATGAATCTCATGAATGGTTCATTTAATTATTAGTTTATTCCTATCTATGAAATTATTTATTTATGGATGCAAGAACTCCATCACATAAATAAATGAATTAATGTTCAAATACAATATTTAAAAAAAATGTACTATTTTAAATGTTTTATGTTTCATGTAAAATTAATTAAGTAACATCCAATTAACATTAACAATACATGTAAAGGATAAAACAAGAAACTTTTTCATAATAAAATTAAAATACCTCAATTAAATATTAATTTAGACTTGGACTTTCATTACTTGATTTGGAATTAAACCCTTTGAAACTAAGTGTTTGACCAACCCTTATTGAGACACTTACTATTAACATGGAGTTCTTCTGAAGGTTATGGGTTTAATTAATCATATTACAATAAGAGAAGTATCCCTCTCTAGACTTGATGTAACTTAGAGTAAAGTGTTTAGGAAATCAAGTTAGGATTTTAGGATAGGGAAGTCCACTCAATGAATCATAGAGATTCAATCCCATAGTTGGTAAAGACCTTCCTACCTAAATACCTTCATGTAGTTTGGACAACCCTTGTTGGAATTATATTAAAGGGCATATAGAACCTTTACACTATAATGTTAAATCAACAAGGCATTCTAAAATCATTGATGGGGGATATTGGGACTCGATAAAGTAGTGTTAGATTTAATAAAATTAATTTATTTATTATTCCTCACATTATCTGTAATCAATAAAAAGTATTAATAATATGTTATTTTAATTGTAGATTAAAATTTAAATATCTTCATCAAAATAATCTCTAAAATCAATATTGGAGAAATACAACCTCCTAATTGGAAGTAACTTCCATGAGTGGTTTAGACACCTTTGGGTTGTTCTATGACATTATTTGAAATCTTAAATGCTAGAATCATCAATACATAATCCACCTACTAAAGAGGTAAGTGATTAAGAGTTCCATGTTTGTAAAATTATTTTAGTGATGTTTTAAATTTTCAATGTTTTATTATTTTTTATATGTCTAGTGAACTCATGAAGTCTCATGAAAACATGGGTGTGTATAGAATTCTTGAGAACCCCTATGGTATTTACCAAGAGAGATATAGAAAGGAATAGTTTGATATCTCCAAGGTGATATTTTATAAAAATCTTGGATAGGGTTCCCTAGCTAGGACTCAAATAGTCAAGATAATTGGTTATATTGTCACCAAGAGGTTCAAGGGTTTAAACTCCCCAAAGAATTGGGCACTGATCTCATTATTTCATTACTACCTTAAAGCTTCTCCATCTTTGCTGTGAATTATAATATTAAAAACATTGAAAGTCTCTACCAGATCTTCTCACTCTTATTCACCAAGTAGATAAGGATATCAAGCTCAAAAATCCTTCCATCCTTTTGGTGAACAAACAGAAAGCTAAAAGTAAGGGGACATGATGTTTTCAATTTTATGTGTGGAAAAAAGGGATATTGGAAGAAAAAATATACCCAACTAAAGAAGTATGGTGAAGCTTCTGATGATTCTTTTTTTGAGTGAAATTTATCAGTTTCTATAGATTGGGTATTAGATATTTCTTGTAGTTCCACATATATAGTCAAATAAAAGAACCAAATAGATTTATAAATATTGATTGAGGGGAGGTAGATCTTTAATTATCCAACCAATATAAACTTTCAGTTGTGGCTATAGGGGACCACCACTTCACTTTACCAACCAAAATGATCTTGGTTTTGAATGGTTGTTATTAAGTGTCATTAATTACAAAAAAAATATTACTTTTGTATCCATACTTGATATGGGTGGATTTATTTTCAAATTTGGAAATTTATTTTTCTTATTTGATAAAGATATCATTTTTTATGGTAAGGCATATTTATATAATAGGCTTTATTTGTTGTATTATACAAACCAAGTAAAGGTAATTGATAATGAAAATGATTTAAATGACTCATACCACACCCAATTATTAAATCACTGGCTAGGTCTTGTAAACAAAAAGTGATTGAATAAATTATACAAAGATGGATGTTTATATTCTTTTGAACTAAAACCACTTAGTCTATCTCATTCATGTTTACATGGTAAAATGGCCAAAGTACCATTTAGTTTCAAAAAGATAAGGTGAAAAATATCTTCTTGAATTATTTCATACAGATGTATATGGACCATTTCCTATTGAGGTAAGGGGTGGGTACTCATAAATCATAATGTTTATTGATGATTTTAGTAGATATGTATATGTCCACTTAATGAGATAAAATTAGGATTCATTTGATAAATTCAAGGAATACAAAAATGAATTTAAGAACCATCTTAGTAAGAAGATTAAGAAACTCCATTCAGACTGTGGTGGAAAGTATCGTAATCAAGACTTCATTTATTACTTATAGACATTTTGGATCCTGTCTCAAATCACTCCTTATACACCTCAATGGAATGGTTTTAATGAAAGGAGTAATATCACCCTATTAGACATTATCAGATCAATGATGATTCATGAGAGTCTTTCATTATCCTTTTGGGGGTATGTGTTATAAACAGTAGAAAAAAATACTAAACCAAGTTCCAACTAAAGTGGAAGATGGTATGCCATACCATTTATGGAATGGAAATAAACTCTTGTTGTCAAACATACATGTGTGGGGTTGTGAATCATTTGTTAAGGCCTCTTCAGGTAACAAACTTTCACCTCAAGGAACAAAGTGTACCTTTATAGGATACCCTAAAGAAACATGTAGATATTAACTATATAACCTCTCAGAAAAAACAGTAATAGTGGAAAGACGCGCCATATTTCTTGATATGGGGGACATATCTAAAATAGAAATTGGGAGTGAGATATACTTCAAGGATGTTGAGGCTACAGGTACATAGAATTTGGTACGTGAATATATTCCATACAGCCCTGAGGAAGAAGATTTTTTTCTAGAGATATAAGTAATGTGTAAGAGTAAAAGAGAGGTTAGAGAACCATAATAGTATTGTTTTATAGTCCTTGAGGATGGTGACTCATTATTAGTTTATAATACCAATCCTTTAACCTATAAGGATTCAGTAAGTGGAAAATATATTTATAAGCGGGTAGAATCCATGAATTCTAAAATGGATTCCATGTATTGAATCCAAGTCTATATTTTGGTAGACCCTCCAGTGGATGTAAAACCCATTGGTTGAAAATGGGTATTTAATAATAAACTGTACAAGGAAGGAAAATTTGAAACTTATAAGGCATGACTAGTTATAAATGGATTTAAATAGAGTCAAGGCACTAACTAGGAAGAAACCTTTTCCCCAGTTCCAATGTTGAAATCCATCAGAATTATACATTCCATTAAATCTTACCATGACTATGATATTTTTCAAATAGATATAAAAAGATCATTTTTAATGGGAATCTTTAAGAAGATTTTTATATGACAAAACTTGAAGTGTTTTTAACTCCAAAGGATGACAATAAGATATATAAACTGTAAAAATCCATTTCTAGATTAAATCAAAAATATAGTTAATGGAACATTCATTTTTATAAATCCATAATGGAATATGGTCTCATAAATAATTAGTGTGACCCTTATGTCTATAAATGATTTATTGGGAGTCCAATCATTTTTTTAAAAGTATATATTGCTGAAATATTACTCATAGGAAAACAAATATTTCTCATATGGTCTATTAAGACATGACTGAATATATGATTCTTATGAACATCTTGTGTGAGGAAGCATATATACTTGTGATCTTGATCCATCAGGATAAATTCAATAGGTTTCTCGGCCTATATAAAAATACATGCATTGACAAGACACTGATTAGATTCAGTATAGAACAATCCAATAGAGTATTATTTCCATCCTCACATGGAATTCATATTTCCCAAAAAATGTATCCTAAGATGCAATTAGAAAGGTAAAGAATATACAATATTCCATACATTTCAGTGATTGGGTTAGTCATGTATATTAAGTTATGTACTAGGCTAGATTTCGCCTTCACATTAAGTAAGGTAGGAAAATATAAATCTAATCCAAGTTAATTCTATTGGATGGAATTCAAGACTTCCCTTAAGTATTTTAGGTGTACTAAGGATATGTTCCTGGTTTACAGAGGAGATAAGGGACTATTCATCATAGGATATGAAAATGCTAGTTTCCAAACTGATCTAGATGACATGAATTCACAAATGGGATACATCTTCATTTTGAATAGAGGTATTGTTTGTTGGAAGATCCCAATGTAGTTTTTGGTTACATATTCTATAGAAGATTTTGAGTATATTACAGCTTATATGGTAGCTAAATAAATAGTATGGATGCATAATTTCATCTAAGATCTTGATGTGGTAAATAGTAGTAAAGATCCTACCACACTCTATTATGATAATACTATAATTGTGGCTCTAAAAAATAGATAAGGATATATCATTAGATAAATAACATCCTTTAAACCTTTCATATCTTAAGGTATTTTTTTTTAGAGGCGATGTTTTAGTGAGTAGTATTTCCATGGAATACAACATGGCGAATCCCCTTACTAAATCCTTGACTTAGTATAAACATGATTATCTTGTGAGGTTTAGAAAAAAAAAGTCGTATGCAGTTCGATCTAGTTCAAGTGGGAGTTTATTAGATTTTGTGACCTATGACCAACTATTTTAACTTTGATTACATGTATATTATATGTATTTTATATTAATAAAACATATTATTACCCATTTTTCATTGTTCTTCATGACTCTAATGTAATAATGTTCTAGAGTATATGTCACATCGATAAGGTCATAATTGTTCCCCTCTATGATGAGAAACTTGAATTGATATAAAGATATTCTCAAATAATTTTATGTGGTTAGATAATTTACTATGATGGAAAACATAGTACATATACTTTTATTTGAGGGTACTTATAAGAAGATGAGGCTTCCTATCATGTATTTTGTACTTGGTATTCTCCAAGACATGAGATTGTGAGGACGGACCCATCAGTAGGAATTCCACATGATTTAATGTCATCGAATATAACTATCTATGATCATTTGTAATTTTATTTAGTATTTAATATTATTATTAATTATTTTAATGACTCACACACTTATATTTTTTTTGAAAAAAACATTGATAATGTATGTTCGTGGTAAGGTAGGATACATTAGGTGTGTCATGATTGACATGCCATTAATGGATAAGTCAAGGAAGGATTTGTCCCTTAAAATTTTATAGAATTTGATATCATGGACCTTTGATTGGAACAGATCCATCATAATAAATTATAGGGACATATTGTAACGACATGTTTATTTCAGATTGTCAATGAAAGATGTATCGATCAAATAGATTGGTATATAGATGTGAAACCTACTTGAAGAGATATTATGACAAAGGGATTATATTATACAGTGAGATTTTGTATATGGTTGTCATCATTATGACATTAAGTTCCTTATCTTGGGTTCCTTAACCCATTAGTAGATAGTAATCTTAGGATTTTGGTAAGGCTACCTAATGTCAATGAGAAAGAATCCTAGAGCATCACGCAGTATGTGTTACCGATGATCTCGATTAAATTATTTTTCAATTTAATTAATTGAATAAATATTATTCTCAAGACCAATTGATGATTTTATTCATGTTTTATTGGTCAAAAATATTTATTGATGAATGAAATATTTAAAATAAATATTTATTCTAGTGTTTAATGAATGCTAGAGGAGCCAATGAGCTTATAAGCGAGTGGTAAGGGCTCCTGCTTGGCATCCAGGAGACCCAGGTTCAAAACCGGTTGGAGGTGAATTTCCAGGTACTGTAGTAGTACTGTAGAAGTACTGTAGCAGGTATTGTTCAGTATTGTTGCAGCCAAAACTATTCACCTGATTTGGGCTTTCGGGCCACCAGTTTGGGCCTACGGGTCTCCAGGCCCTTTAGTTCATCAAAGGTCTTTGGGCCTTAGGGCCTTCAGTCCACAAAGACCATGGAGTAGCCCAGTTCACAGAGAGAAATCCCCAGAAGAGGATCAGAGCAACAAAGACTACCATTCACCAGATGTAGAGCTACTGGATTGGAAGAATGAGAGGGTATGGCAACCGCCATCGGGACCAGGCACCGTGCAGCTTTGTACGGGGGCAATGCTTGACGATTAGCAATGTAAGGTGGGGAGCTAGGTGATCAATGATGCAGAAGCTAGGGGAGGGGTGGTTCATGTGGGTTGGGCCTACGGGTCATGTATTGGGCATAGTATGTCTTTGGGCCTTTGGGTCATGTATTGAGAGTCGTGTCGGGCCTTGTGGCTTGGGCCTACGGGTCATGTACAGGTTCCCCTTCATCCCTTAAAAAGGGGGATTATCTATAATAAAATAAAAAAGAAGGTCTTTGGTCCATTCAGGCATTAGAATGCTAGAGGAGTTCAAACCGACTAAGATATTGTCTAGTGAAAAATATTAAATAAAAAAAATAATGGTATTTGTTATTATGTAATTTCGCACACACTAAAAAATATTATTATTATTTTGTGCCATGGGGTTTACTAAATTTTATTATATTATTTAAGGTCTGGTGTGAAATTAAATTATTATTTTAACTTAAACCCTGTATCTATAAATATATGGTTATGTCTATTGTGTAGTATCTGAAAAAATCAATCGATACAATTGAAATAGAGAATTTTGCGCACAATAAATTCTCTCTTGAATCTACCTTATCTCTCCCTCTGAAGAATGAGAAATATAAGAGATATTCCTTCAAAACCATAGGATGAGTGATTAAAAAAAGTAATGAAAGAAAATTGATTCACTGTGCTAGAACCTAGAGATTTATTGACATTGCTTGGAGGTCAAAGGAGAATGTGTGGATCGCTGCTATAGGGATTTTGTCCTCAGATCCTCATAGTGAAACAAAGGCAATCTAAAAGGTTATTTTTGGATGATCAACATTCACATCAAAGAAATATCCTAAGCCCAGGTATTCATTTATTTTGATATTAAATAAATAAATTATGTATTTTAATTGAAAGATCTTAACTCGTGGTCTCAAGAGACTCAAATATTAAAATAAATGTTAATAAATAACCCACCACCACACACTTTATATATGCCTAGAACCAATAAAAACATCACCATGTATTTTTTTCATTGGACTCCCCAAAACATCTAAATTTCTTAATTCTATATGGGTTGTAGTTGATCACCTTAAAAAGTAATCATGTTTCATCATTATAATATAAGATTTTTCTCTTGATAGGATTTCTAGGATATACATTAATGAATTTAAATGGTTTCCTGGAGTATCACATTCCGTTGTATCTTATTGGGATCTGAGGTTTATTTCAAAGTTCTTGTGAAGTCTTCAGCAAGCTCTTGATATGAAGTTGAGTTTTGACAATAAGTATCATCCTCAGAAAGATATCTAGTCTTAGAGAACAATTAAAACCCAAGAGTATATATTTATATCTTGTTATATGTATTTCAAAGGTGCTTCAGATCAACACATTCCTCTAGTTGAGTTTTCTTACAAAAATAGATTTTACTCGAGCATTCACATGGATCCTTATGAATCTCTCTACAAAAAGAATTATAGAACTCCAACATACTAGGATGAAGTTGGATAAGGAAAGTTATTGGGACTTTAGTAGAATGAATAAATGGAATATAAGGTCATATAAAATTAATAACACATAAAAGAAGCACAAATTCTGAAAAAAAAAGTTATGCTGACAATCGTTATCATGGATTGGAATTTGAAGTTAGTGAAAAGGTGTTTCTAAGTATTTCACCGTTGAAAAAGGTAATGATATTATAAAAAAGGGAGAAATAATACCTAAATATATAATTACCTTTGAAGTTTTTGATCATATCAGGATCATAGATTATCACTTAGTGCTTCCATCGAACCTCTCTTAGGTTTATAATGTGTTCCATGGATCTCTCACGATGAAGTACATATCTTATCCATTATATGTACTGAACATAGGGGTCGTACTACTAGATCATGATCCTTATTATGAGGAACTACCAATGGTGGTCCTGTATCATAAAGATAAAGTTTTACGACACGAAACCACTCACTTGGTCAATGTTTTGTGGTGAAACCACCATCTTGAGAAAGCCAGATGAAAACCTAAGGATGTTGTGAGGCAGAAGTATCCTCATTAATTTATACTAAAGTAATGGAATTTTGTGGGATAAATTTTTTTTAATGTAGGGTAAAATTTGAAATATAGATAATTTTATGAATCTTTTTTTAATAAATTTAATTTATTCGATGTCTTCTGTTACATGCAACACTAGGTTTTAATAAACCACAATATAATATTATTATTATTATTATTTAAACATGATCATTATAACCTAGTCGTTAAACATGTCGGTATGAATAGGAATAAACAAATTTTCAAAAATAATTATAATGGAATTATATAAAAACATATTTATAAAAACGTAATAAATTTTTTACTAAAAATGTTATATGTTTCAAAAATGTTGTTTTCTAAAAAAAGGTTTTTTATTGATTTTTGTGAAAAAATAAAAAACTAATTTTTTCCAAATTTATAAAAAAAAATTGAAAAATAAACTTTAATTTTTAAAGTTTCATGTCAAAATTATCTTTATGTGATTTTTTTATAATTTTCTACATATCTTAATTTTATGATGAATAGTAAAAAATACTAATTTTTATTAAAAAAAATCTTTTTGTTTAAAGCATTTACATACTCCATTTTATTTAAAGATGGTTTTAAAAATAAAATTTTTTTAATAACACTTTTATTAATCCAATTTATATCATTATAATCACTTCATATTTAATTTTTATATTAAAACTTCCAACACTTATAAAAATATTCTCTTTTGGAAATCGTCTTTTCATTACTTAGTGGATTTATTTTTAAATTATATTTTCCCATTTATGTGAATGGAATTTAGAAAATGAGATTCCATATTTCTAATAATAATAATTAATATTATATAACATGTTCAAATTATTATTTTTTCAAAATTAATAGTATAAACAATACAAATTAATTTCTGCAGTTATGGTTAAAATGGGTTTACCTGGGTCTTAAACTAAAAAGATAAAGGGTAAAATGACCTATAAACATGTTCAACTCCCATTTTATGTAAATATTTTGACATTATATCTTATTAGGTTCTATAATGAAACTTATTTTATACTTTTATCATTTATAAAATGTTGGTACATTATTTATTTTCAAAAATTCCAAGTGTATCATCTCCCTCACTTATAAAAGGGCACCCCCTGTACTATCCTATTCACACTTCCAATACAATTTTTTTCATGAAAAACCTACCCAAATACATTCCTTAATTCCCTAAACATATACTATATTTATTATTTTGTTTATTAAAACCTAATAAGAAGCCTTTAGGTATAAACCTAAATAGCTTCTCCGAAGAATATATAAAATTCTTAAACTTGTGTTTTCATTTTATTTATTCTTACAAATCCTTAAAATATTCTCAAAAAATATTTATATAATAAAAAAATTATCTAAAATATACTAATATTTTATTATTTCAACTGAATAACCTATATCCACATCCTCTTATATCAAATTAAAAATGAAACAGTGAATCTTGTGTACGGTGGACTACCTCCTTACGAACCAATGTAATTCATTTTCCATAACCACTTCTCATGGCAGGTTATAATGATGGATTTGACATATTTATATGATATTTATGAAATAATTATACTTATTTAATTATTATATCACATATACCTTCTTACTTTCCATTTCTTGTAAATATAATAATGTTGCTCGTGTGTATAGTGGATTGTCGCCTCACAGAGCAATGTGATTCGTTTTTCACTTATGATTTACATAAAAGGTAATAAGGATAAATTTAATTAATATATGTTATCTATATGCAATAATAATTAATATTTAATTCTGATATATTATTTATCTTTCCTTTTTTATCCGTTGATAAAATGGAAACATCGTTCATGCGTATGTATAGCATACCGTCTCCATGAATAGTGTAATTAATTTTCTATCTCTAAATATAATGGATTACTATAAATAAATATATAATAAATATATATGATTTTTTTATCATGTTTAAATTTTATATATGATAGGACTATGATCTACCTAAAAGTACCAAAAATACAAAATCAAAACATACATGAAAAACAAAATAGTTATTACCTAAAACGTAATTTTAACATGAAATTGTTAATAACCTAGTAATAAAAGGTTATAGGTAAATCCTATATGTTATTATACAAATGATTATGGTTAGTTAATATATTTATAATAAACATATATTTAATATATAGGTTTTTCTAATGTTTATGAAGTGTGTTTAAACTTAAGGTAAGGGTTTTCCGGTCTCTCTTTTAATTCTGGGAGACATATGTCAAATTCACCAATTGTTTCTTCTGTGTGGTTTATATACATACCCTTTTAAATTTTTCTTAATTAATATCCTTATTTTATTAATATTTAAATTTTATTTTTATTTTATTATTTAATGGGATTATAATACAAAAGTTATCAAAGTGGTAAGATTTTTATGATACAATCTCATTGTTTATCATGGTTTTTTATGACTATGCTTCCAATGGTAAAATATTATGATATATCTCTCCATAAAATCATTTATTTTATTTTCATATAGTAATTTAATTAAAATTCATGTATTATTTTCATTTTCCTCTATTTATGTACTCAAGATTCCTAGATAATGTTTTTAAGGAAAATGGATTTTATTTCTCTCTTTGGTAAAAAATACTTTTTCTTCCATGTATATGTTTTCTAAAAAAATTAAAGAAGGTTTTTAAAATTATATAAAGAATTTTTAAATTCATTTTTATTCATGTCTTAATTTTCATAAAAAAATTAATGGAATCTTCTTGTCGTTTTTCGAATGAGGTACTTTTCACTTTTACTAAAAATATAAAAGGAATCTTTGTTTTAACATGTGCAACATGAATACAATATTCCACCTTCATGAAAACTCAATATTTTAAAACTTAATTTATAATTTTACAAGGATATTTTAATAAAAAACTATTTTCCCAATGTTATGTGAAATTATATTATTTAAAAGTTGATTTCTAAAGTGAAAATTTTATTTTCCTCAATTGATGTTCCAAGTGATCTTTCAAAGTCATTTTACATATAAGATAACATATTTGATTTCACTTAAGATTTAACAGGGACATAATCCAATTATACCAACCTTATTATTTCTTTGTACGGTTTATTTCTATGATGATAATATTTTTATGAAACATGTTTCTTTAGCATGGGTTATGCAATAATGAAATGTTTATGAAACATGTTTCTTTTAATGGGTTATGATATGATGAATGTTTTATGATATTGTGGCACACTTATGTATGGGTTTCATTTTGTGATTGTGGTTTTATTATAACCAAGGATGTTGGTAACGTTATAACTAAGGATGCATGGGACATATACCTCCCTCCAATGTATTGGGTAAAGATTGTTATCTCATGAGATAAAAGGGATTGTAATGGGAATTAAACCCATTTCAATAAGATACTATTTCCACTATGATAGTCTTAGGAGTAAACCTTGACTACTATTATGGTTTGAGAATCTATTGAATATATATAGGTTGAAACCTGTTAGGTAGAACTATTAAGAAGATATTTCAAATATCTTAGTTGTTATAATCTATAATTTAATGATAGAATTCTTAAAATTAGAGAATAAGGTATGCCAATCCAAATTTTGACCCATAATTTGTTCATATAAAAGTTTTTTATTTAAGGTAAATTTTGATTTATTAAAATTTTAATGAAAGGGGGATACATATTCCTTTCACTTGAATTGCCCTTAATTTTTTTAGATGAGTATGGATTAAAACCTCTAGATAAGTCTCATGCTAGATCCCTTAAAATTAAAATCAGAGAATGGTATAACATTATAAGAATATTTAATATAACAACACAAACTCTAGTAACATAGAGACAACATCTACTTTATAAAAAATTTATAATATAAAAAGGATATCATTATAAAGTACCAATTAGTTTAGTAGTCGTGAAGAACCAGATACATACATGATTCTAATTTTACATTATTAATATAAAATACATAGTATAAAAACATTCTTTAATCCTTGATATTATTCATAATATACTTCCTTATATCCTGGGAAAAGGAAAAAAAATAAATGGTGATCTTAAATTCCCAGTAAGAGTTACATACAGCATAATCTATCATGAGTAAATAAGGCATAATCAATATGGAAAGGTAAATAACTAAAACACATTCCATTTAATCAATAATATGAAAATTAAATGTATCTATGGAAAATATAAATTTAGTAATATCAGGGATAATAAAAATTTAATTATCAAAGAATTAAATGATTTATATTGGATTTCATGATCTCAGACATCACGATATCTTCTACAGTCATGACCTTAGGCCAAGATAGTTTAAACTATGGGTAGGAATACACCAAAAATACATTAAATTTTTCTAACTGATATGTCTCATGAGACCTATAGATGCATATATTTAGGTCCCACACATCAAAATAGTTCTAAATAATTCCTCATATATTTAATTTAATTCATAACAACTTCTTCTCAATAAATATCTATATTGAATAAATAATATAGAATATCAATATTTCCCTAGTAAATCAAATATATTTCATAAAAAACACCATATGTAAAAGTGGTATAAAATTTTGGAAATAATCATATCCATGATATTAATATTTAATAGAAATTTAATGTCTAATGAAAAAAATTTATAATAAATTGAATGTTTCAAGAGAAATTTCACAACCAAAAAATTAACCAAGAGATGCGATATGACCATATGTTAATCAAAAATACATAATTTCTAGTAAAATCATGTATTTTCAAAAAATAAAAAAAAAGAAAAATAATATTTCATTAAATAGTTTTATTTTTAAATACTTATAATACTTTTATAAAAATCTAAATAGTGTAAAATAGTTATGTTAGTGGGAAAGTATGTTAATGTGTTATATATTAAAAAGGAACATTCCTTATAAAATTTTTAAAGAGATTAAAAAATGAAATTTCTAGAAAAACATTTGAAATATTCATTTAAAACCCTTTAAAATGTCAAGGATAATATAAAATTTCATTAATAAATCATTTGAGTCATAAAAATTATGTTAATAAAACAATTTTAAAAAATATGGACATGGAAGAAAAATATACCTGATCAAAAATGGAAATAATATTGACTTTCCTTTTAACCATTTATATTAAAAGGGTAACTTGAATTGAATCATGTATAATCATGAATAAATATATATATATATACAAGTTAAATAACTCAAAGGGGTTATTATACACACCACATGTATGTAAATAGGTTCTTAATACCAAATATGTCACAATGGAGAGAAAATTGAAATGAAATCCCTTACCTTAAGTTCGACTTGCCTCGTAAGTTATTTTAACCTCTTTTATAATAAATTTAGATTTATTGTACTTACATACCAGAATAATATAAATATTTAAGTACCATATATTATCAATTTAAAACATTTTATCACTGATTTGTTAACAATCGTTTATTACTATCATTATTTTTTATGTTAACTGATTTTTTCATGTATATTTTGATTTGGTAGTTCTGGTACTTGTACTTTTATTATGGTTAAATAATCTATAAAAGTTTATTAAATATTTAAATATCATATATATTCGATATATATATATATAGAGTCTTCCATAAAAGATAGAGATAAAAAACTGAATTACACCATTCATAGAGATGGTAAGTCGTACGTACACATGAACATTGCTTTCACTTTTCGATGGATGGAACTAAAAATATGAAAATGATAATTAAAATTTATAGGATAATTTTTATATCATATATATCTTATATATTCATTAAATATGTCCTTATTACCATCAATGTAAATTGGAAGTGTAAAATGAATGACATCACTTCATGGTGGGGGTAGTCTATACATACACATGAGCGGCGTTATAATTTTCCAATAGAATAGAAGGTAAGAAGGTAGATATGGTATTATAATTATAGAAGCATAATTATTTCTTAAATATTATATATATTCATTATTTCCATCTTTATAATCATCCATGTATAGTGGTGATGGAAACAAAATTACACTGTTATGTGGAGACGGTAAGTCATACGTATGCACGAGCAATGTTATTTACATTTTATATGTTGGAAAAAATACTGAAACTGGTTGTATCATAATAATAATAACATCTCATTTTATTTTTTGTGTTGAATTTATTATTTTAGGATGGGTACAACACATTAAGAGGAAGTATAATAAGAAATAAACTTGAAAGAGTCAGAAAATACGATTACCTCTTCATCAATATACTTTCATTTGATATCCTCATAAGGGACCTAGGGTTTGTCCTTTGGAAATAAGAAAACATCCATAACATAGATAAGGATGTTAAAAAATGTTTTGGTAGGGTTTTATTGAGCTCATAGGCTCTATGTGGTTTTTATAAGAGAGTAGGGGTGGTGTCTTTTTATATTGAATGATAGGACACACATGGAATAAATTGAAATATTTAAATATAATAAATTCACTTTCATGTAAAAGTTAGAAAATGTGGCCATAATTTAGAATATAAAATATGATATGGTTATAATACATAAAAATTTAAAATTTGGATAGTTTTATGTGGTATTTTAAACCTTATCTTTTGGTTTAACCCTTTTGTTAAATAATTTTAACCTTAATCGTTGTAATGACTTTTCTAATCTTAAAGGGTAATAATTTTATATATAAGGTAATAATTTTCTCATAAATGGAAAATGGATGATATTTTGTCCATATATGATCCTAATTGTCCTATTATAACATTTTTGTGAATTTTAAATAATTTAATAAAATATTATTTTTCATAAACATTCATAAAGTCATTTTTGACATTATTTATGTAATTTGACTTTAAAGACATAAATATAATTTTTTTTTCAAATAAAGACATATAAAATAGCTTTAATATTTCATATATATCTGTAAAATTTGTGGGTCACTATAAATCACTTAAACAAAATTAATTTTATTATTTTTTAAATCACAAGATTTTTCTACTCCTTGCACAAGAATTATGTTAAAATTGCATAATAAATTAAGTTAATTAGTCAAATAATAAAAATAAAAATTAAATTATCATGATAAAAAAAATTAAATTTCAAAAAAACACCTAAAATATAATATAATTTATTTTTATCTATTTTAAAAAATATTATATATATTAAAAGAAGAAAAGTGACAATGTTGTCTTTGTCCATCACTTAAATATTATAAAGGTCAAAATCGTAGAAAAATGTAAAAAAATGTAATATTTTTTATGTTTGGATTATTATTGATGAAGAATAATTATTAATGAAATTAAGGCAAGTGTTGGGTTTATTTTTAATGCCTTATCACATTATTTTAACGTTAATTCCCTAATTTACCCTTTACTAAGGTGATAAATTAAACCGTGGTTACTATTCATAATGCTTAAAAATAAAAGTGAACTATTTACCCAAATTTGAAACTATTGATAAAAAATATGGTATCCATTTTTAAATATTCATTTTCTATAATTTTAGGAAATTAAAAAGCACAACTAAAGACAATTTTTTTGAAACTGAGTTTTAAGCATGAAAATTATCATATATCAAAATCATGGGAATTGTTGAATAAAATTAGATTATTATAAATAAAATGGATAATATGTCACTTTAAGACCAAATAAAAACATAATTACATTTTTAAATTACTTTATTTAATGAATAGAAATGAAAGTATTTGAAAATTTGGCGGTTTTCACTATTCAATGAAAAATCGATCACTTCATAAAAATCCCAAAATTTCACCCTTAGTTAATTTTGATATGATGATTTAAAAATTGAAATTAATTTACTGAAATTCAATTTGTAAAAAATTTAATTTAGGTTTTAATCAAAAAAAATTTTAAAACTATGTGTATTATGATATTGGTTCTTTAAAAATAAAAACTTACTATAATTGAAGCTCAAGTATTATGTTCCTTCCTACAAAAAAATCAACCTCAAAATTTATAGAATGTCACATAATGAATAGATTTGGGTAGTTATTTATCACAATTTATTTAGGTTCCTATGTCACATGTTCTATATTATGATTTATCCAAAGTACCTTTACTAGAGGATTCATTTTATTCCTCAATATGTGTTCCCTAGGGTTTGGAATTTGGATAGGATCTTCATAGTAATACAAATAAGGTTCCAATTATATTTATTCATTGGTGAGTACATGTGTTGGATTTTGTATTTACTTATTAAATAAAGATATATGGAACACATCATGTACTTTAGAGAGGCTAGGTGTCATTTACAAATGGTAATCCACAACTCCAATTCTTTCTAGAATTTTGAAAGGTCAGATTTAAAGAGGGATATTTTTTTCTTTCTAACTGAACCTTATAACACCACTCCATGGAGAAACTTGTAGGAAAACATGATCTCCCACTTTAAATTCAAAATATTCCCTTCAATTATTAGTATAGATCTTTTACCTACTACATGCTTCTTAAATTTGTTTTTTAATAGTATTTACCTTCATCGTGGTATTGTCAACAAGTTATGGGACCATAATATTTCTTACACTAATTTTTCATACTGTGCTATTTGAATACTTGAATGGAAGTTATTATTATAAGAAAACTTTACTAAAGTTAAATAATGATCCCACATATCTTGGAGGTCAATTGACCATGACTTTAACATGTATTCTAATGTTGAATACTCCTTTTAGACTATCCATAGATTTGAGAGGGAAATGGAGTGATCAAATGCATCTTAGTATCCAGATCCATCTAAAACCCTTTCTGTAATTTCATGGTAAATCATGAATCATGATAAGACATAATTGAAATAGGTACACTCTAAATTATTATAATTTTATTAATATTGATTCATGCAAGGATTTCAAGAGGTAAATCTTCTATTATAGAGAGGAAATGCGAATATTTGGTAAGAAATTCAAAAATTTCCCATATTTTCATCATTATTTGAATGATTATTTGGTAATCCAGTGACAAATTCCATAGTAATGTCATCCCACTTCCACATAGAAATAGGTAGATGTTGCACAAATCCTCTAGTATTATTTCCCTATACTTCACCAATTTACAAACCAAACATATTTATTCATAATCAACAATCTTCTAATTCATATTATCCTAAAAATGTTCATTCAAATATATATAAATATTGGAACTCTTATGGTGTATAGATAAATTCAAACTATCACAATCATCTAACAAATACCTTTTCATATCATGTAATGATGAAACAGAGTTGGTTTACAATTTTTTAGAACATCGTCTCATATATGAAGTTTTCCAATTTTTCATCATTCACATATTTAATTTCCTTTTGAAAATCCTCATCATTATACTGAGAAATTTTTAATTTTTCCAATAAATATGGTTTTTAATAATTTTAAAATTAATGATGTTTCTATTTCTTTAATAATTACCATATACATGTTTACTATATCCATTAACATATGATCCTAGTCAATCCTTACTTTAGTTAGGACTCCATTATATTTTCTACTTAATGCATTTGAGACCTTATTTTCCTTCTCTGGGTGGTAGTGTATTGAAAAATCATAATCCTTTAGTAGCTTGATCCATCAAATTTTTCTCATATTGATCTTATTCTATGAAAATATGTTTCTTTGACTCTTATGGTTTGGGTATATCTCGCATCTTTCACTATAGAGATAATGTATCCATATCTTTAAAGTAAATATTATTGATTCCAAATCAAGATCATGAGTTGGATAGTTATTTTCATTAGTATTAACTTCCTCGATTCATATACAATGTCATTATTATTCTTTATAAATACACAACCAAGTGAATTCTTTGGTACATCACTATATATCATAAATCCATCATTTCCTGATGATATAGTCAAAATCAAGGCATTTTCCAATATCTTCATAAATTATTCAAAACATTATTCACATTCCTTTTTTCATGTGAACTTATCACCTTTATGTATATGCTTGGTTAATAGGTTATCCAATCAGGAAAAATTTTGAACAAATCACTGAAATTAACCATCTAATCAAATGAATCTATGTATTTTGGTTATGTTCATTGGTGTAGGTCATTATTTAAATTCTTTTGTCTTTTCAGAACCACCTAAGGATCAATTTTTAGAGACAATATGGATAAGAAAAGAAGATTATTTAAGCTAGAATTCACACTTTATAAATTTCACATATAACATTTTTTCTATAAATGTCTAAAGAATGGTCGACAAGTGATTCTCATGATCCCCATAGATTCTATAGTACACTAAGATTTCATAAATAAATACCAAAATTAAATTATCGAGATATTATTGAATACTATATTCATTAAATCTATAAAAACATAGGGTTCATTAGTCAATATAAATAGCATTATTTTAAACATTTATGTTTATAAATCATACAAAATTGTATCTTTGGAATATCTTCCTTCTTTACTCATAATTAATAATACCCATAACAAAGGTAAATATCTGAAAAATAATGATATCTATTAATATGATTGATCAATTCATCAATGTGAGTTGTGGGATACTTATTCTTTATAGTAATATCATTGATTTCCCTATAATAAATGTACATACTCATAGATTCATCAATATTCTTAACAAAAAGAATAACGACTTCACAAGGAGAAACATTAAGGCATGTAAATACATATCACACAACTACTATATTTGTTTATACAACTCCAATAATTCCACATTGGTCATTATATTTTGATTATTTAATATAGGACTATAATCAAGGATTAAATCAATGGAAAACTCAACTTCAAGTTCTGAGTGATTTTTAGGTAATTCCACAGGAAATGCGTCAATGTATTCCTTTACAATAGGTATATCCTAAATTTTAAGATTAGTTTTTTCATCTTTAGATTTTTTATTACATTCTTCTCTAAGAATATCATTTAGAAGAGATGGTAAAGGTAGATCTAGATATGAATCAGGTGATTAATTTTCTAATCTAAAGATAATAAATCCTATATCCTCATCATGAATCATAATTTCCTTCTCTTGAAAATAATTTTTCCATTATATTTTAAAATCCAATCCATACCAAGGATTATATTAAAATAAATCATAGTTATAATAATTAAGTATGTAGATGGGTTATTTTTATGGGTCATAATGGGAACTTACAAAAACATCCTTATTGTGGTGAGATTTCTACTATGAGTTTTGATTGAAAATGTTCTTATTAAGGTGATAGAGAAATATCTAATTTCCTTAGAAAACATAGAAGATATAAAAGAGTATGAATATCTAGAATCAGATAAATCATTATCTAAATTTTAAGCTATGATTAAAGGGTCTCCCACTACATATTTATAAACTTCAACCTCACCTGTAGTGATAGAATAAGCTTGAACTTCTCTCCTCGACCTCCTCTATGATAGGTTCCCTTGAGGCTTAGAACATTGGTGTCAATAATTTCCCATTTCTCTATAATTTAATCACTATAAAACATTTATTCCTTTTTCCCATTGCATTCATTAGATATAATACACTTATATCCACACTTTTAACAAACTCTCATTCCCTTATATCATTTTCTAGGATGTTTCTTTCCATAATTTTCATATGATGGAAACTACTTCATTCCCTTCTTCTCATTTGAAACTTTACATTCTTCATGGTAACTAGAGACATCTTATTATCTTGATTTCCATTGAAAATATAGGATATAGAAAATTCATTCTCAACCTTAATTTCCCTTAATACAATATCATCATATCATGAAGACATTTTAGAAAGTAGTGAACATTAGAGACTTCGATTATTATCATCAAAGAAATTGTCAATATTTATATCCAGGTTATATTTGTATTATGAATCATGTATTTCTAATCTTGTGAAGTTAGACTCAAAATACACTACACTTTCTATTTCTTTCTACTTTTAAGTGAGTGATTTCTTCTCTATTTCGTCTCATTATTCTCAAGGAAATTATTTATTGATGAATGTAACTTTAAAAGATCTTTATTCGATAATTTCTATTTCTTCATCCTCTTTAGTGGTTTGAATGAATTTCCATATCTTCTATCAAACAATTTTCTTCCAAAATAAATTTTTTTACTTTCATTACAAACCAAAGATAGGATTTTTTTGAGAGGATTAATTCATCGATCAACTACCAATGAATTAGCAGTTCCACTAAAATATGGTGGATTTTATCGCATAAAGTGATCTAACATAAGAGAATCATGCTATGAAACATTAGTTTTATTAATTTAGGAAATTTCATTGATAATAACCTAAGTAAGTTCACCTAATATGGTCATGATCTAATTAGTTCCAAGACTATATATATTTGTTTTCTTAGAAGAGAAATACCTACATTTCTCATGGGTGTTGATTCACTTTATTTTTTTTGGCTCCATCACTAAATATTAGAAAAAAAATTATTTATATTATCATCATTATAAATATTTATCCATAAAATGAAATCCCTATATTAGTAAAATTTATCAAATTCTATAAGGTTTTATAATAATTCTTATGTTAGATATGTTTATTTAAAATCTACTTCCCAAGGTTTCTACTAAACATTTTATGATACCAACTATAACAACCCCAAATCAAGTAACCCAAATCTGGTGTCTACTTTATTACATTATTATAAGATACAAAGTATCTAATCCTAAAGGATTGATCAGTTTAGTACTCTTGAATAACCACATACATAAATTATTCCTATATTACATTATAAATACCAATACATAGAATGAAAAATATTACATCCTTGATATTTTTCATTATATCCTTCTTGATATACTAGGGAAAGGAAAATAAAAAAAGGGTGAGCTCATATTCTTAGTAAGAGTTACATAAATTATATTCTATCATTAGTAAATAAAGCATAATAAGTATTGCGAGGTATATAGCTGAAACAAATGTCATTTAATTAATAACTTTAACATAAAATGCATCCATGGATAATATCAATGTAGTAATCTCATAGATAATAGTAACTAAATTCTAAATTAAGGAAATAATTAATATTAGATGTCGTGATTTCAAACATCATGATATCTACTACCGTTAAGACCTTGCAACATAAATGTTTAAACTATGGGTAGGTATACAAAAAACCCCATTTAATTTGGAAAACTAATTTATCTCAGGAGATATGTTGATGCATCAAGGGGCTATATAATTCTTGGCCCCACCCTTGACTGCATTTCCAATGCATTCATTGTATATTTAATTTAATTCATAACAATATTCCCTATCAATAAATATTTTTATTGAGTAAATAATATGGAATATCAATATTTCCTCATTCAATCAAAAGTCATTCATAACAAATCACCATATATAAAAAAATGGTGTATGGTTTAGGAAATAAATATTACTATGATATGTGTGTTTAATTGAAATGTAATGTCCAATAAAAATTTATCATAATAAATTTAATTTTTCAAGAGAATATTAACAACCAAAAAATTAACAAAGAGATCATATATGACCATCAATTCATCATAAATATATGTTTTTTAATAAAATCAATACTTTTTGGAAAATGGTAGAAAAGTATTAAAATAAGATTTTATTAAAGATTTTTATTTATAAAACCATTGATAAATTTTTGAAGAATCTAAATATCCTAAAATATTTATGGTAGTGGGAAAATATATTAAATTCGTATAGTTAAAAATAAACATTTCTTTTGACTTTTGTAAATAGAGTTGAAAAATAAATTTTTTAAGAAAACATTAGAAATATTACTTGAAAACCTTATAAAAATTCAAGTACAATATTAAATTTAAATATTAAATCATTTAATTAACAAAAATTACTTTTATAAAATAATTTTTGATAATATGGGCATGAAACAAAAATATGCCTGATCAAAAGGAGAAATGAGATATACGTTTCCTTTAAACATTCCTCTTGAAAGAGTAACCTGAATTGAATCATTAATAATCATGAATAAATATATATTCCTATTAGATAACTAAAATATATAATTATATAAACCATATAAAATAAAATAGATGCATAATACCAAATATGTTTCAATTGAGTGTAAATTGAGATAAAATCCCTTACATATATATAATACGATATATGATTATAAAATGGTTTTACAAAGAACTATTTTTATGCTTCCAAAGGTGTTTTTTATTATTAAATTAAATTAATTTCTATTAGGGAATTATATTAATGAAATATATATTATATATTCAATAAAATATTTTTTACAATATACTTGACATGCATAAGATAATAAAAAATCCAATTGTATGCCTAAAAAGTTATATTTCACCAAAGGTAGTTTTCCACCTTTTAATGGAAAAATTATTTTAAATATAAATTATGAAACCTATATAAAGTATACATGAACAAATAAAATTCATTTTTGAAATTTTAATTTCAAGATTATCTTAGGGTTAATTTTTTTTATTTTTCTGTTAAGATCAATTTTTTGATAAATAGTGAAAAATACTGAATTTCAATTGAAAATTGACTTTTCATCTAAATAATTTATAATGTCAAATTATATTTTTAATTGGTTTTAAAGTAAAAATAGATCAATTATACATATATTAATACAATTTATTTTATTTTAATCACTTTCCTATTGAATTTTGATATAAAAACATTTCAAACTTTTGATCATTTTTACTTTAAAAACCGGCTTTATCATTTTGTCTGGGGGATAAATTTTAAATTAAATTCTACCAATTATATTATCTGAATTAAGAAAAACAGATTCCATACTTTTAATCAATATAATTTATAATTTATATAAATTTCAACATAGTTTTTTACCAAAAATATTAGTGAAAGTAATTAAAATTAATTACATTGACTATAGTAAAAAATGAGTTTATTTTGTGGTTAAACTTTGATCTTAAGGGGACAAATGTCCTAGAAACGTGTAAAAAACCCATTGTATGGACATATTTAGACTATATACACACTTTTATCTAATTGTTTGTATTATTTTATGCACATTATGTAAGTGATAGATCCTAATACTGTTTACCTTTTGATATTTATAAGAATCCCACTCCTCCTCCACTATAAAAGGGAACTCATCCCCCTCACTTCTTCACGCCTCTCAAGACATTTTAATCAATAAAAACCTTACCAAATAACCTATCAAAATCCCTCCTCTCATTATATAAACCTAAATTTGGGTATAAATCAATCCAAATAAGTCATTTGCTGAAAATCAAAGGGAGTTACCTGAAGAAGAGGTAACGTTATTCAATGAGAATTTTTGATTTATATCATTCTCCACCCATTAAATTATTATTATATATTAATTATATGATAACATAATTATAATAAATATATATATATGTTTTTATCTTATGTTTAAGAACTACAACTTCACACACTTTCATCAAATTGGATATACAATCATCATTCATGTGTACGTCGGACTATCACCTCGAAAATAGATGTCGTTCATTCTTCAATTACCAATTTTAAAGGTAGATAATAATGATGAATTTATATTTTATATATGAAATTTATGATTCCTTTATTCTTATTTAATTTTTATATTATTCATAACTTTATTCTTTTCATTTTTTGTGAATATGATAACATCGTTTGTGGATGTGTAGACTACCACCTCCTCAAAAAGATGTAATTCATTCACGCTTTACATGGAATTTATTAAGGATGGTTTTAATAAAAATATGTGATGAATATGAAATAATTATGATAATGGAGTTATAATATACATATATAAAATTTTCTTTTCATTATTTTAATACGCTAAGAAAATGGAAACAATATTCATGTGTACATACGACCTACCTGAATGGCCTAAAGGCCTTATTTTTTGTTGACTTTTGATAACCCCCCCCCCCCTTCAAGGGATAATGGGGAAACCTTACAAGACCCATAGACATGACCTGAAGGTATTAGATAATTAAACCAGACTATAACTACAAGGAACTACCCTCCCCAGCATCTACACCATGATAGTAGCCCTCCACATCTTCATGGTCGTCCAGAAAAGCTTCCCAAGCAAGCATAGGCTGGTCTTGATGGAATTTCCATACCCTCTCATTCTTCCAAATCCATTGGTTCTTCTCTGGTGTGTGCGCCTGCTCTGAATGCTCCTTTGGGGCTGCTCCATTTTTTGTAGAGTCTGTCTTGTGAACTGCATTGATCATGTGGCCCGAAGGCCTTAAGGTGGCCTGAAGGCCTTAAAGGTGTCCCAAAGGCCTTACTGGTCTGAATTCATGGGTGGTACAAAGGCCTTAAGGACTCCAAGCCCAAACCGATGGCCCAAGGTGAATAGTTCCAGGTGCTACAGTACCGAACAACATCTGCTACAGTGCCGAACAGTACCCGCACAGTGTTGCTACAGTACTACTAAAGTAATCTTGAATTATGCCTCTACCTGGTTTTGAACCTGGGTCTCATGGATTCACTTAGAGAGACCTCACCAACTAGGTTGAGGCTCATTTTCACGTACAAACAACCTACCATCTCCATGAATTTTTTATTTCATTTCCCATATCCAAATTTTATGGATTATAATAAATATATAAAATATTCACATCATGGTTTAGATTTTGGATATGATAAAATCATGATCTATTTAAGAGAAACAAAAACAATAGGTCAAAACATACTTGAATAACATGGTAATTAACACCTGAAATATTGAAAATAATGAAAGATTATTAACAAGAAGTTGATAAGATGTTATAAAAGGATCATATATGATATCATAAATATTAATATGGTTCTTTAATAAGTTATTATAATTTTAAAAACATTTATAGATGATGTTAAAATTTGTTCAATAGAAAAATACCATGAGGTAATGGATTCCCTCTAAATTTCATTTTATTGAGTCATATTGCAATGTTATACACCTAACTTATTTTATATGGTGTATACACTACCCATTTTAAATGTAATATCATGAATACTTCATTAATAATGGTATTTCAAGTTTAAATTTGAATTATTTCTTCTAATTGTATTTGAATTAAGAATTAACAAGTGATAAAGAATTTTATAACTCAATTTATTTTCATTTATTTATATTACTTCATCATTGACCATAATATTATATGATTATGTGTATAATGAATTTTGACTATGTATTGTTGTATTTCCATATATTTCATGTGTATTTACATTTTATACACATAATCTAGTCATTGGTTTATCCTTGATTCAATGTTATGGTCTTTTGAAGGGTTTACTTTCAAATCTCATTTTATTTAGAAATGTTTACACTTGAATTTATATTAAAGGAAATTATCTGATAATTGATTAATAAAACCTTTAATTTTATTATAACCTAGTCATTAATTATTATTTTAAAGTAAAAGTATCATTTTTCACTCTTTTTTACTAAAAATGTTTTATAAAATGTTTTTAACAAAATCCAACTTCATTTCTCTCTTTAATCAGAAATCTATTTTCTTACAAAACAATATTTTCTAAAAATGTTTTCTAAAATGTTTTCTTTAACCTTTTAAAAGTTATTTATCAAAAGGAATTTTTACCTAATTTTTATTTTACAAAAAAAATTATTATCTCTTTATGAATAAGTAACTTTTCTAACCTTTTTATAATGAAAAAGTAATGTTCTTTTTACCTCATACGGAATTACCCACCGCCATTTCCTTTATGTGTCCTTTGAAATTTTAAAAAAATATTTTTAAAGATAATTTTTTAAAATTTATTTTAAAATAAAATTATTTTCAAAATGTTTTTGAAAATGAAAAGGATATTTGCAACAAGAATGTTATTAAATATCTTTGTATTTTATCAACGAAAATAACCCTTATTCTTACTCTAATGGTTAAACATCATATTGATGTCATCCTTATTATTCCTCTAGATGGTTTATGAATATTTTGACCAAGGATGGTATTTACATTCACTTCCTTATCTCATTTTTTAGTTCCCTTAAACTATTCAAAAGACATTAAATTTTCCCTATTTATCCATACCATTTATCATAGATATTCTTATATTTATTAAACCATATCTCATTTATATATATATTATTTTAATTTGAAAGTTGTTTGATTAACTGGGGGAATATTAATAAATTTTTATTCTTTTCTTAATATGTATATTTTATGATAAGTCACATTATTAATTAATCAAATTGATTATTCAATATATGAGGAATTATTTTGAATGATAGTGATGGGTGGGACATGGACTTTATATAACCCCTTGATGCATCGACTGGTTCTCATTAGATAAATCAGTTGGAAAAATTAAATAGATTTCTACCTTTAGTTTTAAACCATATTGTGAAAGGTATTGATGGTATATATTTTAATATGCCTCAGACATGATGTCCAATAATTAAGAATTTCCTTAATTTAGAATTAAGTTATTATTATTATTATTATCCATGATATTTTCAATATGAAAAAATATATGGATGCATTTCATTCTCAGTTTACTAATTTAATGGAATGTGTGTTCATTTATTTACCTTGGAATATTATTTATTCCTTATCCAATTATTTAAATGGATTTTGTGTTCATTTATTTACCATTATATATTATTTATGACTTATCTAGTTATTTAAATGGTATGTGTGTTTAGTTTCTTACATTTCTATATTTATTATTTATTATTCATTCATGAAAGATTCCATTGTACTTTACCCTTATTGAGTATTTGAGCTCACACTTATTTTTTAACTTTTCACAAGATTCCATAAATTTTACTATGACTATTATGTAGGTATTCTCTATAAGGAGTAAAGTTATTATTAAAAAAATTATGCTGTAATTTGTGTATTCCAAATGTAATGTAAGGATCATGTATATATCTACTCTACCAAGACTACTAAACTATTAAATCCTTCAGGATTTGATTCCTTGAAATCATTCCAATGGAATGGTAGTAGTCACCATCTTCAAGCATTCTAGGTTTGAGTTGATACAATTGGTAAGTTTAGTAGAAACCTTGGAAATAAGATTTTGGAAAACATAGATTTTGGAACTTGACTCGAAGATATAATTTGAGGAAAAGTATATAATAACATCCTAGAATTTTGGTAAGGTATAAATCATGTGTGTATTTATAGTAATACATCCTTGTATATATACTACAAGTGGACAAGGTTATAACACAGATGTACCCAGGGGTGATAACTCTAAAAATGGAACATCAGGCTTAACTCGAGCGTAACCTAGTACGCGAAAATAAGCCTTACTGTGCACCTGGTTTAGAAATCCTGGGGGATATTCTTAGGATAATTCACATTTTATTTACAAACCATTATTAAGGATTTTAATAAATGATGAAAAATAATTACATAGGTTAAACCTAAGGTATTTTATATTGAAAATAAGGTGTCATGATATATAAATCATATAAATGATTATGATGTTTTCTCACTATGATTATTGTTACTCACACTATACTTTCTAGTATTAGTTAATGGCTATAACCTAAAGGATTCATGATAAAATTAATCATTAATGAAAAGGTGGTGATAATGAACAACCAAATGAGATGTTGATAAGATTGAAAGATGTCTTGTTTATTCCTAATCAATTTTCCGAAAATATAATTAACAATATATACCTTGTAAGAACCTGAACCTTTTTGGAGATGACTCGATCATGTTTATAGGTACTCTTTTTCTAATTTTTGAGTAATTTTTGTTTGTGTTTTATCTTGGGTGTGTTTGTGTGAAAATTGGAAATTTTTGGAGGGATATTGGGCAGTACATGGTTTTCCCAAACCGTGCACCTTGCCCTAGAAAACTATAAAACCCTAGATAAAGAGGGATTTTATAGCTAGACCACGGTTTGTAAAAACATAAACCCTCTTAGGAGAAACCATGCACCCCACCCCCCACCCCCCACTCCCCACCAGTCATAAGAGGCACACGGTTAAGGATAATGGTTTGTAAAACCATGCGCCCCTGACCAGGAAACCATGCATGCAGATTTAATTACACTGAAAATTATTTTAAAAATAACCTAACCCCTAGTATTAACTCCAAATTGATCCAAGATCAACCCTAATAAAATTATCTCATTTTTGGAGGCCCCTATATGGATTCAAATCCCTTTCAACCTTCTTTATTAATGCTCTAAATCCCAGATTTAAGATTTACACCACCTCGGGTATGTGGTTTCTTCCCAATTAAATATATCTCTCTCTCTATCCAGCACCTCTTTAAAGATAAAAGAGGGATGTTTTATTCACTATTTTCAAGGGTTTAGATCTAGGTTTAATGTATATTGTTTCCCTTGATTTTGGATCTAGGTTTTGGATCTAGATCTCATTCTTCGTTATGTTCTTGATCATTCCAATTAAATTAGGGATTTTTATTGGTGATAGTTTAACAACAATATTGAGGTAGGTGGTCTAAATTACAAACTCATGGTATTGATTTAATTATGTGTGTGTAATTATGAAATTTTAATTTCCATGATTGGTAAATTTCATTGATAATTGAATTAATTTATTTTAAATTCCAATGCAATAATGATTTGGGTTAAATTTGGGAAATTGAATTGCGTAATATAATTAATTAATTGTTGAATTAATTAATGAGATGTTGGAATTTTTAATTGGATTAATTAATTATTTAATTAATTAATTAGATTTTTCTGTTCATGTAATTGATTAAATTAAATTAATTAAATATTTAATTGATTAATGATATTTATATGTTTATGCCATTGGTTGAATTTGGATTAATTAATTCTTGAATTAATTAAAGGTATTATTTTGATTGTGAACTTGATTGAATTGTATTAATTAATTTTTGAATTAATTAATGAGATTGTTTTGGTTATGAAATAGATTGAATTGGATTATCTAATAAATAAATAAATTAATAGATTGTTGGGATTTTAAAATATGATAAGAGGATTAATTTTGATTAACCTTGATTTATATGATATGGTGATAAAAGTGATATTTTGATACATGTGATTATGTGATATTCGTTTGTGGTACATGGTGTGCTATACAAAAATCCCATAGTGATTAATTGATAAACGTGTGTGGGACATGGTCTAGTGCATCAAAATCCCATAGTGATAAATGAGAGTGGGACACTGACTATTACTTCAAAATCCCACTTGTGTGATTGATTGATAAATGTGTTGTGGGTTACATACTGCTAATTAAAATACCCACAGGCTTCTAGGCTTGGCGATCTAAACCCAAAATGTTGGCATTGGACTATGATTCCAATTGGTCATGATAATGAATTTAAATGATATTGACAATAAATTCTAATGTGTTACAATGAATTATGAATTTAATATGGAATATGGTTCGGACTCCGTCATGTGCTGAAGTAGGTATTAATGGTTCGGGTGTCCTTGGGAACCTAGAGGATTTATGTGGTTAAATAAAGAATAATTTAATAAATGTAAATTTTATACATTATTCCTTATACAATTGCATAAACTATTATTGACTATATTTTTTTAGATGTTGGTGGTGGTGGCCTAATGAGTTGTACTAATACCCTACCTGAGATTCCTAATCGGTACCTGAATACATTTCATGATTGTAGGATATGTTAAGGGAAAAGTCCATGTGTTATATTGCTGATATGGGATGGACCATGGATAAGGGAACTAAAAATGGTGTCGGGACCTTCTTGGGGAGTTTTCTGGGTCTTTCTTTACTTTTAGTTTTTCATATTTACACTTGACACACACTTGGGCATGAAATGTCAAAAGTTTTGGGTTTGGATATTTTATCCCTGCTTTAGTCATCATGTCATACTGGTTTATCTGGTTTTTGGTTATATCTTTTGGTTGTTTATGTTAATTTCTCAATGATATTACTCTGATAAAGATGGTATATTCTCCTCATGATCAATATTATACCCTCACTATTATTCGGTAGACTTTGGCATATAGGGAGGCACACCTGAGGTTATTTAGATAATTGGCTTAGGGCACCGGTGAGTGGCACCTTGGTCAGGATTTACAAAGTGGTATCAGAGCCTATTTTTCTTTTCTTTTCCATTGTCTTTCTATTTGGTAAAGGTAGAAAAGATAATGTAATGAGTCGGGTCTTGGTTAAGAGATCGTTCATGGGATTTGTAAACACATGTATGGGGTAAAATCCATGTGCCTAGGGTGGGAATGTTGTTATTGATATGTGTTGTTACAATTGGATGTTATTTCACCTTGAGTGATGAACTTGTTGTGTGGTGTGATTATTATTCTAATATTTTAGATATTTTAATTATGGTCTAGTATGGAATGAGTGTTGAGTATGCATGCATCATTACAGGAACTTAGAATTATTATTTGACACACATCATTTTAGGAACTCATGGGAAAAGAAGGTTTTTGGGTAAGTTGATTTAATGAATTTTATTTTCTTTACTCATGTGTTTTAAATAAAAATTGTTCCTAACATGTACTTTGAAATTTTAAAATGTTTAAAAATGTGTAAAATTTGTGTCTAATGAGAAACTTTAGTAATGTGGATGTGTTTACTCTTGTTAATCATGATCTTGATGTAGGATGGTTAAGGGTAGTGATAGTGCCTCAATGTTGACCATACAACAGAAAAAGGGGGTGGCTTGTTATGGATTTGTGGGAATCCATCATGTTAACTAATTCAAAGTTGAGTCTTGTGTCCTAAGACATGTGTTTATCATTGTAGATATATACCTCAACAAAGACACCTTTTAAGAGGATGATATAATATTATGGATAAAAATTATCCACCAACAATGGAACATGAGGCACTGATAGTGTCAGGTGAGGAATTCAAAGAGTAGTTATGAGAGAACTTTACAGAGTTTAAGCAATTCAAATAAATATAACCAGGGTGGGTTATTAAAGTCATGTTTGATCTGACATGTGATTTTCAGTTATAGAACCCTTCAAAATTTACCGTAGAAGGTGGACCTGAGGTAGCTAAGATCTGGATTGATTCTATCAATACTATACTTGACCACTTGGAGAATCCTGTTAAGATAAGAGTCAAATTAGATTCTTAAATGTTATGTGGTCAAGAGAAGCGATGGTGGGACATCTAGACTCAGAATGTACAACTATAGAATATGGAGTGTAAGTAATTTCAAGAGATGTTCTTAGAGAACTTTTATCTAGAGACACTCAAGAAAGAGAGGGAAGCTGAGTTTATGATATTGACTTAAGGGAGTATGTCTATGATTTAGTACGTCAAACATTTTACATATTTACAACACTTTTCTCCAATATTGGTAGAATATGAGTGTGCTATGGTAAAGAGGTTTTAATATGGGATTAAATGGAAAATTAAGTCCCATGCGGATATCTTCAGGCTGAAGAACTTTTCATAAGTGGTGAATTAGGCTCTCATATATCAAGGGAACCTGAGGGAGGATTCCATAAGAGGACAGGTGGTTTCTAATGGATGGATAGGAGGTACAACTTCTGAGAACAGGAAGCGTATCTATGATAATATTATCCAGGGTGATAGCAAGAAGAGTAGGCAGGGGGAAGGGTCAGTCACACAAGACCATACCCAGATTATTTTCCATCAGTGTGGTAGGTTGGGTCACTTTCATCAATAGTTCCCCCAAACATCAATAGAGTGTCAAGGCTACAGCAATATGGGACATCTATAGAGGTTCTTTAGGAACCCATCACAGACGAGTAGTGATGGAGGGGCTGGGAAGAATCAGAGTTTGGGAATATTTTCTTCTACCCTATAACAGTCTGGTAGCTGGAGTTCTACCAGCCATGGTGATAGAGGTAGTGGATGTGGTTCTTCTAGTCAAGATAATCCATATCTGTAGAGTGGTGTAGCACAGGAGGATCTGATTTCATCATAGGAAAGTCGTAAAGGATAGTTTCATGTGTTTTATCCTACACTGGTGGATATAATGGATGGAGTATCGATAGTTAGAGGTACTATTCTTTTAGCTTCTACATTAGCTAGTGCCTTGTTTGATAATAGCTCCTCTCATTATTTTATATATTCACAATTTATTAATGGTTTGAGCCTAGAGGTGGAGTTTTTTAAAGGATTTGTGATGATAGATACACCTTTTGGAGTACAGTCGAGGGACATTTTTATATAAAATAGGTGTTCTCTTGAGGTTGGGGAGTATCATTTTATTTGGGATCTTTATATTCTTAACATGTAAGGATTTAACTTATTTTTGGGTATATAAAGGTTAGTATCATACCAAGACCAAATTGATTATTACCATAGGATAGTAACCTTTACGTCTCCTATGGGTCACATTTATATACATCATGGAGAATGAGATATCCAAGAGATCCATGCAGGGCTAGTTCATTAGAAACTAGGGGAGCATATCACCCATGTTTCTAGTTTGTTTCTAGATGATTGAGGTGTAAAGTATTATTTATTTCCACACATAGTGTATAGGTTCCATGATGTGTTTCTTGGGGACTTATCAGGTCTTCCACCTAAGAGAGATATGGAGTTTAAAATTTAGCTCATGTTGGGGGTTAATCCAGTCTCTATTCCACTATAAAGAATGGTACCAATATAGATTCAAGAGATAAAGACTCAACTGGAAGAGTTGATGGATAAGGGTTTTATCCATTCAAGTACGTCACCTTGGGGTTCTCAAACATTTCTTGAAAAATAAGGTTGATGGTACATTGCACTTGTATGTTGATTACTAGAATTTGAACCGCATGATAGTGAAGAACTAGTATCCTCTTCTGCATATTGATGATTTATTGGACTGGTTGAGGGGAGCTTTTTTTTATACAATATTGACTTGAGATCAGGGTATCATCAGTTGATAGTTCAACCTTATGATATATTGATAAATACTTTTAGAATTATTTATGGCCTTTATGAGTTCATTGTAATGTCGTTTAAGTTAAAGAATTATCCAACAATGTTTATATCCTTTATGAATACAATTTCCCACCCATACCTAGATTGGTTTTTTTGTATTTATGGATGACATCTTGGTGTAATCTAATACTCATGAAGATCATGACCAAAAACATGACATCATCCTGAGTAAACTAAGATAGCATCATCTATATGCCAAGTTATCTAAGTGTTAGTTTTGGACTGATCAAGTACACTTATTAGGTCATATCATCTCAAAGGAAGGTGTTTTAGTGGATCCAAATAAAGTGTAGGTAGTGGTTTATTAGGAGCATCCCAAGAATGTTTTCCATATCCATGGTTTTTTTGGATTTGTGGGATATTATCATATGTTTATTAAGGACTTTACCTATTTGGGTGCACCGCTTTTGGGCTTCACCAAAAAGGGATTAAGGTTTCAACGGTTTGAAAAAAAATGAGAATGCCTTCCAGGATTTGAAGAATCTTTTGACGATGGAACCGGTATTGATTCTACCTGATCCAAGTGATGAGTATATATTATTATGTGACACTTTTGGGATCTGTCTTTGAGAAATGTTGATATAGGGAGATCAAGTTATGGCATATGGGTCTCTCCAGTTGATACCACATGAACGGAACTACCCTACGCACAATGTCAAATTAGTTATGGTGGTTTATTCTTTGAAGTGTTGGTAGCATTATCTTTTGGGATAGAAGTTTACTATGTATACTAATCCAAAAACCTTAAATTATATCATTTCCCAATTAGATTTGAATATATTGTAGTGGAGTTGTGTTGAGTATATGCATTCATTTTATTTTGAGCTAGAATATATGCCAAGGAAGGGAAAAAATTTATTGATTCTCTAAGTAGAAAATATCATACTCAGTAAGTTCAAGAGTCTTGTGCTGAGTGGAAGATGATGACTTTTTTGGCATAGATGCATGTTGGGGCTGAGGAGAGTCGAGATAAAATGACTCTTGTATTATTTATATTGGAGTATACACTTTTGAGACAGATCATGGATAGGTATTATGAGGATATTGAATGTTTTCCCTTAAGGGGAATCCTTGAAGGTAGTGAGTCACCTTGATATTAGATCATAGATGAGGATGAAATCATCTATTTTAGGAATTGAATTGTTGTGCCTATGAGTATGCTGGAGGATATTATACATGAATTTAATGCCTCGAAGTGGGTGGTTCATCCATGTGTGGACAAATTTTACCATGACCTATGATGATGGCTTTGGTTTCTAGGCATGAAAAAAGATATATAGGCATTTTTGACAAGATGTTACACCTATAAACAGGTGAGGTCTAAGCATTAATGACCTAGTGGGTTACTACAATCGTTTCTCATTTCGTAATAGAAGTGGGATGATGTTAACATATACTTTTTCATAAGTCTCCCAAGGATTCCTCTGAGGAATAATGCTATTTAATTTATTGTGGGTCGTTTGATGAAGGTAGAATATTTTTTACCAGTGTGGGGGGCCTTCTTAGTGGATCAATTAGAAGATTTGTATGTTTCAAAGGTAGTACATATGCATGGGGTTACATGGACTATAGTTTCATACTGTGACTCACACTTTAATCCATTCTTCTAGAAATTCTTGTAGAAGGAACTTGGTATGTAGGTTTTACTGAGTACGACTTTTCGCCCACAGACAGATGGAGAGTCGAAGCGTATTATATAGGTGATTGAGGATATTCAATGGGCATGTGTCCTATAATTTGATGGGTATTGAGAAAATCACTTAGATTTGGTGTAGTTTTCCTATAACCAAGGTTATCAGGAAACTACTTAGATGGAACCATACAAGGAACTTTATGGTAGGTCATGCATATCACCTCTATGTTGGATGGAGGAAGGAGAGTCAAAATTGTTGGGGCCGAGTCTCGTGTAGGATATGTCGAATCAGGTCCAAATGATTAAAAAAATATGGATAAAGATCAAAGTATATTGAAGGTGTATATTGATAGGCATCGATGACCCCTAGAGTTTATAGAGGGTGATCGTGTCTTCCTTCAGGTTTTTCATAGATTGGATGACTATAGGATACAGAGACATGGAAAGTTAGCACCCAAATTTATTGGATTATTTGAGGTTGTAGAGATATTAGGGCCATTGGTGTACTAATTGGATCTTTTATAGAGGTATAGTGTTATGCATGATGTTTTCCATGTGTCACAACTTTGTAAGTATCAACCTGACCCCTCTCATGTGATCAATGTAGATGATGTTGAGCTTGAGACTGATGTGCCTTTTTAGGAGAATCTGATATTTTTGTTGGGCCACAATGAGAAAGTTTTGTGTGGGAAGATTGTTTCAATAGTTTTTGTATTTTAGAAACATGGGAATGTCTAGGAGAAAACATGGGAGAGAGAAGAAGATATGATGGGTCAGTGGCCCGATTTTTTACATTAAATTCTTATAGATGCTTGAGAGTACATCTCGATGATGATTTTTTATAAGGTGATATTTTAAGAAACTAAGGCACATTTATAGGTACACTTTTTCCTATTTTTGATTACTTTTTGTTTGGTTTTTATCTTGGGTGTGTTTGGGTGAAAATTGGAAAAAAATTAGGGATATTTGGTAGTGCAAGGTTGGTGTATGGTTTTCCCAAATCATGCACCCTACCTCAACAAGTTATAAAACCCCATATAGAGAGCGATTTCATGACTAGTACATGGTTTTTAAAAAAAAATTCCCTCTTAGTAGAAATCTTGCACCCCTAGAAGAGGTGCATGGTTTGGAAAATTGTGAACCCCTTCCTAAGAAAACATGCAGGCAGTTTTAATTACCCTAGAAATTATTTTTAAAATAACTAAACCCTTGGTATTAACCCCAAATAAACCCTATCTTGACCCTAAACAAATTATCTCATTTTTTGAGGCTCATGGATGGATTCCAAGCCCTTATAACCTCCGTTCTTGATGATCCAAAGCCTGGATTAAAGATTTTCACCACCTCGGATATGTGGTTTCTTCCCGATTAGATATATCTCTCTCTCTTGTATCACCTTCTAGATAAAAGAGAGACTTTTTATCCATTATTGTAAAGGTTTTAGATTTAGGTTTAATGGGTTTTTTTCCCTTGATTTTGGATCTAGGTTTTGGATATATATCTCATTATTCATCGCATTCTTGATTGTTCCTATTAAATTTTGGATTTCTATTGGCGATCATTTACCAATGATCTTGAGGTAGGTGTTTTAAATTACAATCTATTAGTCTTGATTTAATTACATGTATGTTATTGTGAAATTTAAATTTCCATGATTGGGTAATTGCATTGATAATTGAATGGATTTTTTTTAATTTCCATGTAATAATGATTTGGGTAAAATTGGTGAATTTAAATTACAGAATGAAATTAATTAATTATTGAATTAATTAATGGGATATTGGTATTATGAATTTGATTAATTAATTTTTGAATTAATTAATAGTATTTTTAAGTTTATACAATTTATTGAATTGTATTAATAATTTTTTTAATTAATTAATGATATTTTTGTGTATTCAACTGGTTGAATTTGGATTAATTGATTATTGAATTAATTAATGGGATTTTTTTGATTGTGTAATTGATTGAATTGTATTAATTAATTATTGAATTAATTAATTAGATTTTTTTGGCTATACAATAGGCTGAATTAGATTAATTAATTTATTAATTAATTAATGGATTTTTGGGATTTTAAAATGTTATAAGAAGATTAATGTTGATTAACCTTGATTGATATAAAATTTTGATACATGTGATTATGTGATATTTGTCAGTGGGACATGGTCTTCCACATCAAAGGACAATAGTGGTAAATTGATAAACGTGTGTGGGACATGGTCTGCTGCATCAAAATCCCATGGTGATAAATGAGTGTGCGATATAGAATGATGCTTCAAAATCCCACTTGTGTTATTGATTGATAAATGAGTTTTGGGTCACATACTGTTACTTGAAATACCCATTGTGTCCTAGGTATAAAAATCTAGACCCAATATGTTGGCATTAGACTATGGTTTTAATTGGCCATGATAAGGAATTTAAATGTGTTAGATAATGAAATAACATGTGTTACAATGAATTGTGGATTGAATATGTGATATGGTTCGGACTATAGCATGGGATGAAGTAGGTATTTATGGTTTGGGTTTCCTCAGGAACCCAGGGGATTTATGTGGTTAAATAAATAATAATTGAATTAATGTAAACTATTTACTTTATTTCTTGTACTTTATTACTTATACAAATTTATATACTATTACTGAATATATATTATTTTATATGTTGTTGTTCTTCGCCTTCTATGTTATACTCACACCCTACTCAGGCTTCTTGATCAGTACCCGAATAGATTTCATGATTGCAAGACAGGTTACGGGAAAGGGCCCTGTGTTAGATGGGTTATATGGGATGAATCATGGATGAGGGGACTATACTTGGTGTCGAGGCCCACTTGGGGAGTTGTTAGTGTCTTTATTTATTTTTAGTTTTTCATATTTACACTTGAAATTCACTTTGGAATGACATATTTATAGGTTTGGGTTTAGATATTGTATCCCTGCTTTAGTAATAATGTGATGTTGGTTTGTATGGTTTTTTGTTATATCTATTGTCTATTGTTTATATTACTTATGCTATGATATTTCTCTGATAAAGAGGATACAGTATCCACATGATTGATATTAGACCCTCGCTGCTAGTCGGAAGCCTCTGGTGTACAATGAGGTGCACCTGAGGTCATGTGGTGAACCATATCAGGGTATCCGTGAGTGACACTTGTATCGGTACGTTAAAACCTTAACCAACTCCCAAACTCACCAAAGAAGAGAATGATGAATTATTCAATGAGAATGAGTGGTGGAGACCATAGAGAAAAGAGGGCTTAATTTCCATCATGTAAGAAATGTGGAAGGAGACACCTAAGAAATTTTCTCAATGGAATGGGTAAAATCTTTATGTGTGGAAAATTTGGGCATCAAGCAGTGAATTGTTGAGGAAAAATGAATATTATGATGGATGAAAATAAATATTATCATGAGGATCCATTTATATTTCATTTCTTTAAATGTGTGGAACCTTGGTATTACCCAAGTCAATGCCCCCTTCTAAAGGGTAACCCCTAGACCATGGAAGGACCTAAGTGGAAGTAATATGGATGAAGTACTTATTTATTGTGATTCAAGAAATAAATTATTGAAGTGTTTTACAAATAGTATTTCAGTTACAAGAATCATAAAGCATATAAGGATTCTGTTAAATTTTATAAGAAATTTTATGTTCACTAATATAAGAGTTATGGATACCATCATTGGTTAATGAGTTTAAGATTGAAAATAAGATTGATGACTTAAACAACTCTTTTTAGGTTTTATGAAACAATATTCTACCAATATTAAGGACATTTTAGAGAAATTTATGGAAAGTATAAGTTTTAATGGAAAATGTATTTGAGGAATAATGTCATTACATTTAATAGACATAATTTTAAAGGTATTGATAAACTTTAGGGTTGATATACAAATAAGATTATTAGACTCTGTAAAAAAGGTTGTATTTAAAACCCAAGTAAAAAGGTTGTTTCATGATTAATTTTATTTCAAGGATGTCAATAATTTTTTTTAAACATTATATGAATTATGTAGTTTATAAAAAGGAAAACTTGCATATAGGGTGACAACTCATCACATTTAGTGGGGCGTTGGGGCTTAAACCCATGACTGAATGACTATAAGGGGTTCACGATTACCACTATCCTACGTAATGTCCTAGTTAATATGTCATTATTTTTAGTTAAACAATTTGATGAAAAAAATAAATAATGAACTTGTAGTATTACTTTTGATTTTTATAGATTAAGTCCATAACCATGTTGATTTTGAAAAATAGTTAGATATATATGGAAAGTATTTTTACTCTTTTATAGATCTTACAATCCATAAAAAGTAAATTATAGTATTTCAGGAATAAAAAAATTGGGTATTAATTTCATAGAGTAATGATATAAATTTTAAATTGATTGAAGCACAACCAAAGTAATAAATTTCATTTATGAAATATAACTATATCAAATAAGTATATTTTCTTATATAATCAGGCATTAAAAGAATCACTTAACATTAGGAAGATGAACTTAAAAAAATGTTATCGTAATACTATAGTTTTTGTTGAACTTAAAGCCTTTTAAATCATCACATATTTGTAGTTTTGAAGCCCCTAACTTTCCATTGATCATTAACTTGTTTTTTATCAATGACCTCAATCACTCCCTATAAATATTTAAATTTTTCCTCTATGTATGTATATTCACTTTGCAATATTGTTATCCTACTTAGAAACCTAATTATATTTTATTCCATGTGACCTTTATACTTTTGACTCTCTATTATCAAGAGGATGGGTTCACCAACCCTTATCATGATGTGTAATTGAAATGAATTAATTTTCAAATATCAAACCATTGATTTCCAAGAACAAGTTTAAATTGCAAGAACATAATTTATTTAAGGTGGGGATAATGTATCTCCCCTAAATTATAAAATAAAGATATTATATTTGATAGCATGTGTGGCATGCAACACTAAGCTTAGAAAATAATAAAACAACCCTATACATTATGATATATTTATATTTAGATAAATTCAATTTTCAAGTAGTGTATGTTACATGAAACTCTAATATTGCCTTTCATTAGATGAAATATAAATTTTATCTTTCTCTACAAGGAACACCGAGGCTATCTTGTGTTACACACAATAATGACTTTCTTTGATGGCTTGTGTTATACGCAAGACTGAGTTTTACTGAAGACTATTAATATTATTATAATTATAAAATGTCTCCTAGATGTTAAGTTGTTGGTTTTGAATAGGACTAACTAAATTATGAAAATATATTTTTGAATTCATTGGTTACTAATTAAATATAAATTAACATAAAAACCAATTGAATGTGTACGAAATGTTTTTATAAAGAACTATTTTTATGATTCCAAAGGAATTTTGTATTAATAAATTAAATTAATTACTATTATTGAATTATATTAATGAAATATATACTTTATATATTTAATAAAATATTTTTGAAAATATATTTTATAGGTATAATATAAGAACAAATGAAATTTTATGTATAAAAAACTATATTTCTCTAAGTGTAGTTTTGTTGTCTTTTAATGGATAACTTGTTTTAAATATAAATTTTGAAACATTTATAAATTATATTCGAAAAAAACTTCATTTTTGAAATAGGAATATCAAAATTATCTTAGGGTGTATTTTTTATATTTTTCTGAGAAGTTTCATTTTTTAATTAATAGTGAAAAATACTAAATTTTAATTGAAAACAGAATTTTCATCTAAATAATTTATAATGTTAAATTATATTTTTAATTGCTTATGAAGTAAAAATATATAAATTATAGTAAAATTAATACAATTTAGTTCATTTGAATCAATTTCATATTTAATTTTTATATAAAAAACATTTCAAACTTTTGATCATTTTTACTTTAAAAACCTTCTTTTCCATTATATCCGTGGGATAAATTTTAAATTAAATTACGCCACTTATGTGATTTGAATTTGGAAAAATTTATTCCATATTTTTAAAAATAATAATAATAATTTATAATTTCTATGAAGGTAAAATTATTTTTTGACCTAAAAGAATAGTGAAAGTAATTAAAATTAATTACAGTTATTAAGGTAAAAATGAGTTTACTTAGTGGCTAAACTTTAATCTTAAGAGTCAAAATTAACTATAAACTTGTAAAAATCAATTTTATGGCCATATTTAGACCATATACCAAATTTTATCTAATTTGGTTCATTATTGGGGGCTCATGATGAAAGGGAGACCTCCCAATAGTGTTTACCTTTTGATATTTACAAGAATGTCACTCCTCCTCCACTATAAAAGAGTACTCATCCCCCTCACTTATTCACATGTATAAAGCCCTTTGTCTCATAAAAACCTGAGCCAAATGATCTCCCAAAATCCCTCTAATCATTCTATAATCCTCACTTTGTGTAGAAATCAAACCTAATCAGTCCTTTGGTGTAGACCAAAAGGAGTTACCTGAAGAAGCGGCAATGTTCTTCAATGAGCACTTTTTTTTATTTATTTCTCCACCCCTTAAGTTATTATTTTATATTAATTATATAATAACATCAATTTAACAAATATAATGATATGTTTTAATCATAAAGTTAATACCTAAAACTTTACAAACTTCTATAAAATGGGATACACAATCATCATTCGTGTGTTTGGCGGACTACCACCTCGCGAACCGATGTCGTTCCTTCTTCCATTACAACTTTTCAAGGTTTGTAATAATGATTTATTTATAGTTTATATATGATATATAATATATTTATGATTTATTTATACTTTTTTAATTATTATATAACACATACCTTCATGCTTTCCATTTTGTAGGAATATGATAACATCATTTGTAGACGTGTGGACTGCCACTTACTCAAAGCAATGTGATTCATTCATGCTTTACAAGGAACGTATTCAGGATGTTTTTAATAAACATATGTGATCAATATTAAATAAATTTAATAATTGAATTATAATATACATATATATCATTTAATTTGTATTCTTCTAATACGATAATAAAATGGAAACAACATTCATGCGTATGAATGGTTTACCGCCTCCATGAATGGTGTATTTCATTTCCTATTTCCAAATTTTATGGATTAATATTAATAAATATATATTATATTCACAAAATTTTTTAAATTATATATATTATTAAATCATGATCAATGTAATAGAAACAAAAAAATAACAATTCAAAACATACTTGAAATCAATCCAATTAACACCCAAAATGGTGAAAATAATGAAATGTTATTAACAAGATGGTGATAAGATATTATAAAAGGATAATATATGATATAATAAATATTAATATGGTTATATAATAATTTATTAACATGTTAAAAACATTTATATATATTTTTAAATGGTTTTCAACAAAAAAATAGCATAAGTTAATGGATTCTGTCTCAATTTCATTTTATTGAGGCATATTGAAATGTTATACACATAACTTATTTTATATGGTGTATACACTGTCCATTTGAAATGAAATATCATGAATGATCCATTATTCATCATATTTTAAGTTTTAATTTTATTCATTTTATCTATGGGTATTTTAATTAAGAGTTACCAAGTGGTAAATAATTTCATAACTCAATTTATTTTCATTAAGTTATATTACTTCCTCATTGTCATTAATATTTTATGATTGTGTGTATAATGGATTTTAACTATCTGTCTTTTTATTTCCATGTATTTTATGTGTATTTTTATTTGATACACATAATTTATTCATTGGTTGATTCTCACATCAACATTATGGTATTTTCAAGAATTTACTTCACAATATCATTTTATTTAGGATTATTTACTCTTGAATTTCCATTAAAGGAAATTATTTTATCATTAAATAATAAAAACATTAATTTTATTCTCATGTGGTTAGTAATTATTATTTTCAATTAAAGGTGCCATTTTTTCACTTTTTTTACTTAAAATGTTTTATAAAATGTTTTTAATAAAATCCGAACACATTTCTCTCTTTGGTCGGAAATCCATTTTCTTACAAAGCCATGTTTTATAAAAATATTTTCAAAAATATTTTCTTTAACCTTTTCAAAATAATTTATTAAAGACATTTTTACCCAATTTTTCTTTTAAAAAATGTTTTCAAAGTAATCTTTTTATTTATTTCTGAACAAGGAACTTTCTTGACCTTTTTACAATACAAAAGGAATGTTCTTTTTATCTCATATAGAATTACCCACCATCATTTGTTTGAAGATTACATTAAAATTTTTATAAATATATTTTAAAAGGAAATGTTTTAGAATTGATTTTAAAAGAAAACTATTTTTAAAATGATTTTTTAAAATGAAAATAATATTTTCCTCAAGAATGTTTATAATATCTTTTTATTTCATCAATGATAATAACCCTTATTCATAATCTAATGAGTATACATCATATTTATTCCATATTTATTCTTTATCTGGATGGATTATGACTATTTTTACCAAGGATAGTATTTAAATTCACTTACTTTATTCATTTTTATAATTCCCTTCAAAGATTCACTAGACATTAAATTTACCCTAATTATAAATTTCATTTATTGTGAATATGCTTATTTGTTAAACCATGTATCATTTATATATGAGGTATTTTCCTTTGAAAGTTATTTGATTTATGGGGGAAATATTGAAATATATATATATCTTTTAATGAATATGGATATTTTATGATAAGGCGCAATGTTTATTAATTAGATTGAATATTTGATATATGAGGAATGATTTAGACTAATAGTGGCAGGTGAGAATTGAATTTTATATAGCCCCCTAATGCATCGATAGGTTCTCATGAGACAAATAAGTTGGACAAATTAAATGGATTTCTATCTATAATTTTAAATCGTCTTATGAAAGGTCTTGATGGTATAGGTTTTAATATGAATCAATTATGAAGTCTAATAATTAATATTGCCTACATTCATAATTCAGTTATTTTTATTATTATTACCAATGAGATTTTAAATATGAAAAAATATATGGATGCATTTCATTCTCAGTTTTTTGATTTAATAGTATGTGTTTAGTTATTTAATTTTCCATATTATTTATACCTTATCCAGTTATTTAAATTCCATGTGTGTTCAATTATTTACCTTTTCCATATTATTTATGCCTCATACAGTTATTAAAATGGAATGTGTGCCCATTTATTTACCTTTATATATTGATTATTTATTATTTATTTATGATATCTTCTGTTGTACTTTATGCTTACTGAGAACTTGAGCTCACCCTTATTTTTTTTCCAACCCCCATGATTCTATGAACTTTACCATAAATTTTGTGTGGGGATTTTCTAGAAGGAATAAAGTTATTATCAAGAAAATTATGTTGTAATTTTTGTATTCCAAATATAATATAAGACTCATGTATGTATCCAGTTTACCAAGACTACTAAACTTTTAAATCCTTACGGGTTTGATTCCTTATAATCATACCAATGTAGTGGTAGTAGGAACTGTCTTCGAGATTATACTATCTACTTTATATATATAATTCATGGTTCACTATAACTCACTAAAAAATTTAGAGTATTAAAAATCATTTACTTGATTTTTCTACCGCTTTCATAAGGAATCTTTCATCGTTGAATAATAATTCAAGCTAATTATTAAATTGCTAAAAAATAAAAAAAACACTTTAACAAAAAAATTAATTTCACTTTAAAATAAAAACTTAAAACCTAACATAAGTTTTATTTATCCCTATCACAAAATATTATAGATATTAAAAGAATAAAAGTGACATTTTTGTCTTTATATTTCACTTAAATATTATAATGGTCATAATCATATACAAATAGAAAAAAATATCATATTTTTGAATTATATATGATTATGAATGGAATATAACTATCCAATGAAATTAATCCAAGTGTTTCATTGATTTTTAATGCCTTATCTCATTATTTTAACCTTAATTCCCCGATTTACCCTTTACTGAGGTGAAATATTTTATGAGGTAACTATTCATAATGCTTAAAAATAAAAAGGATCAATTTAAAAAAATTAAACCTCTTGATTACAAATATGGTATCTATTTTTCATGATTAATTATCTAGAAGTGACAGAAATTAATAGAACACAATGAAAAATATTTGTTTAGAAAAACTCGTTTTTAAGCATAAAAATTAACTTATATCAAAATCCTGAAAAATTTAATTTAAATTAGATTGTTCTAAAAAATGGATCATATGTCACTTTAAGACTAAATCCAAAATATAATGGGACTTTTAAATTACATTATTTATTGAAAATAAATGAAAATATTTGAAAATTTGGTATTTTTTACTATTCACTAAAAAAGAATCATTTTAGAAAAATCTCAAAATTTCACCCCAAGTTTATTTTCACATAATGATTTCAAAAATTAAATTAACTTAAGAAAATAGAATTTTTAAATTTTTATAATTTTGGTTTTAATCGCATTTTTGAATAAACTTGTGTGTATTTTGCTATTGTTTCTTTAGAAAGAAAATCTTACTATAACTGAATCTCATGTATTGTATATAAGGATAAATCATGTGGATCCATCCTTCTCTCAATAAGTGAACATAAGAAGTAATTTAGTAAAAAAACGGAGAAGAATTTTCATTGAAGATATAAGGGGGGAATAAAATAATTGATGAGAGAGATTCAACCCCTACATGAAATTTTTATTTATTCTTTATACAAGGTATATCAGATAGATATAAAAATATATTGACTTAAAAGATATTTGACAGTATTATAAATAAACACAAAGGAGGAGATTGAAGATTCCATGTCAAAGGTTGTATTTGTTATCGGTAAGGATGAATGCTTGGATGAGAAAGATGATGTCAATATATGTATAATAGGATGTTCTTGATGAGATGGGTGATTTTTCACTTATTTATAAACAAATAATATTTAGGGAGTGATGTTTCTACCTTAAAGATCTTGTGTCAATAGATTAAAGGAAGGTATCCTTTTAGATGGGATGACTATTGGTGAGTAGTAATTTATGTTTAAAGGTAAGAACTATTTACGGGAAGTTCTCAAAAACGATTTAATAGATGTTAAAGAAGTACATATAGTGAAAAACATGAAGAATTTTTAATGTCGATAAGGATAAAAAAGCTGAAGAGAATAAGATTTATCCGCATATAATCAATTATGAATGATATTATATTAACTAATGAAGACTCTTTGGATGATATTTTGATATATGTTAAAGCATATGAGAATGCCTTCAATTAAACTAGAAGGGGTTTCAAGATAGTTTGAGTAAGTCTTTATATGTTGTACAGGGTGAGATGGCCTTATAAGGATGAGTCTATAGGGATGACCCTGTAAGGATCCTAAAGAGTTATACATATAACCATCATGTAAGCATAATTTTGAGTACCCATATGGATGAATATGTTATATATCCATCATTTAATAATATTTTTATGAGTATATATCATCATTTATGCATTGATCCATAATAATTATTCCATAAGTATCATTTGAGTTTCACACTAATGATCATTCTATAGAGTGTGTGTAACATCAAAAATATTTCTAAATGAATAATAAATGAATTATAATTAAAATAAATTAATTTATGAAATATATTATATAAAACTAAGTAATTTTATTTAATCAAAATAAAATTTGTTTATTTTGATTTGTATCATTTTCAAAAATATCCCATATATTATACATGATCAAATATTAAATTATTTAATTTTTAAATATTACATTATAATATTTTTAAATGAATTGTTATTTATAAGAAATAAGATTTGATTTTAATATTCAAAATTATAAACAAATAACATTTTTATAAACGTGGTATCATTTTGAATTATCAAAAGTACTATAAATAATTGATTTTTTTAGATAATTTTATTAAATAATTATTACTGATATATTTTAATATAGTTAATTTATTTTCAAAAAATGTTAAATTATTTTTTTATATACTTTTTTATTTAATAAATAAATTATAGGAATTTTAATTTAAATAAAAGAATTATTTATAATTATAAATGTTTAAATTTAGATAAATTAATTTTAATAATAATAATAATAATAATTAAGGGTAAAAAATATTTTTTAAGAAACTTATTATTATTTTTAAGATAATATAATTTATAAATATATGAAATTATATTATTATTTTTTTATAAATTTTGGAAATTATAAATATATATAATTATATTATTATCAAAAAAATAATTTTCATGTATATAAGTTAAAAAAATGCTAAATTTTTTTAAAAATGATATATGTTTGTGTAAAAAAACATTAAAACAATTTAAAAAAATTGATAATAATTGTTTAAAAATATGTTAAAATAATTAATGAAATAATAATGAAAAATTGAAATACAAAAAAAATCAAGAAATGAAAAAATGAATAAAAATAAAAAACATATAAGGATATTAATATATAATAATGGGAGTAACGTGACGACATATAAATGGTGTTGATATATAATAATATAAGTAAAATGTAAAACCAAAAAAAATATAGAAATAATATATAATAATTATTTGCAATAATAAGTATATGAGACTAAGGGAAAAGTGAATTTGTAATATCGAAAAGCTTAGGGCAGAGCCCTTTATTATTAAAAGAAAAGAAAAGAGCCCTTTTTAATGGGAGAGGGTAACCCATTACATGCCCGAAGGCCAGAGGCAAATAGCCAAACCTCAAAACAAAGTAGAATCACCCTCGCATCCAAGACAAAGCCGAAAACAATCAGACCGCCAACTCCCTAAGAGGCAAAGCCACAAAGAAGAAAACGCACAACACGAATTTGAAAACATCAAGAGATGACCTCAAGCCTCCATGAAATAAACTGGAAGAAGACGGCAAGGATAGATCTGCAACACCGCAAAAATCAAACTCATTGCCCCCACAAATAGAGTCGAGAAGACCAAAACTCCAACGCCAAAAACCCTAGATGCTTCTGCCCATGCCATAGAGAAGAAGCCGAAGGCCGTCCTGGCTCTGAAACATCGCAAGCAGATCAGAATCCTCACCACCATATGACCAATCCATCTAAATCATGCTTCCGAACCCTAGCTGCACCGCCACACAATGTTTCCAAATGAAACTCCTTCCACCATCTGAAACTGAGCCAACTGGAGCCAAGCAACGCTGATCCGCACCCGAAGCTGCATCCAAGCCACATCCAAATGTAAGCCGAGACATGACTCTGCTGCACAGAAAAGGATGCCAAGATTGAGTTGGCTTCATAAAGACCCGAGCCGAGCCGAGACCAGGACCATCGACGCTGCGACTGCCTTCTCCACCACGGAAAATCGCAATCCAAGCCAAGATCTATCACCTGAAGATCTGAGCCAAGCCAAGGAAACAACCACTCAGAAAAGATATCTGTAGTAGAAGATGAAGTCGTCGCCGCTTTCTGCTTTGGATCTGTACCGCCAAGGCCCTCTGCACTCTGACTGTGCTGCTAGGAAGACATTAGAAACCCTGGGGAACTCCTGAGAGCGGATCTCTCGAGATCTCCCTCAGGGAATTTTTTATATATATATCGTTATATATATATATATATATATTACTTATCATCTTATATAAACCAAATAATCAAGATTATGAAAAGCTTAATTATTCTATTTTGTTAAGTTTCCAACTCCTCTTTATATTTTTAAATACAACGGAAAGGAACATAAAATATAATATATATAAAAATATATTCAATATCAAACCAAATAAACCTAACACCTAGCCACATAAATTCAAGCATTCAATTGATTTGTGAAAATATGTACCCAATATCATGATTTTTCCCACCCAAAAAGTAAATAAATTTTATATAATGAAATTTCTATATAATTCCTCTTTCTGAACACCTTGCTTAAGTTATGCATTCCTTCTTGGGCGGTGCACAATCTACGTAAGAGGGTATTGCCTTCTACACCCTTTTTTATAGGCTTCTGGTGTGTCTAAGCTATGGTAGTTAGTTTGAATTTAATGTAAGGTTTATATGTGATTTAAAAATTTATACATGTGTGTATATATATACTTTGAAATTTTATAATATAAAGATGTTAGTACTTCAAAATTTCTCTATTTTGTTTTCAAACTTTGATTTGAATTCAAACCCGCCTAATGGAAGAATTTGAATTTTTCTAACTATTTTTTTAAGAATTATATATATATATATATATATATATAATGAAAAGAATTAATGTTATAAAGAATCATTCCATGAATTTAAATGATCTATTCTAAATCAATAATAAAACGTTTTTTAATTATAATTATCTTTGTATTGTTTATTTTACAAATCAATTTATATGAGAAAATTTTTTATTTCATGTCTTCTATATAGTCTATAATTTTATGGAATGTTGTAAATAAAAAAATATATCATTTTATGTCTGAATTATTTTTACATGTACATGAATTTCATTTATAGAATTAGATATTTTCATTATCTAAGATATTATTGACATTCCATGAACTTTAATTCAAGCATTAATTTAATTTATTAACCATTTATATTTATGTCTTTTAAATAAAATCAATTCTTTATAAGTATGGATTTCTACAAGTTATTCATTAGAAATTATTAAAAATATGATTATGATTTGTAAAGAAAATTCGTAAGATTATTTTATTCCAAGTAAATAATTTAATCATGGTTTTGAAATGTTTTTGAGTTATGAGTGAGAAAGGTAGGACCATGAAAAGATTTTTCTTAAATTATGGAACTAGAGAATTAGATGATTTAATGTGGTATGGAAATTGAACTCATTATATCTATGGGATGTTTTCCCACATGAGAATACGGTTAAGTGGATTTATGTTTTTCTCTTATGGCCTACTGAGTATCATGATTAATCCATAAAAATTATTATCTTTAAAATGTAGAAATATGAAGTGATATTTTAAAGGAATTATCATTTTGAAAATATACGGTTTTTAAAGTATTATTCACTATTTCTATAGATTTATAAAAAATATTTTTAATACCCTTATCTAAGAAATGGATTTTATCAAATCATTTATTTGGAAAAAAAATTCATAGAAATTTTATAGTTTTAAAATAAAATTCATTTCTAAATGATTTTTATAAAGACCTCTTACTGGGAAAATTAATGGTCACCCTATGTTTTAAATTTATTTCTCACAGGTTTAGTTGAATTTCAATGTGGTATATATTTTATATAAGGAGGCAGTGTATACAGAGACATTTTTTTAAATTTTTATAAAGCTTTGTTAAATTGTAATGTAATTTTCCAATTTTCCAAAACCTAGACTGAAAAGGTCCTAGTGTGTATAATGTTCTATGTATTTTCAGTTGTCTTTTATATAAAAAAAATACACAGTATTTTTATATACTGAACCCAAAAGCATGAGTTCGGGGATTCACAGTTAGTATCAGAGCAACGGTCGAGACAACTTTGAAGATTAGATGATAAAATCTAAGTGGTAGAGTATATAAGTTTAGCAATTCTAATATTACTAATTCTGAAGATGAAAATATATATTTTTATAAAGTCCGACGAATGAATTGCAAGAGAACAATTATTTTAAGGAGGGGAGAATGTAACATCCCATAAATTTATAAGTGATTAATAAATGAATTATAATTTAAATAAATTAATTTATAAAATATATTTTATAAAACTAAGTGATTTTATTTAATCAAAATAAATTTTGTTTATTTTAATTTGTATTATTTTCAAAAATATCACCTTTATTGTACATGATGAAATATTAAATTATATAATTTTCAAATCTTATGTTATAATATTATTAAATAAATTATTATTGCTAATAAATAAGATTTGTTTTTAAATTTCAAAATTATAAACAAATATCATTTTTATAAACTTAGTATTATTTGTAATTGTGAATATTTTATAAATAATTTATTTTCTTTAGTTAATTTTAAAAAAATATTATTACTGATATGTTTTAATATAATGAATTGAATTTCATAAATTATTAAATTATTTTTTTTATATAACTTTTGTTTTAATAAATAAATTATAGGAATTTTAATTTAAATAAAAGAATGGTTTATAATTATAAATTTTTAATTTTGGATAAAAAATTTTAATGATATTAATAATAATTAATGGTAAAAAAAATTAAGAAAAATGTTATTATTTTTAAGACAATATATTTTATAAATATAGGAAATTATATTATGATTTTTTTATAAATTCTTGAAATTATAAATATATATAATTATAGTATTATCAAAAAACGAATTTCATATATATAAGTTAAAAAAATGCTAAAACGTTTAAAAACAATACATGTTAGTGTAAAAAACATTAAAAATATTTAATAAAATGAGATAATAATTGTTTAAAATACATTAAAACAATTAATAAAAAAACAAATAATACTTGAAATACAAAAGAGAAAAAACAAATGCTAAAATGAATAAAAATAAAAAAATAGAGAAAGGATATTAATATATAATAATGGTAGTAACATGACAAGAGATAAATGATGTTGATATATAAAAATATAAGTAAAGTGTCCAACCAAAAAATAGTGATAAGATATAACAATGCTTTATAATAATAATTAAATGAGACTAAGGGTAAAGTGAATTCGTTATATATATATATATAGTTCCTATCAAATTATATAAATCCAATAATCAAGTTTATGAAAAGCTTAATTATTATGATTTGTTAAATTTTCAAGTCCTTTTTATATTTTCAAATATTATAGGGAGGAACATAAAATATAAAATATATATATATTCAATATCAAACCAAATGAACCGAACACCTGTCTATATAAATCCAAACCCTCAATTGACTTTTCAAAAGATATAACTAATATCATGATTTTTTCTCACACAAATAGTAAATAAAATTTATAAAATTTAATTTCTATCTAAACCCTCTTTCTTCACACCTTTCTTATGTTCTGCATGCCTACTTGAGCATTGCACAGCCTACGTAAGAGGGCATTGTCTTCTGCACACTTTCTACTTTTCTTCCGGTGTGTCTAATTTATGGTAGTCAGTAAGAATTTAAGGTAAGGGATATATGTGATTTCAAAATCTATATATGTGCATATTTATATATATATATATACTTTCAAATTTTTTAATATATGGATGTTGGTACTTTAAAATTTCTATATTTTTTTTTTCAAACATTGAATTGAATTCAAACCCTCCTAATAGAAGCATTTAAAGTTTTCTATCTATTTTTTTAAAAGAATTATATATATATATAATGAAACAAATTAATTTTATAAATAATCATTACATGAATTTAAATGAGATATTTTAGATCAATAATAAAACTTTGTTTTATTATTTTTATCTTTAAATTTTTTATTTTATAAATCAATTTCAATGAGAAAAGTTATTATTTCATGTATTCTATATAGGATATCATTTTACGGCGTATTGTAAATAATAAAATCTATTATTTTATGTATTAATTTTTTTTACATGTATGTGAATTTCATTCATAACATTATATATGGCCATCATCTAAGATATTATTAATATTCTATGCCCTTTAATTGGAGAATTCATTTAATTTATTATGAATTTATATTTATTTATTTTAAATAAAATAAATTCTTCATAACTATGGATTTCTCTTAGTTATTTTTTAGAAATTATTTAAAATATTATTTTACTTTGCAAATAAAATTTTTAAGATTATTTTCTTCCATGGAAATAATTTTAGAATGGTCTTGAAATTTTTTTGGGTTATGAGTGAGAAAGAGGATACCATTAAAAAAATTTCTTAAATTATGGAACTATATTATTTAATGATTTAATGTGGTATTGTAAGTGAACCCATGACATCTAGGGAATTTTTTCCCACATGTGATATGGCTAAGTGGCCTTATGTTTTTTTCTAATGGCTAACTAAGTATCATGATTAATCCATAAAAATTATTATTTTCAAAATAGAGAAATCTAATGTAGTATTTCAAAGGAATTTTATTTTTGAAAATATAAGGTTTTCAAAGTATTATGCACTATTTAATAATTTTTAGAAAAAAAATTATATTTGGAAAACCATTATCTAAGAAATGGATTTTATCAAATCATTTATTTGGTAAAATTTTTCCCATAAATTTTATAGTTTTCAAAGAAAATTCATTTCTAAATGATTTTTAAAAAAACCATTACTGGGAAAATTAATTATCATCTTATGTTTTAAATTTATTTTTCATAAGTTTAGATTAATTTCAATGTGGTGTGTATTTCCTATAAGAAGGAAGTGCACGTGAATATATTTGTTTAAATTTTGGTGAAACTTTGTAAATTGTAATGTAATTATCTAATTATACAAAACCTAGATCGGAAAAGGTCTTAGAGTGTAAAAGTTTCTATGTATTTTCAGTTGTATTTTATATATAAAAAATACATAAGATTTTTATGTGTTGAACTTGGAAGCACGGGTTCGGGGCTTCATAGTGTGTAAGGATTACTTACAGTAAGGATGACCCTATAAGGATCGTCGTTCCAAAAGCATTAGTCTGTAAACATTATTCTGCAGGGGTTATATGATTTTCACTATAAATATAATTACCTAGAGTGCATAAGGATGACTTCATGAACATTATTATTCTATACTAATCATATCATGCAACAAGTGTCATAGTTGTTTAAGACTGTGATCAAGTTTTTTGTTTGTAAGGAAGATTATAATAATATTTTAAACCATATTAGGTTATAAGACTCATGAAGTTGAGAAAGGTGGTTCATGAGGTTCAAACATCATAAGTTTATGATCCTTATAAGGTTCATTGATCATTATGTAGTGTATATGATTTATAAACAACATAAGGTTCTTGATTATCTCTTCAAACTGAAATGGATTTCATCATACCCCATTAGCATGGAAACTTATTTTAAATTAAAAAGTGTAGATTTTTTGGAAATACTTAAGGTCATGTGATTTTATTAAACTGTTATTGTTTTGGCTATATTTTAATAATAAAAAATTGAAGAAGTAAACTCATGTGATTTTGAATACTGAAGATACCATATTTTAAAGAAATTATATTTATGGAATAATCAAAGGTGGAAGAATTATGTTAAAAGGAAAATATATTCATGTATAATATGAATATATATATATATATGAGAAGAATAAAATAGAATGGATGAACTTGACACTAATATTCGTTATGTACAATATCTAAGTCAAGGAATTAAAAAAGGGAGAGAGTCATTGATTGTGTGAGACCAAGAATAAATAACATTCATTAATGAATAATAAGAATAAAAATAAGATAAATGATTCTATGATATCCTTATCTCATATAATAAGATTGAGATGAAAAGGGATTGGACTTTTTATACTATTAATGATCTTTATGCTGAGATCCTTATTGATAAAAATTCATTGAGATCAATATAAATATTGAGTTTATAAATATACAATAGAAAAAACCATTATACATTCTTTCCTATAGTATTATAGAAATTTAAAGATATGTTTCTTGTAGAAAAATATCTTATTTTTGTTGATGAAGTGACATATAATTAAAATGGATAGATCTCTTTCAGGATTTTAAGAGGACCTTTTGGGGACTAGTGGATTAATATAAACAAAGCCATCATTACCAGTGGGGGGTGGAAGAATTATAAGGAGGTAGTTTTGGTTACAGGGATAAAGGAAGAATATTTTCATTATCATGTGTAACACCTGGTTAATATAGTGTAATAATCTCTTTGGGGTTTGGGGATTCATACTTCCCTCATTTTGTTGTAATCACTCTCCCATATCTAGTGATTACACCAAGTCTCATAACTCAACTCGAAATAGGAAAGGAGTAGGATTTCAAGTCCAAACATCATAAAATAAATTATATTATTTTTCTTTCTATATTATAAATTTTATATGGTTTTAAGTTCTTTCAGAACATTTTTTGATCCAAACTTCTTAACTGTGATATACTTTCAAGTGTTATTAGTGGAGAAAAAAATGTAAAACTCAATAAAAGTTGTGTACATTGGTTAACCCTTGACACTACCCATCAATTTCCTTGTATGATTCATTTGTAACTACATGTTTATTCATTTTAAAATGTTATTGATGTGATTATTTATGGGTTACCCAAATAATGACATCATCAAAGGTGTTTATCATAATATAGTCATTATAAAATAGTTTTTCATTACCTATATTTTCATAAGTAATGAAAATATATAAATTAAAATATATATTATAAAATGGAAATCATATATTTTAAATGTATAATAGTTTATTATCATTTATAGAGAAATTAAGGAATAATGAAAAATAGGTTCATAGTTACTTGTTGAAAAAGAAATAGTTTTTATTGTAAATAAATTTTTTTATATATATTATGTGTTTTTATTTATAATTTAACATTAAAATATTTAGTAATAGATTTGAAAAAAATTGATTCAACATTTATAATCCATATATCTAAATTAGGTAATATGGACTATATTCTTTTTTTGTTAAAAAATAATTACCTTGGTAAAAAAATTAAATAAAGTAAAACAAGGTAAAAAGGTATAAATAGGACTAACATGAATTTTAAATAATAAAATTGATATTTACATGCTTCAGAAATACTTATTGGGTTTAGATGTAAAGATTTATATTAGAATAAATAATCCCATTTTTAACTCACCTAACTTACCAAACCCACCGAAATCCCATGTGATTTTAAGCTTTCCCCTCATCTATCTCATTTTTTAAAAAAGATTTCCCGAAATTTCACTAAAAAACAAACCATTTAACCCATTATCTATTTAAAATTATTTTTATTCTCCTATTTAAATCTATCAAGATCTTTCTCCTTGATATTACTCTCTAAATTGTAGTAGTTTAGAAGGGTTGAAGAGTTGGTTTTAAAGTTAGGGTGCAAGGTAAGGGTTTATAATCCTTTCCTTTTCTATTATAATTATTATTATTTTATTATAAAATATTTTATATTGTGTTTTAATATACTTAAATTTTTTTATTTCAATATTTTTATCACCCCTTCTATATATTATATGATATATTACCCTTTCCCTATCATTATACCATTTTCATAAGTCATTATTATAGTGAAATGAGGGTATCATATTCCACTCTCCTTATCTTCTATTTGTTATTATTTTATTGTGTTCTATTTTAAATACCCAGTCGTATGCTTCCATGATTATATTTCTATTAAATTTTTATCAATTTTATATTATATTTATGATATATAACCCATCCTCTATCATCATACCCTTTTCATAATTCATTATTATATTGAAGTAAGGGTAACCTGTTTAACCCTCAATATCTCCTATTAGTAATTATTTTGTTATAATATATTTTAGACTCTCACTTCATATGATTCACCATAAATAATATTTATTCGTTGATGAATTTGATATTTTATTTTATTTTTTTATTAGGAAAGTCAATGGGAGGTTTAGGTTGTACTCAAAATAAATTTGATGTACGTGTTGATGTTTGGTCATGTAAATGAGTTCAATAAATCTCTCTAAGGTTGAAGTGTATCCTAGAAATATTGATATTTATGAAATTGGAAGACACCTGGGAATATTTTATAAGTTAGTAAATATGGTTTAAAAGTGTTGAGACACTACTTTTTTAAAATTATCCTTTAAATCATTCGATGTTTGTGATAATCTTTAGATAAATAAATATCATAAAACAAATTTTGATTCAAATAGATTTATGAGACTAATTACATCTAAAAATTAAAAATAAGGTCTTAATTTTAAAGACATGATATAGTGATATTTTTGAGAAGAAAATTGTTTTCAACATGATAAATGTAAATTTTAGTAAGTGGATAAAGTATATATTGAATAAACTATAGATATATTTAATGGTTTGGAATTATTGAAGGCATTAGATTTATTTTCAACATTATATGAGTTTCCTTGGAAGATATTGAGACTTATATTGATGTATTAATTATGTTTTTTAGATTCTAAAAAGTGATTTATATTATTTTGAGTTTATTATAAGAAGTTTTATTCTTGATTTAAATTCCTTAAAATAGAAAAGTAAATATATTAAAGGGGGAAATAAAAAATGTTCTAACTTCTAGAAAAATCAAGGTGAGTAGATGACCATGAATGGGATAGTTGAAAAGATCAAGGGTTGATCCATCTAAGTGTGGATAGGAGGAACAAAGTCCATTTATAAGATGGTACATGAAATAAGAGTGTGGTTTGGTTCAAGGATCAGGATCATGGGGAAGTGTAAGGCAGAGTGCCACCATGCTGGGTATCAATGAATAAATTATTATGTAGTACTGTGGTTTCATGGGAGTTAAAATACATCACATAGAGCACTCATGTTAATTATTCATTGCTTATGACAAGTGAAGTTTGATGTGGGGAAACTCTATTTTGGTGTGTTGTTAAAAACATAAAAACTATCACATGTATAGATGAATAAGAAATTCTATTTTCATCATCATCCTTACATATTTTTCATTAACTGGGGTATATGTTCAGGGGGTAATCTCATTGTGTCATATATAATACAAAATGGCCAATCAAAACAAAATTTTATATCATTATAAATTATAGCGAAGAAGAAAATTAACAAAGAAAAAATGTTTGCATACTAAATTTTCAAACATAAGTATTTGAAGATACTATGGGATGAGTTGTTTATGAATTAATTATACGATTAATCTAGTGTATAAAAATAAGGTATTCATGAATAATATGTAAAAAATCATGTTTTATGCTAACATACATGAAATATTTGAATAGACGATGCTATGAGAATAAGGTTATCAAAACAGTGATGACATATTTTTCATTGTCACGTGATAATGAGTGCCTAAATGATATTTTCATAATTATATGGCCCAAAATATGTTCATTATTTCCTATAAATAGACTATGATGATATCATTAAGGTGTATTCAATTTTTGTGAGGAGGTTAATGAAATTTAGTATTTTCTAATCCAGTATTGCATAAGATTTATATAAAGAAGCAGTTTTCATATAGTTATTTCATGAAAAAATATATTTATGGAAGATACTCACCCATGTAAGTATTCTTTATGTAAATGATGAATTTGTGTCATATATACTAGGTTGTATTAAAAGCATAAATTTTGGGAGAAACAATTCATCAGTCATCATTACATAAAGCATCAATATAGAAAGGATCATTCTTTGAAGTAATTTCTTATTTCTACATGAAGTGCATGCATGTGGGAATATTGTATGTGAATAAAAAATAGATTTTAGGAACTAATAGTTATGTGAAGTTCATGAAAAATATAATATTTCCATGAAAACGTCTTTATGTGAAATAGTTGATTTTTCCGTATATTATGCATTGTATGAAGAAGAATTAAAAATTGATCGCAGAGAAATATAGAGAATAAATAGTGAGAAAGTGTTACATAAATTAGTTACTCAAATAATGAATTTTATAAGAGACAATATGAGAGAGTATGAAGAAGAATAAATATGGGAGTTTTCTGCAGAAAATGATGAGAACATACATAGGCCAAGAATTTTTTGAATTGAGGAAGATTGATATCATTGAAGTTATAAAGTAATTTAGTGAGATCGATTATTCTAGTCATGGGTATTAGATAATGAAATTATTAAATAAGTGAGAACATGTAGATCTGATAATCTAGGTTGGTAAAGGAGGAAGATCTATATCATGTTCCATATAAGTATCCAAAATAAAAAGTTTATCATTCTTATTTTGGTTTATATAATTTTGTAATAGGTCGCAATAAATTTTAGTTTCTAGTGGGAATTTATAAGGTTCATAATGAGACTATATATTTATGGGATTAAAATGATTCTTAATTTAACTATATGTATTTATAGAACATAATATGTGATTGAGTGGTTAAAAATCATAGAAAGAAGTAGGCATTCACATTGAGGCTAAATATTATTAAATTTATTATGTCCATTTATATTTACTTTATATAGTATTTGGGTAAGGTTGAGAGATATAGTTTGAGTGGATTGATATATTAAATGACCAGAGATGGTAAATTAAAAATAAATAATTTTTAAAAAGTGATCATTGATCCCCCCTAATGATCCAACCATAACTGGAAACTTCACTATGATTATATTTCCATGGAATTATAATCCCCTTTGATTTATTATTTATGTGATATTATTTATTTCCTATTATTATTACTACTTCAAAACTATTATTATGTCAAATTAATCCCTTGATTCAAGATCCGTTATCTAATTTCTTATGCAACTATGGTGTCGTGGAAATGAAATTAGAGGTCGATCCATCACCTTTTTTTCTTATCTTATCACCAATTGTCCATGAAGATAAATTTTCTATCAATACACTTTTATATAATAAATTCATAATCAAAATCCTTTTGAACTCAATATTTGTGACCTTTTATTGAATAATGTGTTTTAGTTTAAAAGGTTAATTCTAAGAAAGAGGGGGAACACTTAGCCTCTTTGGATTACTATAGAAAAATGGCACATCCAATTCATTATATATCAAGTCCTTGATGGAACCTAGTAATTTTCTTTCTATTCTAAGGTGATACATTTGATTGTTAAATTGATAATCCTTTATTAAAAAACTTGCATAAGAATATTTAATTTTATCTAATTTCCATGATTAATACCCTATACATAATATTTCAAATTGTATATTTTTCACCTAGATAGTCATATCATTCAATTATCTATGGAAAACTATTTATATAATTGTATATCCCTTTATTCTATATAGTATGAATGTTGTGGTATTTATATAGAATAGAACTATATAATGGGGTGAATTGTCTTTCCTTAAAAATTATTTGAGTAATAAAACTATATATTGTAATTTTGTGGTTAAGTAGATTTAATAATTCAAGCACATGAAATGATTTAATTAGTGTTTGAGAAGTGTATGTGGAAGGTAAAGAGAGAACACAAAGAACTTTTATAGTAACCTGGATCACTAAGATTCTCCATCAAATATTCACTAACTCTCTAACTTTGTGATAGAAATAGAAAAAACTGAAATATAGATCCTTTTACAAAGGAGAAGACACAATCTATATCACTGCATTTTACAGGTATATAAAGAACCTAGTCAATTACCAAGACAGGACATACCTATGAAATACTTGTTGATATAGTTCTCATAACTAGTAAACTTATGATTTTTGTTATGTTTTGTATAGTCAATACTTCTTTTTAATAGAGGCACAACCATGTGTGATTTTTGTTACAGCTTGATAGAAACGTTATAAAAGACAATGTAACATAGAGATAGATAGAACAAGTGAACCAGTGATGAATTAAAAGGTAATTTTAGTGTAGAATACAATAAGCTTCATCCCTTTATAAATGATGATTAACATTGAAGTTTTTGGGAAAACCATAATTGCCTCAATACTTTTATCAAAAGTAGTGTGTAGATGTTTGAAGCTCATAAACATTCATAGTGATTTAAATGGTAATCTCATTAAATCTTTAATCACACTAATTTTCCTTAGCCTGTATTTACAAAGAAAAATCCATTCGCTAGTTCATAAAAAATATACAATCCTTCTTCCAAATGGGAGTTTCCAAAAATATCTTTAGAATATGTAATAGTTATAAACAATGAAAATAATGAAATATTAGTGTTTCTTGTAAAAGGAAATATCATGTGCATTCTTAAAATTATTTCTCCTATCATTACTGTATCAAACAAATTGAAACTTATTCATATTTTTTCATTAGAAAATATAATTATTTTACAAATTAATAAAACAATAAAAACAGAATAGTATTTTTTATAGTAAATAAAAATATAAAATTCCTAGGAAAACAAATAATTGAAACTATAAATCATAAAACAAAAATATTTTGCATAAATTATTTCAAGATGTGCATTCATAAGTGTTATTCATAATTCTCAAGTGATTTATTCCCTATAAATTAATATTCAAGTGTATGTTGCAAACTACATGCACTAAAATCCTAAACATCATTCACATTGTATGCACAAATTGGAAATACCAGATTCAGTAAATCAATAAGTTTTATAAAGGATAGGTGTATATTCAAGTTATTGTATAAATTATGTACAACATATTGGAGTTTTAAGTATGTATATACTTTATTCATGATTTTATAATAATTAAAAATTGATATAAAAGATTAATGATGAACATGAAGATTGAATATGTGAGGCGCGTGTGGAGCATGTGTAAATCTACCAAGAGTGTGAAGCTAGTGTGAAGTTATCATGAGAGTAAATACACTATTAGTGTAATGAGAATACACAAATAACTGATTGTGAATATATCAATAATGTGATAAATTACCATGAGGATCAACCACATGTCAAAAAACTTATTGTGAGGTTCGACTATCTAAAGAAAATTAACAGAAACTTACAGTGAGGTGTGGATTGACTATATGACCAAAGACCGGTCATATGAACAAATATAGACTTTCCATGTAGGATCGACTATATTAGTGAAGTGGCCTCCATAAAAAACTTCTTAATGTGAAATTCCAAGGCACAAAATAAAAACATAAATCTATAGAAATAAAATAAAAATATTTAAAAAACTAAAAATTCCAGAATAAATTATAATAATGAAAAAAAACATATGGGAAAATAATAAATGATGTTAGAAATTATATTTATCCAAATAATAAAATATAATTAAATATGGGGAATTATAATTATAAAAACATTAAAATAAATAAATTTCATATTCACAAACTCTCCAACACTAAAAATATCATCTTTTTGTAAATTGAAAAATTGGATATTTAATTGAAATATTTTAAATATTTTCCCCCTTTTTGAAATTTATCCAAAATCCTGCATAAAAACATTTAGAAACAAATAATTTTAATTATTTTTAAAATATTCTACCACATACACACATTATATCCATGATCAGGTTAGACCATAGCTATTAAAACCTGTATTTGAGACCTATAACCATGGTGGGGTAGGACAGTGGCTATATCCCCTAATATCAAACCATATAGTCATAGTCAAGTCAGACTATGGATATATCCCACCTATATCCACATCCTATAGCAATGGTTAGGCCAAACCGGTGTTATAGTACATGCAACCAAACCCTATATCCATTGTTGATCTAGACCATGGCTATAAGACCCCCAGTTACATCCTATAGGAACATTCAACCCATAATGTGGCTATAAGCCCAAAATGTCACACCCTATAACCACAGGTGGTTCGGCCCATGGTTATAGGCTATTTCTTTCACCCTTCCCTCTTAAAAAATCAATTATTAGTATAGTTTATGATATTACAATGGGAATATTTTTTCATGGCTATAGGTGACCTATATCAATTGTAATTTTTTCCCATGGCTCTAGGATACCTATATCAACTATCAACCCCAAATGTGACTATAGGTATGTGGTTATAAGTTTTTTTATAGTAGTATCTCAACTTCCATGAAATATATCTTACATACAATATAATAAAAAACCATCATAATTACTTATTTTGGTACCTTATTCATATATATTACCTTTTATACACTTTAATTATAGTCACTCATTATACGTTTATTAGTTATTTATTGTTTATTTTCATCAATAAATGATTGGTTTTTCCATAAAAATTTTGTAAGGACATTGTGGATCCTCATTATTTGAAACCAAGTTCATCATTCCTATATTAGGTAAGGTAGTGCGATAATTTTTTTTAATTATTTATTTATTTCCATGCTCATTTGATGGAAGGTATGCCTATAGTGTGTTAGAATGGAATACATGATGAGAATGTTCTATGAAATTTTTCAATAAAAAATAGTTACTTCATAATGACCATTAATTTTTTTTCATTATTAGAGAACCAAGTTCAAAACCTAAATTTATATTTAATATAATATATTTATAGAAATAATTTCTTAACATTAATTCATGTTGTAAATGGTGAAGCAAGTATATCATCATTCATGTAGGTGGTTGAATCAACCCAAACAAGAACATGTTATACTAATAAATGAGTACATGTTTAGAGTAATATAATAGTAATTTTATTTTATTATAATTATAATGGTTTCTATATAACAACAATATAGTGGAGAATGAGATTTATAAATAGTTGATATTATATGTTGTTAAAAAAGATAGTGAAGAACATGGTATTTACATTGATTAATTGTCTCCACGAAATGGGTTCCTTCAGAATGAAGGATTTAGGAATCAGTATTGGAACTCGAGGCTATGAAAATTTCAAGAATAATTTAAGAGAGTAAAAATGGGAAGATATTAAATGAGTATCAAAAGGAAAAAATTAAATGGGTATAAGAGGGGTTTTTTATTGGTGTGTGTTTATAGTCATTTCCACAAATATTCATTTCCTATTTTAGAAGGATTTAATTTTAAAAAGAAAGTGGATACAAAGTAAAAAAATAATAATGAATGTGGAATAATTTTTGGTAAATAAATCCATAATAAAATAATTTTGAGATAAGATTTTATGATATTTTAATTCTTTACCTTTTATTTGAATATTTTTTACCTCATTTTACCTTTACAGTGTTAATTTAATTTTTACCTCGGTAACTTATTTTTATGACTAAAAATGAAATTTATTTCCTTAAATAATTTTAAAATTCAAGATAAAAATTTAGTGTCAATTTAATATAATTCAATTTCTAAAAATGTGAAATTTAACATTTAAATGAAAATATAAAATATATATAACTATTTTATAGAAAAATTACATTTTAAACATAAAGTGTTATTATTATTATTTCATACCAATTACTAATAAAATGTGTCTTGATCTTAGCCATATCCCATTAAAATTATTTATTTATCTTTTTATCATATAATTTTATCAATATTTTACATGAATATATTTCTTTTAATTTTATAAGTACTTGGAATTATTGTTTAATAATAATAAGTAACACAAAAAAAGTACATAATAAAATATTTAATTAAATATTATCTTTTCATTTAATTATTTATTATTTTTGAATTATATTATTTTCAGTTTTTTACTAATGATTACACATATCCAATATACCTATCGGATACAAGCATACCAAACAACCATATATCTGAAAAACATATTTTCAATTACTATATTTCCAAAAGTCGTATATCCAATTACCATATATATAATGGTCATATTTCATTCCTATATATAGACTTAAAAACATAACTAAAATCATTCACACTATTCATTTATATCTCTCTCTTAATGTCTATGATATTTTTAATGTATTGGCTTCTTTACATAGTTATAATTAATGGTGTGAAATCCATGGTGAACCATGGGGATAAGGATTCCTTTTTTGTGGTCCTTTTATTTACTTGTAAGTTTATTCATCTTATACTTTTATTAATGATGTATTATATTATATTCAAATAATTTATGAATAAATATCTTGCATTGTAATGTTTTATCTCAATAAAATTTATCATGGTTCCTTTTTTCATTATTACACGTGAAACGCTATTAAACATAATATTTATCTAAATAAGAATTCAAACTAAAATTTTAGGGTATTATAGCTGAACTCAGGGTGATGGTGTCATTTTTTATCTCTATAAAATGTTGGTAGTCCTGAAAACCACTAGGGAGGATTTGGTAAAATATTATTATACCGTAAAATGTATTTTACACCTTAGGATGAAAAAGATATATCATGATATACAATTCCAATTATAATATTTGGGGAAGAAGATGAGTATAGTGGGATGTGTATCATGGTTCCTCACCCATCAGTAAGTGAAATAAAACCTCTAAAGACCTAATGATATTATATAGTTACTTTATATTTCTATAATGGTGTAGGTTATGGTCATGATCAATTTCGTGATGGTGATTCTAAGATCACCCAGAGGTTGATTCAATTTGTGGGTCATCATGTATTGGTTGACCAAAGATTCAAACTGTCATCTGACTAGAGAGACTAAGTTAGTAGATAGCTTAGGTTAAATACACATAAAATATATTTATCAACTATATGGAGTGCCTATAATAAAAGTATTAGGACACGAGGTGGAATTTACATCCTTCTTCTAGTAGGGAATTCAATAATCATTGGGTGCACTATTAAAATTTAGTATAGTTTATTATTATAAGTATAATAAAAAATCTAAGTGTACAATAAAGATTCTTGAGGTTATGTTATGATCATATATCTTAGATAGTTTCATTTCATGAGAAGATCGTATATTTGTAATATATTTTTCTTATAAAAATAGTTATTTAAGATCAATATAAAAGTTACCTTTTGAGATGATTTATTACAGGACATTACATTATCCCTTGTGTTGGTCATAGGTAGTAGTGTTATCGATGATGGGACTAAATATCATACAGGAGACTATAAGGCATATACAAATGATAAATAAATTTTTGACTATAGATCATAGCATATAGAGGTGTTATACTGACCAAATATATTGATTGTTATAGTTTTTCATTAGAAATTGGGAGCTCCTATGAGTATGTCCATAATTAAGATACCATATTTTATAGAGGTAATGGATTTTAGTGTTAATGTTTGTGGACCCATTAGATATTATTTAGAGAATAAGTATCATGAAATAACAATTAACACTTCCTCTGGGATATAATGTGATGCATGATTTATTTCACATATTTCAATATAGGAGATGAAATTTTATCCCTTTATATATGATTGATATTAATAACAGTGTACTATAGGTGTAAATGTTATTTGAATAATGACTATTGTATATTTCAAATTAAAGTTATAGGACAATTTAAGAAAATATATTTCCTTTGATATGGGTACAGTAGAAGCATGAGTGTATCCTAAAGAAAATGTGGGTGTGAGGGGAACACATGATATCCTAGTAGATATATTTTTTCACTATGGATAATATATAAAACTTCTTAGATATGATAATCCCTATGATGTAATGTTTTTACAACCCTAAATTATGATGTATGACTTGAAATTTATTTTTAAAACTTTGCTATTAAATCATGGATAATTATATTTGTGTGTGTGTGTGTTTTAGAAATTTTTGGAGATTAAATATTCAATTATGGGATATAAGGGGGATTTTTTGTAGGTATAGTGTAAGAGAAACCACTGTGTAATATGTAAGCAATATAAGGGATAGTAAATCCAATAGATTAGTCATCAGTTATCCAATGGCCTAGGATTGGTTACCCAGTGGTATATTAGGTACACAGTAGGATCCTCTATGTACTTAGTGGTATATAGATCTGATTTTCATTAATTGAATTTTTATAATACTTTATGGTACAGTTTTATAAAATCACCAACTCTAACCCTCTCCTTATAATATGAAAAACAAGTCCCACCACCCTTAGTATTTTGGATCCACACTTATCATACATTATTGGAATCAAGTTTAATTAATTTAATTGATATTACTGATGAAATATAACCCCTCATACCCTTAAATCATGATTAGTCCTTTTTTTATTGGTATTCCACTATAAAAAAATGAATTTTCCATGTGATAATTTCATTTTTTATCAATGATTCAATATGTTTTTGGTGAAGGAATGTGATGGTAGTACTTTAAGTATTGTTTTGGATTCATGATTTGGAATTGGATTTCATTGTTTCTAAGGTATCCAAGTTAAATATGATAATTGTGTGTGTTTATCTTCATTGGGATTTGACAAGTGTCGTTGGAAGAAGAAACCCTATTCAATAATATAATTGAAGTGTTTGAGATATTCGATGAGGCGTATGATGGATTGAAATAGGATCAAAATTAAAATGAGTACAAAATAAAATTCCTACACTGAAGTGTAAATTTTGAGAAGGCACTAACCTAGAGTTCCAATATATAGTTTCTTTGGTTGACATGGACTTCATTCAAAAGCAATAAATTGGAAAAGACACCAAAATAAAATTAAAATGTAGAGTTGATATAGCTAACAAAAGGTTTATTAATTTAATATAGATTTATTTTTTATAATTCATGGAGTTTTGCAAGAGTTCATCTAGAACTAGAATTTGGAGATATCCCCAATATAGAGTTGCAACATAGAGTTTTCAAAGATGATGTAGAGATGAACGTACAGTTCATCTACCTACACTAAGTTGAAGGTTGAATAAGGATGATAAAATAATGATAAATGAGGGTTTTAAAAATATTATGTAGATTTTTTTATAACTACATAAATAAAATCTAACCCAACTTAGATTTTACAACACCTGGTGATAATTTTTGAACTCTTATTCTAAAAAGATGATATTTTCATAATCATGGATTCTAAATAAATTGATAATAAATTTAGAAAATTCTTATCATTATACTTTATAGGTAAAACATAAAAATGTATGATTTTGATACATTTGTAGATTAATGAAGGAGTTAAGGTCATAGTGAATGTAAAATGGGAAGAAGATTTTCACCATTTCATGGTGTATTTTCAATGGCTGTACTGGTGGATGTTTTATACAAGAAGACCACCCATAATAAATGGTGAGTTTAAATATTATTTAGTTCATTTTTCATTACCATATTGAGATTACCACATGAAATAGTTAAATAGTGGTTATTTCATGGAAAAAATAACCCAAATATTTAAGAAACTAAAAAGTAAAGCATGAAAAAAATTGAATAATATTAAATATATTATGATGATTGATTTAAATGAGAAGATTTATTATATCCATAGGTCAATGATTTTCTATATTTCAAACAAGTGAATTGATATTCATGATATTATTAATAGAAATGTGTAAGAACTGAATAATAATTAAGTGAATAACTATTAGAGAAATCATAAACACTATGTGAGATAACTATGAGGATCCTAATAAACCAATGTATAATGGATGAAAGAAAAAGTCTGAATTTGGGGACACCACTTATAAGAGAAAATACTTATTAACTAAGTATTTATAAATAAATGGAAGACTTAGACCATTTGTGATATAGAATGTGTTTTGATACTAATATTGTTGTTCATCATTTTCACCTATTAACGATATTTAATCTATACACAAGTAAACTTGGTCCAATAGGCTCATGGAGGAAGATAATCTCAAGGAGGCACAGATGGATCCCAAAAGAAGAAGATGGTATTTCTATCATTGGATCAAAATTAGAGTATAACTAATGATAGCAGTATGAAACCAATTACCGTGGGATAGGGTTAATAACTAGTCATGGAGGAAGGATTTTTATTTAAGGTGTATAACCAATCATGTAAGAAGACTTATTGGTTGGGGTGTATAAATAAACATGACTAGAGGATTGAATAATAGGGTATATAACCATTTTCTGCTCAAGGATAATGATTGGGAAGTATAAATAATCAATATCATTTGTGACTCAGGAGACATTTTAATAGATAAAAATATTATAGTGGAGAATCTATAGGTTATGGTGTTGAACCAACTATGGTAATGAGTAGGATTTTATGATAAACCCCTTTAAATCATGTGGTATTAACTCTATATATAATTACTACATACAAATAGAGGTTGATATTCAAAATATTAATGTTTTTTTCATTTAATCATCCAAAAATGCTAAAGTTAAAAAAGAGGAACTATTGTTAAAATAAAAAGGTTTCAATAATTCACCCCTCCCTCTCTTAGTGATCCATCAGCACATAGAAATTTCAATTGGTATTAGAGTGGGGTTCTATCTAAAGGTCTAATAATTTTATAAGATATTTAGAATCAAAAATTATTAAAAATCCAAGGTTTCCCAAAATTTTAAGGGAATAATTATTATAACCATAGGAATAGGTTGTTACCCTACCTCATATAACATGTCCTAAAAGGGAGAGATGCACAAAATCTGGGTATCAACAAATTTTTTAAGGTACTTATATGAATATAAATTATAATATAAGTAAAGATTAATAAATAAATTCACAATATTCTATCTTTATTCCACTATCAGAAAAGGTCTACACAAATTTAATGGGTGTCTAAACTTTGAAGGAGATCTTGGAAAAATTGAGATGCTACTATGAAGGTAATTTAAAAGTCAAGTAAGACAAACTTCATGTTTTTAGGATTAGGTTTTAGGAAATTAAATTGGTTTATGATAAATATATTTGTGGTTATTTCACTTTATTAAATGAGATAGTTATAAATATTCAAAGTTTGGGTGAGAAGAAAGAAAACTCCATCATTTTTAAAAATATAATGAATAATTTTCAAGATCGGTTTCATCCCAAGGTTTCAACTTTGGAATATAAAGAAAATATTTTAATGGCTGTGATTAATAATATATTCATATATTATTAAATTATTAAATATTTACCTTTAAAGAAAAATCCAAATATGAGATGACCTTTAAGGTAATAAGAAAAGGAAAATTCAAAGAAGAAGAAGAAGAAGCAGAAGAATAATTGAGTGATTCTAATAAGGAGGAATATTATAATAAATTAAATAATATTATTTCTCATCTTTATAAGAGATTCATAAATTAAATGTGGAAAGGAAAAGGAAAAATTTACTAAATTGTTGGAATTGTGAAGGCACTATGCAATTTTCCTATTACTGTCCAAATAAGAATACTACTAATTTTAAATGAAATGAGGAAGAAAAGAAACCCCAAAATTAGAAGAAGGGTAAGAATATTAAAAATATGTTCATGATTAAGAAGAATAAATTGATGATAAAATTAGAGAATATTATCCCATCGTTGTCAAGAAACTAATCTGAGGATGAAGTCAATTTCTATGTGCATGTTGAGAAGGACTTTGACTCATCAATAAATGATTATTAAGAATAGAGAATAAAATTAGAGTGGAAACTAAGAGGTAAGTTAAAACTTTTATTAAAAATAAAACACAACTCAAGAATGAAAATAGAAAATTGAAGAATAAAAATAATAATTCATCTATTAAGAAATAAGGGTATGTTAATAAGTAATTTCCATACATTGAAGAGATCAAGAAAAAATATATAACTAAGTAGGATAATCAAGGGGGGTATTTAGAGAGAAATTGAGGAAAAAATTCAAGAGAAACCAAGCTATGACTAAATCTTTTCTAAATCTATTCAACTAAAATATATTTTGATGTTTAAATAATGTATGTTGAATATGTGTAATGGAAGGTCATAAAGATGAGGAGTGGATGATAAAATCACAGTTAAATACTATTTATGCTATGATAGGGAAGTAAATTTAAATATTTAAATATGAGGATTCATGAAAATTGAGGATGTTGAGAAGGCATGTGGGAAGCCTAAAGAATCTGGGAAACTAAATAAAGAGTGATTTATTGTTTGGATGTACCCACTGTTTGTGGTTTAAAAATGGAAAATTTGCAAGAGATCATTGAGAAAGAACGAAAACAAGTTCTTTCAACTAATGAGACCAAATATCATGAGGAGATATCCACAAATTAAGATCTAAAAAATCAGGTAGTATTGTGTGAAATATGTGGTTAGTCTAGGAATAGAACACAAAAATGTATGAAAATATTACCATCCCAAGAAAATGTTATAATGAAGATGATACATGCTCATGGGAATGAAATTATATTGAATTTTGAGGTGAATAAAATTGTTTCACATAAAGAAAAAATTAAAGAGAATAAGATGAGTAAGAAACATGTTAATACTTGTGGATAAGAAAATAATTTTCAAGGATGGAAGTAAATAGTGTCATCGGTTGAGAGGAAACTCTCATTATGAATGTTATTTTGAAGAATAAAGAGACCCTCCCTATTCCCTTTTACTATTTTTTATTTGGATAATTTTCAGGTAATTAAAGGAGAATGGTTTAAGTTTGTACACATTGGACATCAAAGAAATTTTTATTCATGAAAAATAATAACTATGATTAGGAGGAGATATATAGTGAATTCCCTGATAATGATAAGGAAATAAAGATAATTCTATGAAAACATTATTCCATGTGAATCCATAATTTCTATACATATTCTTAAAACTAGGTATTGAGGTTTTTCGATCGAAATTGAAACCCCTATTTTTTATTATATTAAATATGTATATAAAAAAATGTTTTTTGGTTGGTAGAATGTTGAGATAATGGGGGAGTTATTTTTAATTTCATATAAACTATATTGTTGGATTATTGTTTTGTTTTTAGGTTACTAAATTTTTATGTTAACCCTATTTTAAAGTAGCCCCTAAAATTATATTCTAGGCATGGTTTCAATTGTATGCAATTTTATGTATAGTATTGATGATCTTGGATATATCTATTTTGTTTTTTACATTGAGTTTTCCCACTTAAAATTATATTATATAAAATAAAGTCTCTTTTCTAAGAGAATCAAGTGGTATAATCCTTTTCTCAAGTGGATAAACAATGTTATCCATATTTGAAAAATGGAGAAGATATAGTTATTTATGAGAGTTTTTAAGGAAGAAAATTAAATGATAAAACCCCTATATTGGCCATTCAATTTATTTCCTATAAGGTTGATAAGTAAGAATACATAGAGATAAATAGATTAACATTAGTGATTATTTTTATTAAAAACAAACTCAAAGGGGGGATTGAATTTCAAAATAAGAATTGTATTTCTTGTTAATGATTTAATATATTATTTGTATTGAATGTGATGGTGATTTATGGAGTATTTTTATGGGATCATTTGTAACACCCTAAGATTTCATAGTACGTTATCTCATTAAAGAAATTCAATAGCTTGCACTATACGCAACACTGAGTTCGAGCGCACCACAACTTACCAAACTAGTCGTTCAAAATGTGGTTATGAATAGTATTAACTACATTTTGAATCTGATATACTATATATAATTTTAACATCAATATTATGTGTTTATTATACATAATATAAGAACAAATTCATTTTTTCAGATAAAAGAAGTAATTTTCAAAAAATGCAATTTTAACGCCTTTTAATGGAGAACACTTTTTAAAACCAATATTTGACACTTTTATATATTCAATTTAATGAAATTAAATTATTATTTATAATAGAGACATAAAAATTTAGTTTGGATAAATTTTTGGTACTTTTCTGATAACTTTCATATTTTGACGAATAGTCAAAAATACTAGGAATTAATTGAAAACAACTTTTTTAATGAAAATAATTTATAGTTTTAAATTATGAATTTTAAAGGTATTGAAGTATAATTAGATTAAATTTTTATCATTTAATACAATTTAGTTCATTATAAGTAATTTCAAATTTAAATTTGACATAAACACATGTCAATCTTTTGAAAATTAATATTTCTTAAAAACACGCTTTTTGGTTTTGACAACCAGAATTAATTTTAAATTAATAAATGAAACTTCTATGTTTTCAATTTGGTAAAATAGACTTCATTTTTGAATTTGTAATATCAAAAATATCTTTGGGTAATTTTTTGGTATTTTTCTGAAAAATTTCAATTTTTAATGAATAGTGAAAAACACTGCGTTATTATTTAAAACCGATGTTTTATTTAAAAAATTATTTATTTTATTTAAATTTATTTTATTTAAAATTATTTTAAGTAAAAATAGATATATAATACCTATATAAGTTCAATGTAATTAAATGGAGTCATTTTATAATAAAATTAGATGTATAAAATTTTATTGAACTTTTTAACCTTTTTTACACACCTTCTAAGAGCATTTGCAAATTTTCATAAAACTTAATTTTACCACTTCCTTGAGTTGAATTTAGAAAATCCTAGAGACACGGTTAATATCTGTAAGAAAAATGTGGTTCAATAAGATGAAAATAGTTTTTGGTGAATAGTAACTTTTAACTTTTATTTACCACGGTTAAAAGTAAATAGGGTAATTAAATGTAAAAATGATATTATTATTATTCTAACACATGTCCTAATTTTATTGGATAAGTGTAATTTGACAAAAAACAACCTTATGAATGAAATATGATCTTTTAGGTCCATTTTTATTATATTATGATATTTATTATTATTTAATTTAAAGAAGAGTTAAAAGTGTTAAATTCAAGTTTTCATAACTAAAACATTTTTAATATAGGTTTATACATAAGATAAATTTTAATATAAATATTTATTATAAATAAAAAATATTTCCTATATAATGGTATTTTATTTATAATTTTTAGAAATTAAATAATTAAATTTATTTATGACACAATGATGATGCAGTAATTACCTTATTAATGAAAAATTAAAATAATTGATATTATAAATAATGTAATAAATATACTTTGAGACTTTTAATGAATTACACTAATTTTTTAGGTTAATATGACATGTTATTGTTGATTAAATGAATTTTTTTTGAAGTAATCATGCTATTATGACTTTAACAAAAACAAAACACCAAATAGTGTCAAAATTGAGATAAAAGAGTTTTAAAAACAAATATTATATTATTAATTGATATAATATTCCTAAAAATATAAATTTTGGAAAAAGGATTATATAATGATAGATTTATCATTAATGAACCACTTGGGGTTCTCTAGGATGTTTATAGTAAGTTTATTAACTATATAATATAAAAATACAAAGTGACATGCTAAATGTCAAACTATTTAACTAAGAGTTAAATCTAAAAGATAAGGTTAATATGATGACCCAAACCTGTCTAAAACATATTGTTTGAGAGTTTTTAGAACCTTACCTACCTTATACTAGAAATAAATCATTTTGGAGCCAATAGAAACTGAAAGTTATTTTATTATAAAATAATATTTCAATCTTTTCCTAAGGTGCCCCTCACCTCTCTTATAAAAGGGAACTTCCCCTTATCTCAAATTCACACCTCAAAATCCATTTGGCTCGGCCAAACCCTAACCAAATATCCTCTAAACTATCCTTAATTCATTCTAGAGGCCTTCCTTTGGTCATAAATCTAACCTAAGTATCCCTTTTGAACAAATCAAAAGGAAGAACCCGAAGAAGAGGTAAATATTTCATCACCTCTTTCAAGTTATTTTCTTCTTCCACTTCTTCTTTCTATGTTGTTTCCATTCGAAATAAATAACTCCAGTATCTTCTATATACTGTGTTTTTATTATAAAAATGGTACAACCATATTCATTATTCTATCCATCCTTTAAATGACAGAGTCACCATACGTGCGTACGTATGGATTACCGTCTCCACGTCGTGGTGTAGTTTGTTATTCATACACTTCATCATTTGTATGGGTATAATAATGAGTATAAATAATTTAAATAATAAATATAACATGATAATGATTATTTATATATGATATACCATCCAATTATATATTATTTTAATATCAAAAGAATGACATTTTCACTCGTGCATACGTACGGATTACCGTCTCCAAGAACGTGATGAGATTCATTCCCCATCGTATCCATTCAAGACTAATTTTCATTTGATGATTAAAAATAATTTTTAAAGACTTAATATCATTCTGAATATTAATAAGATACAAACTATCCATAACAAACATTACTTACGTAACAAATCATATAAAGTAAAACGAATCAGTTAACACCTGAAACGATGATACTACTGAAACATCATTAACAAAGAAATATTAAAAGATCATATATGATATCATGTTAATGTATATGGTTCTTGTATAATTTAATAACAATTATTTTACCATTATACAAGAATTTAACCTACCCTCGACCAAGGAAAAGTACAAGGTAATGGTTATTTCCTCAATCTCATTATTATCCGAGATTGTTTATGTGTAAGTATCTACTGGGACCTCTTTATCATCCACATCTGTGTTTCATAAAAATGTTTTCAAAATGAATATTTTAAGGTTTTATGGAAGGGACTCTTTAACTATATTATCATTTTAAATGGTTTAAATATTTATTCTTCAAAATCATTCTCATTAATGTCCATGTTTTCAAAATGGTTTTTAAGGATTTATTTATATGGACATGAATGTTTTTAAAATGTTAATTAATTTCAAAAGTTTCAAAGTGGTATGAGACACTTTGATTCAAAAATTTCATTAAATGTCTTGTTTTCAAAATTTTGTGACTTTTAAATGTTTTCATGAAAAAGGTATATTTCTCTCAAAGAGTTTTACAAATCATTTTCAACTATGTCAACATAATTTTTTAATATTATTCTTGGTTGAGTTTGATTTATTATAAATACAGTCTCCAATATTGTATTGAATGATTTATGATATGTTTGACTGTGGATATATTATTTTTATACCATTCATGGTTTATGGATAAATTATTATCATTTTGTATGCTAGATTTAATAAGAATGTTTATGTTATGTTTAAACCTTTTCATATGATGAATGCATTGGACTTAGTAAGTGATGGGTGGAGCCCAATATAGCTCCTCGATGCATCGGTAGATCTCATGAGACAAACTAGTGTCTTGGCACAAAGCCTTGACAAAATCTTATTTGTAGTCTTGGAACAGGGCCTTGACTATGTGGTTATGAAGTCTGGAATTATGCATTCCATCATTACGATAGTGGCTATTGATATTGCATGTGATTATTCGATTAGTATAATATCCATGTGAATAAGTAAATGGCATTATTTGATCTATCATTTACATATTATACTGAAGTTTATGTTTAAAAGACATTTGTTTTAGTCTTATACATTGCCTTAGATGTTTATGCTTATTTATGAAAGTTTCCACTATATTGTTATCCTTGCTGAGCATCTGAGCTCACCCCTTTCTATATTTTATTTTTCCCATGATTTGAAGAAGTTTATTATGACGGGCCAATAGGGATAGTCTAAGAGATATGATTGTGGTCAATGGAGACTATTTTGTTGTAGTTTTTCATTTTATAATGTAATGTAAAAATTATTAATGTATCTAGTATTTCTAAGGCTACTAAACTGATCGGTCTTTTGGGACATGATTCCTTATGTCATTCCAATGTATAAAAATAATGCTCCGACTCTGGGTAACTAGGGTCGGGGCATTATAGTTGGTATCAGAGAAAGTTTAGTATAAACCTAGGAATCTATATTTAGATGAACTCTGATTAGAGCACATTACCCTAAGATAGACTTTGAGGATTAGTTTAAAATGACTTCCTAGAATTTTGGTAATTTAGATATTTTGTGATTTTTCAAAGAAATACATCCCTATTTGGATATGAGTAGGTAGAGTCGGCTCTGGCACATATGTACCTAGGGGTAAAACCTGAAAACACCAATTTGGGCTAAATTCGAATGGGATCTGGTGCAAAACAATGGGCCTTACTTCACTCTTGGTTACGACACTCACGGGGGATATGCTTAAGATAATTCTCATTTTCTTTACAAATCATTATAAAGGATTTATGAGTATATACTTCCTCAGAGAAAACATTTTTAGTATTATGGATTATATCCCTAAACTGTTCAATTTACATTAGGTATTTTACAAGTTTGTAATTATGTATTATGATTTATAAACTAACCTAGTGTATGCCATTTTTTAGAAATGGCACCTAGTAGAAGGAATGAGAATTCCAGAAATATGCATGATCAAAAGATTAAGAAGGATCATATCTTTCATGGTATTAAGCCAAAATTTAAAAGGAAAATAGTCTCCCACGTATTATCATCATATGAAGAAATAGTATCATGTGTTAATAAGACAATTAAATAATTCTCTAAGTCATATGGATTTGAAGGGAAGCAAGAGAAGAAAAGGATCGAAGAGAGAAAAATGGATAAAGGGAAGAGGGGAAAGAAGGATTTTCCCATATGTGATAACTGTGGAAAGAATCACCTTGGTAAATGCCTGAAGGGAATGGGAGTTTGTTATAAGTGTGGAGAAAAAGGACACCAAGTACGTTATTGCAAGGGTAAGAAAAAGGTTTCAAATGTATAATGCTTCATCTGTAAGGAGTTGGGACACTACGTGAATCAATGTCCAAATCATCAGAGTATACCCCAAATGTTGCTATTGGATAATAATCAAATTATGATACTAACGAAGATGAAGAGGAATGATTAGATTACTTATGTTGTTATTAAAGTATTGTGTCATTTTATTATTGTATTAACGATGTACATGTTATAAGAATTATAGAGTATATAAGGATTGTACTATAGTAATATTTCATTAAGGACTTGAGATTGTGTGGAACCAAGAAAAGTGACTCAATAGCAGATTAATTTTTTTGAAAATATATGGTTGAGAGAAAGATAAACCATGATATGGTTATGATATTGAGGTATTGATTTTGGAATAATATATGATTGATTTGGATAAATTATATTGGATATTCTTGACTACCATGAAACTGATTAATGGTTTGTATATTCCATTATTGTTGGAGTTTACAACATTTTTGGATAGAATGAGTATATATAGTATTCTATAAAAATTAATAGAGAATGAATGTAATCAATAAGGTTTTATAGTAATTCAGGGTGTTACAATGTTTTAAAGGAATACATGAGGAAGGTGTTCACATGTTATTACGTTGCAAAAATGATCTTCATTGTGTTTACCCTCCTTATAAATTTTTGACTGTGAGTTTGGATAGAAGTATTTTGGATAAGTATAAAGGTTTGAATCGATTAAGTTTGACATTGGATACTATTGTTAAGGTTAAATTATTTCTTGAGATTATTTTTGTATTGTCATAAAAAGGACAACCCGGAGGTTGGGCGATAACCCATCGCGTCCGGCAAGTCCGCGAGACTTGAACCCGCAACCGAAGGGTGACAAGGGTGGATCACCTACCACTGGCATACATTATTTCCTGGTTTTTATAATGTATTTTTTTATAAATTGTCCAAAAAATGAATTTTAAATTCATTATTTTTGGAACCCTATACGATTAGGATAAATAGAATATTTTTGAATACTATTATCTTTTGAAGTGAACGATGAGTTTGTGGTAGGAATTAGATGAAGGATTAAACTCTACTTGTCAAGTATATTTTTTTCCTCTTTTTCTATGAATAAATTAATTCTAAAAATTTAGGTAAGGTATCATAAAACCAAAAATGTGTTATCCTAATACTTTATATTTAACTGATGATATTTTAAATCGTCATAGCTTGATGGCTTTGAGGCCCTCAATTTTACACTTGTTTGTGATTGATAACCTCAATCACTCCCTATAAATATTTACATTTTTCCTCCAATTATGTGTCTCTAATTTCCACCAATGTTCTCCTAATCGATATCATAATTTGGTGGTAACTTTTTCATTCCCATTCCCTCTTATTAAGACTAAATTCTATTTACCCAATTTCTGATGTGGGTTTTCCACAAAGGTATTTTTCTATTTTTAAACTTGTATTTTCGAAGAAAAATTTCAAATTGTGAGGACGCAATTTATTTAAGGAGGGGAGAATGTAACACCCCAAGATTTCATATAATGTCATCTCATTAAATCAATTCAATAGCTTTCGCTACACGCAATACCGAGTTCGAGCGCACCACAACTTACCAAACTAGCCGTTCAAAATGCGGTTATGAATAGTATTAATAGTATTTTGAATCTGATATACTCTATATAATTTTATCATTTATATTATGTGTTTCTTATACATAATATAAGAACAAATTAATTTTTTCAGATAAAATAAGTATTTTTCAAAAAATGCAATTTTACTACCTTTTAATGGCGAACCCTTTTTAAAACCAATATTTGAAACTTTTATATATTCAATTTAATTAAATTAAATTATTATTTATAATTGATACATAAAAATTTAGTTTGGATAAATTTTTGTTACTTCTCTGATAACTTTCATATTTTGATGAATAGTGAAAAATACTGTGTTTTAATTAAAAACAACTTTTTTAATAGAAATAATTTATAGTGTTAAATTATGCATTTGAAAGGTTTTTAAGTATAATTATATTATATTTTTATAATTTAATACAATTTAGGTCATTATAAGTAATTTTACATTTAAATTTGACATAAACACATGTCAATCTTTTGATAATTAATATTTCTTAAAAACACGCTTTTTGGTTTTAACAACCAGAAATAATTTTAAATTAATAAATGAAACTTCTATGTTTTGAATTTGGTAAAATATACTTCATTTTTTAATTTGGAATATCAAAAATATCTTTGGGTGAATTTTTGGTATTTTTCTGAAAACTTTCAATTTTTGATAAATAGTGAAAAAACACTGCATTATTATTTAAAACCGACTTTTTATTTAAATAATTATTTATTATATTTAAATTTATTTTAAGTCAAAATAGATATATAATACCTATATAAGTTCAATGTAATTCATTGGAGTCATTTTATAACAAAATTAGATGTATAAAATTTTATTGAACTTTTTAACCTTTTTTACCCACCTTCTTGGAGCATTTGCAAATTTGCATAAAACTTGATTTTAAGGCTTCTGTGAGTTGAATTTAAAAAATCCAAGAGACACGGTTAATATCAGTAAGTAAAATTTGGTTCAATAAGATGAAAATAATTGTTGGTGATAGTAACTTTTAACTTTTATTTACCACGGTTAAAAGTAAATAGGGTAATTAATGGTAAAAATGATATTATTATTACCCAAACACATATCCTAATTCTATTGTATAAGTTTAATTATACCAAAGATAACCTTATAAATAAAATATTATCCTTTAGGTCCACTTGTATTTGATTAGGACATTTATTATTATTTAATTTAAAGAAGAGTTAAAAGTGTTAAATTCAAGTTTCCATAACTAAAACATTTTTAATATAGGTTTATACATAAGATAAATTTGGATATAAATATTCATTAGAAATAAAAAAAATATTTCATACATAATGGTATTTCATTTATAATTTTTAGATATTAAATAATTAAATTTATTTATGACACAACAATGATGTAGAAATTTCCATATTAATGAAAAATTAAAATAATTGATATTATAAATAACCTAATAAATATAATTTGAGACTTTTGATCAATTAAACTAATTTTATAGGTTAATATGACATTTTAGTGTTTATTAGATTAATTTTTTTCGAATTAATCATGTTTTTATGACTTTAACAAAAATAAAATACCAAATAGCATCAAAATTGACACAAAGGAGTTTTAAAAACAAATATTATATTATTAATTGATATAATATTCCTAAAAATATAAGGTTTGGATAAAGGAGTTATATAATGATATTTTTATCATTAATTAACCACTTTGGGTTCTCTTGAAAGTTTATAGTAAGTTTATTAACCATATAATATAAAAATACAAAGAGACTTGGCAAATGTCAAACTATTTAACTAAGAGTTAAATCTAAAAGATAAGGTTAATATGATGACCCAAACCTGTATAAAACCTATTGGTTAAGAGTTTTTAGACCTATACCCACCCTAGCCTCAAAATAAATCATTTTGGAGCCATTAGAAACTGAAAATTATTTTATTATAAAAATAATACTTCAATCTTTTCCTAAGGTGCCCCTCACCTCTCTTATAAAAGGGCACTTCCCCTTATCTCAAATTAACACCTCAAAAGCCATTTTTCTCAGCCAAACCCTGCCCAAATATCCTCTAAAATATACTTCCTTCATCCTAGAGGCCTTCCTTTAGTCAGAAATCAAACCTAAGGAGCCCTTTTGATCAAATCAAAATGAAGAACCCGAAGAAGAGGTAAACATTTCATCACCACTTTCAAGTTCTTTTCTTCTTCCACTTCTTCATTCTATGTTGTTTCCATTCGAAAATAATAACTCCAGTATGTTATATATAATGTGATTTTATTATAAAAATGGTACAACTATATTCATTATTCTATCCATCCTATAAATGACAAAGTCACCATACGTGCGTAGGTACGGATTACCGTCTCCACGTCGTGGTGTAGTTTGTTATTCAGACACTTAATAATTTGGATGGGTATAATAATGAGTATAAATAATTTAAATAATAAATATAAAATGATAATGATTATTTATATATGATATAAAATCCAATTATATATTATTTTAATATCAAAAGAAATATATTTTTTCTCGTGCGTATGTACAGATTACCGTCTCCACGAACACGATGAGATTAATTCCCCATCGTATCCATTCAAGAATAATTTTCATTTGATGATTAAAAATAATTTTTAAAGACTTAATATCATTTTGAACATGAATAAGATACATTCTATCCATAAAAAATATTACTTATGCAACAAAGTATATAAAGGAAAACGAATCAGTTAACACCTGAAACGATGATACTACTGAAATATCATTAACAAAGCAATATTAGTAGATCATATATGATATAATGTTAATGTATATGGTTATTGTATAATTTAATAATAATTATTTCACCATTATACAATAATTTAACATACCCTCGACCAAGGAAAATTACAAGGTAAGGGTTATTTTCTCAATCTCATTATTATATGAGATTGTTTATGTGTAAGTATCTACTGAGACCTCTTTATCAACCACATATGGGTTTCATAAAAATATTTTCAAAAGGTATATTTTAAGGTTTTATGGAAGGTAATATTTAAATAGATCATCATTTTAAATGGTTTAAATATTTATTCTTCTAAATCATTCTAATTAATATCTATGTTTTCAAAATGGTTTTTAAGGATTTATTTATATGGACATGAATGTTTTTAAAATGTTAATTCCTTTCAAAAGTTTCAAAGTGGTTTGGGAAACTTTGATTCAAAAATGTCTCTAAATGTATTCTTTTCAAAATTGTATGACTTTTAAATGTTTTTATGAAAAATGGATATTTCTCTCAAAGAGTTTTACAAATCATTTTCAACTATGTCAACATCCTTTTTGAATATTATTCTTAATTGAGGTTGATTTATTATAAATACAATATTCAATATTGTATTGAATGAGTTAAGTTATGTTTGACTGTGGATGTGTTATTTTTAGACCATTCATGGTTTTTGGATAAAGTATTGACATTTCATATGCTAGATTTAATACGAATGTTTATGTTATGTTTAAACCTTTTCATATGATGAATGAATTTGACTTAGTAAATGATGGGTAGAGCCCGCTCTAGCTCCCTGATGCATCGGTAGTTCTCATGAGACAAACTAGTGTCTTGGCACAAGTCCTTGACAAAATCTTATCTGTAGTCTTGGAACAAGGCCTTGACTATGTGGTTATGAAGTCTGGAATTATGCATTCTATCATTATGAAAGTGGCTATTGATATTGGATGTGATTATTTGATTTGTAGAATATCCATGTGAATAAGTAAATGGAATTATTTGATCTATCATTGCCATATTATGCTAAAGTTTATGTTTAAAAGTATTTTGTTTTAGTCTCATTCATTGATTTGTATGGTTATACTTATTTATCAAATTTTCCGCTATATTTTTATCCTTACTAAGAATCTAAGCTCACCCCTTTCTATGTTTTATTTTTCCAAGGATGCGAAGAAGTATATTATGACCTACCTGAAGGGATATTCTAAGGGATATGAGTGTGTCCTATGGAGACTATGTTGTTGTAGTTTTTCATTTTATAATGTAATGTAAAACTTATAAATTTATATAGTATTTACAAGGATACTAAATTGATCAGTCTTTCGGGACGTGATTCCTTGTATCATGCCAATGTTATGTAATAATACACTGACTCTAGGTAACTGAGGTCGGGGAATTACATCATGAGTTGGAATTATATTTCATTATTATTAAGGAAACAAAAATAAATATTTTGATTTTGTGTGATGATCTTCATAGATATATTAAACGTGTTTATTGATGAAGGAACATTGGTTTATAACATGCTAGAAGTATTTTTGAGATATTTGAGGAGGACTTGAACTAATTAAAAGTAGAAAAAATTAAATTGAGTAAAGTCTTGAATTATTATTATGAAGTAGAAATTTGGAAAAGAAACTGATGTAGAGTTTCACTATATAGTTTCCTTGATGAATGTATAGTTTGCCTAGAAGAATGAAATTGTAAAATATTTTGACATATAGTTGTGATGTTGACTTCATGGAGCTGATGTACAGTTTATGAAGATGATGTAGAGTCCATGGCCTCATCATAGAGTTCATTAAAAATTGAGATTTGTAAAAGTCCCTAATTTAGATTTGTGGCATAGTGTTTCCAAATTTGGCATAGAGTTTAATTTGGAATATATATTTTGACATATAGATAAGGAAAGATTAAAGATGAAAATTTTATATGAAATTAGGGTTTTCATAAGGTGACAAAGAGTTATTTTATAGCTATGTAGAGTACATCTGACTCAATGTATATTCAAAACACTTGGTGAAAATTTATGAACTCTTCTTCTTTAAAGATTATATTTTTAGAATAATGTATTTTGAATAAATATAGAATCAATTCAGATGATGCCTTAAACTATTATTTAATAGATAAGCATCATAGTGGAGAATTGTGATACTTGTTGAGATTAAAGTAGGATCATTCCATCATGAAGTTTATGGTTAGTGTAAAATGGGAAGATTATTTTCAACACACCATGGATTATTTTGTGTGTCTAATTTGGTGAATTTTTCATATGAGAAGACCACCCATGAGAAATGGAAATTTGGAACATTTAATAATTTATAGTTGATGAACATTTTGAGGTTTCCATGTAAAATAATTAAGAAGTGGTTATTTCATGGTGGAATCAACTTGAGTCTTCAAGAAATTAAAAAATAATGAAAAACTGGGAAGTCAACTAAGTTTGAATATGATTAAATTGGAATAGATAACTAATTTAAATGAGGATGTCACTCACATCCAGAAAATAAAGAGTTTAAATATTTAGAATATATAAATTATTATTCATAATATTATGAATATAAAAGTGGATAAAGTGAAGAATAAGGAAGTGGATAATTTGGATAGAACTCACAAATACTATGCAACTGGATTTTTAGGATCCCGATACACAATTGTATTGAGGATAGAAAAATTATTCTAAATCTAGGAATATCTCTTACTGGAGAAGACTACTTACTACATAAGTAATTATATAGATGTGAAATCCTAATAATATTCAAGATCTAGATTGAGTTTTTAGACCAATAGTGTTGTTCACTATTATCATCTACCTAAGATCTTGAATATATACATGATAAGTGTTGGGAAAAAATCCCTCAAGGAATCATTGAAGTATTTTTGAGGTGATTGTGTTTGTTGACAAGGTTAACATCTGTGTTGTGATTGTTGACAACGCAAACCATGACATACAAATTTCTTGAAAAAGGGGGTTTCATGATGGAATTTCGAGTTCAAGAGATGAGTTCAACGATCCATGTTTGATTCAAGAACATCGATAAAAGGAATGGATGATCTGGAGGCGGTACAAAATAACAGATACAAGGTGGCGTCGTTTTCCAGTGTTTGCCAAATTTTTGGGCCTGAAAATCGACAAATGAAGAAAAGTGTTTTTGGCAAAGGGACTTGCGCGCCGAGGACTTGGAGTATAGGAAACTTGCGCGCCATATGTTTTTCAATATCAGAAGATCAAAATATGTCTAAGTAAATAGGTTCGCGCAAGTTTGGGAGTTGGTCATGCAAGTGTCTAAGAGGACAGAAGACATGCGCGCCGAGACTGGGTCGCACAGGTGACTTGCGCGCCATCACGCAGGGTGTTCAATTTGCCTGTAAATACTGGACCACCCTTCTTCATTCTTTACCGGATTTCAACACTTTGAGAAATCAGAGCTCCCGTCGCGCAGGTGTGTTGGTCGCACAAGTGGTGTGTGTGGTCGTGCAGGTGGGACTTGCGTGCCAGGGTGATTGTTGCGCGGCAGTGTTTGAAGTTGCGCGCCAGTGTGGAGTTGCGCGCCAATATTGGATTGGGCATAAAAGGAAGAGAGTCTCACAAGTTTGGATTTGGGGAAGATTGTGTCGCGCAAGTGCCTGAGGTGGACTTGCGCGCCCGTTGTGACTTGCGCGCTGATACTTGCGCGCCGAGTTAGACTTACGCGCCAAGTAAGGTTTATTTCCAGCAGTGATTTTCGTGCTGCGTGGAAGCTGGAAGTTTTCCCGATACCTTCGGTGCAAAAAGATATTCATCTACGGGTGAAAGTTGTACTTCAACAGAGAATCTACATACAGAGGAAGATTCATTCCGTCATGCAAATGAAGAGACCTACAGGCCTATAAACTGTGAGTGGATTCCTTCCAAGAGCAGTGAGAAAAGGAAGAGAAAGAAGGTGATCCTCTCCACTGGCAGTGATCCAGAGAGAGAGAAACAGGGAGTGACCCTTGGGGAAGTAGTGAGCTGACCCTAAACATTGTAAAGGCAGTGAGTCTGGGCATAGAAGTGATCTAGACCGAACATTGTAATCCACATCTAGTGTTTAGTGGAATTGGTACGACCGAAAACTTGTCGGCGTATTCTCCTTGGACGTAGCCCTTTGCGGAGAACCAAGTAAAATTGTCGTGTCTTGTGCATGCTTTACTTTCTGTTTACTTTGTGCAATAGGAAAGAGAGAGAATAGTGTTTTTCTTAACAGCAAAACAATATCAGAACAGGCGTTAATTTTAAATTAGTCATACCCTGATTCACCCCCCCCCCTCTCAGGGTATTCAGCCTTTTGGACCTAACAATTGGTATCAGAGGGAAAGGTTGACAGTTGTTCTTCACTCAATGGAGGTCACTAATCATAAAGGGATTTCAATCTTTGACGGATGTAATTTTCAGATATGGAAGAATCGAATGCAACACTATTTCCGATCTGTGGGAATGGATGTGTTTTTAGCAGCTATGCATGGTATCACAGCTGATATTGATAGTGGTGCATTATTAGAAGCTGAACATAGAGAGATGGATGTTGATTCCAAAGCAATCAATTCCTTAGGGGGAGCCCTCTCCAATCCCATTTATACAAAGGTGATGTCATGCAAAACGTCACATTCCATGTGGGAAAAGCTTTTGAATATATATGAAGGGGATACAAAGGTGAGAGAGGCAAAGATGCAAGTGTTGTGGAACAAGTATGAAGATCTGAGAATGAACCCGAATGAGTCTGTTGATGCATTCTTTGATAGGGTAAATGCTGTGGTAGAAGACATGAGGGGTCTTGGAGAAATTATCGAAGATATAAAAATTGTGAAGTGCATATTGAGAAAACTTCCACATCAGTTCAATCCGAAAGTTTCTGTTTTGGAAGATAAAGACCCAAAAGAACTGACATTGGATAACCTGCACAGTACTCTTATTGCATATGAAATGAGAAACGGTGATAACGAGACTATGGAAAAAGGTAAACCCAAAGAGGTGGCATTCAAGGCCATGAAGAATCTCACCATTGAAGATTCTAATGAGGAATAAGAGACAGATGAGGTGATGTCATTCCTTTCTTCAAATATACAAATAGGAAGAGGAAAGTTTAAAGGGAAACTTCCACTAGCATGCTTTCGATGTGGAAAGGTTGGTCATCTTGTGGCAATATGTCCCAAGAAGTTTCAGGATAATGATGATGATGATGATGAATTTGAAATTCCCAAGAAGACTTCAGCATTTGTGAAAGGGAAGAAAAAATTCAAGCGAAATTTCTTCAAGAAAAAGAATCTTCTTTCACAATAATTTGAAAGTTCATATGAGTCTGAGGATGAAGAGGTTGGGGAGATAGAGAATTGCAGAGATCATTGGGTAAATTCCTTGGTGGCGATTGTTGGTAGTTCTCAGAAAAAAGGAAGAAGCTGACGCTGAAGAAGAAGAAGAAATTGAAGGGAGAGTTGATATGGAAGCCGAATTGGAAGCAGCTTTTGAGGAGATAGACGTTTGGAGAGCCAAAACAAAGAAATCCAATAAAGTGGTTCGTGATGCCAAACTCTATATGCAACAACAGGGTGAAGAAAAGTCAGAGCTGTTAGAAGAAATTGAAAGACTAAAATCCTCAACACCAGAGAGCTCAGAAAATATTGTTGAGCATAAGCTTAAAATTGAGGAACAAAAGAAGGAAATTGATTGTTTCACTAACACAAGAAAGGATCAGGTCAGATGTATCAAAGATATTGAAGAAGAAGTGGTCAGTCTGCGACAAAAAATTAAGGATCAAAAAAAACTCTTGACCCCCAATGTGATATCAGATTAGAAGGCCATTCAGAAGAAAGAGAAGATGAAAGAGGAGCCTAGCAGTTCAGCAGGGAAGAAGCAGCAATTGAGCTCAGATGCTAAGGCCGTTTCAGAGCTGAATCAGGAACAAAAATCTGTGACAATTGCAGTCAGACCGCAAGCAACCGTCCCGAAATTGAAGGTTGATTTGGGCACAAAACAGAATCAGAATATTCAGAGATCCCAAAGGGAAAATCGTAGTACTGAAGTATCATGAAGGAATGCATCCTATATCAGATGTTATTGCTGTGGGAAAATGGGACATTCATAGTATGTGTGTTCCATATCCAAGAGATATAGAAGGGAACAGGAACAGAGATGGAAACCAAACATAGAATGGTTTTTAAAAACATATTTTGAAGGAAACTGTTTTTGGTGTGGAGGATTTGGACACATGGCTAGGTACTACACTTTGACCATTCAGAAAAATGTGCCAAAGCAGAATCAAAATGTTCGCAAGCAGCAAATCAATAAACCGACAAGTGAGTTAAAAGTTCAGAACAGATTTGCAGCTCTGCAAGATGAAGCTGGTCCATCATACTCTGAGAAAGAACAGAAGCCTCAATCCATGCCGAGTATGAAAGAAAAAGTATGGACCAAGAAGAAGAAAATTGAGAAGGTCGTAGTTGCTGAAATTTCCCTTAAAGCATCAGATCGTTCTGGTGTGTGGATTCTTGATAGTGGTTGTACGTCTCACATGACAGGCAACAAGGATCTGGTTACAGGCATAAAATATGACAAAGAAGGAGTTGTCAAATTTGGAAATGATGAAGGCCTGAATATTGTTGGCTCAGGAAAAGCCAAGTTTGGGGGAAAAGAAATGAGACGTCCTGATGTCTTGGTAGTAGAGGGTCTCAGTCATAACTTGCTTAGCGTCAGTCAACTATGTGACTCTGGGAACTCTATCCGATTTACCAAGAAGATGTGTATTGTCAAAGGAAAAGATGGAGTAGTCATTCTACAGGGAAAACGAACAAAGGTAAATCTTTACCTGGTAGGTGGGGAAGAAGATTCGTGCTTTTTATCCATATAAGAAGAAAACTAGCTGTGGCTAAGCGACTTGGCCATCTATGTCAACCATCTATGGAAGATCTGGTAAAGTTTGATGCTGCTAGAGACCTTCAAAAACTATCACGTGATCGTACTCATACGTGTTATGCTTGTCAACAAGGGAAGATCATCAGAAAAACATACAGGCCAAAGGAACAGAAATCATCCAGAGTGCTCGAATTGGTACATGCTGATGTATGTGGACCTATTTCACCACGAGCTATAAATGGTAAAAGGTACTATGTTCTTTTCATTGATGATTATAGCAGAATGGCCTGGTTATTCATCATTACCCATAATATATAGGTTTTTAGTTGTATAAAGAAGTATAGGAGGGAATCAAAAAAGATGCTTGGGCAGAAAATTCTGAAGTTTCATACTGATAACAGTACGGAATTCACAAACAGTCAGGTCGAAAACTATCTTGAGAAACATGGGATAAGGCATCAAGTTTCATTAGTAAGAATTCCACAATAGAATGGAGTGGTTGAAAGAAGAAATATGATCATCAACAACATGGATAGAATGATTCTTATTGATAAGGACCTACCAGAGAAATTTTGGAAGGAAGCAGTTTTGACATCGGTCTATGTTTCAAACAGTTCTCTGTTGTGTCCGAAGCAAGGGAAGACTCCGTATAAACTGTGGTATGGAAAGAAGCCAACATTGAAACACTTTCAAATATTTGGAAGTAAGTGTTTCATTCTAAACAAAGAAAATCATAGGAAGTTTGAGGCACGATGAGATGAAGGGATATTCCTTGGCTACTCAGGGAAAAGTAAAGCATATAAATGCTTCAACAAGAGGCTGGGAAAAATTGTTGAGAGCAATGATGTCACTATAATTGAAAATGAAAAAAATGCTCAACGAACTAGTGAACAATTTTTGGATGAAAGTGATGATGAGGTAATTGAAACAAGGGGAGTAGAAGTGGCAGAGGCTGACTCTGAAGAAGATACTGATGATGAACAAGAAAGTGTAAAGTCTGTGTCTGCAAGGAAGCCAAAGAGTCGAGCTGAAATTGATAGGAAGAATATCATTGGTGGTCAGACAGCTCCAGTTCAGACTCGAAGAATTAAATCATCAAATCAAACATTGTTTTTGTCTCAAGTGAAGCCGAAATGTTTTTCCGATGCAACTGAAGATGAAAAATGGGTTCAGGCTATGAATGAAGAGCTTGATCAAATTGAGAAGAACCAAACATGGGAGATTGTTTCGAGGCCAGCAGACAAGAATGTCATCAGGACTAAATGGGTCTATCACAACATGATGAATGAAGATGGCATGGTGATTCGAAACAAAGCACGACTAGTGTGCAAGGGGTACTCCTAGATCGAGGGAATAGATGTAGATGAGACATTTGCACCGGTTGCAAGGCTGGAGACAATCAGATTATTTTTTTCCATAGTAGTGCAAAGAAAGTTCAAAGTGTTCCAGATGGATGTCAAATCTGCATTCTTGAATGGGGTTCTGGAAGAAGAGGTGTAAATTGAGAAGCCAGATGGTTTTATCAATCATGAGGATGAGAACAAAGTTTGCAGGCTGAAGAAGGCATTGTATGGGCTAAAACAAGCACCAAGAGCATGGTACTCAAGGCTTGATTAGTACTTGAAGAAGCTTTGTTTTCAGCGTGGAGGAGTTGATAACAATCTCTATTTTAGTAATGATAGTAATCAAAGGATGATGGTGTTGTTTTATATTGATGACATAATATTTGGCGGATTAGATGAAGCTCAGTGCAAACAGTTTTCCGAATTCATGAAAAATGAGTTTGAAATGTCAATGATTGGAGAGCTAACGTATTTCCTTGGTCTACAGGTGACACAAGGAAGGAATGTAACATTCATTTCTCAATCTAACTATGCCAAGGAGGTCCTGAGAAGGTTTGGAATGGAAAATTCCAAGGATATGAAGACTCTGGTTGCTACCCGGATGAAATTATTAAAGGATGAGGATGACAAAGTAGTTAATATCCCAGAATACAGGCAAATCATTGGAAGTCTGTTGTACTTAACCACAACAAGTCCTGATACTGTTTTTACCACATGCCAAGAAGAGAGATATCAGAGTAATCCTAAGGAAATCCACATACTTGTAGTGAAAAGAATACTTCAGTATATCTAGGGCACAGTGGATTTCGGCTTGACATATACTAACAAATCTCAGACAGAGTTATTGGGATATACTGATGAAGACTGGGCCGGTTCAGCAGATGATAGAAAATCAGCGTCAGGTGGTGCATTCTATATTGGTGGATTGTGTATTTCTTGGCTAAGAAAGAAGCAAGATTGCATTTCATTGAGCACCGCTGAAGCTGAGTATATTGCGTCCACTCAAGCATGCACATAGTTATTGTGGATGAAGTAGCAGCTTGAAGATATGGGATTTGAAGTGAAGTCTCCGATCGGAATCCAGTGCGACAACTCAAGTGCTATAAATCATAGCAAAAATCCCGTCTATCATTCAAGGACAAAGAACATTGAGATTAAGTATCATTTTATCAAGGAGAATGTTGAGAAGGGAATCGTGAAATTGGAGTATGTGCCTACATAGCTACAGGTTGCAGACATTCTGACAAAGGCCTTACCCAATGAAGCTTTTGAGAGGCATCGACTGGCTCTGGGAGTTCAGTCGATTCCCCGCACTTGAAATAGTGTGGATGTGAAACCATCCCCCCCCCCCTCTCCCCGAGGTATGATGTGTTTTTCCCTAATGTGCTGATATGTGTTATCTACTCTGTTACAGACTTCAAAGGAGTGACCTTTAGGTTCGTTGACAAAGGGGGAGAAAATAGTGATCATTCAAGGGGGAGACAATGTGGAAATTTGATAAATCATGATTGATACAGGGAGAAGCTAACAAATGGAGCATCCAGATAGGGAGAGAAATAATAAAGGGGGAGATTTTTAAATCTTACGATGCTAGAAGTGATCGATCAAAGAATAGATATCACGACAACTGCGGATCGTGATAAAAGCAGAAGAATAGTGTTGGAATGTGTTAAAAATATTTCCAAAGAAAAATTGGTCTTCCAACAAGTCCTTCAACAATTGGTATCAGTTTAGTACAAATTGTTATCAGTTTGGTTTCAACAGTGGGTGTCAGAGATGAAGTGATTCATTGATGAACTTTTCATTTACTCTTGTTTCTCACACCGAGCATTGCTCATGTGGGCTTAGGGTATGTGTTGAGTAAATCATTGATCGCTATCAAAATCGCAGAAGCCGAATGGTGGATGAAGAATTAATGATGCGTATTTTTTATGGAAGTGTTTTCAACAAACCCAAAGGGGGAGATTGTTGGGAAAAAATCCCTCAAGGCATCATTGAAGTATTTTTGAGGTGATTGTGTTTGTTGACAAAGTGAACATCTGTGTTGTGTTTTTTGACAACGCAAACCATGACATACAAATTTGTTGACAAAGGGGGTTTTATGAGGGAATGTCGAGTTCAATATCTAAGTTCAATGATCCATGTTTGATTCAAGAATTTCGACAAAAGGAATGGATGATCTGGAGGCGGTACAAAAGAACAGATACAAGGTGGCACCGTTTTGCAGTGTTTGCCAAATTTTTGGGCCTGAAAATCGACAAATGAAGAAAAGTGTTTTTGGAAAAGGGACTTGTGCGCCGAGGAATTGGAGTATAGGAAACTTACGCGCCATAGGTTTTTAAAGATCATAAGATCAAAATATGGCTAAGGAAACAGGTTCGCGCAAGTTTGGGAGTTGGTCGCGCAAGTGTCTAAGAGGACAGAAGACTTGCGCGCTGAGACTGGGTCGTGCAAGTGACTTGCGCGCCGACGCGCAGGGTGGTCAATTTGCCTATAAATAATGGACCACCCCTCTTCATTATTTACCGGAGTTCAACACTTTGAGAAATCAGAGCTCCCGTCGCGCAGGTGTGGTGGTCGCGCAAGTGGTGTGTGTGGTTGCGCAGGTGGGACTTGCGCGCCATGGTGATTGTTGTGCAGCAGTGTTTAAAGCTGCGCGCCAGTGTGGAGTTGCACGCCAATATTGGATTGGGCATAAAAGGAAGAGAGTCTCGCAAGTTTGGAGTTGGGGAATATTGTGTCGTGCAAGTGTCAGAGGTGGACTTGCGCACCTGTTGTGACTTGTGTGCCGATACTTGCGCATCGAGTTAGACTTACGTGCCAAGTAAGGTTTATTTCCAGCAGTGATTTTCGGGCTGCGTGGAAGCTGGAAGTTTGCCTGATACCTTCGGTGCAAAAGGATATTCATCTACGGGTGAAATTTTTACTTCAACAGAGCATCTACATACAGAGGAAGATGCATTCCTTCATGCAAATGAAGAGACCTACAGGTCTATAAACTGTGAGTGGATTCCTTCCAAGAGCAGTGAGCAAAGGAAGAGAAATAAGGTGATCCTCTCCACCGGCAGTGAGCCAGAGAGAGAGAAACAGGGAGTGACCCTTGGGGAAGCAGTGAGTTGTCCCTAAACATTGTAAAGGCAGTGATCCTGGGCATAGAATTGATCTAGCCCGAACATTGTAATCCACAGCTAGTGTTTAGTAGAATTGGTACGACTGAAAACTTGTCGGCGTATGCTCCTTGGACGTATCCCTTTGCGGCGAACCAAGTAAAATTGTTGTGTCTTGTGCATGCTTTACTTTCTGTTTACTTTTTTCAACAGGAAAGAGAGAGAAGAGTGTTTTTCTTAACAGCGAAACAAGATCAGAACGGGCGTTAATTTTAAATTAGTCATACCCTAATTCACCCCCCCCCCCCCCCTCTCAGGGTATTCAGCCTTGTGGACCTAACAATAAGACTTTTTCTTGTAGGCCCGTAGAGTAAAACCATATCAAGGAGGTATAGAGTTATCCTTAAATAAGAAGGAGGTATTTTTATCACTCGATCAAAATTAGGGGAGAACTTGTTACTATATTATACAACTAGTTACAACTGGATGGGTTGTATGTCCAGATAAGAAGGAAGGATTTTCATATGGGTGTATAACCACTCATGTAAGAAGAGTTTTTTGTTATGTTGTATAACAATATATGACAAAAGGATTGACTAATGGGGTGTATAACATGTTATTTTAAAAAGAGTAGTGATTTTGATGTATAACTAATTACTCTCATATGTGACTTAAGAGTGATTATAATTAATAAAAACATTATAGCATAGAATTTATTGGTTGGGGTGTATAAACAACTATAACATGAAGTAAGATTTTATGTTGAACCTTGTAAATCATTTGTGTTCAACTCTATTTATAGATATTTTATAATAGGTGACATTCAAATATTAAATAACATAGGATCAATCCTTTAATTGGACATAGGGGTTGAAGTTAAAATTGAGGAAATATTATAAAAATAAAAATTGGTCATTGATTCACCCATAACCTATAATTAATCCATCCAATAATGGGAACATTAATAACTAATTTAGGTTTTTATAGGGTTTTGGGATTTTAGTCAATTAATGATAAATCAAGAAATTAAATTTAAAAATTTTCTCATATTGTATAATCATAAGTGGCACCAGATATTTTTATGGTTTTATATATTTTTCATGTATTATGAGATATGAAATATTAGGTAATTAGGAATCGAGGACCTGAACAAGAACCTAAATGGTTTGGATGAGCTTGAGGAAATATGTGAGACCAATTAGTAACATGTAAGATGATTTGTAAATGATAAATTTAATTTATATTCACTCAAAAAATATATTTTTTTCATCCTTGGGTTATGAATATTAAAGGATCCCCAAGAGAGTGTTTGGGTATAAGTCACACTATGAGGTACCTCAGTTGTTCTCATGTTATGATGTATGATTCTCTTCAAAGAGTGGTGAAAGATATTGTGGATTATGTGTTATGTTCATTTTAGAACTATTTTTTAAATGAATTAATAGTTTCCTAGGTTCCTATTATTAATTAGTGATATGTATTTGATTTTTTCAAACCATTATAGTGGTCATAGGGATAGTAACACGGAATGTTGAGACATTCAATGCATAGCGTGATCAATTAGTTAAGGGAAGTGTCTGATGGGTTATGAAGTACTGTATTTTTTCATTACTTACATTGAAATATGTTTCTAGTATGATTAACTGATTGTACATTAGAAATATATAAGATTATATCATGCCCATCATCCAGAGGATTTTCCCTAGGTCAGGATATGTATATGTCAACCCACTATATGGAGGACTTATTAAGAGTCGGATGCATGGATATTATCTCATAATTTGGTTGACACTAACAGAGGGATGGGTATGAGTATACCAACCCACCATTCTAAAGTCCACATCCCAATGGATAGATATGTGTATATTGATTCATTATCCATAGGAATTTATGAGGCTATATATGATCCAGTTAGAGTATCATTCCATAGAGTCGAGTATGGTCATACTGAATCAGTCATAGGAGGGCTAGTTATTAGTGTTTTTTCCATAAATTAATAAGTAAATCCATTATAATCAATATGATGTGAATGGGGGAAAACATGTGAAATTCACTAGTGTTAGCTGAAGAAGGTACCATTGATCATCGTGATAGCTTTGTAAGCACGAGGTAATGAGACTAGGGTAATGTATATTGGTTGTTATTTCTTATATATTGTACTATTCATGTACTCACATATATTATGGATTATATTAAGAGAATTTTATAATGTGATACATGTTATTTTACTCACACTATATAAATGTAACTCATTTCATATTGCGAAATTATCATTCATTATGGAAGTAATGGAAAGGGACCTATAATTGGTGTTTGAGTTGGAGAATCTTGGGAGTAATTTGGTGACAATGCTGAGGTGATGACAAGGAATTATTTTTCAAAGTTACCATTATTATTTTATTATTATGATTATAAACTACGTATGATTGGCCTATGTATGGTCTTATTTTCATAATTGGATGTATGAAATAACATGTATTTATTTTTTTTATATGGGGGTATGAAATTGTTGCTTAGCTTCAGCTACAATTCCATTAATACATTGATGTTATTTTTATATATTATGGTTTTCATTGATATTTATTATTTATGGTTATCTAATTAAGGTTATATTATCTCCAATTTATTATATTTACCCCTCATTTCTATTCATTAGCCTCTGGTATATGGGGAGGTATACTCAAGCTTTAGATTCACTCTTGTATTGGTCTAGGGGATGGTTCCAAAGTCAATGAAATTACACTAAGTATATACAAACTCAAAATAAAATCATTATAGATACTCTTCCCATTTCCTATATCTAAAGTTTTAATTTCCACTAAGATATAATGCATTCCAATAATTTATGGTCAATGTAAATTATAAATTACTCACAAAATAATAAATTCCACCAATATTTAAGAGAATATAGTATAGTTTCTAAATCAATGTCATATTATGGGTAATCCTTATGATATGGACTATGTTACTGAGAGATATAATCCACAACTCAATATTCATTCATCAAAACACAGCCCTAATCCTACTAAAAACATTAGTATATGCATCATACAATTTAATTGGATCGGGTATGATAATAATTAGATATGATGTGAGTCTCTTATTTAATTTCTAAAAATAATACTTTCATTGATCATTCCATTGAAACTTCACTAACTTTTTATTCAAATCATTCATTAACACTAAAAATTGAGATAATTACCGAATGAATCATCAATAATGTCCTTCAAGTTAAAGAAAATTCATGATCTCAAAGTCATTTTAGGTTCTCCCCAAGATTACATCACCAATACCTTCTAAGGATAAACTAAAGAACCTAATTTGATACCATTTTTTCCAAAAAGTTCACCTTCTTAACCTAGAAATAGAATCTATAAATCTTGTTATAATTCCTATGGTATCATAATATCTCTAGTACAATATATAAATTATCATCATGTACTTTCCTTGATAGAGAATATACTTTATTATCATTGATAAAAATGATCGAAAAGAAATAAATATAGAGATGAAATGTTCTATTTATCAAGTCCTTGAAAATAATTAAAAAAATAAATCTAAATAACATCACTAAAAATTCATATTGATGATATAGACTTATTAATAGTTTTTTTTTAATCTTCTTAACTCATAAAATAATTTGATGATATCATTATCATAGATCAATTTTTTAGAACCAATGAGATTCCTTCAATTGATAGAAAAATATTTTATATAAGGAATGGATGTTTATTCTTAATAATCACTTGGTTTAACTTCTAGTAAAACATAAGTAGCCTAAAACATCAATCATTTTTCTTATCAAAAAACACAATAGATCCACATGAAAAAATACTATACCTAGTAAAACCCTTTGATTCCTGAACCTCAAGATAAATTTATAATTAAAACAAATCAATCAGATCCAAATGAAAAAGAATAATATATATTATCATAATACCTGTTTTTAAGTCAATGGTAAATTTTACCTCTATATATTAAGTTAAAAGGTGAAGGTACTTAGATACCTCAGATCAACACCCTTATCCCTTTAACTAAACCAAACACAACCCCACCAACTAAAAAGTGAAGGTACTTAGCTACCTCAGATCAAGTCACTTTCAACTTTCATGAAAATATAAATCACCAATGAAATAAATACATACATTTATATTGGAAAAATTATATTCATCTCTAATATTGATAAATGTAATCTTGAAAATGATTAAATAAATCCATATCTATGATTACATCAAAATTAAACTTGCCCAAATCTAAAAAATCCAAAATATGTTTCAAAATGATTATAAAAATGGAACAAGTTAGAAATTTTCAAATCTACTTTTCCATTTTTTTCAATTGGAATATCCAAATTCAATATTCTAGATGATAATTCAACACTAAATCTTAAATCATGCGCAATATGAGTATAAATAAAATAATGAGAAATTTATATATCAAAAATTGCACTATAATCATTTGAATTAACAAGATTCAAACATATAAGGGTATAAAATCCCTCGCCAACATCAAATGATACCTTATCTGTTGTAAATAATAACGAAAATATCATTCTAGGATCTTAACTTTAGGTTATCATATCATCCGGATAAAAAATTCCTTTATAAAACAATCCCTACTTGCCTCACCTATCATTATGATAAGATCTTCCAAAAGAAACCTGTATACCAATCTATTGATTTCCTATCATCCAACTAATGACTCCTAAGTGGTATTATAAACCTATCCTCTAGATCTATATGATCCTATTTAATTATAATGCTAGAGATATCCAAATATACCACAAAAAACAATATTATATTGGATCACTTGAACATATAAATCAAGTATGGACTATACATCCACACTGGTATCACTCTAAGGAAGACTTACCCAAATAAGTGGGAGAAGAAAAATCCTTACCAAAAAACTTGACCCCTTAATTCCCTAAATAAATTCTTTAAATATTACATTCCTTCTACCAAATTATTAACTCCCTTAACCTCCTATTCCTTAACTAAAAATTGCCTTCTAACTCTCCCTCAAATCCTTCTCAATTATAAATTCCAAGTTCATCTCCTCCACATAAGTAGGAAAACAAAATATCCCCATCAGTTCATAAATTGAATATTATAATATAATCTAAAATCACAACACATTTTTATCCTCTTTTTCTCCCATAGTTAGTGTAAAATCAAGCAGATATATGATCATGTCATCAAACTCTACACTATACATATCCCCTGGATATAACTGCATAAACTCATGAGATTTATCCATACTCAAAGCCTTAGGATAAAAAAATTTAGAGAATAATATATGAAATATATCTCAGTACATTACATAAATACTATTTTCTTACATCATGATGTCCCATTAATTTTTCATCGACCTTTCTAGTAAAAATTTTTATAATCTTTACATTTTAATTATTTAGAACACCAATAAATAAAAAAATATATTTCAATATGTTCAAACCATTGGTTATACTAATTTTTTTTGACAATTAAAAATAAATTATAAGTAGTTTTAATTGTTAAATATGTTTAGAGTTGATTTGATAATTTTAGAGACAAATTTTGATAATTTTAGTAGAAGAAGGAATAGGTCATGGTGTGAGTACAAAATTCATGCCATGAAAGTGGATGTAGTTGGGATAAATAGATATATCCTAACATGTGTAATAGTAATTTAATATGGAGGTAATATGAATATTGTAAAATTACATGATATATGAAAGTAATCTAGTCATTTGGTTAGAATAAATTTTTGGAAAATTTGAAGCATAAGACTCATTCATGTAATGACATAATAGTATCATTGTAAAGTATATTTTTTTGATTTTTTTTATTTCTTCCAATATAAACCCATCCATTATATGGATATGGATTTATTTTACAACTATTTTTGAGTTCTATAATGCTTATAAAGGGGCATGAATTCTGCTATTTTTTATTAAAGGAAAACGGCTCCTCAGTATCTATACATTAAAAAGATATAGGGACTTTATTTTTAATCTTCAATTAATTTAACATATAAATTTAGATTCATTCCATGAAGATTTGTACTACATCATGACTCGTCTAGTAGTTAAATAATGTTAAAGGATAAAATGATATGTCACGCTATGAGGTAAAATGTTTCACTGTGATTTCTAATTATTGGAAAATTTGAATATATGGCATTCTCAAAATAGTTGGGGGTTATTAAGACAACTATTAAATACCCATTTTAATTTCAATATTAGATATGAATCTAGAGATTATCCAATGGATGGATTTTAATTGGAGGTTTCTCTAAGTTTATAATAGTTTGAATTTAAATTTTGAAATTCAAGATTATCTAGACATATAGAATTATATTATACATAAGATTATATCACATAGTGAATAGGGATATAGGATATTTAAAAGAAGATAATGAGAGTGAAATTATAGTGGAGTTTATTTAGTATCTATAATTGTATACTAAAGTTTTATTGGGATAAATTTTATTGAAGATTAGACTTTGAAGTATGGTTTTTTCATATATATTATTGATGATCTGAATGTAAAGAGAATATAATAAAGGAGAACACCCATTTTTGTTTCATGTGAAACCTTCGATAAATATCTTTGTGATATTGGCCAGTGTGAAAGTTTCCTAAGGTCTATAGGTCATGTTATTTTTAGTAAGCATGTTAATGGGTTAATGTGATGTGATGGTTAATTTATTGAGTATCCAACCAAAGTAAATGAAGAAACTTGCCATGTATTATGGATGAAGGAGAATGGATTTGGTTTTTTGGTGAGAATACCCTTATATAAAATGACCAGGAGATGGTCTTCATACCAAAAAAGTTATACAAGAGTTTAAGAATCATTTTATATAACATTTTTAAATCTAATTGAGTAGAAGAAGTTAAAGGGGTTGGTTATGTAACTTGTTTGGGATAGCTTGTATATGTATCAATAAAAAGGCTAAGTCCATGTTTAAATTTTTTGATATAATCTAGAAAAGTAGTAAGAAAACCATCAAATGTTTACTATGAATTAAGTATAATAGAATAAGTGAGAAAGTACTCTTGGATAATTGTTTGAGAAGCTGGGAATAAATCTAAAATATTGAATTAATGGAGATATATTTAAATAATATAACTTGAGTCTTTATATATGATGTAAAGTTATTTTTAATTAATTAAAAAGGGTTTGTAATTATTTTAATAATTCCCATAATTATAAGAATCGGTTATAAGGTGATTAAAAGATTTTTTAATGGTTCAAAATTGATTTAAAATGGTTCAGAATTAATTTTTTAAATTCTATAATTTATAAGATAAAAGTAAGAAAATGATAAAGGAATCAAAATGTAAGAAATATCCTTCTATTATATAAATATCATCCTATTATATGTAAGGATCATCCTCAAGTTTATAATAATCATTCTAAATTTGTGTAAAGTTGATTTACAAAAACTATAAGGATCATTTATCTCGGTATTCATCATATGCCCAAGCATCATCTTAATAGGAATCATGTGAACCACATAAGCATTAGCATTGTAAGGATTACCCACTATAAGGATAATCTAATTTCATATATATGAAATACATAAGAATGAAGCTATAATTAGGGAATATGTAAAGATGAACTCATAAGGATGAGTGTCATAAAGATTAAAAAGAGTGATAAGGATGACCATAACATAAGGATTATTTTTTCCTTATAAGAACTATGAAATATCATAATGTTTCAAAAATTAAAATTATGAAGAATAAAATAATTTTATATTATTCAAGAGACATTATTTTATATTCTAAAAATCAAATTCACCTTGATAGGAATGTGATTCAAGTTTGAAAAATTATGAGAATTGATCTTTAAACTGTGGATAATAAGATCAATGAAAATGGAATTTCAAAGAAAATTAATTAATGCTAAAATGTGATTATGTTAGTGTTAATATAAATTGTTACAAATATCAAAAAATATTTTTGGATTTAATTAAGAGAAGAAGATAAGTTAGCTGAGTTTCTTGTTGGAATACATAAACCCAATATAGAGTCTATATAGAATTTCATGAGAATCTTTCAAGATGAAATGAGGAAGGAGCCACAACAAAAAAACTACTACTATATACATTATACAACCATAAAGAATGATTTTTTTTGGAAATTTATGCTGAAATTTTTTATAATAAGGTACCTCAATCCTCATGAGAAAAATACATACATATTTTTCTAAGACAATGAGAAAATGCTAAAAAAGGAAAATAGGGAAAAGTTTTTATTCTACAAGTGAAAACTATTGAGAAATTTCTAGGTAAGAATGAGGGGAAAATATAAAGGGGTATAAATTTGACTTGTTTCCTTTCACATTCACTCCCTACTTTATTTACATTTATATAAAATGAGAAGATCCCAAAAATAAATTGGAATCTGACTATAAAGAAATGGTGAGCTCCTAAGAAAAAAAGAGATAGAATCCAAGAGTTATAGATAAACTATTATGTGTAAACTATATAGAAGAAATCTCTATATAATAAGGAGTATGAATAGGAGCCAAGGGAAAAATGGTATTATCTTTAATAAATAGAAGAGTGTGTTGAATCAATTATAAAGCTAAGAATCATCAAGGTTTCAATGAGTAATAATAGTAAGAGATGAAGAGGAAGAATTCAACCACTTCCTAAGTAGGACCAGAGTGTCAAAGTAGGTGGAGAAAAAATAAAGGAAGAAGAATAATAAAACCTATAAGGATCTACATGTACTGAATAAGATAAAACATGCGCATTGGTGTTTTATTTCCAGGTTGTTCATAAAGTGTGGTTTTTTGGGTTGTGTTCTTGAATACAAGTGAGAAAGTACAATATATAGTGAAGTATATGGAATATCTAAAAGTATTCAAGTTATATAGATTTTGAGTTGATATTTTCTAGTAATAAGATTATAAAATAAATGGGAATCTAGGAAGAGGTACAGTGATTGAGTTTCATGAACATTTCTTGAAGATCTAAAGGTTGAAGCACTGAAAACCCAAACACCAAGATATGGTGATGAAAACACATAACCTTTTCATGTTGACTTTGATACACAACCGTAAGTACAAGATAATTAAACATTTACAATCAAATGAAGTTTTTATATTTACATTTTTAGATAATTTAAAATAATATTTAAACTATTAAAAACCATTTTATTTATATAAAAAGGGCAAAAAAATTCCACTATATAACCAACTACTTAATCCATAAATATCTATAAATATCTCTTAAAAATAATCCACACAAGATACTCTTCTAGACATGTCTTATGTTTTCCATTTATTTATAACCTGGGTAAATGGAAACATAAGAAAGGGGTGAGATCAAATGATCAGTAAGGGTAAATATAAGAGATAATAATCAAATATTTTAAGTGAGTATAATATGAACATATGTTTATAATCATAATATATAATAAATTTATATCCAACAATGTAGATATCATTTCATAAGTCTATGCATAACATAATACAAGAATCAAAAGAGTGTAGAAAAATGAGTTAATAAACATGATCCGTGAGAGCTTAACATAGTCATGAAAATAGGAATAAAGTTGTGATATCGTTTAACAGTTTTGAAAACAAAATCATTAAAACCATATTTCAAGGATACCCACCAAGAAATTCATCACATAGTGGGATTGGGCTGACAACCCCTATACCTTCTTAGGAATGGCATAATCCTCATGTGTATCATTGAGCTTGGGATATATCCTTATGTTTACCCCATTATCATGGGATAAATCTTCTCACATACCCTTTGGCATGGTATTAATCCTATTGTGTACCATTATTAATGTGATAAATCCTTTTTTGTAAACTTTTCATCTTATGATGCATAAACCTTAACTAATGAATTGGAAGGTGATATAGGTTTCCACTTATCATCATCTACATATATGTGTTCCTGAAAATCAATCATTTTCATATCATAAAGAACCTATGGAGATAAAATGGGTTTCATATCCATTTAAAATGTTATCACATAAGTAAAAAATCATAATTTAATAAAAAATCACAACATGATATACCCACTAAAAATAAATGGGCATCCAAAGATATTCATCAACTTTCTAAGTAAATACTATTCAATCAACATAATATAGTATATAGTATTTACACCATATAAATAAAGGGTATATGTTTAAGGAAATAATTTCCCCAATTAATAAATGTATGTTATTTAGGTGAACACCCTTAAATCAAATTAAGAAAAAATATAGTGTTCACAATGCAAAGACATTGAAAGGAAAGTTATTCCCATTCGTGATGGATGGTAATCAAGACAAAGGTAGTGATGGATCATATCTTTGATAGAAAATAACATTATATAATTCATCCAAAGAAATAAGGTGTATGGTTTCATTTGAATAATTTCCTTTATCAAGAATAAGATATGTGAAAGGATGGTGACTTAGATAAAATCACTTTTTATGTGTTTTAGAAAAAATCACTTGGGAAATAAGAAACATTAATCACCCTTTTAAAAAATTATTTAAATATAAATATTTTTATAAATCAGGGAGATTAATATTTTATTTTATAAAACCATTAAACTTATAAATGAAGATTTATAGAAAATAAAAAATACATTGGAAATACATGATTATATAGAAAATGTAATAAATAACTTCTTTTATCAAAAATGAACCATATAATAAAACATTACATTAATTTTCTTTTAACAAAATTAAAGGGAAGTCAATGTAGTTTAAAATAGACTTTTTAAATTTTCAAAAAAAATATAGGTATATCCAAAAAATGTGGAGTTGGAGATAAAATATGATCATGGAATGAAATTCCCCTTTTTTAATATTTTTGAAAAACAGTTATTGAAAACCATATCGATTTAAAAGATTATAAATATTAAAATTTAAAATAATGTAAAAAGAAAAAAATCCATCCAAGTATAATCATAGAGGAATAAAATTATTGTTATATTAGAATAAATACAATAAAAATTCCCAATGGTTTATCACATTTGAGATACCTCAATTTTAAAATGGAAATATTTAAATCAAAACCCATGAAGTGGAATGAGCTTGAAAGTAAACTTAAAATACCATAAATAAAATATAATTCATGATATAATATAACATATAAGTATTATGTACACCATATAAAATTAAATTGGTTCATAAAAAGAAGCATGTCTCAAGAAATAGAAATTGTGACCAAGAAACCCTTACAATAAGCATAATCTTTGATGTAATAATCACTTGATAATGGGGTAATAAGGAAGAATTTTAAAACCTTATAAAATAAGTATGAAATAAAATAAAATTTACTCATTAGGTATAATAAATAAACTTGGAACAAAATATTTAAATATGAAACTTTTTAACTCAATGGAAGAAAATTGAGTTAGCACAAACCCTTTTAATTTTTTAAATTTTTGAGTCAAACCCCCATGAGAGAAAGAAAGTGGAATAGAAAATTAAATATAATTAGATTAAAAAATAATCATGATAAAAAATAGTAAATGAGTAGTAGAAACACAATTCCAAATAATACATGGTGTATAATAAGAAATATGTCTTAAGGTGTGAAAATTTGAGATAAGAAACCCTTACCATGTTCCTGATTTATTGTGATTCATTTTTTTCATGTGCTTAAATTCCTAGATAAAAAAATTAAGTTTTTTTAAAACATTATTAAGAAACTTATTCATTTATATCTCATAATTTAAGTTTTATCTATTATCATATGTTATTTATTTATTATATAGTCTTCTCTTATGTCTCTTACTCGGGGTTGTTCAGTCAATTTTTATATAACTCCTTTTGTATATTTAAAATGGTCAAATGTGTTATAAAATTACTTAAATATATATATATATATATATATATATATATATATATATTTATGTCCTTTATTATTCCATTATTAAAAAATTCATCTATTTCTATATTTTTTCAAAATATACTCTAAGTATGAAAGGTAACTTGAAATTTTCTTTCCTGGTGGTCAAAATTTACTATGTTATTTAATAGTCAATATCATATATAAAATGACCAATATTTCATTAAAAAACTGTAAAATTCATTATTTATTTATTATTATTCAATATCACCATTAATTATGTTTCTATAGCTACCAATGATATAAATTTATTTTATCATTCATGTAGGAGGTTAAACCAACCAAAATGTGAACATGTTATAATTAATGTATAATTATGATTATGGGGTGATTTAGTTATAACATAATTATTATGGAAGTATAATAAAATTATTTGGTTTTTATTAAGTTCGTGAATCATAATTTTAAATATTTTTACAAATAATAAAATACTATATGAAAAAATTAATACATCACTTTCATGGTGGCGATTGTCCACACATATTAACGTATGACGTTTTAATTTTTTTGAAGAATTAAAGGAAGGTAGGGATTTTTTTTATAATTATAGAACCTTAATAATGTTTAAAAAATCCTATTATTTCATTAATTATACATTTAGGAGCATCCATGTTAGGTTTAGAAGAAAAATAATACATTTTTTTCATAGAGACAGTAGTCTACACAAACGCATGTCGATGTTTTAAATTTTTTAAATAATTGGACATATTGAATGCAACACACTGAGATTTTAAAATTGGAACATCATGTTTGATAGAATATATGACACAAACCAAAAAAAATTAGAATAAATTTAACACCCTAATACTTTACAATAAATTTCATTGTAAATAGATTCAATCTATTTGATAGCTTACAATCCAAGCTTCATTGGGTTTAAACAAAACGTGATACTCTATTAAAATATTATTGTTTAAACATGACCATTATAAACTAGATATTAAATTGGTGAGTAATAATATGAATAACTAAATTATTAAAGTTATTTTTTACACATGTATAAAATAAATTCAATGGTTTTATATTGATTATAATTAAAATAAGAACCATTTGAATATGAAAGAAATATTCTCTAAAAAATTGTATTTTTCAGAAAAGTGGCTTAGTCAAATATTGCGCACAAAATTTAAAATTAATTTTTACCAAATTTTTAAAATTTATTTTAAAAAATAAAATTAATTTTTTAAATCTATATGTAAAAATTTTCTTTGGGTGAATTTTTGTGAATTTTATGAAAAGATTTATTTTTTGATGAATATTGAGAAATACTAATTTTTATTGAAAACTACTTTTTCTTTTAAATTATTTAAAAAGGCAAATTATATTTTAAATTGGTTTTAATTTAAAATTAGTTCAATTATAATAAAATTTAACTAATTTAGGTCATTGGAATCAATTTTAAATTTAATTATGATATAAACCTTTTTAATATTTTGAATGTTTTTATTTAGAAAAATTGTTTTTTCAACACATCTACAGGTTTAGTTTTAAATTATATTATGCCACTTATATGAGTTAAGTTTTTAAAAATATACTCCATATTTGGAATCATAAAAATCTATATTATATAATAATTCCAACTTAATTTTTTACCATAATTAATAGTGAAAACTGTAAAAATTATTTATCACGGTGAAGGTAAAAATGGGTTTAAAGGGGGTTAAACTAAAAATATTAGGGTTTAAAATGACCCAAAACATTAATAATTACTATTTTAAGATCATATTTAGACTCTATATCTTCTAATGTTCAAAAAAATCATTTTTAATCCATGTTTCATGAGAAAAACGTGGGTTGGGTTCTTTCTTTTCAAAAATTCCAAGTGTGTCCTCTCCCCCACTTATAAAAGGCCACCCCCTCTCCTGTCCTTTATACACTTCCAAAAAAAATTATTTTAGACAATAAATGTAAATATAACATCCTTAATTCCCTCACATAATCCTATAATCCTTTTTTTGGTCATAAATACAACCAAGGAAGGATTTTTTGTAAACTAAAAGAACTTATCCGGAGAAGAGTTAACGCCCTTAACCGGGCATTTTATTTTATTTATTATTCCACCTCCATAAAATATTATTAAAACATTATGATATAATAACCTCATTATATTAAATAAAATGATATTTTTTTATGTTAAGGTTGTGACCATCAACCATATTTTCCTCCCTCAAATTGGAAGTGAAATTATTGATCGTGTGTACGGTGGACTACCACCTCACGAACCAACGTAATTTGTTTTCCATCACCACTTTTAAAGGATAGATATAATGATTTATTTAATGTTTATATATGATAATTATTATACAAATATAAATATAGAATTATAATATCACATATACCTTCTTACTTTCCATTCTGTAGAGAATACGATAATGTTGCTCGTGTGAATAGTGGACTACCGCCTCACAAAGCAATGTGATTCGTTTTTAACTTAAATTTACATGGAAGGTAATAAGGATTAATTTTTTGTTTATATATGATATTAATGACATGTTAATATATCTATAAAATAAATCTATCAAATACTTTCTTACCTTTCTAACCATTTAATAAATGATAACATCGTTCATGCGTACGACGGACTACCGCCTCGCGAAGCGATGTGATTTTTTCCACTAACGGTTTACATAGAAGGTAATAAATGATATATTTAATGGATATATGTGATATATATGAAATTATATTTATTATATAAAATTAATATACAATCCACTTTCTTACATTTTCACCCATTAAGGAAATGATAACGCCGCTTGTGCGTACATATGGCCTACCATCTTCATGAAGATATGTGATTCATTATCCATGCTCAAAATTAAATAATGATTTTAAAGATGTATCTAATGAAAATAAAAATATTTATAAAATTAATATAATTCTGGAGATTATAGAAATATAACATATGTTCAAGATCTGTAACCTTCATGTTGTAACATGTAGGTGAAAACAAGTCAATTAACACCCAAAACAATAGTGATAATGAAATATTATTAAAGAACAGGTAATAAGATTTTATAAAAGGATCATATATGATATTATAAATTATAATATGATTCTATAATAAGTTAATAACATGTTTAAAACCACTATAAATTAGGTAAAATAATTCTCAACTAAAGGGAAGTGCAAGGTAAAAGGTTTCTTAACTCAATCTCCATCCATTGGGTTATACATAAACTTTTTTAATGACTCAATTTTTAACCTATAAGATTTTGGAATATTTATAAGAATAATCCTAAAGTTAGGTGTTGAGTCAGCACGGGATTCTAGGGCCTAAAGAGCCTCGGTGCAATGATTTTAAAAATATTTAATATATTTTTTCACATGCACATAGTTTCTCTTGAAATGTGGAATAACTCCTGAGTGGATTCTTGGATCGGAATTATGAGACCGCGGTTGAGTTCATAATGTTGTGTTTACCCTAGGTGTGACATAAATTTTCCTACACTGGGTGCGTGAGAAAGGTCTATTTAGTGGGGCGTTAAGTGGTGAGATTATTAATTAAATGTGAATTTAATTAATGAATCTAACCCAAATCCCTCCCCCATCTCATATTAGGGAACACTAAACAATGAGGAAGCATGTACTTACTTTCCCCCTTTGGCTGTCAGAAGAAACCGAGCCAAATCGAAGCGATGAGTTATTGTTGATCTCCATTCTTGGCGTTGATCGTTATCAGATCAAGGAGCAGCACAAACTGGGTATTTTTTAGAACCGAATCTTCGTATTTTCTCCCTTGAGATAGGAGGATTTGATTTTTGGTTCTGATATCTTTTGTTATGTGTTTTTTAAGGTTATAGATCCCTACTACAATTACTAGAGACCCCCTTTTAGGTTGATCTGTTGATTTTGAGGTAAAATAGGGTGAATTAGAAGACTCAAAAGGAAATTTCCATCAAAATTTCCATCTACACAGTGTGTAAACCATTGTTACACACCGTGTGTGATTTAAGTTTTGGGAATATGACTTTTGGGAACTACATGTCGTTTACCATGGTTACATTTCGTGGAGTGGTCCCATGTCATGTGGCCAGAGGACATAGCCAGGGTAGTCGTATAACAGTATATGGTCTTGTAAAAGAACATGGCCAAAGTACATGGACACGGCGTGCTGGACACGGGCATGGGTAAATTATATGGCCAACTGGACGTGTTGTAAGGACACACTATGTACCCAATGGTATATGTCATGCAAGAGGCATGGCTGGTCGAGCTGTGTAGAGGAAGAACATGAACTGGGGCCATGTGAGGTAGTACACGCTATTTAATACATGTAAACATCATGTATGACTATATTTATAAGCCAATACATGTGAATGGGAGACAAGTCTAAGTGCACGGGCGGGTTCACATGTCGTGTGGACCCTAGTGCACATCATTTAGTTCCTTGGGGATCTTCTACCTTTTGTATCTCCTTCTTTGGAACTTAGATTTAGGATTTTGAGTGGCCTATCCTAGGTAGTTTTCCATGTATAACTTGATGTTGGCCTCTATTTTGACCTACGAGATATGATGTGGTGTGATTCAATCACGAAGTAGTCATAGCGGTGTTTAACCTTGGTTAGTGATCAGGGTGGATCACTGGGTGGACATCAAGGTCGGTACCTTTTCATACCCTCTTAATATGTGGGTCCCCTAGATTTTTTAGGCTGGTAGAGTGGTACTATCCTGTTGAATCATGGTACAGGTCCCCTACACATGGTAGTGTTGCAGTACGAGGTATGATAAGCATGACACTCTATTCAGCGGCGCTTGGAAAATGTTGGAGATTGGTGCAGTTATTAGATAGAGACATTGGGACTGATATTTCCCTATGGAACTAGGGTGATAGTTTCCCTTACCTCTCATATTTGGTAGATATGGTACTCCCCAAGTCAAGGGTGTGGGTTATATACCCATGCAGTAGTTCTCTTGAGGATGGTACTCCCCTGTCGGATTAGGGAGTGGGTTCCTGGTATCATTCATGTAGATGGAGACAGTGTTCCCTATCCATGCCAAGGTGTGGGCCCTCCATACTCATTAGCTAGATAGAGTAATTTCTCCCTTGTAAGACCAAGGTGGAAGTCCTCTATCCATGTAGTCAGTACTCCCCTATTGTGTCAGGGCATAGGTCCTCCATATGTTATGTATAGGCAGAGTGGGTACTCCCCTACCATTTTAGGGTGTGGGTCCTCTATCCTTTGAGTCATAATTCCTCTATCATTCCAGTGTTTAGGACCTATATATGTGTTTTTTCATTAGATTTGTTGCTCCCCTATCATACCAAGGAGCGGTTCCTCTAGCCCGGGGTTGGTATTCCCCTATCGTGTCATGGTGAAGGTCTCCAATAGTGATTGAGCTGGTAGAGTGGTACTCCACTGTCATGCCAGGGTGTGGGTCCTCTATCTATAGAGTTTTACTCCCTTTTCATATCAAGGTGTGGGTTCCCCCATCCTTTCAATGGTACTTATCTATCATTCCAAGGTGCGGGTCCTCATTTGTGGAGTTGTACTCCCCCATCTTCGAGTTGTAATGGGGAGAAGGTCCTCTATTATAGTAGGATATCCCTCAGTTGTTTATTACAGTTACGATGAGTATTCCCCTATACTAGTTACATGTGATATATAGTTATTAATTAGTGCTCCATTGATGAATTGGGGTGTGGGACACTCTATAAAATAGAGAAGTATATTTTTACGGTTAGTGAGGAGCTAGTACTTCCTTGATTGCAGGCTAGTGGAGAGGTGTGGGTCCCTTTGTTATCTCTCGTTAGAGAGGATGCATGAAGTGCATAGTCTGGAGTAGTTCTCCCTCAACTTTATGTAGTAGTGAGGGGAATTCATCTCCAATTGGGTTCTTTCAGCCTTACACAGGGCGCATGTTATCTTGGAAATACGTCTAGCCTTGGGCACTATAGTTTTACCTTGTGAGATGTTCCTGATGGAGCATGTTCTCTTAGACGTACTCTCAGAAAATGGTAGGGTTTTTCTCAGTGGAGTGTATCTCTCGGACGGGTGCCAATAGAGATGTATAAGCTCATAGAGTGTGTTCTCCAATTTTTGTGTTGCCTTTAGATCCTCTAGTAAAATCCTATAGCTGGATATAAGGTTATAACCTCATAAGACTTGAAGTCCAAGAAAAGTATATCTGGTTGTTTTTGGAAGTCCTTATGGTGTTGTCACATGTCTTGGTTGACAACCCTTATGGACTGAGTTTATTAGTCATGTATAGATGAGGATGGTTCAAGATGGATTTTTCTCTATATTGGGCTCCCTCTGGCTAGGTCAAGAGGACTACTACCTTTCAAATTCTCTCTTTTATTTTTTGGATTTTGGGGTGCCTAATGAGTATTTTTATACTCACCCCTGCACAGGATTTTCCCACACGTATTGTGTATTTTGCAGACCAAGGGTCTTTCGATGAATTCTCCAGAGGACCCGAGGCAGGTAGAACTTATTTAGCTATACTGATCGAGATGTTTACCAAATATAGACCAAGGATCTTTCTGGAAGTTTCATTTGATAGTGATCCCCTCCTTCTAATCAGGTTGCACACTTTTATAGTTTTTGGTAGGTGTGTGTTTTACCCTTTTACACATTCAGTACTTTTATTGTACTCTGGTTTGGGATAGTTATATTCATGCATTTTATTTTCTAGTTTTTTATCTATTCACATTTTCATGGAAGTGTTTGTGGGTGTGTGTGTATGGATACTTTAGGAAAAGGACTCCCATATGTTTGATATTCTGACTCAATTCTAGCCTCCAGTCCCTGGCCTATTAGATGTGGACTTGGGGAGTTACGGATCAATACCCATTGGTTCAGGTCTTGATCGAGTGGAATCATAGTGGGTTCTACTTTGGGATTGTAGTGTCGTGAGTTTTTTTGGGTTTGATAGAGATATTGTTAGGATGTTTCGAGTTCAGATCTCAGACCAGATGTTCCAGTGTTGGTGCAGAGAAAGATGTGTTAATTCTCCAGGACTCTGATAACCTTATTCTTGAATTATTACATTAGGACACTGTTCTTATGGAAATAATTGTGCATGCATCATATAGGACTGAGTTGCGGGTTCCTTATTCTTATTGAGACAGATCCCCGAATATACTCTTTGACCATGGTGCATCTTGATTTTGTTTCAGTATTCCATTAAAAAGATAGCTAGATAGGGTTCCATAGCATGTTTGTGATGAAGATCTACCCCGTGATGTGGCTTCAATGCAGGGCACTGGTTCTGAGGTGGTACCTCTAGGTGGTCCACAAATTGATCCATCACCCATTGAGCATCTGATTATTCCTGAAGTTCAGGCCGAGGATGTGCACAGATTGAGTGTGTTTCCTAAGTTTTAGAGGTAGTGACCTATGAGGTATTGGGGTGATCTAGAACCCCAGTCGGTTGATGACTGGATTGAGGTAATCACATATGTTTTCTACATTATGAAGAAACCTCTCGATCATATGGTGGTCATGGTGGTGAGACTTCTGTAGGGTTCAACTGGGAGATGGTGGAGTCTAGTGATGCAAACCCATGATGAGGCGGCACTCACTTGGGTGGAGTTCCAGTGACTCTTTAGGGAATATTTTTACCTATCCATGTTGAGATTAGTATGTATCCATGAGATTTTGTAGGTTTAGTAGGGAAGAAATATCATGGAAGAGTACTCAGTGAGGTTCAAATAGCTAGAATGATACTCCCTAGATATGGTTTGAGACCCATTCTTTAGATATTGTACATTTGAGTAGGGACTCTATAGAGATGTCTGGGTTGGTTTGGTTTCCTTGTTTCTTACCACTTATACGGAGGTACTGGAGTGATCTATGGTAGTAGAGAGCTTCCTGGTGGAGGGAAGGGTGAATGTGGTCTGAAGTGGTGGTCATGAGGCTGAGACGTCTATAGAATTTGGGATACAAAAGGTGATGGTATCACGACGCAGGAGTCATACCCATGTCCAGAATCAGGCACGTGGTCCTATTGCGCAGCAGTAGCGCTAGGGATCAATTCAGTTGTGGGAAAGGTGGTGTTATTATTACGACAGCTAGGAAAATCTTGCTAGATATTTTTTGAACCAACATGCTACTGAGAGGGATTTGATCAACAGACTGCCTTGGTAGAGTCATCATTTAGAGTGGGGAGTTCTGCATGATGGAGGACGATGCGGAGGAGCTGGGAGAGCAGTAGGAGGTGACAAGCGGTTCAATTTGTTTCCACCACCACCCCAGGTGGTCCACGTAAGGCTTAGGGAGATAGAGGATGGGGGTGGGGATATTTTCAGGCCATAGAAGCCTTTGACCTAGAGGATTTAAGGATGAATAGAGGTATGCTCTGTGTCCTTTCTACTTTCTACAGTAGTAATTTTTATACACTATTTTGGGGTACTCTTTTATTTCCAATTCTTTTTAAAGGTTTAACCAAGGTGATGTGGGGAATCAGTAGAATCTTGTGTGAGTGTTGTCAATGTAGCTTTGGACTCACAAGGAATAGGGATGATTTTCCAACTGAGATTCATTTTTGTGACACCATTAAAACCATGTGGTCGAGACAGTTCCACCTAAATAGGATACTATCGATGTGTGATGGATGAGTTCCTTATACTTGTGTGTTTGAGGAAAGGTTGTGCACTATAGTTTCAGATCATGTCCTAGAATCTCCATTGAATCCTTCATGATTGACCTATATGCTTGGTAGCTCTGACGGAGGGAGATTCATTATTAGAACTGTTCTATAGCAGTATAGTTAGACCCTAAAATTTTTACAAAGTGTGTACTATTTGACTACCATACATACTCAATTGGGATGTCACTAGGTGGGTATGGTTGTGTTTCTGGGTTGGAAAAATATGTTACAACTGGAAGATTGAAGAATAAGGGTCTGGTAAGACCTAGTGTTTACACTTGGGAAGACATGTTTTGTTTATTGGTACCCTCACGTAATCAGCGTCAACCTTGAATGCAAGATTCTTGAAGAGTTTTGGATAATTTCATCCAGGGGTGGATTTTAATTGTTGGGTTATGTTGGTATCTACATCAAGTTAGTGAGGCGGTGTACTACTAGACCCTATGAATGAAGATGGATTGTGGTTCTTGGTGTTTTCCCACATGTCATAGTTGAGGAGACATGTTCCACCTATTGAAAAATGTAGACCTGGTTAGAGGTGGAAGTGGGTGTGGTTTTTCCTTGTTGGTTACCCTAAGTGTGTGCTTGTAAGTAGTGCGATAACCCTTAGTGAGATCGCTGGCATGGGAGTTCCAGTGGAGAGCTTAGTTTCTTCCACTTGTTCCTAGGTTTTCTCTTTTCAGGGATGAAAATCCTTAAGGTGGGTAGAATTTAATAACTTGGATTTTTACATTTAATACTATATAATATTTCTAAGAATAATTATGAAGCTAGGTGCTTAATCGGCACGGAATTACGGGGCCTAGAGAGCCTCAACATAGTGATTTAAAAAATATTAAATATATTTCTTCATGTGCACATAGTTTCTCTTCAAACATTGAATAACTCTAGAGAAGAGTCTCAAATTATAATTATGATACTGTGGTTGAGTTCATAACATAATGTTTACCCTAGGCATGACATAAAGTTTTATGTGCTGGGTGTGCGAGCGAGGGCGATTTGGAGGAGAATTAAGTGGTGAGATTATTAATTAAATGAGAATTTAATTCATGAATCTAACCTAAATCCCTTCCACATCTCACATTAGTGAAAATAACACAATTATAAAGCATGTGATTCATCTCCCCCTTTGTTCTTCGGATGAAACTAATCCAAATCAAAGTGACGAGGTGCTTCTGATGTCTGTTCTTGGTGCCGATCATTATCAGATCGAGGAGTAACACGAACAGGGTATCTTTTTGGACTTACAGATTTAGGGTTTCACCCTAGATATAGGTGGATTTGAGTTTTGGTTCTAATACCCATTATAATGATTTGTTTTAAGGTTTAGATCTCTATTGAGATTTCTAAATATCCCTTATTGGTTGATTTATTGGTTTCAAGGGAAACAGGGTGAATCAGGAGACTCAAAAAGAAATTCCCATTATAATTTTTGTCTATGTGGTGTGTAAACCTATTATACACATTTTCTGTGATTTAATTTTTTGGAATATGACTTTTGGAGACTACACACTATGTACCGGGGTTACACATCGTGCAGTGACCCCATGTCTTGTGGCCATATAACATGGCCAAGGTAGTTGTGTAATAGTATAAGGCCGTGTAAAAGTACATAGCCAAAGAATACATAAATGGGGTGATAGACACGAGCATGGGTAAATGACACAGCCAAGTGGTCATGTGTCATGGACACACTGTGTACCATATGGTACACGTCATGTGGGAGGCACGGCTGGCCGAGCTGTGTAGAGGAATAACAAGGTATGGGGTCATGTGAGGTAGGACACACCATTTACTACCTGTACACACCATGTATGCCTACATAGAAAAGACAAGATATGTGAAAATGAGACATGGCTAGGTGCACAGGCAGGTTCTCACACCATTTGGACCTCAGTTCACGCTGTGTACTTTCTTGGGGATCATATTCCTTTCATATCTTCTTCTTTGGAACTCAAATTTAGGCTTGTGAGTAGCCTATCCTAGGCAGTTTTTCATGTAGAACTTGATTTTGGTATCCATTTAAGCCTATGAGATATGATTTTGCATGTTTAACTTGGAATTACCACTGATGATGGGCACTATATTTTTTCCTTGTGATATGTTCCTAATGGAGAACGTTCTCTCGGATGTACCATTAGGAAATAATAGAGTTTTTCTCGATGGATAATATCTCTTGAATGGGTTCCATCAAGGATGGATGATATTATGGAGTGTTTTCTCCTGGTTATGTGTTACCTTTAGATCCTTGAGTAGAATCATGTATCTGGTTATGTGGTCAGATCATAATGAGACTTGGAGTCTAAGATGAGTATATCTAGGTATTTCTAGGAGTCCTTGTGGTGTTGTCATGTGTCTGGGTTGACACCCCCTGTGGAGTGAGCTGATTATTCATGTATAGTTGAGGATGGTTTGAGATGGAGTTTCTTGCTCAATTGGGTTCCCTCTTTCTAGGTTGAGCGAACTATTATCTTTCAGTTTCTCTCTTTTATTTTTGGTTTTTGGTAGCCTACTGAGTATTTTTATTATCACCACTGCAAAGGATTTTCTCAAGTTTTGTGTCTTATGTAGACCATATGCCTTTATATGAATTCCCCAAAGGACTCGAGGTAGTCGAAGCTTAGTGAGCTATACTGACTAAGGTGTTTACCAGATCTGGGATGAGGAACTTTTTGGTAGTTTCATTTGATAGTGATCCCCTCATTCTAAGTAGATTTGATGCTTTTATATTTTTTTGTGGGAATGTTTTTCCCCTTTTACGCTTTCATTATTTCTATTGTACTCTGTTTTGGGATAGTTATATGCATGTATTTTAATTTCTAGTTTCTTTTAGCACTGCATTGTTGTGTAGAGGTGTTTTTGGGTGTGTGTGTATAGGTACTTTAGGAAAAGGCCTCCCATCTATGTGATATTCCTACTTGGCGCTAGCCTCTAACCCCTATATTATTGGATACAGGCTTGGGGAGTTGTGTCTTGGGGCCCATTGGGTCTTTTTGTGATAAATTTGTTGATAATATTATGAAAAAATAATTTGTTAAATAAATTTTGATTGATCTATATTCTATTTACACTTTTTCTTGTGTGGATATAATTTTTATACACATAATCACCACATTGATTAACTCTCATCTCAATGATAGAAACTCTTTAAGGGTTTCATCTCAAACATCCTTCTTTAAGAAACATGTTATTTTATACAACTGATTTCTTTTGAAGGGTGTATGTAATGCCCCTTTACACACTATATCATGAATCCTTCCTATATCATATGATTTTAAGTTTCAATTCATCTACTTAATTCGAGGAAAATTGTGATTAAAATTTTACCAAAGTGGTAAGGGTTTATGTTTCAATCACATTTTAATCGGGGTTTCTTATGCTTGAATTTCCATTGAAGTAAATTATTTGATCAGCGTAAAATAAACCCATTTAATTTTATTCTACTCTAGTTAGTCATGAATTTTTCAAATAATAGTACCATTTTTTTTCTTTGGTACTTAAAATGTTTGAGAAAATTTTTTTAAGAAAATATGACCTCATTTCTCTCTTCTTTTGAAAATCCTTCTTCTTCCAAATCCGTTTTTTCTAAAAAAAATTAAAAAAAATTCACTATTCTTATTTAAAGTCATTATTACCATTAATTTTCTTTTTTACAAAATGTTTTAAAAGTAATCTTCCTATAATTTTGAAAACAATGTACTTTTTAACTTTGTTAAAAAAAATTAAAAGGAATATTTGTTTTTTAAAATTTATTTGGTATGAATGGAACTCTTCCGCCTTCATAAACACTCAATGTTTTAAATATTCCTTTTTAATTTTAAAATTTTATTTTCAAAAAAATGTCTGAGAAAATATTTAGATTTTAAATAATTTTTTTCAAAATGTAAAGGATATTTTCCTCAACAAATGTTCAAAGTGATATTTTATAATCATTTTCCATCTAAGATGACATCCTTTGATGTTATTAAAAGTGAAAAGGTTATTTCCCTCAAGAATTTTTTTAAAATTATTTTCATCAATTAAAACAACCTTTTATGCGATGGATTGTTTCAAAATTATGTATATATGTATCTAACATGTATACCTAGTTTATTATCCTTTCCCTTAATAGGTTAATACATTCCTTATGATAATTTCTCAAATACCTTCATTATGAAATTTCCTTTGAATATGATATTAATAAAGATTATGAATCACATTTTCTTTCCATGGGTAATTATTATGTTATGACTTATGATTGATTTCCTTTATATAAAACACATATATTATGAACAAGTTATGATGGTTACACCTTGATAGCTCTCAAATGCATTGGGTAATATTTAATACTCATGAAACGTCATGTATGGGATTAGGGAGTAAACCTAATATGTTATGGGACTTTTCCACCATGTGATGTTTTATTAAAAGTTATCCTTGAATCGTGTTTAGGTCATGTTTTGTGTTACTTCCACATTTCTTATGCTACTAAGATCTTATGATACGGTGTTCTTTATGTTATTCTTCCATGTGATTACTCATGTTCTATCTCTTTTTTTATATCATGTTATACCTTTGACTCACATGTTATCCTTATTAGTTTTATTCTCTTACTAAGATTTTTAGCTCACCCATTCCTTTATGTATTCCCCATGTTATCACATGTAGTTTTAGGAGCTCAAATGGATTTTATAATCTCAATAAGGAAAGAATAAATAATAATAATTATGACATATTTTATTTTCCTTTGATGTATTATGAACCTAGCCTTCAAAAGATACTAGGTATTTACGATCCTTGTGTTCTATTATTGGATATTTATGTTTATGAATCAGGTAATAAAATGTGTAAAAGTAATGGGTCTTCGTATTGAAAATAAATATTAATTTTGTAATTTTAAAATAATAAATTTATTTTATATACCATATTTATTCATCAATTTCATGATTTTAACCAGCCATGAGAGGAGTTTATGAAAATGGAAGATGTTGGTTCATGGAAGCAGTAGTCCATGCATATGCACTATCGATGTTCCTTTGTTTTTATTAGTGGATGTAAATAAAGAACTAAGGATTTCCCAATTAATATAAAAAAATTTGGTATATTAATTATACTTATTTCATTATATTAAGTTTTTTATAAAGGTTTTGTAAAAGTAAGATTAAGAAGAAAGTATTAAGTAGGAGGTAATACTTACATCAAGATATTGAGTTCTCTCTTAGAAAAATCCTTGGATATATAGGCCTTAAGATAACTAATAATTACTAGAGGCTTCAGGAAGTGGGATATGGTTATAGGAGGTAAAAATGGTACATTTTTAGAAATAAATTCTAAGTAATGGGTGTGGAATAGATGGGAGGAAGGATCCCAATTTATAAGTGAAGAGGAGGGAAATTTTTGAAGCACCCTTTACAGTTTACATAATATAAAGTTACTATTCAAGGGAAAAAGGGTCAAAAAAGGAAAAAAAAAGTAATTTTAAGTGAGGTATCATCAATAAATACCTTAAAATCCATTTATAAACATGATTTTAACATGTTTTGGGTTATTTCTTCTTAGTAAAACAATTTTTACCATTTATACTTTTACCGGGGTAATTAATTTTTAACATTGGTAATTAATTTTAATGAAAAAAATTGAAATTGAAATTTTTTCCTAATTTGAACCATATTATGTAAAATTTAAAAATCATTTTATCAAATAAAATTTCAATCATTTTGAAATATTAATTTTAAAATAAACATACTTAACAAATCAAACTGGTTTTCTTGGAAAAGTGTGTTTTCATGACTAAAACTTATGTGTAATATATAGTTATTGATATTATCAATTTTCATGATATAAATTGGTTTATTATAAAAAAAATTATGTGAATTTTAAAAAAAACTAAAATTTACTAAAATAATGTTTAATTTAATGGAAAGACTAAAAATTGTTTTTATTAGAATTAAAAATTGTACTTTTGTTTTATAGGGTTAAAAATAGGTTTTATAAATTTAAAATTGTACATTTAAAATGAATAAATTTATTCCTTTTTTAAATTAAAAGGTTTTATAAAATCGGTTGTCTTTCTTATATACTGATAAAATTATAAATTTTGTTTTAAAAAAACTGTACTTTTCACTATTTACCTAAAAATCACTTATCTTAAAAACCCCTAAATTTTATACTTAGTTAATTTTGATATGAGGAATTTAAAAATTAATTTTATTTTACTAAACTCAAATTTTAAAATTTTAAATTTTATTTTTTAATAAAAATTACAAAATAAAAATAAAATCCATTTTTTTTAAAATGGAATTTTTACGCATTAGGATTCCTTGGTATTATTTCATACCAATTTATATTTTATATAATTATAATAAATTAGTAATATTTTGAAATATTTTATATTTTTATTTAAATTTTGTTGATTTAGTTTATTAGGATAAAATATACAATACTTTTAAAAAAAATGAGAAAGAACAATTAAATAACATTTATTATTTATCCTCTCACACCCAAACATTTATTTGATATTATAAAAAGAATGTGGAAAGTGATAACTTCCATGCACACAAAAGACACCATAAGCGGGCCATTCTTAGAACCCTACTCAAGACCAGACCCACCTAAAAGGAGAAATAGAAAACAACAACCTATAACCAATAACCAAAAATAAGCCAACCAAGGAACACTGCCCAAGACCAACCCACCCAAAAAGAACCACCAGAACGCAATTCAGACCATCATACACTACATCTACCTTGAAACCAATTTACACGTTACCAATCCTCAGGACGTTATGCCACCATCACACCAGTGACCACCCATCCATGACAAACGTCACACCGGGATCTAGAAAACCAGATTGCAGGAGGTTCAAGGGAGGGGTAGGGTCATTGGAGCACCTGGAACCATCAATGGAGGATGACCTGTGGGGAGGGCTTCATCGGTATCGCCAGGGAGAGAAACACCACCTTCATTATATAGGGACACAATAGAACATCCATCACTGAGGACACCAACACCATCCAAAACACCATGGGAACCATCAAACTTGACCAAATTAGGGTTAAACTCATTGGGGAAGAGTGAAATGGAAAAGAAATACCAAGAGAGGTAGTACCATCTGAATCTAGGGAAAGAAGAAAAAAGGAAAGTTGCAAAGGTCCAGAACATACCAGAATAAGGCCTCAAGTGAACCAGGAAGAAAAAACCCTCATAAAATGATAACGAAGGGTGTGTGATGGTGAAGGCTTCATCGACAGTACTCTGAATGTAGAACCAAGGGATGAAAACCCGATATTCCTAGAAGAAAGGATGAAAGGATCAAGAGAATAACTGTAAATGGGATGACTCTAGCTCCAAAAATTCTTGAGGTCATCATATGCAGTCACATAATGACCCTAAAAGAAGACGACGACCCTATCATGTTCTGACACCAACAACCCCAACCAGCCAAGAACCCGATGGAAACCACTGAACATAGTTGAAACCACATCCATCAACCACTCAACATGATGTATCTGAGTCATATAGAATACAATATGTGCCTAGTAAGTGAGGTAAAGACGAGGTGACAGTGACCCCTCACCTTCAAGAAGAAGAAGCCCTATAGGTGAGAGCGCACGGAGAGCGAGACCGAGAAACCCCTTATGGGCCCATCCTCTACCCTTATTTATCTTCTAAATGTAATAATATTTATTTAAATAATATATTCTTATTTACTGGTAGTTTTCTTATTCATATATTTTTTTTAATGGTATTTATCTATTAGTTCATGGATCATTTTAGTTTTTTGTTGTACATAAAAAAATTTATCCAACATAATGTTTATTTAAAGAAAATTTATATTTTAAAAATATTGGTTCATTATAAAGGTTGTTAAAGACTCTCAATGGTGAGGAAGAAGATAATGTTTTTCAATGTAGTGACATCCAATATAGCATTTTTATCTACTTAAAAAATAGGTACAACTAAGAAGAAATAGTGGGATAATAATATAAGCAAGTGCAGTGAGATGTTATACTCATTCACATGCGTAATATTATAAAAGATCAATCACCAATGTAATATAGTGATCCCTTTCCTATATTATGTGGAAAGAAGGGTTTTAGGATAATCTATATACAAACTATACTTGCATTGGTGATTCAATTTTAGTATATAATCTATAACTTGGACATCCCAATCATATTAAGGAGTAAGATTCCTGGGAGGGGCCAAACCTTGTAAAAAACATGTTACATGCATTATTTTTAGTATTTAATTTCATTTATTTATATATTATATTAAATGAGAAAATGATAAATTTTTCTTAACCAAAGTCATTGGTTCAAAGACCAAATTCCTAAAGGTTAAATAATATAATCATAATTTGGTAAAAATTTGTAACACCTTATTCACCCCCTAGGTGTGTCTACACCATTCTTGGGGAAACAAAAATTAGTATCAAAGGTAGGTTTCCCTTTAATTCAATCTATTATTTTAAAAAAATAGAGTAAATGTATTATCTATTATTGGTTTTGAAAAAAAACCCTACTATTTTTACTGTAATTAAATGAAGTTGATATTTTAAATGTTTGAAGAAGTTCCTTAGATAGAACAATTAGTTTCCATCCCTATCATGATAAATTTAGAGGCCTCATAAAATACCTTGAGAATCATAAAGAGTAAAGAAGATAAGAATATTATAAAAGATTCAAATATAAAAGAGGAATCATCATTAGTTTAAGGTATTAATAATGGAAAGTCTTGTGTTATATATGATAATGATTACTCCTCTGATAAATCAAGTAACTCATGTTGTGAGGAAAATTGTTTTAGTGAATCACTAAGCGATTTATATTATAATGTTAGGGAAAAATTGATGAAATTACTTATTAAATTTATAAATTTTATATTTATATACATCAAGGGGGAATTATATGAAAATTTATTACTAGAATGATATGTTAGTTTAATGTAATATGAATTTTCTAAGAAATTATGTTTTTAAAACACTCTCACAAAGATAGTGAAAGTCAAATAAGAAACTATAACACTTTAAAATCAAATAATTTTAGTGGATTATGAAGATATGTAAAGATATTATTGTGATAAATAAGTATTTCATAAGGTCTTTAAAAATTTATTAAATTTTTTGGAGAAATTTTATAAGGTCTCTATGAATGTTAATACTATCATGTTATAAGATAAAGTGAAAAGAGTGAAAGAGTTTTACAATAATATATATGATAAAAATAAAATGGATGGGGATAAAACTCCAAATTTAAATAAAGTGTGGAAACACATGTTGATTTCATTTGAGTTTAATAGTTATACTCTTAACATGAAGTTCATATAGGTGGAAGTAAAATTCAAAATTTTGGAAGCTGTAAAATCTAGGTCTTTCCAAACTGCTATGAAGAGAAATGATATCACTCAAATATCTATGTTTTATTTTCCCTTAAAATGGAATCATGATGGTGGTAAAGTGATTTTTAGGTCATCTCGAGAAGCATCCACCTTAGGATTATGGATAAATTTAACCCAAAATTCAAGTGAATAATTTTTAATAAATTTGTCTCAACTATTTATAAATATTAAAATTGAAAAACTATATAAATGAGTGTGAGAAAATTACAAGAAACCCAAAAATGTATCAAGGGTGGAAGAGATCATATCCAAGAAAAATATCCCCAAAATGGAACCTAAAAGGTTAGGGTTTTAACCTGAAAATAGCAAGTTGAAATTGTGGATAAACTACTTTACAAGTGAAAAGATAAATATGTATTAAAATATGTTGGTATTATTGAAAGTTTGGATATAGGTTTATGGATTATTGGAATAAAATGTCAATATGAATAAGTTCTAAAAGAACTAAACTTGGGGCTATCAAAGCTAAAAATCATAAGAGATATTATTTAAAGAAGTAGGTGTTACAGCTAAAGAATAATCTATCTAAGAAAAATAGATTTGGTTATTTCATATATTTTTTTATTTTTGAAACACTATGTTCACTACTATAAACAGTGTCAGTATATATCCACCCCAAAAAACTCTTATACTAATGATAAAAGAAGTCCAAAATTTCAGAATAACACTACTATAAAAATGGGCTTTATCAATGCTCAAAACGGGCTTAAACAGCGCTAAAAAAGCACTGTAAAGCTCTGTGCTGATAAAGGGGGTCCCCTTTATCAATGCTAAATAAGCGCTGATAAAGGGAGCCTTTATCAGTGCTAAAAAATCACTGATAAAGGGATACTTTATCAGTGCTAAAAAGGATATGATAAAGGACTCCTTTATCAGTGCTAAAAAAGCACTGATAAATGTGTTTTTTATCACCACTTTTTTAGCACTGATAAAGTGATCCATTATCAGTGCTTATTTAGCACTGAAAAAGGCTTCCTTTATCAGTGCTAGAAAAGCACTGATAAATACCCTGTCTGCTGAAACATAAAATTCCACAGTAGCACCCAAAAAAGACCTACAAAAAATTCATCATCTCAATAATTATACCCATACAAAATTAACACATAATTCATAAGGTAATTACACCAAGTATACCCATACAAAAAGTATACCCATACACCATTAGCACATAATTCATAAGTTAATTAAATACATAAAGAATTCAATTCAGAATTCAAGGGGGTGGGGTTGTTCAAGGGTTTGGGGTGGCTGTCCAAGGGGGGGTAGGGGGTGTCTGGGGGGATGGTGGGTGTCCGGGTGGATAGGGGTGTCCAGGGGGGTGGGGCGGTCCAGGAGGTTGGGGGCTATCCAACAGGGGTGGGGTGGTGTCCAGGAGGGTGGGGGTGGCCATCCATTGGTGGGGGTGTCCAGGGGTGGGGGTGTCTAGGTGGTGGGTTGGTGTCTAGGAGGGGTGGGGGTGTCGTCCAGGGGGTTGGTGGGTGTCCAGGGGGGTCTGGGGGGTCAGGGGGGCTATCCAGGGGGGATGTCCATGGGGGTGTCCAGGGGGTGGGGGTGTCCAGGGGTTTGGGGGGGCTTTCCATAGGGTGGGGGTGTCCAGAGGGTGGGGTGGTGTCCAGGGAGGGTGGGGGTAGTCTAGGGGTGGTGGGGCTATCCAAGCAGGGTGGGGTGGTGTCCAGGGGGTGGGGTGGCTGTCCATGGGAGTGGGGGGGTCCAGGGGGGTGGGGAGGTGTCCATGTGGTGGGGTGGTGTCTAGAAAGGGTGGGGGCATCCAGGGGTGGGGGCCGTCCAGGGGGTTGGGGAGTTGTTTAGGGTGATGGGGGTGTCCAAGGGGGTGGGTGTTTAGGGGGTGGGTGTCCAGGGGGGTGTCCGGGGGGTCAGGGGGGCTGCCTAGGGTGGGGAGGGCTGTCCATGGGGGTGTCCAGGGGGTGGGGGTATCTAGGGGGTGAGGGGGTTTTCCAGGGGGTGGGGTGTCCAGAGGGGTGAGGGTATCCAAGGGGTGGGGTGGTGTCCAAGGGGTGGGGGTGGTCTAGGGGGTTGGTGGGGCTGTCCATGGGGGGTGGGTGGTGTCCAGGGGGTGGGGGTGGCTGTCCATGGGGGTGGGGTGTCCAGGGGATGGGGGAGGTGTCTAGGTGGTGGGGTGGTGTCTAGGAGGGGTGGGGGCTATCCGGGGGGGGTCGGGGGGCTGTCCAGGGGGGGTTTAGGTGGGTGGGGTGTCTAGGGAGTTGAGGGGGGATTTCCAGGGGTGGGGGTGTCCAGAGGGGTGGGGTGTCCAGGGGGTGGGGTGGTGTCCGGGGGGTGGGGGTGGCTGTCCATGGGGGTAGGGGTGTCTAGGGGGTGGGGGTGGTGTCCATGTGGTGGGGTGGTGTCTAGGAGGGGTGGGGAGTCTAGGGGGTGGGGGCCGTCCAGGGGGTTGGGGGGCTGTCCAGGGTGGTGGGGGTGTCCAGGGGGGTGGGGGTGTCTTGAGGGGTGGGGGGTCGGGGGGGTTGTCCAAAGTGGGGGGTGTCAATGGGGGTGTTCAGGGGGGTGGGGTGTCTAGGGGGTTGGGGGGCTTTCCAGGGGTGGGGATGTCCAGAGGGGTGGGGGTGTCTAGGGGGTGGGGTGGTGTCCAGGGGTGGGGGCAGTCCAGGGGGTTGGTGGGGCTATCCAAGAGGGGTGGGTGGTGCCCAGGGGGTGGGGTGGGGGTGTCCAGGGGGGTGGGGGAAGTGTCCAGGTGGTGGGGTGGTGTTTAGGAGGGGCGGGGGCGTCCAGGGGTGGGGGTCATCCATGGGGTTTGGGTGTCCATATGGGATAGGGGTAGGGGTTGTCCAGGGTGGTGGGGTGTTCAGGTGATGGGGTGGTGTCTAGGAGGGGTGGGGTGTCGTCCAGGGGGGTTGGTGGGTGTCCAGGGGTGGGGGGAGTTGTCCATGGGGGTGTCCAGGGGGGTGGGCTGGTGTCCATGGGGTTTTACTCATACACAAATGACCCATGGATCGTTCTCCTAAAGGATAAACATAATCCTAATGTGTTTGGTCAGATTTATGTACATCAGTTGTTGTTTTCACTTAAAATTATGTCCATTTTAAACAAAAGATAGACACTTTGAGTGATACCGGTCACACCGTGCCTCAGATTAAGGCAGGTTTGACTCATACACATCACCAACGCACCCATGGATAGTTATATTAAATTATCAACACAATACAAATGATTTTGGTCAAATTTCCAAAGGTTAGTTGTTGTTTTCACTTAAAATTTTGTCCATTTTAAACAAAAGAGAGACACTTTGAGTGATACCGGCCACACTATGCCTCGGATTGAGGCGTGGATGACTCATACACATTAAAAATGACCCATGGATCATTATCCTAAAATATCAACACAATATGAATGCATTTTGTTGGATTTATGTATGTCAGTTGTTGTTTTCACTTAAAATTTTGTCCATTTTAAACAAAAGAGAGTCACTTTTTTGTGATACCGGTTACACCATACCTCAGATTGAGGCGGGGTTGACTCATACATGTCACCAACACACTCATGGATCGTTCTCATAAAGGATCAACACAATCTGAATTCATTTGGTTGGATTTCCATAGGTCAGTTGTTGTTTTCACTTAAAATTGTGTCCATTTTAAACAAAAGAGAGACACTTTGAGTGATACCGGCCACATCGTGACTCGGATTGAGGTTTGGTTGACTCTTACACGTAAAAAATGACCCATGGATCGTTCTCATAAATTATCAACACAATCCTAATGTGTTTGGTCAGATTTATGTACGTCGGTTGTTATTTTCATTTAAAATTTTTTCCATTTTAAACAAAAGAGAGACACTTTGAGTGATACCGGTCACACTGTGCCTCAGATTGAGGAAGGGTTGACTCATACACATAACCAACACACCCATCGATCGTTCTTATAAAGGTTAATCACAATCCAAATGCGTTTGGTCGGATTTCTGTATGTCAATTGTTGTTTTCACTTAAAATTCTGTTCATTTTAAATAAAAGAGAGACACTTTGAGTGATACCGGACACACCGTGCCTCGGATTGAGGCGTGGTTGAATCTTAAATGTCAAAAATCACCCATGGATCGTTCTAGTAAAGGATAAACACAATCTGAATGTTTTTGGTCATATTTCTGTACGTTAGTTGTTGTTTTCATTTAAAATTTTGTCCATTTTAAACAAAAGAGAGACACTTTGAGTGATACCGGTCACACCGTGCCTTGTATTGAGGTGGGGTTGACTCATACACGTCACAAACACACCCATGTATCATTATACTAAATTATAAACACAATACAAATGAATTTGGTCATATTTATGTACGTAAGTTGTTGTTTTTACTTAAAATTCTGTCCATTTTAAACAATAGAGAGATACTTTGAGTGATACCTGTCACACTGTGCCTCGGATTGAGGTGAGGTTGACTCATACAAGTCACAAACGCACCCATGGATTGTTATACTAAATTATCAACACAATAAAAATGCATTTGGTTGGATTTCTGTAGGTCATTTGTTGTTTTTACTTAAAATTTTGTCCATTTTAAACAAAAGCGAGACACTTTGAGTGATATCAGCCACACCGTGCCTCGGATTAAGGTGGGGTTGACTCATACATGTCATGAATGACCCATGGATAATTCTCCTAAAGTATAAACACAATATGAATGTGTTTTCTAAGATTTATGTACGTCAGTTGTTGTTTTCACTTAAAATTATGTCCATTTTAAACAAAAGAGAGACACTTTGAGTGATACTGGACACACAGTGCCTTATATTGATGTGGGGTTGACTCTTACACATCACCAACTCACCCATGGATCATTATCCTAGAGTATCAACACAATCCGAATGCGTTTGGTAGGATTTCCATACATTAGTTGTTGTTTTCACTTAAAATTATCTCCATTTTAAACAAAAGAGAGACACTTTGAGTGATACTGGACACAACGTGCCTCGGATTGAGGTGGGGTTGACTTATACACGTCAAAAATGACCCATGTATCGTTATCCTAAAGTATCAACACAATCTGAATGCATTTGGTTGGATTTCCATACGTTAGTTATTGTTTTCACTTAAAATTCTGTCCATTTTAAACAAAAGAGATACACTTTGAGTGATATCAGCCACATCGTGCCTTGGATTGAGGCGGGGTTGACTCGTACACCTCACCAATGCACCCATGGATCATTCTCCTAAAAGACTAACATAATCCGAATGTTTTTTGTCATATTTTCATAGGCTAGTTGTTTTTTTTCACTTAAAATTTTGTCCATTTTAAACAAAAGAGAGACTTTGAGTGATATCGGCCACACCGTACCTCGAATTGAGGTGGGGTTGACTTGTACAAGTCACCAACGCACCCATGTATTGTTCTCCTAAAGTATCAACAGAGTCCGAATGAGTTTGGTTGGATATGAAGTTATTTTGTAGATTTTACTAGTTTTTCTTATCCAAAGCCCAAAAAAAAGTGGTTCATCATTCTTGCATGTTGTTGGTGAATTTCATCTGTTAAAATGGGAAAATGACTCATTGGAGAAAGGATGTTTTATTTAATAACAATTATAATTTTCCTACAAACATTTACATACAACAAAGTTTCATCTTTTGATCCCCTTAACCCCTCTCAAAAATGACCACCAATTGTACACGTCCCCAAGTCAGATCTTCATGATATTTGTGTACAATCTTCCATCAGTTATGTGGCCCACTCATTTCTGAACAAATCTATATCGTCTTGTGAGTATGAGGTTTTTCAGCAGTAGAGTAGTACAACAAAATATATAAATAATTAATTAATAAATAAATCAAATCAAATGGTAATTTTTTTTATAAATACCTCTTTAGGGATGCTAGTTTGTTGATGAAAAATGATCTCTTTCATAAATTTACAAACATAATAATCACAATCATTATCGTTTTTTTGTTTTGGACACTCCAAAAAAATTATCATTAGGATAATAAGTAACTTTTTTTGATATGTGTTTGGATAGTGAAATTTTATTATATATACCCTAACATTTGTCCAGACATAGTACTTACACGCCTCCTTATGCTTAGCCCCTATCCTCATTCCTTTTTTTAGATGATAATGATATATCGCCCTATCATAACAGAATCCTAAGTAAAAGATAATATAAATTATATTACTTTATTTTTAGACCTAAAACGTAGGATGTAGTGTCTTACAGATTCACAAACTCCATCATGTGTGGTCGGTTTGTTGGATATCCTTTCATTGAATCCAGAAAATAAATCTTTGGGGTATCCAAGTTCACCGCAATTAGCATCCAATGTTTCCTAAATACACAAAAAGGAATAAGTAATAAAATAAGTGAAAATATAATTGATATTCTTTAATCATAGAGTTATACCCCTGCATGGTTGGTATTAGGAAGAGTTTTTCATCTATAATCTTTCTTTCAAATGTTTTTAGCAAGACGATCACTATTTCATCCTTTTTTTATGGCTCTAATTTAGTTAGATGTGTTGATGTGGTATGAGGACTAACGAGTCCGAATTTTGGATCATGGGGAAATTCCTTCAACTTTTTTTCATATATACGTTTGTCAATAATATAAAATGTATTTAGTCATAATTTTCACATTATATCAGCTTTTAGAAAATCAATTCATGAAAACATACCTCATATATAAATTTACAACTGTGATGGCTAGCCAACTGTTTGCAAGGATCTCATTTAAATTTTCAGCAGCAATGAAATATTGACTTTCCTCTCCATAAATATTCTTTTCGAAAACCACTATATGACTACTACCACCTCTTAGCTTTGTATCCACATGAGTATTCAATGCTAGTAAATGTGGATAGAGAACAGGTGGTGTTATTGTGCTTTCAGTAGCTCTTTGGGATCAGTTGGTCAAAACTTTAAATTCTTTTGAGCCAATGTTTCTTTTCATCCCCTTCTCTTTCTCTTTCTATAATAACATTAATTGGTTCAGACACTTTTTTCATTAATTATTAAAGGTTTATCTTGAAAAAAAAGTAAATAAATACCTCTTTGTCCCCATGTACTCTTACAAGTTGTGACGGACATGCAATGAATGTCCCAATAGCCTTTTCAACCTTATGAATATCATCGGCATCAAGTGGAATAGGTAGATCTGCATTTGGATCATGAGCTATAGTAATCATCACTTTTAGATGATATTTCGGAAGTGTTCTATTATGCATCTTTTCCTCTGGGATGTTGAACATTGTAGCCCTCGCTACAAGGTGATAGGTGGGTATTGACAGATATAAATCAAAATCATTATCACCCTGTAGAAGATCAGTACGGGAAAAGTATTAGTGTTTGTATGATTCAAATTTCATGGGAACAATTATTATAATATTGATTACCATGGCTAAGACAGCTTTTTGAGGGGAATGACTCACCTCAAAGATGGTGGGGGTGGGGTGGGATCTTCACGCGCTGGTTGTTCTTGAGTTGTGTCTTCTCCTTGATTCCCACCCATAAAAGTTACTAGAAACTCTCCCTACCATTGAAATCATTCTTTAAGAGTTTCTAGTATTTCCCTCATTTGTTTTAATTTTTCATCTCTGTCATCTGTTTCTTTTTTTTTCTCATAATATACTCGGGGTGTCACCCCAAACCCCACACCTCTGACATGACCATATTGTTCTGGCCACTTCAAAGCCATTGATAATAGGTTTGTATCCTCTATAGGAGTAGTTGATTCCTATGACTGTTAGATATAGGAAAATAACTAATTGTTTTTATATAATAGCAATTTAAAACAAATCTTTTTATCATCGTGTCATACTTACACATATTTCCCACACTTTTTGTGTGTTTTCATCTACTATCTTCCCTTCCTTATTCACACGTACCTCCTTCTATAGAACATGACGTGTGATGGAAGTGTCTTTGGTTTTAGACTCATCAATCTACATGTAAATATAGAAAGATAATTATGATGTTGTTACTTGGAACCTAACAATATTACTGTAAATTTAAAATACGTACCATTTTCTTTTCTAGTGAAGCATACCCCATCCTTGATTTACGATAGGGGTATGTTGGTTTCGATGCATGTTCCTTATTTTCAGTACTGATTTGTTGTTTCATAAATGAAATATTGACAATAAAAGTGATGAATACACGTATCCTCAAACAACATATTATCACCCACAATGTACCTGAATCTTCTCATCCCCATAGTGGCCAATAAATTCATCCCATGCTTCTTGGGATATCAGGTGAGCATAGAAAAGGGGTGGGTGTGGGTTTATTTTACCTTTGGAATCTTTCAGGTGACATTTTGTTAAAATAGTGCGAAAACCTCGATAAATCATTCCCGCAAGACTTAGTACATAATTCTTGTGTGAATCATCTACTATAAATGTACTCTAAAAGATATTGAAAAGAGTAAGACATTGTTTTATTATTTTATTTTCTAGTAAATTAAATAAATAATTTCATAATGTTACCATAATTTCTTCCTAGATCATAGCCTTCAACTCAGACACAACATGGTGCCATGAATCTATGTCAATCGGCACGCATTGCTGAGTGAAAATTCTAATGTAACTACTAAACATAGCCCTGTTTGGATTCACATGTTGGCCTCGTGCATTCCATCCAACATCAAATTTGATGCCTTTGCTTTTCACCTTAAGAACTTTGGCTAACATCGTCAAACTACGACGCACCAGTGTTTTCTACGATGTCGGTCCTTCATCCCTGACCATTTCATCGATATCAACATAATCTATATGTTCATCTGGAATGGTAGAAATGGGATGTGCTGATGGTTGTTGGACCTCAACACTAGGAGCAGCAACAGGTTTAGAAACTTGTTGTTGCTCTACACTGTGAGCAGCCGTAGCAGAAGCAGCAGCAGGAACAGCTTGAGAGACTTGTTCAGCCTCGAGGTTAGGAGCACCAGAACGTGAATAAGTCATTATCTATAAAATTGGTTGAAAAATTAATTTATATTACATAAATTCAATAATTATAAGATAATAACATGAGATAAAAAGATCTATATTACAAACAAAATATAACCTGTTTATTGAACTTTCTTTTTTTTCAAAGGCTGGAGGAATTTGACACCTCTATCGATAATCCAAATCCCTTAATTGTGGTCTCCTCTAACATACAAAACATCATCTACATTGGTACCACTATGAAATGATTGCAACATACCAATGAAAGGATCGTCCTCAACTGAATTTTCATAAGACCCTTCAGTAGTTTTGGATGATAACAGAACAATCGACCACTTTTGGTTTGCGAGATCTGGAACATAAAAAACTTGTACCGCTTATGATGCCATTATAAATTGTTCGTCTTTGTACACTTCTTTACTAAAATTAACTTTCAAAAATCCTCATTCATCTATTTTAACACCACGGTTGTTATCAACACATTTTCATTGAAAAATAAACAATTGGAATGTCGTATAATCCAACTCCCATATTTGTTTGATAATGCCAAAGTATGACATATTTTCATAAATTGGATTTCTATCCTTACTACCAGAAACATTCATCACTTCAGCCACAAGTGTAACTCCACTATTTTTCATGGTACTATCTTCATCATGTTTATCTGTATAGAATGTATAACCATTAATTATATAACCATTATAAGATAATACATACACACTTGGTCCGGTGTCTAGCCATCAAAGTCATTCTGAAATTGAATTCGTATTTTCATCTGACTCCTTAAAAATATAGTCCTAAAACCATCCTATAAATTGGTGATTATGTGTATTTAATATCCATTTTTCATCCCTTGATGGATTCAACTACCTAAGAATTTATTTTTGAGTTTCAATATATGGAGTAACCTCCCAACTATTATGAAAACATAAAGGTGGGACTACTCCCGATCTGTAATACTAATTGTCACAACATATCCTCTAGAAATTCCCTCGCCCTCATTGTATCTAGTGTGATGAGATTTCAGGAGACCAATGCTTTCCACGTCATATAGGTATTCGGTATATAATTCAATGGCTTTCTCAAAAATATATTGCTCCACTATACAACCCTCTGTAAAACTTAGATTTTTGACATACCCTTTCAAAATATTCATATACCGTTCAACAGGGTACATCCAACTATAGTGCACAGGACCCCAAAGTTGAATCTGTATCACCAAGTGAATCATCAAATGAACCATCATATCAATGAATTTTGGTGGGAAGAACATTTCTAATTCACATAATATGATGACAATTTCTTTTTCCATAGCTGGAAATTTCATCGGGTCTAAAACTTTTCTACATATATCTTTGAAAAAGAAACAAAGTTTGGTTAACGTATGACGAACATTCTTGGGAAAATGAAACATAAATCTATAGGAATTAAATATTGCATCAAAACATGGAATTCATGTGATTTCAAACCTTTTAACTTCAAATCATTTATTGACACAATGTTCTTGATATTTTATGAATACCCCTCTGAACCTTTACATCATTGAATAAGTTGAAAAATTGATATCTCTCCTCCATAGAAAGAGTGTAAGAAGTTGGGGGAAGAAACATTTGATTTTCACCCTTCACGGGAGCCGACTCTTCTCTTATTCCCATTTCAACCATGTCCAACCTTGCCTTAATTCCATCATTTTTTTTTCTAGGGGAATTTAGCAACATTCTGATAACACTGTCACATATATTTTTTTCCACATGCATCACATCAAGAAAATGTCTGACGTACAAACAATTCCAGTATGGTAATTCAAAAAAAACTGATCTATTTTTTCAACTGATTTTTGTAAGGTTTTTCAAAAATGTTTTACCAAAAATAGTGTTCACATATTTTACTTTCTCAAACAGTTGATCACCTATTAGTGGAGATGATTCTATATGTTGTTCTGAACTTACATTGAATGATGTCGTCCAAGATCGGTACTTATGCCGATGAGGTATAAATCTACGATGTCCTAGAAATACAGATTTCAATGAATGTTTCAACCTAATTGAAACCGTATATTCTTCGCACATAGGACACCCTTGAGTTACTTTAATGCTATAGCCTGAAAAATTTCTATAAGTAGGGAAATCATTTATCGTCCCATACAACATCACTCTCAACGTGAAGTATTCACTTTTATAAGTATCATAAAATATAACACCTGAATCCAACAATAACTTCAAATCCTAGATCAAAGGATCCAAATAAACATCAATATTGTTACCTGGTTGTTTTGGTCTTGATATAAGCATAGATAACATGATGAATTTATACTTCATGCAAAACCAGGGTGGCAAGTTATAATTTACCAACATAACAGGCCATGTACTGTGAGTGCTGGTTTGAAAACCAAAAGGATTAACTCCATCTATAGATAACACAAGACAAAGTTTTCTCGGATCTTTTCCAAATTCAGGATACTCATGATAAATTTTCTTCCATTAAGGAGATTCAGTCGGGTGATGTAATTTCCGATCTTTATTTCTTTTATCTGCATGCCATGAAAATTGTTTTGCAGTTTCTTCACTTCCATATAGACGCTTAAACCTTGTAATGATCAGAAAGTACCATACAACTTTCTTAGGACTGGATTCATATTTCTTGTATCAAGAAGTACCACACTTTGGGAATTCTGTAAGTGATTTTTTCTTCTTTCAAAACAATATAAAATCTTTTGGGAAGGCATGTATTCTTTCAGAAATCATACCCATCAAGCGTAGCATTCTTTTAGCTTCATATGTCTGGCTTGGGAGCTCATTATCTTCTGGGAGCATGTCATTCAAGAGAGCAAGTAGTTCTGTAAAACTGACATTACTCCATCTGTTGCCTTCTATCAATTTATACAACATCAGTATAGCTGAAAATGCTGTATATTTAGTGCAACCAGTATACAATGGCGTCTTTGAACAACTCTTTAACTTCTCAAAAAAATTTGGGAAATCACGGAGTTCATCTTCAATTTTCCTTGTCATTTCCTCAATATGATCTTCGTCATCATTGACATTTGTAATCACATCCTCCATATAGTATTCTTTATTATCCATATTTGTATTCATATCTCATGATCCATAAAATGCAGTATTATCCCAGCCAGTAGCTACATTCGCTTTTTCTCCGTGTTTATTCCAAAATTTATAACTTTGATCTATTCCGTGACATATCAAATGTTCTTCCAACTCATCTGGAGTAATTAGTATATAATAACAACAATATAAACATGGAAAAAGGATTTGAGAAGGATCCTTTGTGTGATCCTTTTCAAACTTGATGAACTCTTTCACTCCATTCTCATACTCTATTGTCAAACGATTAGAATCCATCCAATATTTATTCATCTCCATCCTATTTGAATCTAAAATATTAGTATGTATGGTTCAAATACACAAAAAAGACTTCCAAATACAAGAATAATAAATAATGATACATCTACCAATCCTAGGTCTTTGCCCTACATTCAATATCATCGTGCCTAATATTTTTGGTAAGCTCAAGTTACTTACTTTAAATCACAGGGGGGATAATCACTTTTTTCATAGATGTTCTCCCATGTTATTCCATATGAAAATTTTAACAAATATTATTGACCTGTCATCCCATTCAATCCTCATGAGTGTCTAATTCCAAACTCCATCTTAACTCTCAACTAAATCCCTGATACCACACTATCATAACTCACCACCACTAGGAACCGCTCCTAAAATGGTAGTGAAAATAAGTGTAATTCATGAATCCAACCTATAATAGTACATAGGATGGAGACTAGCATTGAGGGTATAAAATAAAGAAATGGGAGGTGTCCCCCTCTGTTTTCGACACTTTAGATGGGGCGCGCGCATCCATCTGTGGAGGACGTGTAGCTGTTTCCCTGCATTCATGCTTTTCAAAGGCAGGTGGCATCTGTTCCTTATTTAGGGACGTTTGCTCCTTGATTGAAATTGGATGATGGGATGTTGGTTCTTCCTTCCTTGGATTCCTCCTCGGAACTCGTCACCTAGTCTAGGTCTCCCTTAAAGATTAATTTGTGGTTCGTGAATCTCATTCCCGGTGCCATATTTTTGTAGATGCCGGTTAATTACACTACTTCCATCAGGACATTCCATGGTGTCTTAACATGGTAGAAACCTTCGATTGGAGTATATGACAACATCAGGCATGTCGTGGAATCTCTGGGTGTGTGGACATGGGAGAACCTATATTCTTCCTCATAAGAGGGAATCTCAAGGGTGCAGAACCTGAGGCATCCCACATCAGTCATGGGGTATCTTATGCTGGAGGCATGTCTCTAAGATTTTCCTTAGCTTCTCATGTTTAACACAGGGTACGCCACGAGTTTAACGTCTTGCATAGATGGATCGGACTGATCAGAACACTGACTAGAGTGGATTAAATGGGTGCAACCCCTGGAGGAAACACCGATGTTGGGGAAAACGTGTGGCTGGCTTCCCGATTGCTGTTAAACAGAATGGGGAATGGGGTGGCATGATCCCTCTGGGATGTGGCGGCCCGGGTAAGAATCAGGATGGATGATGGAAGTTTCCATGAAGTGGATGGTGAATAGGATGGAACCGTCATGAAGATGATGATGGTTTTGGGCTTGAGCCTCGAAGAGGATTTCTACGTATCCCTGTGGTAAGGAATCAAAGTCCACGTAGTTCATTTGATGACGTCTTACCACCGATTGGGGTTTTTAACAGCTTACCACTGGATGAGGTCGTAATAGATTACTGCTGATTAAGGATGTCAATGGCTTACCACTGAATAGTAATGTCAACGGATTACCACTGAATAAGGATTTCAATATCTTACAGTTAAATAGGGTCACAATGTCTTACCACTGATCAAGGTCACAACGGCTTACCGTTGGATGGGGTCGAACCGACGTGAAGATTTTCAGGACGATCGGTGGGTGGTGGTCATGAACCTCATGGAGGCTTCCTACGTACCTTGATCAAAGACCACATAGTTCATGGATGGGTGTGTGGGGATTACACTCTAGGCTACCCAAGGTGTTGGTGAACTGGCATGAAGGGGGCCAGAATGATCAATGGATGGTGGGGTGTGGGAACCGACATGAAGGATGGTCGGGACCAATGGCTATTGGGATTGAACCTCAAGGAGGCTTCCTACATACCTTGCCTTGGCAAGGATCAAAGACCTCGTAGTTCAGGTAGTGGCATGGGGATTACACTATAGTATGCCTAAGGTGTTGGTGAACCAACGTGAAGGGGGTCGGAGTGACCAATGGGTGGTGGGCTTGAACCTCGGGGAGGCTTCCTACGTACCCTACCTTGGAAAAGATCAAAGACCACGTAGTTCATGTGGGTTTGGGGATTACACTCTAGGTTTCCCAATGTGTTGGTGAACCGGTGTGAAGGGGGTCGGAGCGACCAATGGGTGGTGGTATTGAACCTCAGGGAGGATTCCTATGTACCCTATCTTGGAAAGGATCAAAGACCATGTAGTTCATGTGGGTTTGGGGCTTACACTCTAGGCTGCCCAAAGTGTTGTTCATGGTCGGTGATTTTTCTAAGCCCACGTGAGTCATGCTCAGTGTGAGAAACAAGAGGCAGCAGAGACCTGACGATCACATCATGAAAGGTGCATTTGTGGGAAGTGGAGTGAGAATTACGCGTGGTCTAGATCCCAGGTGCCGCTATGTAGAGACAATGGTGAATGGGGCTTACACAAGAGAGATGCCCGGGTGCTGCTATGGAACGGCAATGGTGGATGGGGCTTACGCAAGGGAGCTGTCAGGGTGCTGTTATGGAGCGCCAATGGTGAATGGGGCTTACGCAAGGGAGCTGCCCCAGTGCCTCTATAGAGTGGCAACGGTGGATGGGGCTTAAGCAAGGGAGCTGCCCAGGTGCCGCTATGGAGCAATAATGGTGAATGGGGCTTACGTAAGGGAACTGCTCAGGTGCTGCTATGGAGCGGCAATGGTGGATGGGGCTTACGCATGGGAGCTACTCGGGTGCCGCTATAGAGCGCCAATGGTGAATGGGGCTTATTCAAGGGAGATTCCTGGGTGCCGTTATGGAGTGGCAATTTTGGATGGAGATTATGCAAGGATGTTGCCCGAAATTTCTTCCTCATGTATGACCATGAGGGCATCCCGACTCATTGGTGGGTGGAGGCATATGATTGAGGCCTACACCTATGCGCTAGTGCACAAGTGGGATAACACCAAGGGTTGTTGGAATCAGTCCGAACAATGGGAGGTGAAAAGTTTGAATTACATGCCCGACATTCAGAACGCAATGAGGGTGGCGTGGTGATGGAGGATAACTGTTGACCGTGTTAGAAACACAACATCCATATCGTGTTAGCTTGAAATGGGTACAAAAAAATGAGGGTCAACTGCTAACCATGCTCAAAACACAGGACCTGACTTGAAGCATTGTCCAAAGTCTTACGGGGCGTTGGCCTAGGACGGTAGGTGAGCCGATGTGGCATGGGACCAGGCCGTTAGGGGGTCCCTTCAGACATGGAAGAGGATGAAGATCCGAATGAAGGACACGCAAAGCGTGAGGTGCAGTGATGGAATTTTTGAACATATTCCAATGCTATTGAAGTTATGTCACTATGATCATGTCATAATTCATCTTATGCTTGGCACATAAGGCATCTCTTATTTGGAATAAGAGGCATCCTATTATCAAATGATAGTGCATGCTACAGTTTATAGTCATGTAGAGAGGACTATTGGAATCTTATGCTTAGAGCATAAGGCATCTCTTGTTTGGAGCAAGAGGCATTCTATATTCGTCACATAGGTTGAACTATAGTTTATAGTCATGTAGAGAGGACTACTGGCATCTTATGCTTGGAGCATAAGGCATCTCTTGTATAGGGCAAGAGGCATCCTATGTTTGGAACATAGGGTGAACTACAGTTTATAGTCATGTAGATAGGACTACTGGCATCTTATGCTTGGAGCATAAGGCATCTCTTGTATAGGGGAAGAGGCATCCTATGTTTGGAACATAGGGTGAACTTCAGTTTATAGTCATGTAGAGAGGACTATTAGACATCTTATGCTTGAAGCATAAATCATCTCTTATTTAAAGCAAGAGGCATACTATGTTTATCATATAGGGATTACTACAGTTTAAAGTCATATAGATAGGACTCTTAGGCATAAGGCGCCTGGAAATGGATGGTGTTGGGACTTACGCAAGGGTGGCCCTTTCTGTTTCAACCTAGCATAGGAGTCAGGTGATGGGGTTTGGATGATTTGGATAAGGAATAGTTCGACTCAAGGTACTCGGGGGGATTGATGACAAGAATCTCAACTCATGACATGGGAAATAGACCAAGAGAAATATGCTGACTCGAGGTGTTTCATTGTGTGTGGAGGAGTATCTCAAATCATGGTATCCCATTAGTGGAAGTTGGCTGTGCATAAGGGTGCAACAGAAAATTCCAACGTCCTGACTCGAAAAGTTCACGGTGCGAATCTCCATTTTTCATGGGGGACAGTGACGATAGTGAAGGGACTGGCCCGAAGGACCGAGACTGTAGCCCGACACTGACCCTGAGGGGGGTGTGGGGGTGTAGTCCCCGCGGTATAGACCAGTGGGCACATGCCTAGTCAATGTTGCGTGTAAAAGGAGAGACACACAGGATGGGATGCGTGCAAGGAGGGGTTGCGTGCAATAAGGGAGGCATGTGCGCAATAGGGCAGGCGTGCACGCAATTGAGGCAGTTGTGTGGAAAACACTGGGTCGATGTGAAATCGGGGAGATTTGGTGCGTAAAGGGGGATGTGCACGCAATAGGGAAGGTGGGCGCGCAATAAGGGAGTTGGGCACGCAAAATGGGAGATATGCACGCAATAGGGGATGCACGCACGTAATAGGGGAGCTGGGAATGCAAAATGGGAGATGTGCGCACAATAGGGGACGTTTGCGCGCAATAGGGGGTTGCGTGAACAATAGGGAAGTAATTGCGCACAATAGGTGAGGATTGAGCGCAATTGGATAGGGGAAAAATTTGGTGCGTGAAAAACAGGGCACCGTGGAACTGTTGCGCGCAAAAATAATATTTTACACACAAAATTGGGAGGGTTTCCCCCCTTTACACAGAAAAGTGATGTTTTGTGTGCAAGATAGAGGATTTTATGCGCGGGTGCAGAAAATTCAGACTTACGCGCATCAGAGCGGTGGCCGACCTCTGGGGGCCCCTGGGAAGAAGGGGGTGCACTTGTATTTATAGTCAGAAACTAGGGAGGTGGTGAGTGTAAAATTCCACACGCACAAGGCAGTGTGCATAAAATTCCGCACATGCAAGGCGATGTGCGTAAAATTCCGGGCGCGCAAGGCAGTGCGCTTAAAATTCCGCACGCGCAAGGCGAGTGCATAATATTCCGAACGCGCAAGGTGGTGCGCGTAATATTACATGCGCGCAAATTGTTTTCCACGCAAGATTCCCTTTTTACATGAAAATCCATTTTTCACAAGCAAGATTCCCTTTTTATGCGCAAATCCATACTTTGCCCCAAAACCATCATGGATGGCCATTTCCAGCAGCCCGACTTCGAACAGCCATAACTTCTGATCCGTAACTCTGTTTGGGCTCCACGACCAGTCAAATCAAATCTTGCAGAACAAGATACGCTCCGGGATCATTTATGGGAGCATTTTAAAAATTTTGGGGACACGTTTATTAGTGTCAACACCCTCATAAATCTTAATAACAGAGATAAACAACCAATCAACTCCATATAATATAAAATAAAACCCAATCCATAATTCATGTGAATTTCATACATAAAAAAGGTATCTAAAATAAAATATCAAAAACAAATCCTACACCAGTGGCTCTAGCGGTAACTCCTATCCTCCAGATAGTAATTTCCATATTGGTCACCAAATCCATCTTCAAAAACTTATAAAAATAATTATATAAATAGGGGTGAGAATACAAGTATACTCAGTAGGATCCTTCCCAAAACCTCTCATGAAAATGTTTATGAAATATATTAATGCCTAAGTGAATAAATAAAAGAACTAATACACACCAATATATGGTCATATATCACCCAACCTCACCAAGGATCACTCACCCAATATAACATTCAAGTATAGTAACATAATATCAAAAGAATATATATTAATAAATTACCCCACATCCACTTACCCACTAATCTGGTCATTCTCACACTCTAATGGAATATTTCTTATGCTTCATCCCCTTCTATATAATATCATAACCATATATCCACACATACACATGTCACAAACACATAAAAAACCATATCCACATCACAACCACACATCACATTCTCATCACAGTATGATATCGTGAACATGAAGGACATAAACATCATACTATCCTCTTACAATGCACAACCCCCACTATGTATCCACACCAAATACACATAATCATGTCAAAAAATATATATATACACCAAAACCTAAAATCGTTATAGGTTGTATATATACACCCACTGTGAGCCATTACAACTCATACTAAGTGTGAAGGGGGAGAAGGGAAGAGGGAGTGGTTCTATATGTGTTCCCTCTATAACCTATATATTGAGAAAAACACTCAAAACCAAAGTACCCATATGGATTTCAATCAGGTTACTCGACTAAAGTTGTGGTGTGTAATAAATAATAAGAAAATATAATAAGTATATAGTCACACATAAATCTTTCCTAAGGGTTTACACCAAACTAACACTGAAAACACCCACGTCAATCATTTCCTTGTTACTACCACCCTCTAATAACCACTTCCATTATAATTCCACAAATAATCCTGAACAAATCACATAAGCATCCATATCAACATTACCAACTTATCATTTCATTTAACATTATAATTTTATGTATTTTTATTATCATATGCATTTCAATTGTTAACCATTTTAATGTAAAACCAATCATTAAATCACTACCCACTATAATCCATTCATTAATCATTAATAACATTTATTCTATCTTTAACCATTTATTAAAAATAATTATTCTAATCATTATCATTAATCATTTAACAAACCATCATTTATCATTTCCAACCCATCACCCATTACAATTTTCATTTATTCCAACCATATTCTATGCCAAAAGGAAAATATAACACCACCCAATAACAACTAAATTTTCATGACATAAAGTACCACTAAACACATTCTAAAATCCATAAAACCACTTATTTTCTACCTAAATATCCATATCATTGCTATCATAACTACACAATAATCCATCCATCACTACCATATTAATTACCACACCACATGATCCCAACCACATCAATCAACCATCACCCTTATAGTCATAGTGATAAATACCTCATACATAGTAGCATGAAAGGTAAAACATATAATAAATTCACACTAAAAACTCCCCCTTAAACATTCTTTCATATTAAAGTAGAATTTATAGTTTAAATATAACACTTTAATTACATATTTACATACAATCAATTCATTACCTACCTTAAGTGACTAGAAAATTATGAAAGGTTATTATAAAATATTATTAGTAGTAAGAAATTTCTTTCAAAACATCAATAATAAATCACTTAGCAACAACACTAATAAATCCATAAATATATAATAAATATTATAGAACTTAATAAATAACATGTAAAACTCCCTCTTCACTTTAATTTCCTTTAGTGTAATTAATTATAGTAATTAGGTTAATCAGTACTATCCATCCAATGTAAATAAAATAACATGATAATTCCACAATTTACACATAATAAAGAAGGAGAAATTTCATTTCCCCAACTTCAACTAAATATTTAACAAATATTTCATAAGAATGAGAAGAATACTCAAATAAAACATGAATTAACACATGAGGGTAATCTAAAAGGCCTATGTATGACCATTAACCATTAAAACCATAATAAAAACACAAAAAACGAATCATCATTATTGTCACATCCTTCCTAAGAAGAAAGTTCAATAAGAGAATCAAGAAGAAGAGAAAATAAATTCACCTTATATTTTAAAGAGGGTGATCTCTTAAAATTTTGGAAGAAAATAAATCAAAGGGTGGATAAAGATATCCAAATATACATCTCTAATCACCTAGGGTTCTAGGAATGTTTTTTAAATAAGAAATAATTTGATACAAGGCCTAAATTTATAACCATTTTATAAAATTAAAGGATAATGATGTGAAAAAGTTCAACATTCCATAATACAACTCTGATCCAAAAACCATGGAATGTTATCCCTTGAATCTATAGGGTCAAACCACATTAAAATTGATATTAATATAATAAGGTCCATGAAACAAACAAGTCAACCATGTCATGGAACTCAAACTATCTAGGATCACAGTGTGATACACATCCTCCTCCCTCTAACTCAGAGATCCTTAAACCAAACCACGATGCAATAGAAGGTAGTATAGTGAAACATAACTCAAATAGACACAACTTAAAAAATTACCACCTAGGTTTCCATATCATAGAAAGGAGAATCATTCTATAATACCTCTTATGGAAGATTAACCAAAAGGATCATGTAATATTAACTTAAAATAACTTAAGAACATCACACCGCATTACCACCCCTCACATCACAACTAAGATCACATAAGATAAACCCAAAAGAGAGTATATCATATTAATATAGGGACATCCCTATATAAGAATAACCTAGTTATCTTTACACCATGAAAAAACTACTTCATGCAGTAACCAAAATTACACTTCAAAACCTATCCACCAAAAATAAACCTAAAAGGAGAAGTGGGAGATTTAACTAGAGTAGATCGCACCCGCGATAGAGGTAGAGAAGAAGCGTCGAGCAGTCAGGGATCCTTCTGAGCTATATCAGGAAGGGAAGGCTCAACCGCCAGAGGAGGAGGTGCACAGGAGGATCCTCCAACCGTTTAGAAATGGAGGAGTATGGTTCGTGGGGAGTAGGGTCGAGCAGAGAGAAGGAGAAGTAGGGTTTGCGGGGAGGAGGATCCACGGAAGGGGTTTGAGGGGGAGTATTAGGAGTAGGGATAGAGTCCAAGGTCCAGCAACGAGAATATCGGGGGGAGGGGAGTTATCGTAGGGGTGCAGTACCACGATAGCTTGAGGGCGCGATAAAAAAAGGATATTGTGCACCTGATTTTATAAAATATGGGACTATGGTTTTATCAGCGCTAAAAAAGTGATGATAAATGGTACCCTTTATAAGTGCTAAAATTTTAGTGCTAATAGAGGGATGCTTTATCAGCACTTTTCTAGCAATGATACAGGGTTCCTTTATCAGTGCTTTTTGATTAGCACTTATAAAAGGTGGTGCTTCCCTTGCCTGTTTTTTTAGTAGTGTAATCATAGAAGGAAAATAAATTCTACCATGGGAAAGAAATATTTGGAGAAATATTTTTTAATCAACAAATCCCAAGAAGTCTGTAAAGAAAGATGAAAAAGATATTCAACCTAAGAGAGTATGATTATATTTTGGTAAGAGATTTTACATCATGGATCATTGTAAAATGGTTTCTCTCCCTTATCTAGGAGATTACCCTATGAGGGGGAGATCAATCGGGGTAATACATAATTTAAAAACTTAACCACTTTATTATGATCTTGTTCTCTTGATGAGAGTTGCACTCATTTCTCTCCCTTAATTTCTCTCTCTCAGTAATGAAAGTAATATAACACATAGAAAATTAAACTTGGTTCACCCTAACTATGATAGTCTAAGGAGAATTCAAAGGTGGTGTTCTTATACACCTGAAACACTAGATTTTACTTATTCTGTTTGGTTTACATGATAGAACAGTCTCACTGACCCTCCAAACTCACTTTTCAAACAATTTAGAAAGACTCGTTGTATCTTATCATAAATAGGTACTCACTTCTCTTTCTAGGACACTCTTCTTCTTCATGGGATAATAATTTAAAAAATATACCTTGAGTGGTGTTTCACTTCTCCATAATCTAATAATATTCTAGTAAGATAAAGCTCCTATAATTCCCTTCTTCTTATTCACTTTGTCCTTTTATAGTGAGCCTGGAAATATCCTCTGAAATTTATATATGATAGTGTATCCTATTTCTCTATGCTATTCTTGTTTTTCTCATAGATAATGATATATCTTATTTAATATGGGATCATGTGTGAAGTAAATCACCAACTCTCACACCATAATGGGTTTTCAAAAAATCTAAAAACCCCCTCATGATTTCCTTTAATCTCTATAACTACATCAAGGATAACTTCTCTCTAATTTTTTATATGGATTTAATTCCATTTAATTTATTGATTAAAATGTTGTAAAATCCCACTGATTACATCTTTAATCATGGATAAAATTCAAGGAATGTGGTTTTGATATGTTAAATGCATGGTCCATGCATAATCTAAGTCAATATATCCTTATTTAGAGCATCTCCAACTAAAACTCCAACCAAAATTCCTTTTTTTATAGACACCATGGCATGACCTGATGAATCTCCATATGAAATATCCTTTTAAATTACCATCTTCATGAATTTCTAGATGTTTTTCCTTTATCTTATGAATTCCTTCTGATGTATATAGAAAACAACTTCACTATGGTCACCACCATCCCATTTTGGGCTCATCATTTCTCACAAGTAGAGCTTCATTTTAAATTTCCCAATGAAATTCTCATCTTATGTCACCACAGAAAGGAGTTCTTATTTATCATTTAACTAAACTCCTCAATCACTGAACCAACATGGCTACCTCCACTCCCTTATTGGATTATTACATTTTTCATAGGGAAATCTCACTCTATTGTAAAAAGTGAAATATCATATTCAACCTTCATTGTCCATTTTTTCCTCCTTGATCTCCAAGTCTTAAATAAAATACATCTTTTCAACCATAAACACTCCAAACTACATTGTTCCCCCATTATAGGCTTGGATATTTTGTATAATCACATATAGAATGCACCATGTAGATATCTATAGTGTGGTTTCCTTCATCCAACCATTTTGGCCTCAACCAAAACTACTAAAAATTCTTGAAACCTATGAAATGCCCATAGTTGGGCTTCTATGTTTTTTCCAGGTGAACTAGAACTCCACCACAGCATAGTCCTCTCCAATTTTCTTATTTTAGAAAACTTCGACATAAAACACCATGAATTTTGGAATTATATTCACCTTATCCCTATTATAATATGGTTATGACCCTTACATATATTTTGAGATACCTTTACCATGGCATGGTCTTCACTAGTAGGATATTTTTCACTCCAATGTAATTCCCTTACATGATCTCAAATTTTGGATAATTTTTAGACATCCTTCCTTTGGTTTTCATTCCTAAAATACAAAATCCATTTATTTCAGACAATCTTTATTAAAAAAATCAACGTAAATAATTCCAACATCACCCACATAGATTTTACACATGTCCTGTTAAAAAAATGAACATCAACAACAAATAAGAAAATCCATTTTTTAAGAATCCATCATTCATCACTTCTTCATGTCAAAAAAATATATTTTAATTAATAACCACACTTCTTATCAACAGATCCAACTCATTAATTTATGGAAAAACTCATATATTTTCAATATCCACACTTATTCTCAATAAAACCAACTCAACCCTTTTGGGTCTAAAAATATCAAAATTGTCAATAATTATCCATGAATCACTATTTATTATAGAAAACATCTAAATGAACCATTTTTGGTATAATAAATGGCCATGAACATAAAATAAAAATTGATAAATATGGAATTAATAAATAAAGAGTCAATACAAGAAACAAATGGTAGGGTTTTTATGGTGGTTGACATCCCAAAAGAAAGGTTTGAAAAGCTTCCCAAAAAGGGTGACTCTAAAGCTGATGAAAGTGTGTGTAGAAGGTGCAACCAGTTGGTCACAGAGAAAAAAAATCATGAATTAGCTGGCATAACAAGAATATCTATTTAAATATAAGTTAAGATCACCTATGAATCATGGTATCAAGTTTTTTCTAGTTGAAAATATTCAAAACACAAAATGAAGGTTTTTCATATACCCAAAGTTTTCTTAACCATTTGGATTGACTAGTTAGAAGAGGCTAGAAAGATAAATAAAGTTAAATAGAATCAAACTAATCTAGTTTAGAAAGTGAAGAAAGTTATTTAATTTTATAAAAGAGTTAGAAAAGGGAAATAAAATCATGTTACCCAAAGAATAAAATACTTGGAAAATTAAATCAAAAACCAATATGAATAATTTCAAACATTTTAGAGCTACAAAGGAAGGATTTTGTAGTTTGATAAATCTATATCATACCTATTTTTATCTTTGAATAATATATAGAGACCAACCTTATTCCTAGATTTTTAAATTAAATCTAATTTTCACTGTAGATTAAATATTAAGGACTATTTAGAGAATCCATTGAGGGGAATCTATCGTATTGTGTGAGGCTTCCAGAGATTTAAAATTTTTGGATTAATCTAGAAATTTTTATAGCCCCTATAAATGCTCAAGATGATGTATGATTTTCATTATCCCAATTATTTTTGACTCATGTTGAATATTTTTTATAAAGAGAGAGTGATTATATAATAGAAAGTGGAAGGTAATACCTTGCACTTAAACCATTTTGATGTGTTTGTTTAGGTGGGTGTTATTTTAAATGTTTATAGATAAATTTATCTATAAAACCCCTCAAAATTGAATTTCAGTATTGCTATCACATTTTGTATAGTCATGAATACCTTTTTGTCTTTATTAGTCACTCTTATTTTCTATAAAGGGTTAGCCCATGATAGATAGAGTTTATTAGTTATTTATTCATTAAAAAGTGAAACATATGGTTCCACCCTTCTATCATGTAATGAATTAAGTATATTAAAAGTGAAAGGACAAAATAGGAGAAGAATTTTTAAAAATTTAGAAGAGTTGGTTGGAGATGAGTTCCTCCCTTAAATTTTTTTATATCAAAATGGGAGATGAGAAAAATTGTAATCATACCCTCCAATGTTTATGGGAGAGAATAAAATTTATCCCTTTTCATTTACTATAAATAATGGGGAGTGTAAAATAAAACCATTAATGGATTTTATTGATGTAAATTAGTTCAAAGTATTTAAACTAAACATAATGGGGGATATTTAAATTCTCTAAGGTGGGTTGTTTTTATTTTTTGTTAAAAATATATTAATAGTTCAATGATATTTGATGGGTGTTGGATTGAGTATCCATATAAAGGAAATAAAGATGCTTCTCATGTATTATGGGTACTGTAGAATGGAGTTAGCAATTTGTTATGAAACCCCTTATATCAAATGATTAGTGATATTGTCCTCATAGTAAAGATAAGCGATATAAGGATGGAATAAGGAATGCCTACAAATTTTTTTTTAAGAAATGGAGGAGTTGAGGTTGAAGTATTTTTCTACTGAACTTATTTTGCATATCCTATATAGTTTTCATTAAATAGGATAAAACCATGTTCAATGTTTTAGAGGTAAGACGGATAAGTATTAAGAAAACCATCAAATGTTTACTAAACATGAAATATTTTGGAATATATGAAAAAATAATCTTGGATGATGGTTTGAGAAGTTGATAATAAATTTATAACATTGAGGTAGTGGAGATATATTTAAATATTCTACCATGAATATTTATATTTACTACAAAGTGCTTTGGATTTAGCTAAAAATGATTTGGAATTATTTTAATAATTTCCATAGTGATTGTAATCTATTCAAAGGTTATTTTAAGTGTTGTAGATGGTTCAAATTTAATTTAAAAAATTTTAAAATTAATTTATAGAATTTATGAATTTATGAGCTAGAAGTAAGATAAATGATAAAGGCACAAGTGTGTAAGAATGATCTAGTAGTTATGTAAACATCATCTTGTGTTGTGTAAGGATCACCCTAAAGTGAATAAGAATTATTTTAAATTTTTGTAAGGTTGATTTCCCAAAAATATAAGGATCATTTAGATATATAAGAATAATTATTAAAGAATATTATTGATAAAGATCATGTGAATTGTGTAAGAATCATCATCGTAAGGATTACCCACTATAAGGATGAGTTGATCTCATATGGATGATAGCCCTAAGGATAAAGTTGTAAGGATGAAAATTTATATCATGAGTATGATTTGTGTATTTATAACAATCATAAGGATTAATCTGTAAGGATGATATCTATAAGGATGAATTTGTAAGGATGAGTATCATAAGGATAATCCAGAGCCATTAGGGTAACCATCATGTAAGGGTCATTTTTTCTGCATAAGAAATATAAAATATCATAATGTTTAAATAATTTAAATTACAAAGAATAAAATCATTTGGGATAATTCAAGATCCATTAATTAATGTTATAAATATCACAAAAATCAAAAAGTATGTGTGAATCAAGCCTAAAAATTATAATAATAAATATTCAATCATTGAAGAAGATAATCAATAAAAATGGAATTTTAGAGAAAATATATTGAAGATAAAATGTGAAGGTTATAGTGTTTATCTCAAGTGTTCTAAATATCAAAATCATTTGTGATTAAAGAAATATAATAAAATGAGTCTGTTAGGTTTCTTTATAAAATACATAGACCCAAGTTGGAGTCTATATAGAACTTCATGGGAAGATCACATGAGAATTTAAAAGTTTTGTAAAGTTGATATGTTTTCTTTAAAATTGACCCCCTTATTTATTTTCATTTATAGAAAGTGATAATACCCTAAAAATAAAGTGGTTAAAACCTGTAAATAAATAGTGTACTAAAATAAAAATAAAAAAGATGAGTTGATAGTGCTAGGAAAACTGTTGTGAGTAACAGAGAGTAGAGAACTCTTACAGAAATAAGGATTAAAAGGATCTAAGAGAAAACTAAATTTCTCTTGAAGATGAAGAATAGTTTTTTGAACTAATTTGGAAGCTCGAAATCATTTGGGCTTTAAATAATAATAATATATAGATAATAATAGGAAGAAGCTTACCATTTTCTAAGTAGAACCAGTGTGTTAAATTAGTTTGAGAAATAAGTAAAATAGAAGTAGTGTAACTACAAGTATTTTCATGTAGTGAGAATGACCATACCCAAGGTTAAATGTTTTCTTGATGGGTTGTTCACCATATAAGATTTTATGGGATGTTTTCCCAAAGACTATTGAGTAGGCTAATGTTCAGTGAAGGCTATAGAATATCTACAGGAAGTCGAATCCCTTGGATAATAATTTGAGAGTATTTAGAAATAAAATTTTTAATGAACTATAAATCTAGTCAAGGATATAGAAAATAAGTTTCATGATATGTTATTAAAGACATGAAGGTATTTAAAGACTATATGTGGTTAGGAAGAAGATTGTCTTTTAAGATATAGTGACGTCCTTGATATCATTTTGTTTTACATAAAAAAGAGAAATAATTGAGAAAAACTAGTGGCATACAAGTATAAACATGTTCAGTGAGATGGTATACTACTTCACATGTGTAATACTTTGAGTGATCCATCAACTATGTAATATAGAGATTCTTTTCCTATTTAATATGGAAACAAGGTTTTCAGGATGATCCTTGGTCAACTCCACTTTTATTGGTGATTTTATTTTATTAGATAATTTGTGACTTAGAAATACCACAGATAGTCAGGAGTAGGGTTATTAAGAGGGAACAGACATTGTAAAAACACTATTTTCACACAATATTTTTAGTACTTATTTTCATATAAATTTATAATAGTTTAAATAAAAAAATTATTTATTTGTATTAACTAATATCATAGGTTCAAATATTAAAGGGGTAAAATGTTAGAGAACATATTTAGAGTTTTGTAAAAAAATAAAACATCTAGTTCACCCCCTCTTATATGTGTCTACACCACTCATAGGGCACCAACATGCATGTTAATATTATTCTTTGTAATCCTCTTGATAAATAGCATGTATAATGGATGAATAGGTTATGGACCTAAGATAATTAATGATATTATCCTAAAATTTTTAATGATAACCAGTTAAGTAGTGATTAATTATAATATCAACACCAAGTTTATATATTCACATTTGATATATCCCAGTGTGGGTGAACCAAGTAAAAATCATTTTTTTTGTGATTCTCTAATTTCCAACATACATTCATTACTTGTGTGTGATGATTGTGAGAGATTAATCATGTATTTTCCAACATTATGACAAGATTCAATTACATATAAGATAAGAATAAATTTCAATTCATCTTAATTTACCCCGATCCCAATTAGGGTGTTTAATGAGACCATCAGTTTATAATAAGTGGAATAAAATACATTGGTTAATTCTTAGAGAATCTGTAAGAGAAATTTAACACCATGGATAATGTTGTGAATGAAAAGGGACTGCCATTATTTGATATTTTCAATTATCTGGTGTGTATGAACGAAATTAAATCACATTTTTTATCTCTTAGGCTTGATATTTATGCAATAAAAATTCATGGAATTCATGTAAGATATTCAACTAAATGATATATGAAAAAAAACAATATTTAAATGATGATACTAAGGCTCAGAATTCTTTAATTAGATAATTAACTATTTATATATATATATATATAAATGTGATTGATTTTCCAACAAAAAAAGTAATTTATGATGAACTTGTAAATATATATAAAGGATAAAAATATATAGGTACTTCAAATCATATTTGATGACCCATCAATAAGTTCATGTGAAAATTTTGATACTTTATTCAATCGTATTATGGAAGTGGATGGAGTTATTCAAAGACTTGGTCAGAAGTTTAAATATGTTGATGTTGTAAATAATATCATATGGATATTAACACTAATTTATGATCATAACATTTCAGATCTATAAGAATTAAATCTTAGTGATTTATCTCTTGATAATCTATAGAAAAATATGGTCACATATGAAATGCGAGTGAGTCTTGAAAATTCATTAAAAATTTCATCTATAGAAATTTCATTAAAAGAAGTAGAGATGTAGTAATTTTAGGATACTAAATTTAAATAATGTTTTAATGATGATTTATTATCACTTTTAGTAAGGAAATATAGGATATTCAATGTTAAAATTGAAGGTAAGTAATACTTAATATGTTCTCATTATGTGGAATTGAGAAAATTATTGGTAAGTATCCAAAAAATATTTTATTGGGGGGATAATGTTTTTTAATTCTCACAAAACAAATTTTCTACCTAAAATAAAATTTGATATATGGAATGTAAGTGGGAAGAAATTTTAAAGAAAAATGTTAGTAAGAAAAGTGGAAGAAGGTGTTGAGGAATATTAGTTATAAACCATTAGGTGAAATTTTGTTTGAGATTCATAGGTTGAACCTCATATTTTAACCAATATCCTTAACCCAAGGATGTTCAAATAGAAGAAACTTTAATTTAGGGAATGTAAGTGGGAAGAAATTTTAGAGTAAAGTGTTAGTAAGAAAAGTGGAAGATGGTGTTGAGGAATATTAGTTATAAACCATTAGGTGAAATTTTGTTAGAGAGTCATAGTTTGAACCTTAGATTTTAACAAATTTCCTTAACCCGAGGAGGTTTAAGTATTGATTCCACATATTCAAGGCAAAGACCACTATTGTTAACTCTAGGTCATGGGTCACGTAGTTCTTCTCATGCTTCCTCAACTGCCATGAACCATAGGCAATCACCGCTCGCTCTTGCATCAGGACACAACTCAGTTTGGTCCCTAATGCATCGTAGAAAACTACATACCCAACACCCTATTCTGGTAGTCTCAAGATGGGGGCACTCTTCAGTCTCCACCTCATCTCCTGGAAACTCTGCTGGCACTTCTCCATCCACACGAAGGTTTGTCCCTTCTGTGTCAAGGCTGATAAAGGTGTTACTACTCTGTAAAATTTAGGCACAAACCTCTGATAGAATCCATCCAACCCCAAGAAACTCTGCACCTCATTCACGATCTTGGGTGGCTCCCAAGCAAGCACTATCTCTATCTTCACTACATCCACTACAACTCCATAATATGAGATGGCATGTCCCAGAAGGTGGACCTATTGAATCCAGAACTGGCACTTCAAGAGTTTATTGTAAAGCTGGTGCTCTCAAAGTGTATCCAGAACTATCCGCAAGTGTGTAGTATGCTCCTTCACTGACGTCGAGTACACCAAGATGTCATCAATGAAGACCACCACGAAATGATCAGGGTAAGGATATAAAATCATGTTCATGATTCCCAGGAACAATTCTAGGGAATTGGTCATGCCGAAGGGCGTCACCAAGAACTCATAGTGGCCATACCGGTATCTAAAGGTTGTCTTTGGTACATCCTCCTCACATACCTGAAGCTGATGATATCCTGATTTGAGGTCTATCTTTGAGAACCAACTCGCTTACTTTATTTGGTCAAAGAGGTCATCAATCCTTGGTAGTGGTTACTTGTTCTTCACAGTCACCTGGTTCAGGTGCCGGAAGTCCACGCACAACCTCAAACTTCTATATGCCTTCTTGGAAAATAATATTGGGGCTGCCCATGGTGAAATGCTGGGTCTCATGAATCCCTTCTTCTGAAAGTCCTTCAGTTGTACCCTCAATTCAAAAATCTCTGCAGGATCCATTTGATATTATGGTGTGGTTATCAGTGTCGTCCTTAGGTACATATCGATGTAGAATTTTACATTCCAGTGAGGAGGTAGTCCTAGAACATCCTTAGGAAAGACATCCTCATACTCGTCCACCACTACAGGAAAGATCAGACTCCTCTCCTCCATAGCACTGAGGGTGAGGCAAGCTGACTGGTGAGTGATCGGCTTCACCCACCTCCAAGAAAGCTCATTATGTTCTGCAAAAGTTACCTTCTCTCTGGTGAAATAAAACATGTTCCCATCCTTGCAGACACACCGTACTTTGCGCCTAATATAGTCGATCTAAGCATGGACAATAAATAACTAGTCCATACCCAAGATGATGTAATAAGGTTTCAATACCACTACTAGGAGATCCCAACTGAAGCTCTCGCCTCCTAGAGTAATCTCACACTATTGGAACCAATGTGTAATCATCGAATCCCCTCCCATATGAGCCTCTAATCGTAATGATTAAGCCAACAACTCCACCAGAATCTTCAAGACTCAAACGAGTTTGTGTCAAGGAAAGAGTGATTGGATCTATGTCTACTATATGTTTCTCATCACTAAAGACTCTTCCACCTGATGTATGCTGGTGGCTTCGGCTATCAGTGCCTGCTCCACCAATAATCTCTATATAATAAGGGCTCACTCCAACACTCCATCCTGAGTGGGGATTCTGAGAGCCACCATGGATGCCCTAATCTCCTGTCTGAGTCCCTACTCAAAGGTATGGTACCTGAAGAAAGGGTCTTGCACCATGTCTTTGGAGTAGCAAGATAGGTTTTCAAACCTCACAGAGTAATCATCCACCATCATATATCCCTGTTGTAGGTGAAGCAGCTCCTGAATGTGCACAGAGCGTAGTGTCATGGGAAAAACTCTTCCCAGAAAAGTCTCTCAAAGTCTGTCCAGGAGAGGGCCGCCCCATCATGAATTTGGATGTTCAAGCTCCACCATCTCCCTACCAAGCCTTGTAGAAGGCTCGCGACCAAGATCTTCAGCTGTTCAAGCGGTGTCCTCGCTAAGTGGAAGACCCACATCATTGCCTCCATACAGTCCTCAGCAACCTGAGGATCTATCTCTCCCATAAACCTGTGAGGTCTTTGTCTCTGAAACTCATGCAAGGCAATGATTCTATGTACATCCTCTACTAGTAACGCCAGTAGTAACTGCTGATCGATGGGTGGTGGCAACACTGGTTCACCACCCGGTAGGTCCATCTCTAGAACCGGTCTCTGAACCAATGCCTCATCGCTAGGTGGGCTATCCACATGATCACATATCGGAAGCCTAGCTAGTTGTCTATGTGGAGGCATCCTGAAATAGATCAAGATGTACCACAGTCAGAAGATTATAGCTGGTGAGATGACTCTTATTCAAGAAGATAATAAGGAGATACTTATGCAACCAGTATTTTCATGTATAGAGCGGAAAAGTAGAATTCAAGGTCCTGGTGTATAGATACATCAGCTGCCACACCAACACTAGACTCCCCAAATATAAAATTCAAACTCAAAACATTAAATTATGTTTCCCCAAAAAAACAATGGAATATTGGTCTTTGAGGTAGAATCGACCACCATTGATACCAATTTGTCACGACCCATTCCCTGAGGCTCATTCCATGACATACCCCAAGACCACCTCCTAAAGGCCAAAGCTTAGCGACTAACGCCAAAGGTGTCAACCTATATATGGGTGGCATTTTCCTGAGTACCTATACACACGCACACACAACCATGTCCCAAATATGGAAAAGTAAAAAAATCATGCCACTATAAATAACCACTGAGTACAAGTACAACTGAAAGTCAAATGGGCCATAATACAAACCCAAAAAAATACTAACTGGAAAACAGGAAAGTACAAAAGAAACTCTAGATATCCATTTGATGAAAACCCCATTTGAATGGTAAGTATAGAGTATTTGTTGGAAGACATATAATAATGCCTCGCTCTCCTGGTATCACTGGGCACCAAAAAATCCTGAGCCACCAAGTCCTCCTTCAAGGCGTTGGTCATCTTCACCAGACACAACACATGCGGGTGAAGCCCGTGAAGGGCTAAGTAACAATATACTCAGTAGGGACCCCAAAACACAAAGGAAAGACCACAAATAAATCCATAACCAAACCAAAAAATATGATCACCAAGCATGATCACGAAGCAAGATAGATCACACTAGGTATATTCTAGAGTAGGAAAGTAAGACCATCATTCATAATGTCGAACACCATGGGCTACTGGAGAACTCCTCAATGGTTATAGTGGGCCTTCCAGGTCACACAAAAGTCAATTTCCACTAACCTAGGACTATTTTGGTACTCATCCTTGATGAGTACTGTGGGTATGTTGGGTCGCACAGAAGCCACTCTCCACCATGGGCATGCTGGGTCACACAGAAGCCACTTTCCACCTATGTCCATACTGAGGTACTCCTCCTGTCGAGTACCGTGGGTTTGCCCAGTCACACAAAAGCCGCTCCCCACTATGGGCCTTTTTGGGTCACACAAAAGCATCTACCCACCTATGGCCATACTAAGGTACTTCTCTTGTCAAGTACCGTGGGTATTTCGGGTCACACAGAAGCCTCTCCCCACTGTGGGTCTTTCGGGTCACACAAAATTCACTTCCCACCTATAGAAATACTGAGGTACTCCTTTTATTGAGTACCATGGGTATGTCAGTTCACATAGAAGACGCTCCCCACCTTGTTACTTTTGGGTCACACAGAAGTTTCTTCCCACTGACCCATAGTATCTGACCCACACAGTGTCACTCGTCAGCAGTATTTAGTTCTCAGCCAACCATAGGGTTTCCGCACGTAGCACATTTAATCTCAGGAAAACCACTCCCCAATCCATTCGTTGAATTTAAAATTTTATTAAAGTCTCCATATAATATTCCAAAAGATCTGCCTCCTTGTGAGGGTTCCAACACCATAAACGACTCATCAATCAGATGACTGGTTTGCAAGATATTGGAATTTTTTTCAAAAAGGGGATGGTTGGGTCCGGGTCCGGTCCAACCCGGTCGGACCGACCTAGGTCTGCTGACCCAACCAAGACCTGGCCCGGCCTAGGTATGACCCGGTCCGACCCGCTGGGGCAGCCTGCGCCCCTGTCCGGTCTGCCATAGGCGGACCGTCTTCATCTAGTCGGGACGCGGCTGGAAGTCATGTCCGACTTCCCTTTCCCCACAGGTTGTCCAAGGAGTTGACGCCTCCCACTGCGGTTTTCCACCACATGGCTAACCAACCAGTCCAGTCGGATTCCCTGCATGCAGTCAATCAACCGCGTGCTTCCGAGATACATGGCTCGTGGCTGCGGGCTGCTCCACCGATGCGGCTGAGGGGCCGTGTCTCTACCACCAGCTGATGACCCAGTCAGTGGCGCTTCTTGTTGTGTCGCGGCTTGAGCCAGCCGCAGTATCTAACTCTATCATGCTGTCATGGCACACTGTCTCGGGCCACCGGGTCTGCACCAGTGGTTTGTTCTTTGTTCTGATTGCACCTTTGGCCTCCATGGAGTGTCTCCTTCCTTGAGAAGGCATCGAATTCGACTTACCACCCTTTCAAAATCTCATATATGAATAATTCACAAGAGGAGGGGCACGATCCTTGTTCATGTCAGCCTGCACCCTCTACGTTTGGGTTTTAAAATAGGGGAGGTTTGGGGATGATGCTCTATCAATAATACTTTAATCCCTAATATAAATCCCAAGAAACATCACCCACCCTCAAGAACATACGATCTGTGGATCAACCTGTTCATTGGTTGATCAGCATTCATCATTTATAATAAGAATGAGGAAAACGTAAAACAAATAAACCCCTACCTCGATCGACGTTCATCGTTGAAGTGCTCTGCCCTTGAGGATTCAAGCTACATTGGCATCTGTCACTTCCCAGCCCCATTCTTTGTAATCTGTCAACGTTTCTAGTGATCCTCTGGTTTTCATCATTCTTCTTTGAAGTGTATCCTTTCCATAGGTTCGTTAGATAATTTCCACTATTTAATTCTCGTTCCTACAACGCGTTATCTTATTAAAATAAAACATGTCGTAGTTTTTCTGTTACATTGTGACATCACGTCGTTACACTATTTCGTTTATGAAACAACATATCTATTGCACTCCATTTATGAGCCACTAAGGAGATTCCATTAATGATCCTTATCATCGCATCACAGCACCAATGTCTGCCACTCAACTGTGAGAAAAGGAAAGGAAATAACTTTTTAAATTATTTTATTATTTTCTGAAAAGTATGAAAATTAACTTTTCTGTCTGACACCCTTTCTAGGAAAATCCTAGTGTTCTGAGTTTAACGGTGCCATAGAATTTTTGATTTGAGCACCGGTTTAGAAGTTAGAAAAACCCCGCTCTCACATTTACTTAAACAAACTTAAAAAAAAGTTCAAAATTCCATTCTGAGATCACTGGGCCTCAGAATCACGTTTTGTCAAAGTGTGTGGTCTCGAAATAATTCCATATATTTTAAATGAAATTATATATAAATTTCAAGATATTATAGGGTGAGAAAGTATGTAGGGATGTAGGGATATAAAATACAGGTTTGTATGAGGATTTTGTTAGAATGATTAAATATAAAGTAAATGAGGTATTTTAGAAAATATGGAGGATTTGAAATAAAAATACAAAGGGTTAGAATGTTTCAATAATTGGTTATAATGATTGGATTTATTATAAATTATAATTCAATTGAAAATAGTTTAAATTATGTAAAGATGTTTGAATTTTATTTAATAATATTTGGTATATATTTTTATAATTCTATGAGAATCATAAATAATTCATAGTATGAGTACGTGTTGTGAAAATGATGGAGAAACAATGATGAACAACCTCAAAAATGAGATTAAAAGGGAGAAACTATAAAATAAAGAAGAAGAAAAAAAGGGATACAGAGATTTATATGGAGAGAGAATAATCCCTATATCCATAGAGAGGCAGAATCTTATCACCAAAGTTAGAAGTAGAAATTACAAGGGTACAGTCTTAGTATAAAACACTAACTTCAAATGAGCTCAAAAAGTATATACTGCAATAGTGCCACCGACCACATAGTAAGTCCATTATTCTACAATAACCAGTGGCAGGAATTATGTAGAGCTATAGTACTATCATCACCAAAGTCTAAGATACTAAAATTCCATGTCAGGGTTTCTAGAAAACAATTCTATAGTAACCCAAAATTTGGGTCAGGCACCTTTGACCCCTAAACCCCACAGTAGGGGCATGCTTCCCCCTAAACCCCTAGTGACCTCATCACAAAGGCCAAGCTGTAGGAGTTGTAACTTGGGGTGTAGTATGGGCTACCAACAGTTGGACCAACTTCATCCAAGTATTAGCCTAAATCAGTCTAACAATCTCTCACTTGTAGGTAGATTAGGCATATTGACCAGCTTCAATGCTACTACCTTAGACATCATACTTAATCTGATATCATCCTCTACTTCACTCACCAATGGGAACTTCCCTTAAAAGATTCAATTTTGATCTTATGATTAATGAAATACCAATTTTTTCTAATCTATTCTCCCATAGTGTTCTCTCATATTCTACCTATCATCATCCATTCATCTATGTAGACCAACATAGGCACAACAATTCCTCAACTTCTCAATAATCGTCATCTTTTTCAATATTTCCATCGTATTATTAGTTCTATGAATCTTATAAAATTTCATCAACCCATCCTATATTAATCCTATGATAAAATGGTACTTTAACTAAATGTACTTCATTCAGGCATGATATACTGGGTTCTTTTCAATATTTATGGCACTATGACTATCACAGTATAGTATATTTTCCTCTCACATTCTATCTAGATTCTCTAATAATTTTTTCCTTCACATATTCTATTACAAAAATTTATTCTTCTTATATGGTGGATTATAATAGCTTTGAACATGTACTCCTAGATCTGGTGTTAAAAATATAAACTATACATTTTTTTATTTGATACCGATTAATGTGGCTCTATTTTTTCCATTCATAGCTTAAAACATAAAAAGGAAATATTGGATCACTTACATACCCAAGAACTTTTTCAGTTTAGAGTTATAGAAAATTGGGAAAAACTCTTACATAGTCATTAACCATGACTTTTAGAGAGTTTCATTCCCACTATTCTAGACATTTTATATACCATATTAAGTCTTCAAAATATCCTACAAAATTCTTCACATATGAAACATTTATTAGACACAAATCATTTAAAATCAATCTTCATAATCTGGGGAAATTGAAACATAAGAAGGGTGAGATCAAATTCCCAGTAAGGGTAAACATAAGTTTTAACAATTTAATTTCATCAGTGAGCATAAGAATATTATAAAGGTGTGATGAAATAATCAAAGTGCATGAGAATAAAATAAGAATATTCATACCCATTAATACCTAGATCATAAATCATGAAACAAGGCATAAATATTTATTAAAGTAAATAGTCATAAGAACCAATAATCGTGATCCTTGTGATTTAAATCTTGATCAAAGGAATTATTAAAACCCATATAAAGCATAAATAAAACATGTTGGTATCTTAGAACACCGTCTTAATATCACTCTTACAAATGGAATAACCAATATGGTCAACTTCCATCTCTGGAGAACTCAATGAATTAGAGGGATATAATAGACCCAACCATACTTGGTTTATAATGTAACCACTTATCCTTGGTTAATTATATGACCACCTATCCTTGGATAATTATATAACCACCCATCCTTGGTTAATAACGTAACCATCCATATTTGGTTTATAATGGAAACACCCTTCCTTGGTTTGTAAAGGAACCACCCATTGTCAAAAATAATGTCCAAGAACCATAACATAACCATAAAATAGGAAAGATTACATATCATTATAAAAATCATAGAAACAATAATTATTCATTTCATAAATTCATTAAACCATGGAAAATAAATGGGCTTCATAACAATCTCTTAAAACAATCATAATTCATCCAAAGAAATAATAAGGATGGTATCATTTAAATATATCCCATTAAAGTATAAGTAACATCTAGGTTTGTTATATTGGTGAATTGAAACATCATTAAAAAATTACAGATAAAAATAACATTTTCACTTTGACTAACATCAAAGGATCTCATCCTATATGGAAATGATTTTAAAACATTACTTAGAATATTCCATGAGTAAAATATTCTTTCCATTTTGAAAAAACTTATTTAAAATATAAAAAATTTCCAACAATTAAATAAATAATTTTATTTAAAAATAATCTTTAAGACTTAAAAAATAATTTTAAAAATTGGAGTGGTCATGATGTTTGTAAAATCCATTCACGTTGAATAAACATTCTTTTCAAACATTTTTGTAAATAGAGTCAAAGTGACCCATTTGGAAAACGTTAAGAAATTTCCTTTTTAAAGACTTTTAAAAGAAGGTCAAAGATCCTAAAAAATATTTAGGAAATTATTTATTTTTATAAAATAATACTTTGAAAAAAAATTGAAAAAATTGATATGGAAGATAAATATTCAAGATCTAAAAGAAATATACATGATTGGTATCACTTACAAAAATATTTATTGATATTTATTAACACAATAAGGGAGGAAATGGAAAATTAAAAATGTGAACCAAATTCATAAACATAGGAGAATAAAATAGATTTATTTTAATAAAATATTATCATATTATTTCCTCCCAAATAACCTTCAATATAAATAATCCCAAAAAGAAAGAAGATTGTATCATAAATCCTTTTCCACTTTGGTAACTCCTTAGTTGTAAGCACCATGACAGAATGAAAAAAATCATAAAAATTATTATATTCATGATATAACATATAAAATAGGTAGTAGATACACCTCATAAAATAATATAGGTGTATAACATAACATATGTCCCAAATAAGACAATTTGAGAGGAGTATCTCTTAAAATGATCATAAAATTGAAGTGAGAATTAATCAATGAATCGGTTATGTGTATAAAATTTAAATCCACATAAAACTAGTGGAAATAAAAAATAAGATAATAAAATTTAGATACAAACATAACCATATAATATCAAAGAAAATTAATAAGTAATATAACCCAATAAAAAGAAATCTAGTTATGAAATTATTTACCACATGGTAACTTTCAAATCAAATACCCTTGGATGAAATAATTAAAATTGAAACTTAAATACCATTATGTATGAATGATTCATGATATTAAATTTAAAAGGGTAATTATATACATCATATAAAATAAATTAGGTTTATAACATTAAAATATGCCTTAATGAAGGAAAATTGAGATAAAGTCCCTTACCTCAAATCCAAACTTGTTATATATTTCCTTTAACACCTCTATTATAATAAAATTATATCAATTATTTAATTTATTAAAAAAATTATAGGTTTAATAATATATATTTATATAATTTATTTTTTTTATTTTAATTACATATTTAAATACTTAATCAGTTAAGTCCACATCGTGTGTTTTGAGGATGTTCGGTTCATTATTTCAAAATGGCTTCAGTGTGTTGGCTGAGGTCAAAGAGGTCATTATTCCATCATCACCATAATAATAATCATGAAATAATAATCATTTTAATAAATCAATTTTATTTTTAAAATCATCTATGAATAATGGTTTTAAAAAATGAACTATGTTACGGTCATAGAGAAGGTAGGTTGTACGTATGCATGAGTAATGTTTTCATTTTTCAATGATCATTATGGAAAGAAGTTAAGTATTATTTTATATTTTAATAATGATAAATATATCATAAATATAATATTATTTATTTAAATATATTTATATATATCATCCATGTGATGTGGTGATGAAATAATGAATCACATCGCTTCGTGGATGTGGTAGTCCACACATATGTGTGAACAACATTATCATTTCTTAATGAGTGGAAAGGTAAAAATTAAATGATATATTATCTTTCCAGAATGATAAATATTTCATTAATATCATAATTATTTAATATATATTACATTTATTAATTAAATGTTATCCTTATTACCTTCTATGAAAAGCATTAGTGAAAAATGAATCACATTGTCTCACAAAGCAGTAGTCTTCCGTACACACAAGTGACGCTATCGTATCCCCAAAAAAATGGAAAGTAAGAAGGTATATGTGATATCATAATTTCAGGAGAATAATTAAGTTTCAAATATCATATATATATACTTTAAATACATCTTTATAACATGTCTTTATAGGTTATTATGAAAAATGAATTACATCGGTTCGCGAGGCGGCAGTCTGTCGTACACATGAATGATGGATTTCTTTCCCATTTGATATAATAAGAGAAAGAGTTTGGTTATTAAATTAATATAATAAAACATCATTATATGTTATATAATTTTTTTATCATATCATTTTAATTTAAGAATATTTTATGGAGGTGGAAGAAGGAATAAAATAAAAATGCTCGATTAAGCATGATACCTCATCTTTGAAAAACCTCCTTATGTTAGCATCAAAAGCCTTCTTAGTATGGATTTCTGATAGAAAAATGGCTCTAGTTTATGGGTATGGAATTAATTAAGGTATTTGGTTAGTTATTGGGCAAACCAAAAGGATTTTAAGGTGTTAATTGGAGAGGCAAGAGGGTGGCCTTTTATAAGTGAGGTGAGTAGCACACTTTTAATTTTTTAAAAGAAAAAGTGATGCCCACATTTTTTACTTTCCAAAAGAATAAAAAATGAAACATTATCAAAAATTAGATAATATAAGATATAAAAATGGAATTAAAATATATTTTACATAATTTTTTAGGTCATTTTAACCCTTTTTATTTTAACACCCTGGAAAACTCGTTTTCACCTTAACCGCGGTAAAAGACTTTTACTGTTTTCACTATTAATTATGACCAAAAATTAAGTTAAACTTATTATATAATATAAATTATTATTATTAAAAATATTTAATACATTTTAAAAAATTAATTCACATAATTCATATAATTTAGTTTAAAATAAAACTCGTAGGCGTAATGACAAAGCAGTTTTTCAAGAAATGTATTTTTCAAGAATAAGAAGATTTATATAAAATATATGACTAATAATAATCATTTTATGAATTTAAAATCATATTTATAGATATATAATCTATAAATTTAATTTCAATCATTAATAATTAGTTTTATTTTAATTAATTAAAATATAGAAACATTATTCACATTAAAACAGTTTTTCATACAAATATATTTATAAACCTAAAAACATAACTTATAAAATAATCCAATATAAAGAAGATTAAAATGTAATTAAGTGTATTAAATATAAATAAATAATACTTATTTAAATTTAAATTGTATTCAAAAAATAATGGGACTTTTAAATTACATAATTTATTAAAAATAAATGACATTTTTAGAATAATCAGTATATTTCACTATTCACCGAAAAATCAATATTTTTTAGAATACCCCAAATTTTAACCCTAAGTTAATTTTTATATTTTAATTAAAATTTTAAGTTAATTTTATCAAATACATTTCATAAAATCTCTAAAAATTATTATAATATTTTTTCACAAAAAAACAATAAAAATCATTTTCGAAGAAAATGTACTTTTGAAGAATAAAATTACTTTACTAAAAATTTATTAATTATTTACTAATATGTTATCAATAAATTTATATTTATTATGAAATTTATATATATATTTCATAAATTATTTAATACTATTCATACCCACCAATTTAACGGCTAGGTTATAATAGTCATATATCTTGTGGGTCATTTAAGTTGGGTGTTGTGTGTTGAATATGCTATCAAACATAATGTTCTTATCTTAAATTATTAGGCTGTTACATTGTCACACCTTTTATAAATTAAATCCTTTAAATTTGAACTTGATCTAAATAATTAAAGGTTTGATATTTTAAAATACCCTTTTTGGAAACCCACATTGTAAAAAAGGGTTAATATAACATCCTCTTTATAAGAGAGAAAAGGAAGTATAAAGGTCATCTAAAATAATTCATAACTAGGTTGACAATTAGGAATAAATTTGTAGTAATTAAATATATAGATATGGAAGAAAATTGTAATGGCTAAATAATGATAGAGAGTAATAGATATCATTTATCATAATAAATTTAATGGTCGTGAGAAAGTTAACAACCAAAAAACCATAAACCAAAGAGGTGTGAAAACGACCATAATATCATCAGGAATGAAGGTAATAGGATATCATTTTCATTTTAAAGATCCTTTTCCTATAGTTTAATAATTTCTTAACATATAGAATATTAACATAAGGATAATATATTTACTTTACATGTATAATTTCATCTTTTAATCAATTTATACCACAATCTCTTATTTTATTCCAAATAATGAGTATTCAAGATGAATTTTCCAGGTATGAAGCACTATCACAAACTTCTAATGGAAAACATAATATAAAAAGGATTATCAGGTATTCCTCTTATATTTAAACATTAACCACAATCAAAATGTTTAACATGTGGTAAGATGTTTCTGAGAATGAATAAACCTTCATATAATGAAATAATACATTAATCACCAAAATTCAATAGTAATACCCAAAGTTCAGAATAAATCATTCCATAAATAAGTGACCTTATATACCAAATAACCTCAATAACCTCAAAATTAAAAACTATTTTAACCCAAAAGGTTATATCATACCTTTTTTCTTAAAATCCCAAAAATATAGTGATCCTCTTATAAAATAATATTAATCACTTAGTCACATAATCAATTTTTAATCTCATGGTTATCTGTACAATACAAATTGTGTTCCCATAATTACCTCAATATCCAAAATCATATAAACCCTAAAGTTTATAAATACATTAAAACTTTTTTCCAAAAAAAATAAAGGAATACTTTACATTAAACCAAAGTTTTACATATACTTCAACCCAATAAAATGTCACCTAAAGTGTCTTTAATCACTTTAATATCTCGTCACTTAAAACCTTAAAATGGGTGTCTAATACTTGAACTTATGATCAACCTTAATTTCGTAAACTCATGATGATATCTATAACTCTTAATATAACATCACATGAAAACATCCAAATCTCCAAAATTATAAAAATAATTTCTATGATACCATCTATAACAGCCTCAAACCCACATTACTTAATTTGATGCTAAAAACATAAAGTTTACATTTCTTTCTTTGATATTGATGAATGTGACCCAATTTTTTCCACTCAAAAATTACAACATAAAAAAGGATATATTAGATCACTTATATACCCAAATACCTTTTAGTTTTAGAGTTTTAGATAATTTGGAAAAATTCTTTCATGAATTCAAGAGATAATCATTCCCACTATACCTAACATTTCATATTTCATATTAAGACTTCAACATATCCCAAAAAATTATTCACATATAAAACATTTCTAAGACACAAATAATTTAACATAATTCTTTGTAACTTAGGGAAATTGAAACATTAGAAGGGTGAGTGCAAATTCTTAGTAAGAGTAAACATAATAATTAACAATTGAATTCCATCAGTGAGGATAAGAAGATTATAAGGGTATGATGACCTAATCAAAGTGCATGAGCATAACATAAGAATTTTGTATACCTATTAATACATGTATCATCAATCATGTAACATGGTGTAAATATTTATCAAAGGAGAGAGTCATAATAATTAGTAATCATAATCCATGTGATTTTAATTTTGATCAAAGGAATCATTAAAATCTATATCAAACATAAAGAAAATTTATTGGTATCTTGGAACAACATCTTCATATCACTCTTAAAAATTGAATAACCAATATGGTCAGCTTCCATCTCTAGAGAACAAAATGCATTTGTGGGCTATAACAGACCCACCCATCCTTGGTTTATAACATAACCACTTACCCTTGGTTAATTATGTAATCTCCCATATTTATTTGATAACGTAACCACCTATCATTGGTTTATAACGAAACCACATGTCCTTAGTTTATAAGAAAACCACCCGTCATAAGAAACAATGTCTAAGAACCATAACATAATCATAAAATAGTAAATATTTAATATCATCATAAAAATCATAGAAAAAATCATTATTTCATTCATAACTTCAATAACCCATGTAAAATAAATTGTTTCCATGAAAATCTATTGAAGCAATTATAATCCATCCCGAGAAAGAATAAGGATGGTATCATTTTAACATATCCAAGTGGATCTTAAGTAACGTCAAGGGTTGTTGAAGTTGATGAATGTAAATACAATTAAAATATCATTAAAATTTTCTTGATAAAAATAACCATTTCAATTTGAGTAACATCAAATGAATTCATCATAGATGGAAAATTATTTTGAAATATCACTTAGAACATTTCATGAGGCAAATATTCTTTCCATTTTTAAAACACTTATTTAAAATATAAAAGTTTCCCAAACATTAAAGAAATGATTTTATTTGAAAATAACCATTGAAACTTAAAAATTAATCTTAAAAATATTGAGTGGTTGTTGAGGTGGTAAAATCTGTTCATGTTTTAAATGTTAAAAATAAACATTATTTTCAAACATTTTTTAAAGGAATTCAAAGTGACCCATTTGAAAAACATTAAGAAATTTCCATTTTAAAACCTTTAAAAATAAATTTAAAGATTAATAAAAATATATTTAAGAAATAATTTATATCTAGAAAATAACACTTTTGAAAACATTTTAGAAAACAATGATATCGAAGAGAAAGATTCCCAATCTAAAATAAAGATACAAGATCGGTATCACTTACAAACAACTTTCTTGATATTTCTCCAATCAATAAGGGATGAAATGGAAATTAAACATGTGAACCACATTAATAACCATATTATAAATGAATATATGTGGTTCAAGTAAATAATATCATATTATTTTCTTCCAAATAACCATCAATATAAACAATCTTTAAAATAAAGGAGATTGTATTATAAAGCATTTTACACTTTGATAACTCCTCAATTGTAAGCTACATGAAATAATAACATCATATGAAAGTTTAATGTCATGAACATAAAAATATTCATGTCATAAAATATCAAATGGGAAGTAGATTCACCTTATAAAAATATATAGGTGTATAACATAACATATGTCCCAAAGAATAAAATTTGAGACAAGAAACCCTTACAATGATCATAACGTTGATGTGAAAATTAATCAATGAATCGATTATGTGTATAAAATGTAAATATAAATAAATAAATTGTAAAAATAACATAATATAATCAAAATTAGTTACCCACATAATCTTATAATATCAAATACAATTAAGAAGTAATATAACCCAATGAAAAGAAAATGAGTTATGAAGTTCTTTACCACTTAGTAACTTTCAAGTCAAATCCCCTTGGATAAAATAATTCAAATTGAAACTAAAAATAACATTATGTATGAACTATTCATGATATTACATATAAAATGGGTATTATATACACCATATAAAATAAATTAGGTACGTTACAATAAAATATGCCTTAGTGAAAGAAAATTGAGACGAAGTCCCTTACCTCAAGTCCAAACTTGCTATATATGTCCTTTAAAACTCATATAATAAATTTATATAAATTATTTGATTTATTAAGAAAAAATATTATTTTTAATACCTTATAAATAAATTATTTATTTTATTTATTTTAATTACATAATTAAATATTTAATTTGTTAAGTCCACGTCATGTGTTTTGAGGACGTTCGCTTCATTTTTTCAAAATGGCTTCAGTGTGTTATCCAAGGTCAAAGAGGTCATTATTCCATCATCACTAGAATAATAATAATGATTTAACTATCATTTTTATAAATAATTTATAATTTTAAAATCATAAATTGATAATGGTTATGAAAAATGAACTATGTTACGATCATGGAGACGATTGGTCATACGTACGCATAAGTAACATTTCCATTTTTTAACGATCATTATAGAAAGAAGGTAAGTATTATTTTATCTTTATAGAATGATAAAAATATCATAAATATAATATTATTTATTTAAATAAACTTACATATATCATACATGTGATTTGATGATGAAAAAAACTCACATCGCTTTGTGGAGGCGGTAGTCCACACATACGCATAAACGATGTTATAATTTCTCAGTGAATGGAAAGGTAAAAAGTAAAAAATATATTCTATTTTTATGATGAAAAATATTTCATTAATATCATAATTATTTTATATATTTCACTTATATTTATTAAATTTTATAATTTTTACCTTCCATGAAAATCATTAGTGAAAAATAAATCACATTGCTACGTAAGATGGTAGTTTGTCGTACACACGATCGACATTATCATATTCCTCACAGAATAGAAATTAAGAAGTTATATATGATATATTAATTCCATGAGTATAATTATGTTTAAAATATAATATATATATATATATACACTTTAAATTCATTATTATAATAATATGTGAGAGGCTATGATGAAAACTAAATTACATCGGTTCGTGTGGCTGTAATTCGTCATACAAACGAATGATGGTTTTGTTTCTCATTTGATGGAATGGGAGATGGATTTAGGTTATTCCATTTACATAATAAAATTTAATTATATTTTAGTTATCAGTTTTATTATATCATCATAATATAAGTATATTTAAAGGATGTGGAATAAGGAATTAAATAAAAACACTCGGTTAAGCATGATATCTCTTTTTCAAGCAACCCACTTAGGTTGGCACAAAAATTATTCTTTTTATAGATTTATAATAAAACCATGGGACCTAGTTCATGTTTATGCAATTAATTAAGTTATTTTTAAATATCTTGTCCTAACCAAAAGTATTTTAAGGTGTTAAGTAGAGAGGAGAGGGGTGGCCTTCTATAAGTGTGGTGAGTGGCACACTTGTAATTTTTTAAAAGAAAAAATGATAACCACAATTTTTACACACTAAAAAGATCCAAAAATAGACTATTATAGAGCCATAGATACAAGAAGATTTAAATATTTACATAAAATTTATTTTATACACGTTTTATTTCATTTTAACCCTTATAATTTTAGTTTAACCCCAATAAACATGTTTTCACCTTAACCATGGTAAAATAATTTTACTATTTTCACTACTCACTATGAATAAAAATTATGATAACCTTATTATATAATATAAATTATTATAATTATAAATATTTAATCCATTTTACCAAATTCAATTCAAAAAATTTGGATAATCTAATTTAAAATAAAACTCACATATGCAGAAAAAAAAGCAGTTTTTCAAGAAATGTATTTTTCAAGAATAAGATGATTTTATATAAACTCTATGACTATTAATAATAATTTTATTAAATTAAATTAATATTTAAATATATATAATATATAAATTTAATTTAAATAATTAATTATTAGTTTTTATTTTAATTAATTAATATGGATGAACATTATTCACTTTAAAACAGTTTTTAGAAAAATGTGTTTTTAAACCCAGAAAAAATAAGTTATCCTAAAATCCAATATAAAGATAAATAAAATGTAATTAATTGAATTAAATATTAATAAATAATAATTTTTTACTTTAAATCCCATTAAAAACATAATGTGACTTTTAAATTTCCTAATTTATTCAAAAAGAAATGGCATTTTTACAAAAAATAGTATTTTTCACTATTCACTGAAAAAACAATATTTTCAAAAGGTCCCAAAATTTAACCATAATTTAATTTTAACATGATGATTTAAAAAATGAAGATAATTTTATCAAATATATTTTCTAAAATCTCTATAAATAAATTATAATATTTTCTCACAAAAAGCAATGAAAGTCATTTTTGAAGAAAACATACTTCAGAAGAATAAAATTACTTTACTAAAAATTGATTGATTATTTACTAAGAATTTAACAATAAATTTATATTGAGTATGAAATTTATATATATATATATATACATATATTTCATAAATTATTTAATATTATTCATACTTTCTAATTTAACGGCTAGGTTATAATGGTCATATATCTCATGGGTTATTTAAGTTGGGTGTTGCGTATCAACTACAATATCAAACATAATATTATTATTTTAAAATATTAGGGTATTACATGGTTAATGTCACCACCTTATGTAGTTGAGATATTTATCTCACTACAGTTCCTTTATAGGTAACCTTATAACCCATGGTACTCTTTCTGTTGTTGACATCACTTCCAAGGTCATCATTCACATACCCCTGCAATGACATTCATTTACCAAAGAATATAGATACTCAGTTTTTTCAATTAAAATATCTCAATATCCACTTCACATCTTCCAAATTTTTCTTTCCTAGGTTATCCATATTCCTTCTCACAACTCCCACTATATACAGACTATGGAATACATCAAACTTTCAATAGTGGATGTGTATGGAACCTTTTCCATATACTCAACCTCTTTTTTTGTATTTGGTGATTACTCCTTTGATAATTTTAAATGGATTTCTAGTGGAATAGAAATTGTGTTTTATTCCTACATAATAAATCTAATCAAAAACATTTCAATATATTTATTCTATACTAACATCAAGGTTCCTTCTGTGTAGTCTCTCTTGATCTTCATCCCCAAAAAATTTACATCCTCTCTAAGATATTTAATCTCAAACTCCTCATCTAGATTCCCTTTAATCTCAAAAATACTCTACATATATGATCATTAAATGATCATATCTTCAAAAAAAACAATAGTAATATATTGTATCCATCACCAAAAGACTTGAAATAGCATCATTCATCCATGCCACACTGTTTTTTTTATTTTTGATCATGAATTCATGAAACATATTGTTCCACTGCCTGAGAGCCTTCTTTAACCCATACATGATCTTTTGGATTTTTCACACCAATTCTCCCATTACTAAATCAACATATCCATCTGTCTACTTCATATAAATTTCCATATATATATCTCTAAAAAATAAATTAGTCTTCATATCAATTGTCTCAATATATAAATCCTCTAATGCAACAATACTGAGAACCACCTAGATGGTGGTAAGCTTCACTATAGGTGAGAATATTTTAGTGAAGTCCACGCCTTCCTTATATTGAAATCCATTCACCACCATCCATTCCTTATATCACCTCTTACCTTCATGTTATTCCTTGACTCAAGATACCCATTTTTTATACAATTATTTATCTCCTTATGGGGAAGGTGTTAGATCCCAAGTATTTTTATCATGCAATGAATAAATATCCTCCTTCATAGCTATATCTCACTTATTTTAATCATTTAACATCATTAACTCTTCAAAAAATTATTGTTCTATATTGTAAGTAAATAAAAATTAATTTAAGGATGATAAATACCTTTATATGGGCCTTCTCACCCATTTTGATCTCCTGAAATCCACATGAAAAGTAAGAACCACTAGTTTCAATGTTGCATTCCCAGGTACACATTCAACCTCTACATTTTATTAGCACTCTAATTATTTATTCCCACTATAAACATTATCTACATAATGGACCTTGTATGTGACACCTTTATTAAATATCACATCCTGTATTCTGATGATCATATTTTTCTTATCATCGTATAAGTAATAACCAAACTCCTCAGCACCATAGCCAATAAAGAAACATGATTTGGACATAGCATCGGGCTTTCCCCCTGTATCAGCATCTATATGTACATATTCCAAAAAACCAAATACTCATAAATGTGATATTCATTCCTCCTTTCTAGACTAGAGTTCCTTAGGTATACATTCTACCATTGGTATATATGGACTCATATTGATGAGATATACTACCGTGTTTTTCCCACTACTCAGAAAGTATTGGGTAACTCTAAGTGAAACCTCATGCTCCTAGAATGTTCATTTAGTGTCTTATTCATCCTTTAAATTACACATTTCTATTATGGTGTACCTAGAAGAGTCTTCTCCCAATGATTCCATTATTAGTATATAATTCCATGAACTCCTAGCTACCATACACTCCTTTATTTTGAAACCTTGAGCATTTCATCTTTGATATTGACTCATTATCCAACATGTACTACCAATTATAAAACATGTTAAACAAATAAAATTAACATTTTTTAAAGTAAAATAATAGCCAACGAGCCCGTACCCGAGTGGTAAGGGCTCCTGCTTGGCATCCAAGAGACCCAGGTTCAAAACCGGGTAGAGGCAAATTTTCAGGGGGGTACTGTAGCAGTACTGTAGCAGGCACTGTAGTAGGCACTGTAGCAGGCACTGTTCGGTACTATAGCAGCCAGACTATTCACCCAATTTGGGATTTCGGGCCACCGGTTTGGGCCTACGGGTCTCAGGGCCTTCGGGCCACTGAAGACCATGAAGTAGCCCAGTTCACATAGAGCAGGCACCAGATGAGGATTAGATCACCAGTAGCAGTCACCAGAAGCAGAGCTAACCGGATTGGAAGAATGAGAGGGTATGGAAATAGCCATCGGGACCAGGCACCGTACAGCTTTGTACGGGGCAATGCTAGCTGATCAGCAATGCAGGTAGGGAGATAAAAGGAAATCAATGATTCAGAATCTGGGGAGGGGATGTTCTAGTGGGCTGGGCCTACGGGTCATGTATTGGGCATGGTATGCCTCTAGGCCTTCGGGTCATGTATTACGGGTCATGTTGGGCCTTGTGCCTTGGGCCTATGGGTCATGTATGAGTTCCTCTTTAACCCTTAAAATGGGGATTATCTATAATAAAATAAAAAATAAAGCCTTTGGTCCATTCGGGTAAAGTAAAATAATACCTTCCTTGTTGGTCCATTAATAAATGTCACATAATATTGTAACCCTACAGGGGAATGTACTGGTGTAGGCCTCCAAACATCAGTATGATCCAGGTCCAGCTTCCCAAACTTCAGTACTCTAACTCCATTTGTAAAGGATTCTTTATTTTATGTTCCAAAGATAAAATCCTCACATAACCCTACTTTAGTTTAATTATTCTCTAGTAGTATTATTTTTTATGTCACCTTCATACCCTTATCACTCATATAGCCTAACATGTAGTTTCATGGTTTTCAATCCTTGATATAATTTTTTGATGCATCTCATGAACCAATATGGGTATCCTGTTAAAATGGAACTTAAATCAGTTCTGACATGACTCAAAGGGTGTTCTCGATCCCCACTGGCTGGTGACCAAGAACACCCTCCCCTCTTAGGAGTTCTTTTCCTTTTTATAAACCTTGAAAAATAAAGTCTACATAAACCCAAATCCATATGTAGGGTGTGACCAACACTAGACTAATATGATTTCACCAAATTATTTCATAATAAATCCATATAAAGTAAACAGAATATACTTAATTTTATATACAACATTTCATGGAAATATATTTCAAAAATTTCAATAAAAATGATTTTCAAATCATTATAATGGCTTGAATAAAATAGGAATATCAACTAGGTATGAATAAATCATTTCATCAACTTTCACTTGTATAAATAATTTTAGATCATAGAACCATGGTTATAGGCCACAATATTAGTTATATCGAGTATCAATGATTCCCATACATCTTAGTGAAATAAAAATCCAAGTGTGCACACATCCCAAGATCTCAGGCATAGGGGAAATATAAGAACACCCCCAATGAATGAGATCCCTTCCCTCATCAAGTTTTTTATTATTGTTATCATCAATTCATGGATAGGTAAAGCTAATGAAATCTAGGTATTCTTATCCTAGACTACACTTCTAACTACCCAGGCTCCTATGTTCTTCAAGTAAATCAAACAAGGAGAAAATCATTACTCTCAAATCAGTTTCATCAATCATTTTTCAACCATTCTCATTTTAAGTTTTAAACATTTAATTTCATTTTAGAAACCAACACTAAACTATTTTCATAAAAACTCATTCCTTTCAATATAATTATTTTCATTTCAAATCCAAAAAAACATTCCATAATTTCTCAAGAATCATCATCAAATTATTTCATCAAATATTTCTTTCATTTAAAATCTATCTTCCATAAATCAACATTTTGTTTGAAAATTTATGATCAGAGAGGTTTAATACACATCATAAAATTTCAAAACATTTATCAAACATCTCAATTCAATATTTGGAAATAAATTTTAAATAAATTTTAAATCAAACAATCAATAATAGTTGAAATTGATACAAATTTCATTACGAAACCACCTACCTCGATCATTGTATCATCAAAACCCAATTTGGGATCCAAAAAAAAAGATAGATTTCTAGAATCAATAAATATCTAGAAAAAACCATCAAATCCACAAAATATATATAACAAACAAAAATAGATCATGAAAAATACCTTATATATAGCATCAATATCCCTGATATAAGGTTTTGTTCAAATAAAGAAGAGTGGATCTATAAGATCAATAAAGAACAATAGGAAACGGGTACATACCTTTGAAAACTAGATACAACACCCAAATATACATCTAAAATGGTCATAATAAGTCAATTAATCCCTAAAATATTCAAGAGGAGTCTCCTTGTTCAAGAACCTTTTCCTCTGGAAGAGAAATGAGTTAATTCGAATGAGTGTCGGTTCTAAAAAATAAAAATTCAGATTAATTATTTCACATCGCATGGTTTGAAGAACGGTTTTATAAACCATGCACCAAATGTGTTCCCCCTTTGGTATAATAGAATATCCACATGGTTTGTAAAACCATGTGCTAACCATAAAAAATAGCTATATCTCAAGTCGCGTGGATTGAAGGGAAGGTCACATGGTTTGGATTAACCATGTTCCTAATCGTGTTACCTCCTTTAGGACTCTAACTCAAGGTGCATGGTTTATTGGAAAGAACCATATGATTTTACCTAATCATTCACTAACCATGAACATTCCCAAAAACCAATAAAAATTTCAAAAATTCAAACAAAATGACCTGAGAAAAGATCCAAAAAAATGATAGTCAAAACAAAGGAACATATGTACCTGAAAAATAATTTTGGGATGTTAGAATTCTCCCGACCATAAAATATTTCTTCCCCCAGAAATAATTGACAATAAGACTAGTCCACAAAGATATGAGGCCACTTCTCTCTCATCATAATCTCACACTCCCACTTTTCATGATAAATTGAACCATGCTTCCAAAAAAACCCGAACCAAAGGGATGGACTTCCCATAGAGAACTTTTAATTGAGAATAAGCTATCTAAATCAACTGCTCGATCAAGGTCATATCAGGTTCCACATAAAGTCCCACTAAATTTAAATCATGAGACCATACTAAAAGATATTTATTGGGATGAAACATGTGAAACACATCATGGATAAAAATTATTTGAGGTGAAAAGAAAAATTTTAATCATCCTTTCCAATCAGCTTAATGGCCTCAAATGGTGTTATATATCTCAATTCCAACTTTTCCTATTTTCCAGACTATTGGTGACCTAGTCAAGGTGATAATCTCAATAACACCTATTAAATAATTGAGAGCTCCAAATGATGTTCATTATGATCCACATAAGATTTATACCGACTTAGAACTGTTACCAACCTCTGACGAATCATCTGGATCTTCATTTTCATATCCTAGACCAAGCTAGGTCCCACTAGGGAAGCTTCACCAACCTACAACCAAAAAATTGTATATTTAAAAGTTAAACCATACAATGCTAAAAAATATCCCTTTTTAATGGATGAATCAAATATATTTTTTTAGGAAAACTCAACTAGCCTCAAATATAAATCTTAAGGTCCTCCAAAGTAAATGACACAAGCATGAAGCATGTCTTCAAGAATCTATATAGCACATTCCATCGGACTATCTGTCTAAGGATGTTATGATGTGCTCAACATAGCCTGGTATCCCATCTCCTAATATATTCCTATCCAAAAATAATATTTAAATTGAGTATCCCTATCAAAAATAGTAGCAGACAAAACTCCATGCAATCTGGAAATCTTTTGCACATATACATTTCCCTAATCTTCCACTTTGGTGATATCATGAATAGGAATAAAGTGAGTTGATTTGGTTAATTGTCTAATCACCACTCAAATCACATTATTTCATCAATTATTAGGAGTAAACCCAACCATGAAATCCATCGATATCTCATCCCACTTCCAATTTGGAATAGTGAGGGGTTGAAGAAAACCTGAATGTGTCTGATGATCATCCTTGATTTGTTTACAGGTATAATAATGGTAAATAAAATCACCAATTTCTTGTTTCATACTTATATACTAGAATAAATGCATCATATCATTAAACATATTCATTGTTCCTAGGTGTTCCAACCATTTGGAATGATAAAAATCCCACATCATAGCCTTCCTTGTAGGTAATAGAACAACATACCAGTTCCTGAAGAAAAGAATAACCTTTAGAGTTAGAGACCATTAATATATGGACTCTACACTATATAAAGAATCTATAATTCAAAAGAAATCATCATAAATCTATTGTTTATAATCTCTAAAAGAGAGTATTTTAACTAAACACTTTCCAAAGTAATCTCGATCTCATCCTCTTGGACTCATAAATGCATGAGAGCAAAGAGATCCATTAGATTCCACTCCTATGAAAATTCATTCATAGCCTAGGATAGAATATTCTTGCTCATATCATTATCAAAAATATTTACCTTTATAGTGGTATAGTAAAATTAAAAGTAAAAATATTATAGGTAATCCACCATAACCTCTGTTGGAGATCTAAATATTTTTGTGAGAAGATATAACTTGAGATCTTATAATCAGAGTAAACGGTAAACCATTCTATGAAAAGGTATTAGATCCAACTCTTAAGATCATTCATCATAGCTGCAAGTAGAAGATCATGAGTGGGATAGTTCTTCTCAAGAGGCCAAAGATGAGAAGAACCATAAGACGCTACATGATTACCCTGCATAAGATCACATCCCAAACCTAAACTTTAAGCATAAAAAATACCACATAATCATTTTCATCCTCTAGAAGATCCATCATTGGAGATAAAGTCAAACAATTATTCAAATCATCAAATGAATCCTGAAATTTTGAATATCAAACAAAATTCACTCTCTTCTGAGTGAGTTTAGTCAATATAGAATACAAATTTGAGAAATATTTTTAAAAACTAGTGATAAAATCCCACCAAGCCAAAGAATCTATGAATATAAAAGAAATTTTGTAGTTCATATCATGACATTAAATCTTTCACCATTTTAGGATCAACTAAAATGAACTATTCTGAAAACTATGTACCCTAATAAATTTACATCCCAAATCCGAAATTGGAACTTTGATATCTTGGTATAAATTCGATGATTATTCAAGATTTACAAAACTACTATTAAATTAAGCACATGATCCACCTTGATTTTCAAATAAACCAATATGTAATCCATAAATACCTCTATAAAATAGATGAGATATTTGTAAAAATTTATGTTTTTCATAACCATAAACAAAGAAGAATAATTTTTTGGGACAAAAGGCATAACAAGATACTCATAGTAACCATAGATCATCCTAAAAGTGGTCTTTGGGGTATCAGACTCCTAGATCCTAAGTTAGTGGTAACTAGACTGAAGATCAATATTTGTGAACCACTTATCACCTTACAGCTAATCAAACAAATCATCAATATGGGGAAATAGATAATTTTTCTTGATCATAACTGAATTTTTCTTTTTATTATCAACACATATGTGATGTGTTACATTGGACTTTTTGGAAAAAAAATAATAGGTTCTTCCAAAGGTGATACACTAGGTCGAATGAAGCCTTTGGTTGTCAACTCATCCAATTTAATCTTCAACTCCTTTAGTTCAGTCAGTGCCATATGGTGAGAGGGTATAGATATGGGTTAATTACCTAGAACTAAGTTAATAGATAACTCCACCTCTCACACCGATTTAAATCCAGAAAAGTCTTATGGGAACACTTTTGGGAACTCAACACCTATTGGAGGAATCTCTACACAAGATACTTCCCACTCCATTTTGATAAAATGAAAATATATCATCCTAACCAACTCCATATGTTGAGGTATATCTTGGATATCCCTCAAGTCCTATTCTCCCTAAAAATATGATACTCTCGATCAGGGGTAGTAAAAGAAACCCACCAATGATAATAGTCAATCTAAGATTTGTGAGCCAACAACTAGTCCATCCCAAGAATGACATCTAGAGGTTTCATTTCAAGAATCAAAAAGTCTTAGACAATCTTGATCTCTAATAAAGATAAATCGCAAGAGGGGTATTAGAGACCCTTCTCTATCTTTATCCTAATATTCATCACAATTTTCATCACATAATGCATGATCTCTATTGGAAGATTTAATAGATCCACTATATAGGTAGATTAAAAATAATGAGAGGAACTTGTATCAAATAAATTAGTCACTAAATATGAATTAATAGTAATAGTACCTATCACAATTATAGGACCTACATAAATTACCACTGAAGACTTGTCCACTGTGATAAGTTTCTTTATTCTTGATGCCTATAGCTGGAACCCTACTATTCTTGAAGCATCTAACTTCACCGTAGAGCCTCTCATTAAATACAATTTGTTACCACTATATAGAGTAGTAAAATAATGGAAAAAATCTATAAGTGACCTAAGTGTATGCATGAGCTATAGATCTTCAGTTCCTTCACACAAGAATGATTTGAATTCCCAAATTTTTGACATTAGAAACTAGTTGGTGAGGCCTTACTAGATACATTAATAAATATGGAGAAGTTTTACTATTAAGGACCACTGTTACTATTTCCTCTTTAAGATTCATTATGCTTCCTCTTCCTTTTAAAGAAACAATTAAAATTATCACTAAGAGTATAAGAAACTCCTATAAACCCTAACTTACTAGATAGGTTAATTCCCACTATTATATATCTATACAAAACATCAATATAAGAGGTGAGATTCATAATAAATACCGAAGACCAGATATCTGATTAAATATCCATTTGAAAACTCTATGACTTCAACCTCTCATTCGATGTTATTTTAGGTGAAAACTGATAAATATTAGAAAAATGATTGGCATAATGAGTCATTATCCAATAACCTTAGTGCAAGTCAAGAAACTCTATTTACATATCAAAAAATCATAAAATTTGGACAGAACTACTTTATGAAAAGGGTCTTAAATTCTTTCTACTCCAAGTTCTCACCCTTATTTATCAAAACTAAAGAATCCCACCATATCCTACCAATCCCCTTAAGTTTAAAGTTGGAACACTTCACCCTAGTAGAATATTTTGTCTCCAAGAACATGAAGAGTGGTTCAATATTCCCCAATCAATCCTTTTCCTCCTAAGGATCATTGGTTCCCCAAAAAGATGGTGGTTTCTAATAAAGAAACTCATGGGATTGATCTCTATTATCATACCTTAAAGGTACCACCTCTGGTGCCTGAACGGTAATAAGTTCATCTCCTTAGCTAAGATCTTGGACTATATACACTACAACCTATGTGGATTTATAGTAAACTATAGGGTTCACTTGTAGTGGTTCATTAGTAGCTTTCTCCTGAATCTATATCAGACTTCATCTTGTGGGCATGCTACAACACAACATAAATAGGAAACAAATAAATCTAGATCAAGAGACAAAAAATCATCAACTATATCTATCATAATTCAACATGGTTCTATAAATATTAGATCTAAATTCAGGATAATTCTGATATTGAATCAAAATAATTCTTCAAAGTCACCTTTTCCCAATAACCTATGATAACATAAGTCTTGTTATGATGAGATATATCTAGGAACTCACAAAAAAATACCCCTAAAGTACCAAAAATCATATTTCCTATCTATCAAGGCATCACAAACAATATAGCTACATCCAAGAGGATAAATGACCTCCTTTGATACCAATTTTTCATAAACCAATTTGAGTAGTCCACTAAATTGGAACATGAATCAGTTCTTACAGGACTCAAAGGGAAATCCCAATCCCTGAAAGATGGAAACTAGAATATAGGAATCAAGAACACAATAAGAGGGAATGATTTATCTATAAGAGTAACCAAATAAAAATGAAAATAGCAGAAAGAATCAATAAATAGTTGATATTCCAATAATGTTTTTAAGAGAAAAACTCTACAAGGTAGAAATGTCAACAAACCCAAACATCCCATAACCAAAGACAAAATAATCATGATATCTCATCACAATATGTGGAACACACACTTCGCATATCACCTCTAAATCCCAAGGACCCATTATACTCCTAAAAATTCTTTTCCTTTTCCTAAACCAGACAAAAGAAAATCTACATAATTCCAAAGGCATATTTAGGGTGTGAGCGACACTAGCCCAGTAGGATTTCACCCAATGATTTCATAATAAATACATATAAAATAAATCAAATATGATCAATTTCAGATAAAACATGGAATGGAAATATATTTCATGACATTCAATAAAACATGTTTTCAAATGATTCTAATAGCTAGAATAAACCGGAAAAATAAAATAGGTATGCATAAATAATTTCATCAACTTTGGAATGTATAAATCATTTTTAGTAATAGAACCATGGTTATAATACCCATTATTAGTCAGATAAAGGCATAAGGATCCTTACACATCTTATTGAAATATAGCTCCAAGTGTACACATGTACCTAGATCTCAAGTCTAGGGGGAATATGAGAACACCCCAAAAAATGAAATCTTTGTACTCATCAAGCATTTTATCATTTTAATATCTAATCCATGGATAGGTATAGCTAATACATTCCTATAGTGCTTGTCGTGTACTACCCACCTGACTACCTAGGCTCACATGTGCTTTAAGTAAATCAAACAAGGGGAAAATCATTCATCTCAAATCATTTTCTTCAATCATTGTTCAAGTAGCCCCATTTTAAGTTACAAAAATTCCATTTTATTTAAAAAACCAACATCAAATGGTTTTCATGAAAACTCATGACTTTCAAAATAATTCATTTTATTTCAAATCCATAAAATATTTTATTCCAATATTTCTCAATAATCATCATCAAATCATTTCATTAAATAATTCTTTCATTTCATAGACATTTTACAAAAAGAAACATTTTTTTAAAATCCATAATCAAATAGGTTCAACACAAACCATTATATTTTAAAACATTTATCAAATATCTCAATTCATGATTTGGAAATCAATTAGAAACTGATTTCAAATCAAGAAAGAAATAATGGTTTCAATTGATAGTAATTTCATTACAAAAACACCTACCTTAATCCCAGTATCATCAACACCTAATAAGTTATACACAAATGAAGATAGGAAAAGGGATAGAAATAATCAAGATTCTGAACAAAAACCTCCAATTCTATGATAGATCTATAAGAAACCCAAATATATCATGTCATAAACCTTATATGTAGCATCAAAAGCCCTAATCTAAGTTTATATTCAAAGAATGAAGAGTGGATCTTGAAGATAAATGAATAATGACAATAAAATAGAACACTCCCTTGAGAAAATAGGTCCAACACCCAAATATCAATTAAAAATTATCACTAGTAGTTAAGGAATACCTAAAATCTCCAAGAGGATTATCATTGGTCATGAGATCATATTCCACTGAAAGATAAATTATACAATTTAGATGAGTATCGAGTCAAGAAGGAAAAAATTAGAGTAATTATTTCACATCACATGGTTTGTCTATACGGTTTTTCAAAAATTTCATCAACTGTTCACACCTTTATGGGATAGTATAAGAGCCACACAATTTGGTTGTATGGTTTGTCAAACTATATATCAACCATGAAAAATACCTCTATCTCAAGTCATCTAGTTTAAATGGAATGCCACATGGTTTAGACTAATTTTGTTCCTAACCATGTTCCCACCTCTAGGAATCCAAATCAAGGTGCACAGTTTCCTAGATATACCTACATGGTTTTATCTAATCATTAACCAACCATGAACTGGCCTAGATACCACTAAAAACTTCCCAAAGTCACATAGAAAAACTTGAGAAAAATATCCAAAAAAATGATTGTCAAAACAAAGTAATTTAAGTATCCAAAAGTGAATATCATTATGTTATAATGAAATAATGTCTATAAAATATATTTCACATTGTATAGGGTTCCATTTTTTACTCCCTGAGCTATGACCATAACTCACTTAGAAATATTCCACGCACCACCAGTGAATGTGGTACTAAAACCTGAATCATCAAGCTATCTGATATAAATAAGATTTTTTTTATTCTAGTAATATACCTCACATTTTCCAGAATTATTAAAATTCAATTATTGGTTTTAATATGTGCATCTCCCTTCCCCACAATCTGTAAGAGTTCATCATCAATAATATGTACCTTTACAAAATTTATAGAAACATAATTGTTCAGGAAACCCTTCTTTGAAGTTGAATGGAAATATTCCCTTGAGTCTAAAATTAAAGAATCCATGGGGTTATCCACACTTAGTAGTTTTATATCATCAATTACTTCAGTTTTTGTGTTTTTTTACTAGTTTCAGGTGGATTTCAGTTTTCTCAACAATCCTTCTTGATGTGTTCTTTCTTACAAAAAATCAAGAAGATAGGATCATTCTCCTTTTCTCTAACTTAACTCATTCCCCTTGTTTTTTATTGTCCTTAGTGATTATCTCACTGTACGTATCTTCCTCTTCCTTCCATGTTCAAAGTAAAACTAGAGAATATACCTGATTCTATTCTATAAATATCCTCACTAAGGATCAAGTCTCACATATATTTTAGAACTAACATTGTATTCCACAAAGAACTACTCACGATTGTTAAAGTGGATTCCCAACTATCAGGTAATAAAGACAGTAAAACTAGAGAACATGCCTCATCATCCAGTATAATTCCCACTAATGACAACTAACTTGTGATGGTATTTAATTCATTGAAATAATCAGAAACATTCTCCACTTTAACCATTATCCTATTGAATAAACGATGTATTAGGTACACTTTTTTCAACATTGAAGGCTTCTCATACATATTCTCTATATCTTTAATCCACCCATTCATTTTATTCTTGTCTCTGATGTTGAACTTCAAGTTTTTAGACAACATAAGCTACAAAAATCCCAAAACCTATCAATTCAATATCTCCCACTCCATCTTCTCCATATCCTTTGGTTTTTCACCATGAAGCGGAAAGTACACATTTTTTATAATGATAATACATTATCTATATCCTCTAATAAAATAAAATTATTTACATAAAAATTATTTATCTTCACATTTACTTTTCCATAACCATCATTCAATTTGAGAAAACTAAACTTGATCTTCCGAACTCAAGCTTTGATACCAGTTTTTGTAGAAAAATTAAAGAAATAATGATGAATGATATCATAATCTATAGTTAAATGGAGAAAAATATAAAACAAATAAGTAGAATAAGAACATGGGACACAATGATTTATGTGGTTTGGGAATAATCATTATGTCCATTGAGAGGTAGAATCACTTCTCTAAAATCAGGATCATAAATTATGGGGTAAAATCTCAGTACAAAACCCAATATCAAAATGAGATCACATAGTAGACTATGAAAAGGTTCCACTAACCGCATAGTAAGTCCATTATGCTACAATAACCAGTGTAAAGAAGTCTATAAATCTATACTACCACCATCACTAAATTCCAAGCTACTACAGTTCCCTATTAGTGCCACTAGTCAGAAATGCTAGAGTGTAGAAGAATTGTTACAGTGCCCAAGAATTTGGGCTCAAGGCCTTCAACCCTTAAACCCCTGAGTAGGGGAACTCTACCCCTTGAAACCCCCAATGACCTCACCATAGAGGCCAAACCATGGGATTTGTATCATGGTGTGCAGTATGGTCCACCAACAGTTGGCCCAACTTTATCCAAGGATCATGGTACACTAGTATAACAATGTGTGAGTCACACCATGAAAGGAGTTGTATTTGGGAAATATGGTTAAGACCTGACCTGTGTAAAGTTAATTTAGTATTGGTTGATCATAAAAATTTAAAATCCCTTGACACGTGAAATTAATCATATCGGTTCATAAGAGTAACATATTACAAAATTTAAAGCATGAGATTTATTCATACTGTAACATAACATTCATGCTATAAAGAAGGATTTAGAAAAAAAATAGGTTCTTCCGATATGAATCCACCCACACCATGGATTTGGATTCATATTATAGTTTTTTATATGTTTTATAATTCATGGGAAGGACCAATTCATGGTTTTTTAAGAAAATTGTGATATTTTTTATTAAAGGAATAAAGTGTCTCTACATCTAGACCATAGAAAAGTTACAGGGTCATGATTATTATGATTTGGTATATTTAGAAACACAAATTAGATTCACACTATGAAGCATTATATCATGTCATGACTCATCTAGTAGTTGATAAAAGTTAAAGGAGAAACTAGTTATTCACGTTGTAGGGTAGAGTGTCATGTTTTGATTTATAATTGTTGTAAAATTCGAACAAATAAAATTCTCAGAAAATTTGGAGGTTGTTAAGAAAAATATTAAATACCCATTTTTATTTCAATTGTGGAGATGAATTTAGAAATGATCTAATGGTAATATTTAAAGTGGAGGATTCTGTAGTTGATTATATATTGAATTTTCAATTTTAAATTTTAAATTCACTATATATAGAGGAATCTATTGTATATAAGAATATATCACACAGAGAATAGGAATAAATTATATCTAAAAGTTGGTAAAGAGAATGAACTAGTAGTGGAATTTATTAAAGATCTAGAAGTATTAAGTAATGTGGGATTGGGTCAAATTCTATTGAATATCAAGATTTTAAGTATAGAGTATATGTGCATATCATTAACCATCTATCAGTAAAGAGTGTGGCATTATTGATAAAATGCATTTTTTCTAGTTTTAAATAATTTATTGATATCTTGGTGAGATTAACTTGTGGGTCAACATTATTCTTTTTAACCTTATTGAGAAGTAGTGTGTGGAAGAGTATAATAGGTTTTGTACCTTGGATAAGTAGTGATAATATACTAAATTTTATAATCAAAACCATTGAATTAGTGATTAATTGGAATATCAACACAACATTGATATATTCTCCTTGGATATAACCCAATGTGGGTAGACCAAGTAAAAATTAGTGTGTATGTTCTTTTTGAATTTATTATATACAAAAATTGCTTGTGTGTGATCATTATGATATATTCATCATGTATTTTCTAATGAAAACATAATATCCAATTGAATATATGATAAGAATAAATTCCATGTCATCCAAATTCATCCCCCATATCTTCAGGTGATCAATGGGACCATCAGTTTACAAAATATTTTTTTAAATCCATCCCTTTGCATGATATGGTCCAAAACATCCCATAAAAGTATTAGGATCTTACATCTAGAAACATTGAGTGAAATTTTTTATCATCATATATTCTCCTCTTGAAATAAGATTTTTAAAATCCCAAATCACTGAAATATTACTTGATGTAATCTATATATTAACAAGAGCATCAGGAGCTTTTATAATTTGAACATGGTCATATTGACCCTCTTGACACTCTTTAACTCATCGACTTTGATTAACTGCATCTACTTGATTTTCCCTAAAATGTTTCTTAGGTGTAATATTTTTAAAATATTAAATATCAATTAGAAATGAACAACGCAAATTTCATCCCAAATAATCACACAAATTATCATCCCCAGAACATATGCACAAAGAAATCATCAACTCAAATAAAACATATCATAAAATTTATTCTAGTAGTTTTAGTTAACTAATTCATCACTGATAATTTATTCAATAAATAATTGATTAATTTATTAATGATTAAATTATTTACCTAAAAATCTTTTCTCGTATCAATTTAATATGAAAATTCAATCACATACATTCACACATATATTAGGACACATTGTGATAAAAATGATGCATAAATACTCCCTTTTATCATTATTATTAAAATTAAATCAATGTCCCATAGAAAGTTAATTTCATGTAATCCACCAAACTATAATCCATCAAATACAATGAACTCAAATATTTCTATTGAAATTTGAACTTTAACTATGAATGTGTTGGACAAGCACATACACATAGGTTTCATTTTAAAATTTGGCCTCTATATCTTTTTTCTACCTTTACTCCAAGATATCAAAATTAAATAATAAAATTAATAAATTTTATGATACTATTTTGTGATATCCAACTTCTTCATAGTCATGACACTAAGACAAAAAGTCGCATGGCCTAAATTGTACTCAATGATCACTAAAGCCTGGTAACTAATATTGAAGGTTTAATAAATTAAATTGGTAATAAAATTACCCTTGAATAGGTCATCATAAAAAAAGGTAATAAAAATTTTAAATAACCAAACACAGGGAAAATAGATATATCCATAATGATATAATATCCCAAACTGTAATGAATTATATCATTAAGGGTTATGAAATTCATGGGAAATTTTAATTTTTGTTCCTAAGTAATTATGAGGGATAAAATGGTCATTTACCCTCATAAATAATCTTGAATTATTTTTACGAAAATTTGTTTGATCTTAGGATAAGGTTTTTACCCTATCATGGGAATTTTATGAGATTCTAAGCCTGGTGTATTTTTATGAATATTTGAATATTTATTAAATAAATATTAACTATTCCACTTAAGAAAAAAATTTATATCTCCTAAATGGAGTATCAAATTTAAATTATGACTTTGTGGTTGAGTATGAAATGGTAATTTTTACTCAAGATAGGTATAATAATTATTCTGGTTCTAGGTCTTGGGAAGGGCCTTAAACTGGTATTTATCTTTAATTTTTGTTTTCGGTTTTTATTTTATCCTCTCCCTTTTCATTCCCATGTATTCCAAAGGGAGGGGGATCTCTCCCTTGTCATGTGACATTTATCTGAGAGGAAAGGTATGAGAGTGAGGCGTCAACTTCATCTAGGGAGTGTGGTCATGACCAGACTGGGGTGTAGCATCCATGAAGTGCTAATCTGAACTTGAAGCTTCGACGATTTCATCATAGCTAGACCGTTATTTTTATTCTCCCCAGTTTTTCAATTTTATTGTTGATTTTTTTTTATTATGTTTTATGGACTATCATGGATGTATAAAGGCCCATGGTGGTGTGATTTGGGGATAAACACGGGTTTCTAGTGATTCACAAGTGGTTTTCATTTGAAGAAATTGATCACACTTTCTATGGTAAAATAGAACATTTCATGTATTATTAAGTGTGATAAAGGTTGATAATGATTAATATAAAATTTTATTCCATAAAGACACCCCATTTAGTATCATTGGTATACAACCTAGAGTGTGGTCGAGTGCTCAAATTGACACCCCATGGGGGTGCATGGGGTTTAAGGTACACAGCCAGACCATGTGTATATTACATAGCCAAACACCATGTGAAGTACATGTAAAAACATCATGTGAGGTTCATAGAATAAGTTCTATGTGTTTTACACACTTTTTATATTTGGTACATGCCATGTTAATGGGATTTAAATGTCGGGATGGGCTGCGATACATGCCCATTGTTGGTAATTCAGAGTACATATTGTGTACACTGATGTACATGACATAAACTATTACTTAAGAGGAGATTTGTGTTTTTTTATTTCATGTATACAAAATTGGACAAGTGAGGATTACATTATGATAATATTTCCATATATAATAGGATGGTGAAGCTTTTACTATTATTAGAGGTTGTTGGAAAGATGATTTGGGGATTATGATATAAGGTGAAGTGGATTCTCCCTAAGATGATGGATAAAGAGTTCTATTATAAAAGACATTATATGAGACATAAATGAGGATTGTAAGAATTACTAGTTGACTTGTCATGGGATTTAAAAGTTTTTTTATATGAGATAGTCTAGATGATCCTCGGTAAGCAGGACCAGGTTATAATGCAAGATTGTATAAGGTCTTGGACCAGCCTCTTGAGGCTTGGGTCGGATATGGCCTAAAAGATCTTAGAACACCATGGGGTGTTATATATGGACCTGTATCAATATGTAGAAACTGACATGGGTTTGGATAACCCTATAGAACATTGTTTCGACGAGATGCAAACATTGATGTGTTTAATATGATGTGCTTTTATGGTCGGGATGGTCTTAAGGGGATTAATCATTATGGATATATTGATGTTGATTCATGTTTTGGGATTTGAGGATTATCTTAAGTGGATAACACCCTAGATATGAGATAGTGATCTTATGGGTGGGCTACAATGTTCGATGTGTAGGTGTTATGTGATGATCCTAGGGAGAAAGGATTCCCTCAGTGTGTGACGTGACTGATGTTTCTTGATGGGGAGAGAGAAGAACCCTAGGTTTCATATGTTATTGTATGTATTTCATAGTAAGAAGAGTCTTCTTATATATTTTTTATGATTTTATATGCGATTCTAGGTAGGTAGTGGGATTTCCCCTGTATTCCTAATAACATTTTTCTGGGAAAGGAGTGAAGCACCCCTAAGTTCTTGATGGAGTTTTTCCAAGTATAGAAAGTTTTATCCTATATATTGGAAGATATGGTATGTGTTTCCCTATGGGGTGAGTCTTACCCTAGGTTTTGGACAATCTGATATGTGTTTCTCATCTTGGAGAGTCTTCCCTTGGGTTTTAGATGATCTGATGTGTGTTTCCTGATAGGGAGAGTCTTCCCTTGGGCTCTGGATGTCCTATCATTTTTTTCTTAGTGAGGATCAGTTGCAACCTAGGTTCCAAGGGAGGTGATTGATGTTTCTTGGTGGGGAATTTGTATGTAATAGGGTTCTAAATGATTAAACTATGCTCAGAGACAACCGTCACTAGCCGAATTAGGTTTGTTCGATCTCGTTAGTCACCTTAGAACCTGAGTATCAATGATTATTTATTTATTAATTTTATTTCAGTCATTATTCGACTAAGTCAAGAGTATCACATGTGTCGGAACTTGTTTATTATATAAGATGTTAGGGATACCATTGTGGATGACCTACCCTGAATTTTTTTCTCACCCCTATACAAGTACCTTGTGTATGTGCATACCTTATTTATTCTTTTAGGTTGAGTATGGGATGTGTTTTGGATAGGGAAAAGGCCTAGTGTTTCATGGTTGGGATGGAGTATCTTGATAAGTATTTGGAGACTAGGATTGAGGTATTTCTTGGGGATATCACTGGAACCTTATGTACATTTTATTTTTCCTACTTATTTGTACATGTGATCAGCCTAGTGGTTGGTCTATTGCGATGTATACCTATATGATTATATGGTGTATTACATTTTTTGTAGAAAGGTTATGTTATATTTATTCAATGTACTCTGATTTTTTTATTATAAATGATTATTTATTTTTTATTTCTCACTCTGATATGTGAGTATAGTCTCCCTATAGTATCACCTTAGACCCTCGCCACTAGTCTAAAGCCTATAAAATACATGCTTGAGGTCGTATAGCACCTCGATTTAGTTACTGATGTGTAAACCAAGGTGGGGAATTAAAATTGGTATAAAATTAATTTATTTTATCTTAATATATGGTGAGATTATATGAATGTAATATATAAAAGTGTTAGATCTAGTAATAGACCTCAGACTGGTTCATCACAAACACCTTTTTCAATGGGAAGTTTAGGTTACCAGATATATGGGATTTTTATTCTTGGTTTTCACTGTTACAGTTGAGATTTTTATTCAAATATGATGTTTGTATTTGATATTTATATTTATGGTTTTTGGATCTTGGCCCATTGGAAAGAGGCCTATATATACATCATTCTTAGCACATATGATTCGAATTTCATTCATATTCTTGGGTGTGATTGATATTACTAACAATGAGGGTTTATCTATGTAAAGTGTTAATGAAAACTTATATGGAATTTTCCTATATAACTTATTGGTGGTATTCTACTCAGCTAAACTAGGGTATATTTTCTCTTATGATAAGTTATAGAGTGATGATACTTGATGAAGATTATACAATACCTCCATGATAGATAATTATATTAACCCTTATTGGGTTAGTACAGGCATTGGACACCTTTATGATTAACCCTTTATGGGTAATTATGATACAGGTTTTTGAAATAGAATGGTTTTGGTTACTTAAAGTTCCAACAACAACCTATATGATGTTTTCCCATATAGTTTATTGGTTTAATCCTAATTAACCAAACCATCTGACTATTTTATCACTCTAAAATGGTCATCATGGTATGATGTATTCATATATTATTAGATGATAATGTGGTACTAAAGGGGGTAGTCTTGTATGTTAATTCTTAGTGAGGATCACAACCTTGGAGTGTGATAATGACTTGGCATGTGATTCCTTATATGTATATATATATATATATATGAGAACCCTAGAGCGGGTGTTTTGTCATGTGAGTTTCCTTATGATATTTAATATTAGAGTAGGTATGTTTCCCTATGAGCTATTACCTACGAGAGATGTGGTTTACGGGATAGGTGGGAGAGCCTCATTCCTTTGAGATACGGCTCAGGATATTAGTGTGTCGGTGCCTTGATTGATTTGTAGGATGTTTCCCAACTATGGTTAAGATGGGTTATAGTATTTGTAAGGGTAACCCAATATAGGGGTTTTCCTAGGCTTATGAGTCCCTCTATAAATGGGAAACATAGTTAGATTCATAGAATTGTGATATTAAATAATGGGATGTTCTACCAAGTATGGGATATAGTAATAGAGATTCCTTGGGGGTTTAAAGGAAATAACATGAGGTGCTTGGGTATCAGGGTTTTATTTTGATGGGTAGGATCGATAAGATATTTTTTTCCTATAGATTTTAGGTGGGGTTCTTGATGAAATAGAGGACCATGATCCTAGATGGTTAGATCTGGGATAGATGTAGTGTGAGTATATTATTTTGGTTAGTGACGATTCCCAGGGTGGAGGTTGATTTTTAAGTATGACTTGGCATGAGTGGGATACCTTAGGCTTGTTGGAAAGAAATCATTGAGTGTGATACTTTCATATAGTTGATATTGACATGTGAATAGAGCATGTTCAGTGGTTTAGGTGCATGAGCCTAGAATTAATAGCGTACAACTCATAGAACCATGAGTCGGGTTTTGTGATCAGGTGGTATGAGAGTGTACACTCATTGGTTTTATATGATATCGAGATGGGTAATGGATAAGAACATGTGAGAGGGTTCTTCTGAGAATCACTCTTTCTTGGGAGAGGCAAGTGGGAATTGATGTGGTTTTTTGGGAAAATCCTGGTTGCGTGAGGGTGAGTTTTTGATGGTATGTGTGGTGTTCAATGGGGTTTCAGATTAGTGTGAGTGGTTGTGTATAGTCTGGGGGCTAACAGATTTGATAAAACACTTATACACATAGTGGCCCAAAGTTTTGATAATATTGGGAGTTGTTTCCAATATGATGATGATGACACCATGGATAGATGGTGTTGGGAGTTGTTAGGAAGGATGATCATTTCTTAGGAGGATAGACACACATGTGATATAGGGACCTATTAGGGTTGAATCTCAAGGAGTAATGTAAAGGAATTCATAATGTGGGAGCACACCATTAACTATAGAGGGTGTGATCCTCATTGTAGATGGAATTCCAGTGGATCTAGAGGATTAAATTCCTAGTGATCCAGAAATGGGTGGTGATTGATTTCTTATGTGGATGCTTAGGTATGATCAAGATAGTCTCATCCAGTCATTTGTGAATTAATAGAATGAATGGGCTACAGAGATCAGGAATTTTGGTTCTATAGAGAGATGATACATACACCCCTGTGGTGGGGGAGTCTTATCAGTTGAAGATGTATGAGCCTCATATTGATAAGGTCTATGATGTAGAATTGGATGGATTTCATGCATTGGTATTGGTCTCGGGATGGTTTTGATGTGATCTAAGGGTGATTTGAATTACAGTTGTCCTAGTTCTTAGAGTGAGATCATGAAAATTAGTTTAGTTGGTTGAGGATCCAAACATATAATTATGTCAAATGTCAGGTTTGGACTTTATTATGGTTGTTTTGAAAATATTTTGTTTTTTTCAGGAGTTTAGGCATCGTGATTAGGTGGAAAGGATGTACCTCGGTAGGTGTGGTCAAGCATTTTTTAGAATAGTCGGCCTTTGTGAGTAGAGCCTTATGGTAGGGAGAACCATAGGCTTTTAAATGAATCTGTTGATGGATCTTCGGTGCTAGGAGTAAGATGGATGTGGTTAAGCATCATCTTGGTAGTTATAATGATGACCAGTTGATAGCTCGGGTTCTGATGTATAGTGCACCTAATATTTTTAGTTGCACAATGGAAGCTCATTCGGCTTTTCAGGGTAGAACACAATGAGTTAGGGATGGATCAATGATTGAGGAAGATTAATCATTATGGATGGAGGACCACTGATACTTCTCAATGATGATAAGTCATATAGTGGTGACTTTATAATGACTCACTCCATTATAGGTTGTGAAATTCATGGGAAGTTTGAATTTTTGGTCGTGAGTACTTATGAGGGGTAAAAAGGTAATTTATCATCATAGACTATCTTAGAATATTTTTCTAATAGGTCTATTGATCTTGGGATGAGGTGTTTATCCTATGGATAAAAGTTGGTTCCATTTCGAGATGGACGTATTTTTTAGAATTTTTTAATATTTATTAAATAAATATTAATTATTGTACTTGTACAAATTTTGATATCTCCTAAAAAAAGTCCTGAATTGAAATTTCAACATTGTAATTGAGCCTTGGATGGGTGGATTTATCCAGGCGAGGTGTAATATTTGCTTAGGTTTTGGGTTTCAGGACCCAGGAAGGACCTTAAGTGGGTATTTATTTTTAGTTTTTGTTTTAGGTTTTTATTTTCCCATCCCCTTATTCCTTATCATGCACGCCAAAGGGAGAGGGGGATCCCCTTTATCAAGAGACATCAATCCAAGAGGGAAAGAGGGAGAGGGAGGTGTTGGATTCATTCGAAGAGCGTGATCGGGACTGGATCAGGGTGCGACATCTATGAAGTGGAGATCTGATCTCAAAGCTTTGACGATTTCACCGTGAGGTAAGCTGTTATTTTTAGTTTCACTATTTTCCCATTTTTATAGATGATTTTAGTTTTTATTAAGGTTTATGGACTACTGGGGATGAATAAAGGCCCATAGTGGGGCTATTTGGGGAGAAATTATGGGTTTGAGTAATTTGTAGGGGGTTCAGTCGAAAAAACCCAATCACGGGACATGTAGTTCAAGAACACACTCCATTTTTTCTTCATTGTGAAGAAGGTGAAGGATTATGACCACAAGATGTGTATTCCATAAGGCTATACCATGTAATACCATTGGTACATGACCAAGGGTTTGGCTGAGTACTCAGCCAGACCCCCCCCCCCTGTGTAGGGTGCATGGTGTGTAAGGTTCATGGCCAGACCCTATGTGTGGTACATGGATGAACCTTATGTATGATATTTTTCTAGGTGTTTTTTAAGGTGAATGAATAAAGACTTGTGTGGGTTATACACCATGTTTTCTTGGTACATGTCATATGTGGTTATTGGTTTTGCGACATTAAATTCTTCCTCGTGAGTGCTTTTATGTCTTGATAGGCACTGATATTAGACTTTAGGTGAATACACCTAACGTCACTAAGGAAGAAGACTAGAGGGTCACACACTTAGTGTTTCTATTAATATCAATTAAATTCTATTTGAATTCAATTATTGGAATAAATATGATTCTTTATATCAAGAAGTAATATTTATTTAGGAGTTATAAATCACAAATATTAAATAAATATTTCTTTGTAAGGTAATTATTTAATTACATGAATATATAATATTTATTTATTGCTTGTTATTTGCAAGGTAATAAATAATCATTTTTTAAATAAAAAATTTATTTAGTTATGTGAATATTAAATAAATATTTATTCACTAAATTGTGAATAGAATATTTATTTATTTATTGAATGAATAATTTTTAATTAAATATTTATTCGAGAATTCAATAAATATTGAGGAGAAGTGGATCAAGTTTTGGGTCTAATGATAAATGTTTGATTACAACACTATAAAATAATGTTTATCATTGTGTTGGTTAGAATACACCTTGTCATAAAATATTATTATTATTATTTTACATGACATGGAGTTTATTTTGGATTTATATATAATTAAGGGTCTTTGTGCAATTAATTAATAGTAAAATCTAGCCCTATGTCTATAAATACCCTATTATAAACAATTGTGAAGAGGTTGGTGTGCACAACATTCTTCTCCCTCGAGAATCCTCTCTCTTCCAAGAACTTCTTTGAAATTCTCTCTCGCCTCAAGAGAATCTCTTCCTCCCTCCCCCTCTCTGTAGCGACTTGGGTTTTTGGCCCTGTCAGACTTTGGAATATTTCTACGAAGAATTCCAGAGCTAGGCGCGAAGATGGCATGCGATTCTGAGGCCCGATGTGCCCGGAATTAATTTTATAAAAATATTAAGTTTTTTTATACTATTCACGTGGCGGGGGTGTTATATCTTATAAAAGGTATCTCAGAACTATAATCTGAGGGCACGGTTGCGTCCGGAATGTGTTGTTTAACCTAGGCAAGGTGTAAACTTTGTGGGTGCGGGCCTGCGGTGAGAAACGCCACCAGGGGCGTTTTTGTAAATAAGTAGAAAAGTCCATTTACGAGTGTCGGCTCGAATAACTTCTGAACGGAGTCTCAGATCGCAAATCCGGGTCCGCCGTTGCATTCAGAATGGCGCGTTTACCCTAGGGGTGACCTTACCTTTGTCTGCATCGGGAGCGGAGTCGGGAGCGTGGTTTTAAATGAAGGTTTTTAAATTAAAAAAAAGAGGAAAAGGGGAAAAATCATTTCCTCTCCCCTACCTCACCACCTACGTGAAACGCCGGACGAACCCCTCCCCACCTCCTCAGTTCTTCACCAAATCGAGCTCCGGGCGTCCGTTTTCAGCGCCGATCGTCAGCAGATCGAGCTCCAGCGCGTCGGAGGCGCCGTTCTGCATCCAAAGCATCGGTGATCTGCCGACAGGTAGGCGTTTTACGTTTAGAAAATACCGGATCCCAAATTTCTGCGTTTTTCTCTATTTTGAACCTTCAGATGGGTAGATCGGGTCCCGGGGGGCGCATAGATGCTTCCAAATCTGCGTTTGGACCCCCGAGGTGCCTCTGGCGGACCTCGGAAGGTTCGGCGGCACCGGCAGAGGCCGGTGGTGGCGCCGGCAGGGGCGGCGTGTGGCGTAGAGCTGCCGGCCAGGGCAGGCCGGCGGCGGCGGCCAGTCCTGGCCGGCCGGACCGGCCGGTCGAGGCCGGTCCGGGCTCTTTTTGTTATACGGGGGTCTTTAAACCCTCATATCTTACAATCCGGGAGTCGTATTCGTGTGCCGTTTGCGGAGACATGACCCTGACGACGAGGAGAACCCTCCGGTGTGGGTTTGAAGGTTTGAAGGTTCAGGATCATGACCCGGGAGCTAGAAATGTCGTATAAAATAATATTATTTTATTATTTTACGACTTCGGGTCGTTGTAACTTCTACCCGGAGCGTCCGAATGACGTGCCATCAGTGGCGTTGAGACCCTGATGGTACGACGGACATTTTGAGTTGGTTTCTGGGTTTTGGGACTGAGAACGGGGTGTGGGCCCACGAGGCCGAGTTTTGGCGTTTGCGGAGAAACGCAACTTTTGCACCAGAAGTCTGATTTTGGCAGATGATTAGTCGATCCTGTGTGTTTTTTCGAGAGGATCGCAATGGTGCAATCCGTTCGGTGATATTCAGAATCGAGGCGTGGGCCCCGCCTGAGCTGGCTTTGGTGAATAGTACCTTTTTCACCAGGTGTCCGTTTCGGACGAGCGAGTAGTCGATTCCTCTTGTTTTTTCGAGGGGATCGTCGTGGTATGATCCGCTCAATGGGTTTCGGGATCGTTGTGTGAGACCCACGCGAGCTAACTATGGTGAATAGTTCCTTTTTCACTGGTGCTCAGTTTCGGGCGAGTAAGCAGCCTATCCTGCGTATTTTTTCCACGGAGATCGCGATAGTGGCCTCGGTTTGGCCTTGGAGATGCGCAGTGTGGTGTTGTTGCGGGTCGCTCGGGTTAGAGACGTTTTGGACCAGCAGTGGTTGAGGGTACTCCTTTGGTTCATTCCCACGAGGGTTCATGTGGAATCACAACCTTCGTATAGGTTTGTGATCCTCTCGATGGAATGTTTAAACTATTAGAGTTGTGGCATCCCTCCGGTGGGCCCGGAGCGGGATCCTCTAGCATCTTTTCCCTAGATCGGGTTCTTGGTATCGCTGTGACCGCTTATTCACGGGCGGTGATCCCCTATCTAGCAGGATAACCTAGTAGGGTTTGTGGCATCGTCAGGTATACGATCCCCTGCTCAGCATCATGTTATAGTAGGGTTGTGGTATCGTTGGTTATGTGATCCCCTACTCAGCGCATGGTTTCGGTAGGGTTGCGGCATCGTCAGTTTGATTCCCTACATCGCGAGTTATACCAGATAGGGTTCCGGTATCATCGTGACCACCTTTATATGGGCGATGATCCTCTATCTGAGTAATGTGTTTCTGTCGAGCGCCAGATCGGGTTGTGGTATCCCCCAGCAGATCCTGGGTGTGATCCCCAATCTGTGAGAACTACGTATGCCAGATCGGGTCACGGTATCCCCTAGCGGACCCTGGGAGTGATCCCCTATCTATGAGCTACGTATACCGGAGTGGGTTTTGGTATCCCCTAGTGGACCCTATCATGGATCCCCTATCCGAGGAGTTTGGTGGTTATGTTGTTTCAGTGAGTTATCATCAGTGATGCCAACCGACGAGTGTGATCTCTTGGGTGAGCGTCTGAGAGGTTTGTGAGAAACCCGCTGGAGTGTATCTCTCGGATGAGTTTCATCTGGGATGGCAGTGATCATGGGGCGTACTCTTCTGTTTGTGGATAGTTGCTGGTGATGAGGTCGGTACCTCTTGTGGCTTGGTGCGTGAGCTAAGTATATCTGGGTTGTTCAAGGTGTATATATGGGCATACACCTGAGCTGAGCTGAGAAGTTGTGTTTAGCCGAGGATGGTCACGAGATGGAGTTTCTCTCTCGTATGGGTTCCCTCTGGCTGGGATGAGCGGATTGTTGCCTTTTAGTTGCTCTCTTTTGTTTTGGGTTTTTGGGGTGCCTACTGAGTATGTTTATACTCACCCCTGCACGGGCTTTGCCCGCACATGTTTGTGTCTTGTGCAGACCACAGGCCTTTCGACGGAGTCCCAGGAGGACCCGGAGCAGGTGGAGCTGAGTGAGCGAGACTGACCGGGGTGTTTGTCGGGCGGTGTCGAGAGAGATTTCCGGCAATGTTTGTGGAAGCGTTCCCCTTCTTTAGAGCAGGTTGGATGCGCTTTTGTAGTTTACTTTTGGTGGGCCCTGTTTTTTCCTTTGTACTTCTGATGTACTCTGGTTGTGGGATAGTGTATGCATGCATTTTTTCAGTTTTATATATCTCTGCACTGTTGCATGGATGTGTATGTGGGTGCATGTGTACAGGTACCTTAGTCTAATTCCTCCCATGTGTGTGATAGCCTACTCGGCGCTGGTCATCAGCCCCTGACCTATTGGAGGCAGGCTTGGGGAGTCGCGGCTCGAGCCCCGTTGGGACGGGTCGTGACAGAGTGGTATCAGAGGAGGTTCCACCTTTGGGATCTCAGAGCGTAGCTGGGCTAGCTGTGAGTTTGGTTTGGGTTGCATAGCGGCAGTGTTAGGATGTTTCGAGTTCAAATTTCAGGCCAGGGACTCCAGTGTTGGTGCGGTGGCCGACGTATCCATACACCAGGACTCTGATAACCTGCCTTTCGACTCGGGACATTCATACACTGGTCGTAGGGACATAACGGTACATGCATCATATAGGACTGGTTTTTTGGGTTTTCCTTGTCCTTCTTGAGTCAGATCTCCAGATATACGTTTTGACTGTGGTGCGTCTTGAATGTATTTCAGGATGTTGCCACGATGACAGCCAGCGAGGGTTCCGCAGCAGGATTGTGGTGATGATCTACCCTGTGTAGAGTCTATGGACCAGGGCACAGGTTCTGAGGCTGGACCTCCAGGTGGTCCGCCAGTTGAGCCACCACCTTTCGAGCAGCTGGTTGTGCCGGTAGTGCACGACGAGGTTGCACATAGGCTGAGTGCACTGCACGAGTTCCAGAGGCAGCGACCTTTGAGGTTTTGGGGTGATCTAGACCCTGAGGCAGCTGATGACTGGCTTGAGGTAGTCACCCGAGTTTTCCGCCTAGTGAGGACACCTCCTGATCAGATGGTGGTCCTAGAGGCGAGCCTTCTGCATGGTTCAGCCGGGTGATGGTGGAGTTTGGTGATGCAGTCCCATGATGAGGAGACGCTCATGTGGGCAGAGTTTGAGCGGCTCTTCAGGGAGGAGTTCTATCCGGTGACACTGAGGTCAGTGCGGATTCAGGAACTTCTGCAGATTCGGTAGGAGGGCATGACTGTGTCGGAGTACTCAACGAGGTTTACAGACCTGTCGTGCTACTCCCTGGATATGGTTCGAGACCCGTTCTTTAGGGCTCGGACCTTCGAGCAGGGGTTACGCAGGGACATCTGAGCAGGTGTGGTTTCCTTGTGCCTGCCCACCTATGCTGGAGTACTGGAGAGAGCTTTAGTGGTGGAGAGCTTTCTGGCTGAGCAGTTTCCCCCTGTTAGTGATGGGCACGCGAGAGTGGAGACGTCAACATATGGTAGCCAACGGCAGACGCAGGGGACTGGGCGTGGGCGCCGTTTCAGGAGGCGACCGCAGGATGGAGGATCATAGGCTCAGGGCTCGCAGGCCAATTTTGGTCAGCCACAGGAGAGGCGGTGTTATGCTTGTGATGGTTAGGGACATCTTGCTAGAGATTTTCTGACCCGACGTGCTGCTGAGAGGGAGTCGGTCGATGGACCGCCTTGGCAGAGGCAGCGTCTCGAGCAAGGAGGTCTGCAGGGCGGCGGACGTGGCGGCGGAGCGGGTGCAGCAGGAGGAGGTGGTAGGCGGTACCAGTTTCCACCACCCCCACCCCCAGGTGGTCCACGCCAAGCTCAGGGAGCTGGTGGCTGAGGGCAGGGACAACTGCATGCCCTGGAGGCTATTGACCCAGAGGCTCCACGGATGGATAGAGGTACGCCTTGTGTCTTTTCTACTTACTACAGTAGTTTGATAGACACCATTTAGCGGTACCTTTCCTTTCGGTTGCTTGCTTGGGTTTTGTTCAGGGCGTTGGTAAGACCCTGTATGGGTGTTGTTCGGCATGTTTCGAATGCGTGAGGAAGAGGGATCCTTCCCCCACCGAGACGCGTTTTTGTGATGCGATTAAAACCGTACGAGCGAGTCAGTGCCGCCCAAAGAAGATAGTATCAAGGTTTGGTGGATGATTCCCTCTGACTTATGTGTTCGGGTATGGGCGTTTGTGGTCGAACTCGCTGGCGTGCGAGACCCAGTTGAGAGTCCAGTCGCTTTTCTTGTGCTTAGGGCTTTTCGGGGACGAAAAGTTCTAAGGGGGGAAGGATGTATCGACTCGAGTTTTTTGCCCTATCAGACTTTGGAATATTTGTATGAAGAATTCCAGAGCTAGGCGCAAAGACGGCGTGTGATTCCGAGGCCTGGTGTGCCCTGAATTAATTTTATAAAAATATTAAGTTTTTTTATACTATGCACATTGTGGGGGTGTTATATCTCCTAAACGGTAGCTCAGAACTGTAATCTGAGGGCACGGTTGCATCCAGAACGTGCCGTTTATCCTAGGCAAGGTGTAAACTTTGCGGGCGCGAGCCTGCGGTGAGAAACGCCACCAGGGGTGTTTTCGTAAATAAGTGGAAAAGTCCATTTATGAGCGTCGACTCGAATAACTACTGAACGGAGTCTTGGATCACAAATCTGGGTCCGCCGTTGAGTTCAGAATGGCGCGTTTACCCTAGGGGTGACCTTACCTTTGTCTACATCGGGAGCGGAGTCGGGAGCGTGGTTTTAAATGAAGGTTTTTAAATAAATAAAAAAGAGGAAAGGGGAAAAATCATTTCCTCTCCCCTCCCTCACCACCTACGTGCAACGCCGGACGAACCCCTCCCCACCTCCTCCGTTATTCACCAAATCGAGCTCCAGGCATCCGTTTTCAGCGCCGATCGTCAGCAGATCGAGCTCCAGCGCGTCGCAGGCGCCGTTCTGGATCCAAAGCATCGGCGATCCGCCAACCGGTAGGCGTTTTACGTTTTGAAAATCCCGGATCCCAAATTTCTGCGTTTTTCTCTGTTTTGAATCTGCAGATGGGTAGATCGAGTCCCGGGGGGCGCGCAGATGCTTCCGGATCTGCGTTTGGACCCCCGAGGTGCCTTCGGCGGACCTCGGAAGGTTCGTCGGCACGGCACCGGCGCCGGCCGAGGCCGGCGGCGGCGCCGGTCGAGGCCGGTCCAGGCTCTTTTTGTTATACGGGGGTCTTTAAACCCCCGTATCTTGCAATCCGGGAGTCGGATTCGCATGCCGTTTGCGGCGACGCGACCCTGACGACGAGGCGAACCCTTCGCTGTGGGTTCGAGGATTTGAAGTTTCGGGATCGTGTCCCGGGAGCTAGAAATGTCGTATAAAATAATATTATTTTATTATTTTACGACTTCGGGTCATTGTAACTTCTACCTGGAGTGTCCGAATGACGTGGCGTCAGTGGCGTTGAGACCCTGATGGTACGACGGACTTTTTGAGTTGGTTTCCGGGTGTTGGGACTGAGAACGGGGTGCGGGCCCCACGAGGCTGGGTTTTGGCGTTTGCGGAGAAACGCAGCTTTTACACCAGGAGTCCGATTTTGGCGGATGATTAGTCGATCCCGTGTGTTTTTTTGAGAGGATCGCAATGGTGCGATCCGTTCGGTGAGATTCGGAATCGAGGCGTGGGCCCCGCCCGAGCTGGCTTCGGTGAATAGTACCTTTTTCACCGGGTGTCCGTTTCTGACGAGCGAGTAGTCGATTCCGCTTGTTTTTCTGAGGGGATCGTCGTGGTATGATCCGCTTGATGGGTTTTGGGATCGTTGTGTGGGACCCGCACGAGCTAGCTATGGTGAATAGTGCCTTTTTCACCGGTGCTCAGTTTCGGGCAAGTAAGCAGCCTATCCTGTGTATTTTTTCCGCGGAGATCACGATGGTGGCCTCGGTTTGGCCTTGGAGATGCGCAGTGTGGCGTTGTTGTGGGTCGCTCGGGTTAGCGACGTTTTGGACCAGCAGTGGTTGGGGGTACTCCTTTGGTTCGTTCCCACGAGGGTTCGTGTGGCATCACAACCTTCGTATAGGTTTGTGATCCTCTCGATGGAATGTTTAAACTGTTAGAGTTGTGGCATCCCTTCGGTGGGCCCGGAGCGGGATCCTCTAGCATCTTTTCCCTAGATCGGGTTCTTGGTATCGTTGTGACCGCTTATTCACGGGCGACGATCCCCTATCTAGCAGGATAACCCAGTAGGGTTTGTGGCATCGTCAGGTATACGATCCCCTGCTCAGCATCATGTTATAGTAGGGTTGCGGTATCGTTGGTTATGCGATCCCCTACTCAGCGCGTGGTTTTGGTAGGGTTGTGGCATCGTCGGTTCGATCCCCTACATCGCAAGTTATACCAGATAGGGTTCCGGTATCGTCGTGACCACCTTTATATGGGAGATGATCCTCTATCTGAGTGATGTGTTTCTGTTGAGCACCAGATCGGGTTGTGGTATCCCCCAACGGATCCTGGGTGTGATCCCCTATCTGTGAGAACTACGTATGCCAGATTGGGTTGTGGTATCCCCCAGCGGACCCTGGGAGTGATCCCCTATCTGTGATCTACGTATACCGGAGTGGGTTTTGGTATCCCCTAGCGGACCCTAGCGGGGATCCCCTATCTGAGGAGTTTGGTGGTTATGTTGTTTCGGTGATTTATCCTCAGTGATGCCAACCGACGAGTGTGATCTCTCGGGTGAGCGTCTGAGAGGTTTGTGAGAAACCCGATGGAGTGTATCTCTCGGATGAGTGTCATCGGGGATGGTTGTGATCGTGGGGTGTACTCTTCTGGTTGTGTACAGTTGCTGGTGATGAGGTCGGTACCTCTTGTGGCTTGGTGCGTGAGCTGAGTATATCTGGGTTGTTCAAGCTCTACTGGAAATATCACCTATACCCACGGTTTAGAACCATGGGTATAGACCATGAAACCGTGGGTATAGGCTATACCCACGGTTTCATGGAACGTGGGCTAGAGTGGCGTCGCAATAGCTCTATACCCACAGTTCCTATGAAACCGTGGGCATAGCCCAAGAAAAACTCAGATTACCCACAGTTTACCAAACCATGGGTATATATCTATACCCACGGTTTAGTAACCGTGGGTATACAGTTTTCCAGCACCCAAACTATACCCGCACAGTAGAATTACCCACGGTTTACCAAACCGTGGGTATAGATATATACCCACGGTTTGGTAACCGTGGGTATACAGTTTTCCCCCGCACAGCAGAATTACCCACGGTTTAATAAACCGTGGGTATAAACATTTTACCCCAGAAACTACAGCTTCTAGCTTACCATCTTGCACCTCTGCAACTTCTAGCTTCCTACCATACTGCACCTATTCCTACCATCCTGCACTTAAAAACAATAGAAACCAAAATACAAAATATATGTATTTCAATCATGGTGGTGGGAAAATTAAAAATTCCAACTTGGATGGAGAAAAAGTGATAAAATTCCAGCATTCCAAAATGATGCATATCTTAAAATGATGAAAAAAAGGAGAAATTCTCTATTTTACTAAGGTTATTACTAATCCAAATTCAATATTCCCATAGGTTTTAGAATCAAAAGAAAATGGAGGAAAAATCATGTCACACAGGAGTTCCCAGAACAAAACTGACTTACATTATCAATAATGATTACTACAAGACTAAGTTAAATCTAGGATATTATAAACCAACACAATACTAACCATTTATATTGCCTCATGACCAAGATTGTGTAACCATCTGTATTGCCTCATACTAACTGCAAGAACATAAAAACAACTAATTATGAACCTTTATTGCAAATGCTAACAAGAATGAAGTACGATAAAATCCAATACTGAACTTGAATGAATAATAAAAGATCATTTTTGGTCAAGGATCATGGAAATCAGTGAGGATCTATCCCAAATGAAAAGAAAAAATATAATGGAATTTCTACTATGTCAAAAAATAAAAATCAAAACAATAAGACCATGTTTTTAGCAAACTCAAGTGACCATCCAGATTAAGGAAATTTGGAGTGCACTAACTTGAATATAGAAACTGCTAAAAAAAGTGAAGAAAAATATAGCTAATAATATGTTGAATATGAATATGGAAGATTCAGATGTTCGCCAAAATTCTGGTTTTTATAGAGGATCTAAAACTAATTGTGGGAAGAATTTTGATTTGTGTCTGGATGCAGTGAGTATACAGTTAACGCTGCCAAAATTTATGATGAAATGGTCATGACCGGGTTTACTCAATGTATCAAGACTTATAATGCCCTTCTAAATGAACTGGCTCAATTGGGAAATTGGAAAGCAGCAGAATCCATCTTTCTAGACATGAAAATAAATAACACGCTACTCTCAGACACTCAAACTACTCACTAACTCCACGCTTCTTTTTGTCCGACTCTTCACTATCAAAGAATGAATTTACACCAACATAGGTGTATCAATTCTTCTCCATGTTCATCTAATGATGAACTCAATGAATCTCCAATAGGAATACCTCCTAGATCTCCTTTATCTAACTTTCCATCCCACATATGGAAATCTTTAGTTCTCTCTTTCTCCATGCTTGTTGTTGTCATACTCTTCACTAACAATGAATGAATTTACACCAACATAGGTGTATCAATTATGCTCTACATTCATCTAATGATGAACTCAATGAAACTCCAATAAGAATACCTCATAGATCTCCTTTCTCTGACTTTCCATCCCACATATGGAAATCCTTAGTTCTCTCTTTGTATCTTTGAGATCTATTTCTATTGGTATATTCCAAGAGATTTCTTCCTTCTTTTGAAAGAGAAATATATCTATTTCTTATATCTATAGAATCACCATGTCACCCTCCAAATATCGAGTCATGATCACCAATTTAATCCACTAATATTTTTTCTGAAAGATAGAAATTTTTAACCTACAGGCCTGTTAAGTCTATTCTAAAATAGTGTGTTCATTACCACCATGGTGTGGAACCTTCATCTTCCAGTAATACCTACAAAAAATTTCATGTTCATTACTTTGAAATAAACCTCTAACATGAATACCACAAACATCAACTCTATGACTATATGAGTGAACCTCGTTGTATCAAACATGAAAATGATGAAAAAAATCCTTTGATGATGCATTTGTTGGTTGACTCAAAAACCGTATTCAGGACTATTTGGACTTCTGAATTTATGAAGACTTTTCTTGGGAAATCTGATTTCAAGTACTTGGGAGAATTTGGAAATATATGTACAGTAGCCGATGTGTTTATATGTTTCCTTTTTGTAACACCTCACTCTTTTCTTGCATTGTAATTTAAAGTGCAAGGTAATAATTATCGACATCAAAAGAAAATAATTTCTCAACACACTCATATTAAACCCACCTAGATGATGAGTAATCAATTATAGTACTCAACCCATCATAGCGGTTGAAGCATTATAGAATTTATTGTCCTAAAGTTACAAGATGAGTTATTAATACTAATCTAAAGTGAATCTAAAAGATGATAGTTGAAGAAAGGTGCACATTTGGAAGATATGTTGAAGTGAAGAAAGAATGAAGATACATTTTCAAAAGATGACTCGTAGACAAAAGCCCTCCACCTGCCCAGCCCTCCCCATCCCTCCCCACTGCCCAGCCCCTCCCCATCCCTCCCCACTGCCCAGCCCCTCCACATCCCTCCCCACTGCCCAGCCCTCACCCTCCCCCCCTGCCCAGCCCTCCCCCTCCCCCCTGCCCAGCCCTCCACCTACCCAGCCCTCCCCCTCCCCCATGCCCAGCCCCTCCCCCTCCCTCCCCACTGCCCATCCCTCCCCCCTGCACAGCCCTCCCCCTGCCCAGCCCCCCTCCCCCTCCCCCTCCCCCTCCCCCCCTGCCCAGCCCTTTCCCTGCCCAGCCCCCCTCCCCCTCCCCCCCTGCCCAGCCCCTCCCCATCCCTCCCCACTGCCCAGCCCCTCCCCATCCATCCCCACTGCCCAGCCCTCACCCTCCCCCCTGGCCACCCCTCACCCTGCCCAGCCCTCCCCCTCCCCCCTGCCCAGCCCTCCCCCTCCCCCCCCCCCCCACTGCCCATCCCTCCCCCCCTGCACAGCCCTCCCCCTGCCTAGCCCCCCTCCCCCTCCCCCTCCCCCTCCCCCCCTGCCCAGCCCTTTCCCTGCCCAGCCCCCTCCCCCTCCCCCCTACCCAGCCCCTCCCCCTCCCTCCCCACTGCCCAGCCCTCCCCCTGAATCTCCCTGCATGAAATATGTAGATGCATGACATGTTTTATTTGGATGCAGACCCAACCAGGTAAGGTACTGTAACTGTTAGAAAACATCCTTAAATTTTGATAAGGTACTACAACTCACTGTATTACAGAACGGATTATAACAGAAAAAAAAATCTAAAATCGGATGTCCAAATAAATATGTTCCCTTAAGGTATGTTTATTTAAGGTAATACAACTCACTGTAATACAAAACAGATTATAACACAAGAAATACCAGTCAAAATCATGAAGAATGTGATTATCACTGTATCATTTACTGCTTGAGTTGTAAACAATATAAACTTCCATACATCCTATCCTGTTGAAGAGTTAGTTGGGAAAAAAATACCTTCATCAATCCTCGCTGAGACATAAATGATACACATCTCTTAAGTTTCTTCTCCATGCTTGTAAATCGAAGGCATTCATTCCATCAGCCCATGAACATTCACCAATATTTCGGTTCATCGCTATGCTGGGATGAGAACAATCAAAGTATGTCTAGAAACTCTTAGACATGACCCACAAAAATCAATATACAGTGGAGTCAATAGTGAAAACATATCACCTGCATTCATATGTTGGATGAAAGGGAGGTTAACTCCATGATTTTACGACCAATAACCTACATTCATATAGTGTGTAAATGCAAACGAAAAATGATGCATGGTAGGGAGGTTAATTCCACAATTTTAGGAAAATATACCTATTGTAGAGATCTGGCACTTATTAGTACAGGATTCCCTTGATCTCTTCATGTGCAGAGTGAGTCACCTACAATATATAAATAAAAAATAATCAATATTCATCTTAAAAGATGAAGTGCGTAATAACGTATGAAAAAGTATTATGCGAAGGGAAATACTGCAAATTGTCTCGGAGATTATTTCAACGATATTACAAGAACATACCTATTGCGGGGTGAGCAACACATCGGTCAAGATTCAATTTAAGTGGCTGCTCTGGGCGGTTTTGTTAACATCCACCTCACTCGTGCACTTGCTTTGTGTTTCCAGCGCACCCTTCAAGAACACTTTCAGCTTCCAGAATATTGATTCACTCTGCATCCCACATACCAATTATGGCCGGAAACAGAGAGGAAACAGAGCATTTGTGCTGCAATGAATAGTCAGAAATGTCAGGTTTAATGATAGCAAACAGAAGTGTTTACCTTCAACTGGAAGATAGTGCCCCATTGATGATTGTTCAGAAGGCGCTAAAGAAAGGTGATGTCCTAGGAGTGGTCGATCCTCTAATGCGCCATGGTAATCAACTAAATCAGCTTCAAATTCATTTCGGGGAGCACTTGAAGTCCTACTGCATCATATTATAAAAATATGAGTCTGGGGTTAAATTGGATATTTGAGGATGCAGTTGAGTGAAAAGAAAACTTGACATGATGTAAAAAATGGTGTGGTAAAACCATACCTTTAGCGACGGTGGATAAGTCGACACCGTGTCCAGCTCCTCCCCCAGCCCCTCCCCCTCCTTCCCCACTGCCCAGCCCCTCCCCCTCCCTCCCCACTGCCCAGCCCCCCTGACCAGCCCCTCCCCCTTCCTACCCACTGCCCATCCCCCCTGCCTAGCCCCTCCCCACTGCCCAACCCCCCTGCCCATCCCATCCCCCTCCCTCCCCCCTGCCCAGCCCCTCCCCACTGCCCAACCCCTCCCCCTCCCTCCCCACTGCCCAGCCCCTCCCCCTCCCCACCTGCCCAGCCCCTCCCCCTCCCTCCCCACTGCCCAGCCCCCACTGCCCAGCCCCTCCCCACTGCCCAGCCCCCCCTTCCCAACCCCTCCCCCTCCCTCCCCACTGCCCAGCCCCCCCTGCCCAGCCCCTCCCCACTACCCAACCCCTCCCCCTCCCTCCCCACTACCCATCCCCTCCCCCTCCCCACCTGCCCAGCCCCTCCCCCTCCCTCCCCACTGCCCAGCCCCCCCTGCCCAGCCCCTCCCCACTACCCAGCCCCCCCTTCCCAACCCCTCCCCCTCCCTCCCCACTGCCCAACCCCCCCTGCCCAGCCCCTCCCCACTGCCCAACCCCTCCCCCTCCCTCCCCACTGCCCAGCCCCTCCCCCTCCCTCCCCACTACCCAGCCCCCCCTGCCCATCCCTCCACTGCACCCCCCACCCCTCCCCCTCCCAACCTCCCCCCCCCCAACCCTCCACTACAGCCCCCCATCACAAGCCTCCCCTCCACTGCTAAGGCCAAGATTAGATGGCGAGATAATAATTAACACACCAAACCATAAAAACAAAAATGGAATGTGAATATTACCTAAAGAATTGTCAAATAACACCCCCGATGAAAACATAATCCAAAATGCATTTCATTGCATAAAGAAATTCACATACAAGCAGTCCACCAATACAAAAAAAAATTAAAACTCCAACACAAGTCTCTCTGCTAAGTCAAAAATAGAGGGGATTAATATCCCCCCCATCACCATCATCGTCATCTCCATGTCCAGCATCATCATCATCAGCAGCAACATCGTCAGCATCATCATCACCAACAGCAACATCATCAGCAGCAGCAACAGCAGCAGCAGCAGCAATCTCATCACCAACAACAGCATCAACAACATCCTCTCCAGATCTATCGCCACCACTTTCATTGCCACTAGGACCCTCATGGGAATCACCTGAGGAATTATGTAAAGAGCGCATTGATGCTATACATGAATCAAAAGTGGCAGCAACCTCTGGTGGTAGTGACTAACTCAACATTGACATAGCTTTCATGAAATGTTCATTCATTAGATTACTTTTTTCATGCTCCTCTAATACTATTTTCATTGTCGCAGCTAATTCAGCACGCGTACTTTCCAACTCAGAGGCCTTAGAGGCATTAGAGGAGTACGATGATGGCCAATACCTAGAGGGGACAATATTTTTTCCTGGTCTACAACGGACTCTTCCTGGATGCTCCACACCTAACACCTGACTCAAATGATCATTTGGCCCTAAGTTGTCAGCTTCCTCATCCATGGCCTCCAAGGTAGACTGTTGAAATTATACACATATTAAATTATGAATTTCGTATAAATGTTTGAAATATATATATATAACTTACAATTTTTTCTTGTGTTTGTGAATTAATTGTAGTTCCATCTTTTCTTTTCCTACTGAAGCAGAATAATTTGGCACGAGGTACAGGACATTCAATGCCCCATTTAGCTTGCTGCATATGAGAAATGCACAAATTTGGATTACAACCATATATGACAAATGCAAAAAATTGGATTGAACGTACCAGTCGCTTCTCATAATCGGGCATTGTAGTGTGCCCCAATGTGTGTAGATATATCATTTCATCTTTGTTTTTTTTGTTTTTTGCTGACACTTCCTAAGAAAAAAAAACAATACAAGTAATAAGAATTAAATTTTATATAAAAACCATTAAAGATGGGTAGTACCTTATATTGTTCAGTCTTCCAATGTGCGATCATTTTTTGATATTGACTTTTTGGACAGTCAAGGTTTGTGGGTACACCCTCTAACTCGGTACCCACTCTGCTCCTCCAACCAATATGTAACTCATACTTGTATGACCGCCAATACTCTCCAAGATCACTCAACCTAGCAGCTTTGGAAGCTTCACCGTTAGGAAAGTTAAATCAACTCTGCAACGAAAATGTTAAGTCATATAAATACATTACTAATATAAATATAAATTTATAAAATTTCTGTACCCATATCTACGCCCATGCCCTATCCTTGATGCCAGGACTGATATGTCTCCATGAGACCGGTTCCACTGGAACGATATCATGATATTTGGCTAAATTAGCCATGAAACTTCTACACTCCTTATCATTTTTACCTACCATTTGATTTTGAGGATTGTAATCCACCATAATCTGAGTTTCGTGATTCCAGGAATCCCGCATTCGAGTGCGCCCACGTCGCCTACTAGAAGATCCCACTAAATAACAGAAGAGGTGAAAAGAGAAGAGTTAAGTGACAATACAATAAGACAAAAGTGAAATGCTATAATTTGAAACATTTATAATAAAAAAACCTGATGCAGGATCCTGAATAGGCTGTGAGGCATCCGTGGACTGTGCTGGATCAGCATCCTTCGAAGGAAGTATCTGTTCCACAGCATGCTCTGGCTGATCTTCATGAACAGGAGTGGAAACTGAAGGAACAGACTCAATATGTGTATGATGGATGGTAGGAAAATGATGTGGCGTAGACATGTCAGAATATGCGTAGTAGGTGTGGGGATACATTAATGGATATGGAAATTGTGGAGGTGAGAACATTGGTCGAGTCGGCGTGGACATGGAATGGGAAAAAGAGGGTAAATGGGATGATAATGGCAGCGTGTATGGGAACATCCCAGGGGTCTCAAGCGGAGGGTGGACATGTGTGGTAGATGGGATTTCTACTGATGGGTCAGTGTGGGGAGTGGTAAGACGGGAGCTCCACCTAGGTCTAGGTGGATCCCTGCTCGGTCCCATACTAGGAAGAGGAATCTCTGAAGTTATATATCCCTAAAATAAATTTGATGAAAAATATGAACTTCATATTATATGTAATGCGGAAGATAAATATTATAATTATTATACTCACTGAAGACAACTCACGCTCGCATTTAACAGGATCAACATCAAATAATCTTTTCTTGCGAGCTTCTGTAGTTTTCTTCATAATCTGTATAAGAATGAAATAAATATTTTTTAGCAACAATTTTTACAAATCATACATACAACTTAGAATCCAAAGAAGACAAAAAATGTCATAACATCTTTCGGTAATGATAATTTACAACCAAGTTATACAATTTTTAAAACCACATTTTAAACCCAGTTTTCTGAATTGAAATAAATATAATTAAATGAAACCAAACCAAACAATACTAAAACAGACATATCATTCCAAACTAAAACTAAATTATAGTAATTACATTTTTACCAACTTGAGAAACTCACATCAATGTAAACTGAATGAACTCTGAATATATATGGTTGCTTTTATATATTACCCTCCACTACCTCATGTTCAACATCATCTCTCACAATGGGACAATTTGTGTCATCAAATAAAATATTTTGGCTAACACCGATGGGGGCGTCAATGGTGACAATTTCATCCCCAGCATCATGAAAAATATTTCTTGGGATTACTTCATTAATGACATCGTAATAAGGTTTTAGATGATCTTTCACATAAAACACTTGTTTTTCCATTGATGCCAAAATGTATGGTTCATCGGTATGCAGGAATCGACTCATGTCAATAACTCTAAATCCGCAATCATCAATAAATGTACCATGTCACGTCATTGAATCAAACCATTTACATTTCATCATAGTGACTCGACCTTGAGATTAGTAATCCAATAACAATATTTTCTTAACCATCCCATAATAATACACATCTTCATATCGAGGTCGACTATCTGATGCACTGGCATAACAATCTGTTCTAGTAGTTAACATAACGCCATCATGTTGTGTTCTCATTTTCACCGCTTCATCAGTTGTAACAAATTTATATCCATTGATTATTAAAGATTTTCAGTCACGAACCAAAGAATTGGGACCAAAAGCCAACGCTCTTAATTCTTGAGAAATGAAGTCAGCAGGTAAACTCAATACCTGAAATACATATGAGTAATATAATTAAATATATATCTATATTTTAAGGTATATAATGTAATGGTCATACCTTTGATTTCAACCAATCTGGGAACTCTTGGCTATGCATAGCCTCTCTCCTTCTCAACGGAAAAGACCGATGAACTCTACTTATAATTTGTTTATGTTCTCTAAATAAAATGACAATAAAAGTATAAGGTATATGTGATATGATATCGTATGAGATAACATATATATATTCAAATTACTTACTTGATATAGTCATTGAACAAACCACAATTAAACAAGACTGTTCGATGTGCCATATTCCGCTCTTCAAAGCTCAATGTAACCAATGTATATGACCCGACAATTCCACCTGTTTGGGGAAGAGATGGAAACGAGGGCTGAATTTCCTCATACTGCTCATCTTCATTTCTCATTGGTCAATTATGTCTTGTGCTCACATCAGACAAATACATTGAACAAAAATCCATACATTCTTGGGCCAGATAACTCCTCACAATGGAACCTTCAGGATAATTCTTATTTCGGACATATGATTTCAAAGTGAACATATTTCTTTCAGTGGGATACATCCACCGAAAAGCGACTGGTCCCCCAAGAAGTGTCTCAGTTGGAAGATGAACTGTTAAATGCAACATGCAAGTGAAAAAGGATGGAGGAAAAAAAATTTCCAACTCACACAGAATTAACGGAGCCTCTTGCTGCATTTTTATCAATAATGATTTGGATAACCTTTTAGCATAAAGGTCTCTAAAAAAATGACACAACCGAATCACTACCACTCTTACATTATTGGATATAAAATTCCGAATTGTTATTGGAATCAATTCATGAAGCAGGATGTGATAATCATGAGTTTTTAGGGATTTTAATTTCAAATGTCTTCTGTTGACTCATTTAGATATGTTGCTGGAATAGCCATCTGGAACCTTGATATTCTCCAATATTGCCAGAAATTGATCTGTCTCTGCCGGTGTCATCACATAAGAAGCATAGGGAACTTTCCATTTGTTTTCACCGATACAAATAGGATGTAGTTCTGGTCGAATACCCCAATCCAATAAATCCTGACGAGATCGGAGGTCATCTTTGGTCTTCCCCTTAATATTCAAAAGAATTGAAAGCAACATTTCACATATATTTTTTTCAATATGCATTACGTCTAAACAATGATGTAACAAATTAGTAGACCAATATGGCAACACAAAAAAAAATACTTCTCTTTTTCCAATTGTAAGTGACTTCAGTATCATCATTCTTCCTCTTTTGAGATTTCAACTGACCTTTCCCTAATGAAAAGCTGAAATCTTTCAATTCACCAAGCACATCACTTCCTGACATACGTTGAGGTGGTTCTTCAGTGTCAACATTATTATCAAACCTCCGACGATTCTTCTTGTATTGATGATCCATTGGCAAGAATCGGTGATGCCCCATGAAACTAAAACTACGACGATATTTAAGCCTTATCGATCGTGTATTCTTCATACAAACGGGACATGATAGTTTTCCCTTCGTGCTCCACCCAGACATCATTGCATAGGTAGGGAAATCATTTATGGTCCATAGAAGGGTAGCACGCATCTGAAACGTATTCTTTGAAGAAGCATCAAATGTCTGCACACCTAAATCCCAAAGTTGTTTCAACTCTTTTATTAAAGGCTGCAAGTAGACATCTATATCATTACCAGGATCCAAAGGTCTAGATATCAGTATACTCAAGAAAGTGAAAAGTTTTTTCATACACATCCACGGAGGAAGATTATAAACATGAATAAAAATTAGCCACGTGCTATGAGCAGTAAGCATCTGACCAAACGGATTAAAACCATCACATGATAGGCCCAATCTAACATTACGCACCTCAGCTGCAAAATCAGGATGTTGTGCATCAAATGTATGTCATGCTAATCCATCTGTAGGATGGACCAGCTCATCATTACCTTTAATTCTCTCAACATCATGCCATCACATATTAACTGAGATTTCTGGAGACATGAATAGATTTTGAAGTCTGGGAATCAATGGAAAGTGCCACATGACTTTCTGTGGAACACGAGATGGTGTTCCATCTGCATTTGTCTTCCATCGAGATGTACCACATTCTTTACAGTCATTACGGTCAGTTGTTTCCTCCAAATATAAACTCTAATCTTTCAGACAAGCATGGACTTTATTAGTAGCAAATCCAAGCTGCTTAATTAACTTCCATGCCATGTAATGATTGGAGGGAATATCTGAACCATCAGGAAGAAAGTCCTTCAAAAATGTAAGAATATAATCAATGGAGGTATTAGAAATCCCATACATGGTTTTTCCATGATATAACCGCATTAAAAATTCCAACTTGGTCATTTTAGTACATTCTTGATATACTGGAGTTCTGGCATCATCCAATAAATTTTTCACTCTCTCAACATCATCATCTTCAACATTTTCCTCATGTGTACTAATATCATTGTCTTCTTGCACCAGCATGTTATCTCTCTCGGAATGATGCACATATGGAAACCGATCAAATATCAAATTCTCCATGTCACTTCGTTCATTTCGTTTATGAATAGTCGAAGATTGACTCGTCTCTCCATGGTGAAACCAAACATTATAGTTAGCTTGAAATCCAAATTTCGTTAAATGGTAACTAACTTCTTCTCGTCTTAACCATGGTCTTCCAACACAATTATAGCAGGGACACTGTATACATCCTCCATCTGACGCATTATTAAATGAAAAATCTAAAAAATTCTCCAAATTACTTTGAAACTCGGTTGAAATCCGATCGGTACGATACATCCAGCTTCTATCCATTCTATAACAAGAAAAAAAATTATCATTCAATCAACAATGTAAATCATATTTAAAAAATTCATTACAACAAATTTTATTATTAAATTAATCAATGCATATTAGTAGCTAGCAAAACATATTTAATGACAAGAGGAGTCCATGATTGAATAAGTAGCAATAATAAGAATGATCAGGATAAACCATCTTTCCATATTTATTTTCCATGTAAATCTAGAAAGGATCACATTGGATATCATTGTAAATCCTAAACCTAGATAAGAAATATGAGATCTATTTCCTTTACAAGGATAATAAATAATATCTAGTAATAATAAGAATAACAACAAACAACAAACAAATGATAAATTATATTTAAATATCAAGGACTGATTAAATTCTATGTAAATGGTTTGGTTGTTTGGCTTAAAAAATCATGCTCTAAACCATTACATGTTGTTCAATTCACCTTTAAATATAACATTGAAATGTTACGTTAATACATAGTAAAAAACTTTAAATTTAAAAAAAAAAATTAACTAATTGTTTTTCATAATTTATGGAACATACATTATCAAGATTTGAAGATGATTTCCATGTGTTACTGGTCATAAAATTTAGTATGTTAATTATGAATCATTCCATGATTGGTTTAAGAATTATGTATGTAATCATATAATTATGTTAAAAATAAATTATAAATGGTATTTTCAGATAAATCACTATATATGGTCATAATGTATCTTATATAGTCTAGCATGCTTAAACAATTAATTGAGCATGATTTTCCAAATGCATTCAACTAAAATGTTATTGTACCACTCAATACAATAATGAATTATTTATTTTAAAATACAAATGACTGTTAATTTCTCATTATTTAGGTTGTTCAAAATAGGTCAATACAATACAATAATATTTTGGAGTTTGTTTCAGCTTGGTGTTTAGTGAAAAGTAAGATATCAAAGAGAAAAAAAATTAGACATAGAAAAAAAACTTGGTGTGTTACAATGAATATTAAATTATTCCTCCCTATGTGTTATGATCATTATTGGTTTGAAAATCTATTCTCTTAGGATGGTATGAGCTTGGTCTTCCTGGTTTCCCATCGGATGGTTTGCAACAGGTCATGACCACATGGAACAGACCCAAGAGATGATTTAGATCTTTCAGTTCATCTATGCAGAGTTTTTTGGATTTGGTCATTTGAGAGGGTATGGCGTCAGCCATCGGATCAAGACTGTGATTTGACATAGGACACTTGCTTGTTGAATCACTTTGCAATGGTGGAGAGCTTCATCACATTCAAATGTTGGGGAGGGGCAGTTTTTATGTTGTCAATCTGGTTTTATTTTCCTTGACCCTTAGGGAATTATTTGTCCCAATTCATGATGTCTTTGGGTTTTCCCATTCATCCCTTAAAATGCAGTCTTATCTTAATAAAAATTTGAAGGCCTTCAGGCCATTGGAGGAGGTATGAGCTCGGTCAAGTGTCTTTCGAGTCATCTATTTATCGAACATTTTTTCCACACATAGTTAGTTTTTCTTGATAGTCACCCTCTTATTCTGGTATGGGTAAAGGTTAAATATGACACCTATGTTGGGGACTTCTCTAATATCATCTATCTATAATCAACTGTGCTCTTCAGAATGTCATTGAAGACAAATCAGCCTTAAACGGTGTGGATCAATCTCCTATAAAAAGAATAGTAGACATGATGGTCTATGAGGTTGACCTCATTAGGTTTCTTAGGTTTTTGTATCTTGATTATGTTATTTTCCATGTATGTAAGGAAATAATTGTAAAACTTCTCCTTTAATAAGTAATACACTTTGTCCATCTGTTCCTCAAGTCATGGGTGACCCAGATCACTTTTTTCTTCCATTCAAGGGAGAATTTGTTGTTAATGCTGCTCAATGGGAGGTGTCATGTGATTTAGGGCCTTCCTAGGTTCTTGAATTGGAACTACTACTGTTTTTAGGGTAAGAGAAGCATTATCTACCTTACTAGTCCTTTTTCCCTATGTCATGGGTGTCGGTCAAGATTTGGCCTAGGTTTTTTAAATGGAATCTTCTAAGCGTTGTGTTGTCTCTAAAAACTCATAGAATCTTCCTAGATAATTCATCAAGATAAAAGGTGTTCGTATCTCATCCTAAATATTCCCATCACAAATTTCCATCCATTTATTTTTTGATAAAGGTATTCTGAGTGAATATGTTAAACTTTTCCATCTAGCGATGAAGTAAGAAACTCTATCACTTTCACATTGTTTGCAATCTGTGAGGTCAGAAATCATTATTTTCATTAACATGGAGTTTAAATGATCTAGGAATTGATAATGAATAAATTTACATTCCACAATGGATCCTACCGAAAGGTTTTTTTACTAAAATAAGGTTGGTCCTACCAAATTACATACAAAAACATCTTAGTTTTGTTTCCTCCTACTGATCTTAGGGGCTCATCATAAAGTCTCTTTAGGACATGAAGTGTGTGAGATGTAATTTTGGATCTCCCAAAAAATAAAGGCTTTAGAATATAGTATTGTAAAAATTGGATAGGGTAAAGGTTTTATCCACACATTCGGGATATAACTTATTTTTGGGTTGTATGGGGGTGTTCCTCCCTTCAATGGATTCCATTTTGGAATCCAATGATTCGGTGGTGTTGAGGAGTTCTTGAGGTATTATTGTCTAGGCCACCTTCTAACTACAGGTATTGGGAAAGTATTGATGAGGTGGCCCCACCTTCATATCTCATTGATTCTCAATCTATGCTAAGACTGAATGATCGCTCTAATGGGGAAGATGTTGTCACCATAGTAGAGGAAAGTCGTAATCATTCAAAACTTCTTCATTTATGTAAATCAATTTCTTGGATATATACCCAACCTAACATTAAAATTACACCGTTTAATGCATATTATCCCTCTCCTGATGTATGTGATGAGAGTGTTTTGTCTCTTTTTGAAGACAATAGCCAGCAGAAATATTGTCCCTGATAGTTCCTCATTGATATATCTGAGATTCTATATCACATTCTCTTATTGTGCTAGTAGTTCCTCTATAGAGGTAATTTCAGTTCCCCTAGGTAGTAATTGGTATGTATCCACACATTTCCCTTTATCCTAGGCAGAGTTCCATCGAGGAGAGGGAAATTCCTCATTCGTAGGTGCCATGTTCTATATATTTCTCTGATTACGTGTATGTGTAGCCTTAGTTTGTTCATCCACATCACCTACCCCTAAATGAACAGTTTCCACATCATTCCCCTATATTTTTAAATCTTGGTTGACATCAATTTTTATATTAATTATGATGATGTTCACTAAGGTGTATCAAGTAGTGGGATTTAACCCATCACTCTCCACACAAAAGGGAAATTATCCACTGTTTACTCCTCCTTTGAGGGTTGCATTAGGGTCATATATCTGACCCCTGGTCATATTAGTCCATTTTTTCTTATGAAACTTATGGTTTTTAACTTCCTTTATCGTAAATTCCCCCTACCTTGGTCTATGAATAGTGACCATAAGGGAATTTCCAATCATACTTGTCGAGCAGACCCAAAATGAAAGAGGTGTATCTCATAGTGGGAGGAATGATTGGGATGTTGACCATTGATAATTATCTTCAAAACTAGAGAAGATTAATTCCTTTAGGGGTGATAATAATGATAAAAATTACCCTGGACCTATAGAATGGGAATGATTTGGGGCTGTTGTTGGCACTTTTTGATCCCATTTTTGAGGATATAAGGAATCCAATCAAGGATTTTATGGATCCTAAGATGGAAATTGAGATATAAATTCCCCCATACCTAGATGTTGGTGTTGGTATAGAGCCACCACTGATTTCTCTAGGACATAAGGAATCCAATCAAGGATTTTATAACATAAGATGAGTGAATTGTTGTGTCATTTCACACATATTACTACATCATGTGTGGATCAAAAAAATTCTGATCTATCATTATCTATAACCCCATTTTTAGATCTTCCATCGCCCATGAAATTCAATCTTATAAGAGAATATTTTCTTATTCCACACCTACCTATTGATTGAGAACCATTTACAACTTCACATTCCACATATAGAGTACCACACCAGTATCTCCATCCTATAACTAACATACATTTTCATATATTTTAATTTTTATCATTAATTATAATATATTTATTTGTCTTGTTATTAATTTATGAAGATATGTATTCGGACATGAGGACTGTTAGCATACATAATATATATAAGTTGATATTTATGATAACCCCAACTCTATCATAAATAATTCCCAATTTTACTAATCTATAGATATCTATGTGACACTTAAATCAACCAGTATCTACAACTTCAAATCCTAGAGGTTAATCATTACACATGGTAACCCCTATAATCAACCAAGAATCATCGATATCCTCCCATAACATTAATGGAGCATCACAAGTAAAATTACCTTGTTTAAGAGATGTCGAGGCGGAGGCGAAGGCCAGGGGGTCCAGGTCGGGAGCTGGGATGCGGAGCCGGGAGGCGGAGCCGGGACGCGGAGCCGGGACGCGGAGCCGGGACGCGGAGGCCGGGGAGGGGATTCGGAGAGGGGAGGAGAGGGCGGGGAGGCGGTGGTCGGGGAGGGGAGGACAAGGCTGGGAGTAAGGGTCGGGGAGGTAGGGTTGAATGGGGGGAGCGCCGAGTGAGGAGGAGCCCGAGGAGGAGCCCGATAGTTCGGGCAGTATGCTGTTTTAATACCCACAGTTTTAATAAAACTGTGGGTAAAGATAAGTAAAAACAACATATTCCCACGGTTTTATAAACTGTGGGTATATATGTGTGGGGATAGACCCCATTCCCAGTAGTGAAGGTGTATGTATGGGCATACACTTGAGTTGAGCTGACTAGTTGTGTTTAGCCGAGGATGGTCACGAGATGGAGTTTCTCTTTCGTATGGGTTCCCTCTGGCTGGGATGAGCGGATTGTTGCCTTTCAGTTGTTCTCTTTTGTTTTGGGTTTTTGGGGTGCCTACTGAGTATGTTTATACTCACCCCTGCACGGGCTTTGCCCGCACATGTTTGTGTCTTGTGCAGACACAGGTCTTTCGACGGAGTCCCAGGAGGACCCGGAGCAGGCGGAGCTGAGTGAGTGAGACGGACCGGGGTGTTTGTCGGGGCGGTGTCGAGGGAGCTTTCCGGCGGTGTTTGTGGCAGCGTTCCCCTTCTTCAGAGCAGGTAGGACGCGCTTTTGTAGTTTACTTTTGGTGGGCCCTGTTTTGCCCTTTGTACTTCTGATGTACTCTGGTTGTGGGATAGTGTATGCATGCATTTTCTTTTCAGTTTTATATATCTCTGCACTGTTGCATGGAGGTATATGTGGGTGCGTATGTACAGGTGCCTTAGGCTAATGTCTCCCATGTGTGTGATAGCCTACTCGGCGCTGGTTGTCAGCCCCTGGCCTATTGGAGGCGGGCTTGGGGAGTCGCGGCTCGAGCCCCGTTGGGACGGGTCGTGACACTCTCAAGCTCGAGAGACCAAGAGATGATTCATCAAAACTGAAGGGATCATGCTAGCGATCAAAGGGAGTGATGCAAGACAATTGGTACTGTCATGCTAGCACCTAGAGTACTATCGACGACGCTTCAAGATCAAAGGGACCGCGTGTGGATCACTGCAAGAAGGATGGTGCTTTATATGTTTTGGAGCAATGATGGTGCAATCGAACGATGTTCGGACAATCAACCTCTTCTATGAAGAAGGAATTACCAAGACTAAGGTAATTCTTTTAGTTAAATTAATTATAAATTTGACTTGAAAAGATCATTTATTCTCGGTTCTGGTGTTTATGTCAATTAATATTTCGAATTAATTTGTTGGTCATGATGATTTTTTGCCACGCACGTCCTAGATCAATAATTTCAACTTACGCCCTATAAACCAATCCTATTGCTACCCATAACTCACCACTAGTGAGCTTGCGAGAAAGACATGATACATATATAGTATAACTCATACTACTGAAATCTACAACAATGATAACAACAAGGTTCCTAGACCAACTCCTACTAGCTTGTAGCTCATAACCTAAGGAATGATAGTTCTGACCTCCAAAACCTAAAGCCATAAGCGATGGGTTGCTCAATATAATGCAAAAGATATTCAATGAGGAAAGGAAGATATTGTGCGAGTAAAAAAGATTTTTTCCTTTGTCAGATGTTCAATTCATTATATTGGAAATATTGAGTGTGCTCATCATGTCCATGTGATTATTACTCTGATGTGCCGGTTGTGTTGGTCTATTTTGGGAATCTAAAGCACACATCAAACCATGATTTTGTCACGTTAAGAACCTTTGAAGTACACCTTTAAAATCCCACACTTGGAAGACTTGATAAGCAAACTCTCATTTATACAATCCATCAAAACCTTGGCTCGCTATTTACAGGGTACATTGTACGAAGATATGTCAGTGAAGGAATCAAAGAATTTAATTTGTATCACAGGAAGGCAGATTCATCGTCTCTTCCCCTTCAAATCCGCGTGCACCTGCCACGACCACACCGCCAGGAACACCGCCAGAGCCATCCCGGTAGAAACCCAGAAGCCGATCAGCCACCAAGACATAAGCTTCGGATACAAGCCTGCGAACCCACAAAAATCCCCCACGGTTACAATTTACCAGTGCGTGTGCCTTGATCGTCTTGACAAGAGGGGATCGGGCAGTTCACCGTTCCCGAACTTGATGCAAATGAGGAGCTCCATGATGCAGATCGCGAGGGACAGCCAGCAGAAGGCTCCCACCTTCTTCCCTGGCTTGCAGTCCTGGAGGTAGGAGTTGTACTCCCTCACGGTGGGGATGGCGATGAGCCACCAGAGGACGAGGCGGTACACGATCAGAGGGTTCCGGGGAGGGATCCACAGGCAGAATTTGAGGAAGAAGGTGTTGAGCTCCACTGTCAGGAACACGACGCAGAGGAGCAGAACCTGCACGAACCGCCACGGACCCTGCAGCGGCCGCCACTCGTCCTTGTCCCACCGCGCCGGCGTGAACTGTCCCAGCGTCCGCTTCACCTGTCCCCCACCCACCCATCAAATCTCCGATTCAACAATCGCATGACAGCAGGTGACAGCCGCACCTTTCCTATGATGTTCGGCTGCCGGCTGATGCCCACCCACTCGTACGTCTTCCCGTCAAAGTACCGAACCGTATGCATCCCTGCCCAGATCCCTGAACCCAACAATGGCAGCGCATCTGGTTAGAATCATAGATGGCGATGAAGTTGGGTAACATCCTCACCGAACCAGTTGCAGATGAGGATGTCCAGAATTATGCTGTCCCACCAGCACTCGTTGAAGTTGGGTAACATGTGGCGAAACGTCAGCTGGACATATCAATACACAAATTCGTCATAACAGAAATTAAATCATCATGAACTGAACCCTTCAATAGGTGCATGAACGTGCCTCCATCAGCTCGAACCCGATGGAGAGCACCCAGAGGAGGGGCTGGTTTCTTATCATTATGGCCTTCCCCCACCACCCAAAGATGTGGGCCGGTACGAACTCGTCGAACAGGGTGCCCTACAAGGAGATGAGCCATTGGGAGGGCCAAAAGAAAACAGCAAAGCCAGGACAGACAGGTAAGTGTATAGAAAGTGTGATGAAAAACATACATACATAAACATTCTTGAACTTGTTCCTCGGGCTTTCCGGCACATAGATGCGGCAGTCCGCGCCGTATGATCGTTCCGGGAGCTCTGCAAATCAGGTAAGACGGTCATCATATGGTCAAACAAACCCAGACAAGAACACAGTCAGAGTTTCTGGGCTCTTATGCATTACCCACGCCCAAATCAGGGTGGAGAAACCTCATGAATTGGCGGGCATCCTGGCGCTTCTGGAGAGAAGAAGACACAGGAAAACTCAGCACCCAAGCTCTGATATAAGAAACACAGATATAATGAAACCAGCAGCCAGAGAGGAACCTGGAAAAGTAAAAATGTAAGAGACACGAGATAAACAACAGCCAGTCCATGAACCAGGCGCCAAATTGCAGGATGCGGCCGAATCAGTACCCTGGATTAAACACGAACAACAATTTGAAACACTAAAAATAGAAAGGGGATTCACAGACAGCCACTGGATCGATGTAGGAACTCACGTTGAGGGAGCTTGCAGCAGACAATAGGCAAGAAAAACCGCAATCATAGCCCACAGACCCCTATTCGTTTCCATATATGTATGTGAAGATGGAGAGGGGAAGCAAAACCCTACAGATGAAAACAGGACCACACCTTTTAACAGACATCACCACATTGTCCGCAGGAACATTTTCAGGATCAAGCGCGCCACTGGCCCAACTGCCACCATCAATGATGTCATTAAACAAGCCATGATCTAACACACACACCCATGACCCCAAAAGGCTTACATTAGAAAACAGGCCCCAATGAGAAGCAAAGTTATGGTTCGAGGCCGGTATGCCCATGCAGTCCACGGATCAAGCTCTCCATCCATAGCTGCAGAGGTGGGGGAGTGCCCGTTTTCCTTGCAAACCCCATCCCTTCTCCTTCCTCTCTTACTGCGCCCGTTCAGCTCCATAGCTCCACCGGCAGCCAGCTCGCTGCAAAGGGGAATGGTTGAATAAAAAACAATCTTCGGATGCAAAGGCACATGGAAGAATCCAGTAGTCAAAGGCCAAGGAGAGAAAATATGGGTTCCGTCATATGATCATTGACATGAAAAGGGTATCTGCCATGGCTACAGAAACACGGGTGTAATGTCAGAGAAATGGGAAGAAAACTAGAAAATTGGCAAAGAAGGGAATCCAAATCTTCTTGTTGTGTGAAGGGGATGGGGCGCCAGATTTCTTTTAAATTTTCTTTAAAAAGATGCAGCCCATGAACATCAAACGTGTTCATAATGCTGCCGCGATATCATTCATCATTTCCTGGTGAAATCAGAATCTAAGGAAAACATATGCAGCACTATTTACCCCCAAAATCACAGGCAAAAGGGAAGGTAGACTCAATAGCAAATTACCCAGTTCCGTACGATTGATGAAAACAAATACAAAAGCAGCAAAAACACTGTTGAACTTCAGTAAAAGAGCTCCCACCTTCTGTATATAACAGTTGAACAAGAATATCCACTGTGATTCAAATGAAAACAAATAACCAAATTAGCATGCAAGAACAAGAAAAGCAGGAGAGATCGAGTCAAGGAAGGGATTTCAAATCAAAATAGAAACATAAATCACATAAACTGTAGAGAGCTGCTTTATAACAAACACATGCCGAACATACATTCAATTCAGATGAACAGAGAAGCCGTAAAAACGAGAGCCCGTCGGGAGAGAGGAAGTGCCGGCCAAGAATGATCACCGGGCAAAATTTATACACTGAGAAAACAGCGCAAACACACAGACACCCGCCCGCTTAGAGGATAAAAAATGGGAAATGCAGAAAGGGCCAAAGAACAGTGATGATAATTATTATAATTACTAGTAAGATATAATAATATAATAATAAGAGAAGGGATCGGAAGGAGAAATGCTAAAGGTGGATTTAGAAAACTCTACGTCTTTTGAGTCATCACACCTATGGCACAGGAGGGGCGCTGACGGGGGAGGCCCAGGCGTACGGCCAGCGGACGAGGAGATCTCGTCCGTGGGATACGTCTGAGCAGTGAAGATCCGACGGCGAGGAGGCCGCGATTGCGGGCGGCGGCGGGGAATCGAAATTCTGCAATCCGGTGGGGGAATCGATGGCGTTGATGATGAACGAATGATACGGCGCTGCTAAACCCACCGCTTAATAAATCCCTCCCTCCCACTTTCTCAAAAGAATCCGTAATTATTATAATTATTATAATTATTATTATCCTCCGAAATTAGCCGCGCTCATCAAATAAACAAATGAAATATAAAATATCCTTATCTCCCTCTTCCTCTCACGCCCATTCTCACTGCGGCAGCGGCGAGGAGGAGAGGCGGTGGAGGGAGAAGGATTAGAGAGAGAAGCAGGTGGGGCAGAGGTGAGAGAGGGAAACTAGAGAGAGGCGGAGAGGCGGACAAAAAGTACGACGGTCAAAGCGAGATTTGAAGGGGTTTTAGATACGTTCCCTGGCGGTCGGTGGGATCCCGAAACTACCCCTCCGCTTCTCCAACTATTACCCCACCGCCACCCTGGACTGAGTGCATGTGCCTCTATCGGTTCGATTCAAATCCGTCCTAAGGAGCTCGTCGTGACTAATCCGGTGACGTACAATACGACAAAATGTATTTTATTGTATTTTTATTCATAACATAATTAAAATTAAATTAATTAATTTTGTTAATATTGATTTGAAAAATATATATTAAAATTTAATATTTAAACCATCTCGAACGGCGGTATTATCCTTTCCTGCGGCCTGCACGTGTCAGCACGTGTGGGCCGATGGGTGTGGGGGTTGTTTCTAAGGTTCTGCTGGGTTCATTAATATATCATGTTATTTTAAAATTTTAAAAATATATTAAAATGTGTTTATTTAACAGTTGTTTAAATGAAATTTTATTTTATTTTTGTGGCATTAGAAACTCCATCTGTCCTGCTGTTGAGCTTTTCCAGAAGTCTTGCGTTCGATTTACTTTATTATGAATAATTACAATGATAAATAATTTAATATGAAAAAAGATTGGAAAAACAAATAAATTTAAAAATAAATGGGTAAGAAATAACGTGCAGGGTCAGTCTGAGGTTGGAATTTTTAAAGCGGAGTGAAACGTCAACATTGGAAATCAAGCCCCGGGACATTAATAAGACTGAATAATGACGAAATGATCAGTCTGTCTGCAGGTTTCCAACCATAATTTATTAAAATATCAGCACTATAATAACAATATTACTATTAATTGTAATTAAATTTGATATTATTTGATTATATATATATTTTTTAAAAATCTACTTGATCCTTCCAAATTTATCTACAATGTTCATTCATTGATTTCTTAAAGAAATTTAGACCCATTATGTTGTGATTTGTTTTCGTCAGGTGTTGAAGCTCAAGAAAGGTGTCATTGCTAGTCATTGTGCCTTATGCATCACACTATTAATCAATTACCTTGTTCTGGTGAGTCATTGGGAAGGATTTTACGATCACAATAGGCCGTTTCAAGATGATGATTAGGTCATAGTTATTTAGGACGACTTTTAACATTTGTTCCTAATGAAATGAGGTTTAACCAACCACTTTATGCATATTTTTAACATCAGGTTTTCAAATAAAAACACTAAATATCATAAAATTTAAAAGAATAGTGTGTATTTCATTTCACAGACGTTGATTTTGACTGGTTGTGGAGTTAAAACGGACTTACGGATCAAAAGTTATGGTTGTTCGAAGTTGGACTTTCCTAATAGAAACCCAAATTCTGACTGCCATAACTTTTGATCAATAAGTCCGTTTTAGATGCACCACCAGTCAAATCAACGTCTGTGAAAGGACTTATCCTGCTATTTTTAGTGTTTCTATAGTTTTAATGTAGGTTATTTAAAAAAATGAAGTTAAAAGTGTTCTAAAAAATATTTTTAATGTTTGTTTTTTATGTAACCAATGTCAAATATATTTTATAAACTATTTTTAATGTCGGTTTTTAAAATACCAATGTTATAAATATTTTTTTATAGTATTTTTTTACATTTTTTATCTATTTCACTTTGATCCACATTGTGATATCTCGAACTCGCACTTCCACATTTGGTACTTTAAACATGTTGTGTATTGTTTTTTTTAAGATAACTAAAAAATACACAGTACATTATACAACTAAGGATCTTTTTCAATCTACGTTTTGAAGAATTAGACAAAATCATACAATTTATCAGATTTGCACAAAATTTATACTTGGGGTGAGTAATGCGTTTTAAAACCAATGAAAAATACTTTAATAAATACTTATTTTAAAACTATTTTAAAACATTTTATATCAAAAATATATAACTTTTCAAAATAATAAACTAGGGTTTTTATGAAAAACACTTTTCAAAACCTTCTAAAAATAAAAATCATTTTGAAAACCATTCAAAATTACCGATTGAAAAATACTTGGATTTCTCCTTAAAAACCTTTTGAAAGTAATAATACTTTTATGAATTAAAATGCTGCTTGGAAAATTTTAAGAAAACCCTGTGGCCACTAGCAGTATCTATAACAACCTTGATCTTTTAGTACACAGTTAAACATAATTTATTACATAAACTTCACTTGTACAACATGGAAGATCGAGAGGTATGGTGTCTTTAGGGCTTCGGAACATTACATAACAACTTAAAACATGAAATACAACATCTTTATTGAAAATTTCATTTACATGACCACTACATTCTCTCGTACTTATCATTGCATTAGATAACCTGAGGACATGCATAAAAAAAAGAGTGAGCTATAAAGCCCAGTAAGGGAATAATCATGGAATAACATGAGGAATACAATACATGTTAGACAATAAACATATCAATAGAGCACAAGAGGAGCATAAACATAAAGGCATGATAAAGCATGATAATCATAACATGGAAATGTGGCAACAACACTTAACATTGAATTAGCATGAGCCAAAGCTCATTGCACATGGAGCATGGGTAAATCCTCATTGCACATTGTCACGACCCGCCTTCACCAAAAGGAGGGAAGAGTCAGCAGATTGCCAAGTCCTTCCTTCTTTAAGTTGAAGGAGAGATAATGACCCCCGAAACCCGCCTTCAATAGGTCCCGGAGTGGCGACCAACGCCAAGGGTATAGAATCTTACACAAAAAAAAATGAAAGGCATTACCCTTTTTATTTTTTTTATAGGATCGTGAGATAAGGTAGCAACCCCACAACACCCAAGCTGAAAGTAAAGATAAAGCTGAAAGTAAATCATTCTCATATGCATGTTCAAAAGTAAGGGATGCAAGCCACAAAACTCCAAAAGGTAAAGTACCAAGAAAAGGAAAACGACAACAGCAACTGCCCCAAGGTCCGAGCTAGTACGGTCCCGCACGATCCCTGATGTCCTCCTGGAAACCTAAAAACAGTTTTATATACGTAGGGTGAGCATACAAGTACACTCAGTAGGGAAAATCAAAAACTCTCGTGCACAAGTGAGGAGACATCCTAATGCCCCGTGGAAAAAGAGATAACCAAACACCTAACAAGGTAAACTATCCACCCAAGCCTCACCAAGGCACACTCCCCAAATAACGCAAGTCAAGTAAAGTATAGTAATGACACATCGATATTTGGGTACCTCGCGCCGCTTTCCCACTGGTTATTGAAGACATCCTATGCATCGAACTAATCCCGCCATTCTCACCGTAGTCCCACTGCCACACCCGCCCGCACACACCTGGGCCACAACCACACATCCCGCTTGCAAACACCTGGACCACAACCGCTATCCCGCCCGCAGACACCTGGGCCACAAGAACCTCACGTAACTATGCCCGCAAACACCTAGACCAGAACAACCACTGCCACCCCCGAAGACACCTGGGGCTCATCCTGAAGATACTTGGGAAACAACCTGCCCGTAGACACCTGGGCCAACCACCGCAACCACCCCGCCCAAAGATTCTTGGGCTCATAATGGACCTCAGGCCATCACAACCTCAAATTCACAACCAGCGAAAGTATAACAATAGGGGATCCCATCCCCACCCGCATTGTCCCAGCAATCGGCCCGTGAAAGTGTTGGAACCACTTTGTGTATAGGATTGTATTTGTTGTCAATAGTTGTCAATGGAATATCAAAATGAAAGAGATCATGAAGTACTCCGATGAAGTAGAGGAGTAGTGATTCAGACGATTGTTGTGCTGATCGTAAGTTCAAAGAACATGTGTCAAAGGTGATACATTGTTTACAACAATGAAGAATGTGAGGAGTAATCCATCCAAGGATGATTAAAGCAGGATGGTGTTTTTGGATGAAGACCATGCAATTCCTCCTTATTGCATAAGAACCATGGGCTTTGATGAAGTCCATGCAATTACTCATGATTGCGTGAGAACCATGCTAGAGACTTCTTGATGGATTGAATCACATGGTTTGCATGAAGTTGATCATGACGGTTGATGAAGGAGGCAATGTGCCAATGAGTTGACTTATGAAATGGCCATGCACATCACACTGTCATAGAAGATGATGGTACTAAAAGCTGTTCCTTCAAAGAATACATATCACAATGTTGGAGTTTGTGATAAAAGCAAAAGAGTTGCTGAAGGATACAGATCACCAATAAGAAGTGTTGTTGAGGTGATCGTGCTTGTCGACAAAGCAAACAAACGGCATACAAATTTGTTGACAAAGTAGATTCCATGGTGACATGTCGAGTTCAAGAGTTGTGGTCAACGATCTATGTTTGATTCAAGAACATCGACAGAGGAATGGATGATCTGGAGGCGGTACAAAAAGAGCAGATATAAGGTGGCGCCGTTTTCCAGTGTTTGCCGAATTTCAGGGCCTCAAAATCAACAAATGAAGAAGAGTGATTTTGGCAAAGGGACTTGCGCGCCATACTCTTGGAGGATAGGAAACTTGCGCGCCATATGTTTTTGAGGATCAGAACATCAAAATTTGGATAAGGAAAGAAGGTCGCGCAAGTGTTGGTTGGGTCGCGCAAGTGAGTTGCACGACAGAGGTTACTGGAGACAAGACTTGCGCACCGCCGCGCAGGGGGTCCAGTTTGCCTATAAATACTGGACCACCCCTCCTCATTTCTTACGGAGCTCAAGACTTTGAGATTGTTCGAGCTCTCGTCGCGCAGGTGGTTGAACCGCGCAAGTGGTAGTTGGGTCGCGCAAGTAGAGGTTGCGCGCCGACTGATGGTTGAGCGTCCCAGGTGATTTGGGCAAGGAAGGAAGTGAGTCGCGCAGGTTTGAAGTTCAAGAAGGAAGAGTCGCGCAGGTGCTTTGGAGACACTTGCGCGCCTAAGACTTGCGCGCCGGGGGAGACTTGCGCGCCGTGCTTGAAAAGAAGAGCCAGATATTGTTAAAGAACGCCCGCCTTTCTGGAGCTGCACAAGAGCTAAAGATTGAGCAATCACATAAGTGGTTGTGATTCAGGCAAACGAAGACAAGGGGATCTAGTGCATTCAGTCATTGCACTAAAGAAGAAAGATTGAACTACAAAGAGCATCAACTCTGAACCCTGATGCAAGCAAAGTCTCATGCTGAACAGGAGACAAAGAACATCAATGCACATTTATTGAAGAGACCTTCATGTCTATAAACTGAGTGGGACTTCACCAACGGCAGTGAGCCAGGGGGAGTCAACGGGAGTGACCCGAGGGACGCAGTGAGCTATCCCTGAACAATTGTAAAGGCAGTGAGCCTGGGACAGAGTGTCTGTACCCGAACATTTGTAATCCGCAGCTAGTGAAGCATAGTGGATTTAGGTACGACCGATAACCTGTCGGCGTATGCTCCTTGGACGTATCCCTTAGTGGTGAACCAAGTAAAAATAGTTGTGTCATCTCCCTGCATGTGAATGTTTAATTGCTGATCATATCCATCATACAAGTTTATGTAGTTCCTACCAACGTGGGAACAAGATCCACAACTAAAAGAAGAAAAAGTTGCCACCCTGATTCACCCCTCCCCTCTCAGGGTGTCCCGGGGTCCTACAAGTGGTATCAGAGGGAAAGGTTAACGTATGTTGGATATTCTCCAGTAATTCTATTGAGAAGAGGATTTGCGGTTCTTTCCTACAGTCAACAATGAAGAATAGTCTTGATAATGACGCAGTCATTTCTGAGCAGAAATCTACATCTTGCAAGACCGTGACAAACAGGAAAAAGAAAGAAAAGAAGCAGTTAAAGAAGTCCCTCATATCCAAAGAAGATGCAATGTCTTGTTCTCCATGCCATTCCAAAAATGAAGAAACATCAGGCATGGAAAGTATCGAGCAGGTGACTCAGAATTCTTCCAGAGGAAAGGATGACACCTCCAATTCATGCTTTCAAGAAAAACTCAAAACATATCTGCATGATATTCCAGAAGAAAGGGCTGTTATTATCTGTAGCCTATTTCAATCTATGCAGGTTGAGATCACTAGACTTGAAAGGGAAGCGGACAATATGGAAAAGGGGCTGGAAGGAAAAATTATGGAAAGTATGAAGCTCATCAAACGGGTGAAAGCCCTTGAAGAAAAAGGTGAAGTCAGCAATACTTTGGAAGAACGGATCCATGCACTTGAAGCTGAGATGAAGAAGAGCAATGAAGTCAAGAGTTTTTGTTTAGAAGAAACTTCCATTAAATTCAGGGAACTTGACTCTTTGTTACAAAACAAAGTTAAGATGCATGAAGATGAGGTTGAAAGATTGAAGAAGACTTGTGAAGAGAAGATGATCACGATTGAAGATCAGAAGATCATCCTCAATATTGTGGGTCAAAAATTGGAAGCTCAGTTGACCACGATTGAGAACACACATATTGAGACTTCACAAAAGAGTGAAATGAGTGATGCTTGCACTCAATGTTCGTTAGAGGAGTCTAAAGCTGAAATGCCTCCAACATGTGATAAGAAGATTATGACCACTCTTGATTATCCACATCAAGAATCAGTTGCTGCTGGTACTCAATGCTCACTGGAGGATTCTATTGTCAAAAGACCTCCAACATGTGATAAGAAGATCATGACTTCACTCTTTTATCTATCACAAGCAACTGAGAAAGTGAAGGTACCATCCAAACCATCTTGTACTCATATTTCTAAATACACTCCTACAATCAGTGCAGGTGGGAAGAAAAGTTCTAAACAAGTATGGATGAGGAAAGGTGAGAAGAAGAAACCTACCACCATGACTAGGGTGGATAGGAAGAAAAAGGAGGAAGCTTCTTCCTCAAATAGAGCACAAACGATTAAGCAGATGGCCCAACAACTTAATACTGAAGAAATAAAGAAGAAAAGATTTGTGGGCCAATGTTGGTGCTGAAATAGATTTGGGCACTGTGCACTGGATTGTTTTTATAATCCCTTTCATGGAAAAGCACAGGGAAAGCCTATATCAAAGGGGAAGAAGCCAGAGAAAAAGAAGAAACATCAGCAGGTCCAGAAGCATCTGTTTACTACAAACAGATTTGGAATTCTTGATAACATCTGTGATGTATGCAACGGCAGCGGTCACAATGCAGGCACATGTCCACATCAACATGCTTTCACTGTCGAAAAGAAAAGAAGACCTCTGATGTCGTCAAAGAATGAAGCAGCTACCTTGGGGAGAAATCAGAAGAATGTTGTGAACACACACTTCCCCAAGAAGATCTCAAGTAGGGAAGCTGAGAAGACCCAAGATTTTAGATCCATGAAATTGAAGGGTCATTCATCCAAAAGAAACTCTAAGTGGGATGAATCTCGGATGAACCCATGTGGAAGACCTAAACCAGCTGCAAAAGTTCCAAATGACATATTGGTCATCTGGCCAGAAGATTTGAAATGAATGAGGAAACTTGAAGATGAAAAGGCCGGGGCTGGTGATAAAGGAAAAGGAAAACTTTCACATGATGAAGACACTATGCTTGAGAGATTGCAAACAAAGAGAAGCACTCGTGTCAAAGAAGTTCTGTGTGAGAGATGCAAGAAGTCTGGTCACATTTCAAAAGGTTGTCTAACCTTAATACCAGAGCAAGAGGAAGTCCTTAAGAGGAGTAAGAATGTATCATTCATGATGGCTGCTAAGCAGAACAATTCTCCACACAAAGCAAAAGAGAATGTGAACAGAGCCATGCCACACCGACAGATGTCAGAACATATATTCAAATGTGCAGGCATGAAGACTGGAGTGAACAGAGGAACTTGGTTGAGAAAAGAACCTCAACCAAGCAAGTCTTCGTGATGAAGCAAGAAGGAACCACCTTATTCCCGTAATCATTTGTGTATTGTATTTGTGCTAATAATGCAGGGAATTGAAGGTGAAGCATGCTCTCAGGGGGAGAACCTGAGAAGTAGTGAATGTTGTCAACTCTTGATAGCCAAGCTGAAGAAGTTTCCATCCTTAGTAGATTCTTCAATTGATATTCAAAGATTATGATGATGAAGGATCACTCTTGATGAAGATGATGAGGAGTTTTTCCCTTGAGGGGGAGAAAAATGAAGAAGCGTCCATAATCACTGTTTCAATCAATATCAACTCCAGGTGGACTCAAAAGCAGTTATTCTGTGAATCTCTTGAAGAACACACCAATGGAGAAGGTCTGTCATTTCTCAATCTCTATCCCTTGGTTACTCAGATCAAAGATTATTTTACAAAAGGGGAGTAACTGAATTGATCAGTGACATAAAGAGAATGGAAGTGCCCCAAGGTCACTTATCCTACCGATTGCACTTGAATGTTTTTGATCTATTTGCTGATGTGAGTTCAGGAGTTTCAGGTTGATTATTCTCTATCATAGTTGATCTTCTTCTACCTGGAATTAAAGTAGTAAACCCTTGAAGACAAGATATATGAGTTATCATCTCATGTTGGTATCATGATCTGTGGATAATGGACAGCCTTGTTGACTTAATCAAATCCTCTTGTTTTCTACATCGAGATTTTCTCAAGTAGTCTTAGAGTGAAATGATTAATGAAACATTGCATAAGTGAGGATTGATACCCTCCCTACCATATGCTTTGTATTTCTTGTCAATAAGGGGGAGAGAAAGTGAAATGAAAAGAAACGCTGATTTGCTGAGAAGATTCTCATTTTGACATTGACAGATTTATTTCAGAAGATGTATATGGTATTGACAACAAAATACAAAGGGGGATATTGTTGGAACCACTTTGTGTATAGGATTGTATTTGTTGTCAATAGTTGTCAATGGAATATCAAAATGAAAGAGATCATGAATTACTCCGATGAAGTAGAGGAGTAGTGATTCAGACGATTGTTGTGCTGATCGTAAGTTCAAAGAACACGTGTCAAAGGTGATACATTGTTTACAACAATGAAGAATGTGAGGAGTAATCCATCCAAGGATGATTAAAGCAGGATGGTGTTTTTGGATGAAGACCATGCAATTCCTCCTTATTGCATAAGAACTATGGGCTTTGATGAATTCCATGCAATTACTCATGATTGCGTGAGAACCATGCTAGAGACTTCTTGATGGATTGAATCACATGGTTTGCATGAAGTTGATCATGACGGTTGATGAAGGAGGCAATGTGCCAATGAGTTGACTTATGAAATGGCCATGCACATCACACTGTCATAGAAGATGATGGTACTAAAAGCTGTTCCTTCAAAGAATACATATCACAATGGTGGAGTTTGTGATAAAAGCAAAAGAGTTGCTGAAGGATACAGATCACCAAGAAGAAGTGTTGTTGAGGTGATCGTGCTTGTCGACAAAGCAAACAAACGACATACAAATTTGTTGACAAAGTAGATTCCATGGTGACATGTCGAGTTCAAGAGTTGTGGTCAACGATCTATGTTTGATTCAAGAACATCGATAGAGGAATGGATGATCTGGAGGCGGTACAAAAAGAGCAGATACAAGGTGGCGCCGTTTTCCAGTGTTTGCCAAATTTCAGGGCCTCAAAATCAACAAATGAAGAAGAGTGATTTTGGCAAAGGGACTTGCGCGCCATACTCTTGGAGGATAGGAAACTTGCGCGCCATATGTTTTTGAGGATTAGAACATCAAAATTTGGCTAAGGAAAGAAGGTCGCGCAAGTGTTGGTTGGGTCGCGCAAGTGAGTTGCGCGACAAAGGTTACTGGAGACAAGACTTGTGCGCCGATGGATGACTTGCGCGCCGCCGCGCAGGGGGTCCAGTTTGCCTATAAATACTAGACCACCCCTCCTCATTTCTTACGGAGCTCAAGACTTTGATATTATTCGAGCTCTCGTCGCGCAGGTGGTTGAACCGTGCAAGTGGTAGTTGGGTCGCGCAAGTAGAGGTTGCACGCCAACTGATGGTTGAGCGCCCCAGGTGATTTGGGAAAGGAAGGAAGTGAGTCGCGCAGGTTTGAAGTTCAAGAAGGAAGAGTCGCGCAGGTGCTTTGGAGACACTTGCGTGCCAGTTTATACTTGCGCGCCTAAGACTTGCGCGCCGGGGGAGACTTGCGCGCCAGGCTTGAAAAGAAGAGCCAGATATTGTTAAAGAATGCCCGCCTTTCTGGAGCTACACAAGAGCTAAAGATTGAGCAATCACATAAGTGGTTGTGATTCAGGCAAACGAAGACAAGGGGATCTAGTGCATTCAGTCATTGCACTAAAGAAGAAAGATTGAACTACAAAGAGCATCAACTCTGAACCCTGATGCAAGCAAAGTCTCATGATGAACAGGAGACAAAGAATATCAATGCACATTTATTGAAGAGACCTTCACGTCTATAAACTGAGTGGGACTTCACCAACGGCAGTGAGCCAGGGGGAGTCAACGGGAGTGACCCGAGGGATGCAGTGAGCTATCCCTGAACAATTGTAAAGGCAGTGAGCCTGGGACAGAGTGTCTGTACCCGAACATTTGTAATCCGCAGCTAGTGAAGCATAGTGGATTTAGGTACGACCGACAACCTGTCGGCGTATGCTCCTTGGACGTAGCCCTTAGTGGTGAACCAAGTAAAAATAGTTGTGTCATCTCCCTGCATGTGAATGTTTAATTGCTGATCATATCCATCATACAGGTTTATGTAGTTCCTACCAACGTGGGAACAAGATCCACAACTAAAAGAAGAAAAAGTTGCCACCCTGATTCACCCTTCCCCTCTCAGGGTGTCCCGGGGTCCTACAGAAAGAAACAACCAAACCGCTACCACCAACACAAGACAGGTCTATGCAGACATTTTCAGATTGAAAAGATTTAACACACTCCATGGTTTCAATTCCACTGTGCATTAACCGGGGTTATCACAGAAAAGGGTTGATCCTGATGCTTTTAATTTATTTAACCGAGTATACATAATTAACCAATTCCATGTTACAGTTATTTAAATATCCAGAAACACCGAGGTTCATTAGTGCACAGAGAAAGACCACCAACGACCATGATTTTCAGTGAGCATAGACCCGTATAATTCACAACATATATCAACAATAAAAGAGCACACAACAGGTCATTGAATCACACCCCCCTTTAATTCTTTAAAAGTCGGTTCATTATCTTCGTTAAGTTCGGTTTCATCAATTTCCATAGGGGAAAAAGCATACCCACCACGCATGATACACAGAAAGGAGAGGTGAAGGAGAAAAATCCCTACTTGATTGATCAAGGATCGACGTTAAGTCCTCGCATGGAAACTAGAAAACAGGAGTGACAGGTGTAGGTTCCGGGTGCAGCGAAAGCGTGTTGGTGTGTTTGCCCAACTTTAATTTTAACGTTAAACAACGTTCAACCCGAGATCCGTCACGATATAAAATGCCGAATCTTCAGAGTAGAACGAAGAACAAAAAGAAAAGAAGAGTCCCGAAACCCTTGAGGAGGATCATCATATGTTGATTATAATTAATTTAATTAAAGCATAAGAATTACCTCGTTGGAATTCTTTCTTCGTTGATCTGTCCGGTCACGATTCAGTGATCCGTCGTTGCGTTGTAGAATCCAAGTGTAGGATTCCTCTAGCGGTGATCCACACGTGTGTCACGTATCTCTGGACGTCGCCGAAGGGATCTCCGGGTGCTAGCGCGGAAGAACCTTCGCTTGCGATGTCCGCCTTCGACCGCCTTGATCCGGTGGAGGATCTTGCTCTCGTAACTTGAGGGCGTTCTTGGTGGAAAGAGAATTCTCTCTTGACTTGAGAGTATTTCCAATCCGTTGTGCACAACCAAAATGGCTAACCCCTGTTGAGAATAATGTAATTGGGATTTATAATACTTAGAATAATAAAATGAATTAATTGCCCAAAAGCATTTAATTATTTCATTTAATTCTTAGTAATACCCCATGTCTTAATAATGACAGTTGACCATCATTATTACTTGACATGCATCCAATGTATCACATTTAATATCATTTAATTAAATAAACAATATTTTCTCACGAATATCGAAAAAAAACTACACGGCGTGTATGTATAATCATACACGGCGTGTACTTTTATTTTTCCAGTTTTATTTATTTTCCTCCACCTCATTTATTAGACCTTGAGTAATGTCTATTTATTTCTTAAATAAATGTAACTGCATTACTCGCTAATAAATATATATTATTTCGCCCACAATATATTCTCTCGAATAACTAGTATCGAAATAAATGCGACCATACATCCTTGAATAATTATTAAACCACAATCGAGAATAATCTTTATTAAACTTGTTAAATTAATATTTAACTGAGATACATGGACACACTTAGTGTGTGACCCTCTATGCCTCTTTCTCAGTGGCATTAGGCTGAGCCTGCCTAAAGTCCAAGGTTAGCATCTAGCAATACGCCAAGGCACCCATAGAGAAAGAAGTTAACGCCACAATGACGTGTCACCTCCTACGAACGCTTACCGTGTAATATAATCCATTTGTCTCAATATCTCCAATCAAGCGGGTTTCATGCTAGTGCCATCAACCCATGTGCTTGATTATTCTTTCTTTGACTTCCCGGAATTGAACTTTCCCATACCTTACCATGGCCATGGATTTATTTAGGCTATATCAATTCCATCAAAGGTCCTGAGATATCTACTTCCGTTATGGAACGGAAGAGACAAATCCTTTCTCGCATTATCTATTAATGCAGTATTACTCGTGACGCACCCAACGTATCCTACCTCGCTGCAAACAGTGTGTCGTCACAGTTTTCGTCAATACATCTAAGTGCGCGAGTTGTAATACCCATTAATAATAATCTTAAAGTATAAGGACCAATACACACGTCCGCAGATAGGAACATCCAATGACACTATGAAATGTGGATTTCCTACTGGCGGGTCTCGTTCTCATAATATCCTCCTGGATATTACCAAGGGCGCACACCATGAGAAGGTGCCTCAAAGTTTTATGAGTCCTCACCCCTAATGACCTATATTATTTGTGTCCCTCAAATAATATCATATGGCCATAGAACATACATTCAAGAATAGTGTTATGGCACTTCCGGGTTCTCATCATAATAGGGATCCGCTATGAACCTTTATTGCAACAGCTGTCCTTAGGACATTATCACATGACATGTCACACAGAAGAACAATCAAGATGTGATAAGACTTTTATTTAATGAATAAAGTACAAAGTAGTTGGTTCTAGACCACCAACTCCAACAGCAGGAACTCCACGGAACGCGATAAGGAAAACTTCGCAACCGGAGGTACGACTCATCGGGAGGAAGGGTACTCCGAGTGCAGGGTGATAGAGAAAGAAACTCAGGGAGAAAGAGAAGCCTTTAGGTTATAAAGACTAAGATACAACATCCCCTGGATGGTTACGATATGGAGAAAAACTCTAAACCGCGGTAGAAACGGGATCGTGGGTTGACCACGCGGCTGGGCCACCCCACATGTAACTTAAAAGGTCCCCGCCCTTCGGGGCGGTTAAAACAGACGCACATCTCACCAATAATTTAATTAAACGCCATTAATGGGCATTAATGGGCTTTAAAATAGGCAAAGGGGTCAAAACATGGTTTAAAAAAATCAATTTGCGCAAAAAGGAGACGCTACTGGAAAACCCGTGGGGGGTAGGCGAGAGCTACCAGTAGCCGAGAGCTACCGGTTGGCGACAACTACTGGTAGCCGAGAGCTACCGGTAGCCGCTTGGCTACCGCCGGTACCCCAAGGTCACCGATAGGCTAGGTCTACCGGTAGGCCGAGGCTACTGTTAGGAGTCACCGAGAAGCTTGGATGGCCTTCCAGACCACCCAGAACACCTCAAACATCATATTTTTACCAAGTAATGGACCCAAAAACCCGGGCCATTACATCAGATACTTCTCAAACTATTATCGTCCCCGAGAATATAAGAACAACCCAGAAAGGAGAAAAGTGGGGTCCAAACAACCACCCTCTAAAGATTCTTCTTAGGGGCAAACCGCTGAGTTGTTCGAAAGCTGGAACAGAACCCCCCTACATCCAGGAATACTCCCCCAAGAGTTATCAACCACAAACATTCACAACAAGCACAAGGATCACACTGTCCAACACATGAGTTAGGGAGTCCCCTCCTACATGTCAGGATATTATCCGCTTTGGGCGACACTGACTCGCCCACACAGGTTTAATCGCATCCACATTAATGCGTCCTGATTAGTAGTCAGGTTTTCCCATCATCACACATTCGTACACACACACACACAGAACAGGGAAAAAATCATCTAATAGCTAAGCAAAACAAGCATTTCATATATTAAATCACAAGGTACAATATCTCAAGGATCAGAACAAAAACAACAAGGAAGTCAAAACAGCTTTGGGCACTGAACGCGTAACTGGGCCTCCCGCTCCCAAGTGCTCTCTTCCAGGCCACCATGCCTCCACAACACACGAAACAAGGGGATGGTTCGTCCACGAAGCACTTTCTTCTTACAATCCTCGATCTTGATTGGTCGTTCTATGAAGGTCGCATCGTCTTCAACATCTAACTCTTCCCAATCGATGACGTGAGAGTCTTCGTGTAGATACCGACGAAGTTGGGAAACGTGAAAGACGTTGTGAACTTTCTCCAACTTAGGTGGTAGCGCCAGCTGATACGCCACCTCACCAACTCGTCCCAACACCTCGAAAGGTCCGATGAACCTATGGGAGAGCTTACTCCCCTTCCCAAACCTTCGCTGCCCACGTCGAGGTGAAACCTTCAAGAACACATGATTCCCAACCTCGAACTCCAAGGGCCTCCTCCTATGATTGACATAAGACTTCTGCCGGTCCTGGGCTGCCTTCATCCTCTCACGCACGAGTTGAACCTTCTCAGTGGTGCCCTGCACCACTTCTGAGCCAAGAACAGCTGCTTCCCCAATCTCTGTCCAGCAAACGGGTGAACGATACAGCCTTCCATACAAGGCCTCAAACAGTGTCATACCAATAGTGGAGTGGAAGCTATTGTTATAGGCAAACTCTACTAGAGGTAAGTGTCATACCCATGATCCCCCAAAATCCAGAACACATGCCCGCAACATGTCTTCCAACGTCTGGATCGTTCGTTCTGTTTTTTTATCTGTCTGAGGGTGGAAAGCGGTGCTAAGGCGTAGATGGGTGTTAAAGGCATACTGTAATCCCCTCCAGAATCATGAGGTAAACCACATGTCTCGATCAGAGACAATAGATCTCGGGATTCCGTGCAACCGCACCACCTCATCGATGTACCTCTGGGCTAAGGTGTTCACCGGGCTCGACTCCTTAATCTCCAAGAAGTGTGCTGATTTTGTCAACCGATCCACCACTACCTAGATGGCATTATAGCCTCCCTGAGCCTTGGTTAGCCCTGTGACGAAGTCCATCGAGATGTCATCCAACTTCCACTCGGGAACATCCAACGGCTGTAACAGCCCTCCAGGAAAACGGTGTTCAGACTTTACTTGCTGACACACGAGGAACTTTTCCACAAACTCTGTCACCGCCCGCTTTACCCCGGGCCACCAAAACTGTCTCCTTAGGCCTTGGTACATCTTTGAGACCTCAGGATGTACCGCTAAATCCGAGCCATGGAACTCACAGAGAACACCTTTATGCATAATTTCCGGAACGAAAAGCCTTCCATGGAAAAGCATCTGATGTTGACCATCCTCCGACCATCCCTCAGGAGCATTTCCCTGATAAACACGATCTCGCGTCACTTCCACCTCCAAGTCCCCCCACTGAAACTCTTCCACCTGCACCACTAAGGAGGGAACTACAATCATCTGAAACAGATAACCTCTTCCACCTTTCACCCTTGCATCCAAATGCAAGGCCGCTAACTCTTCCATCGCTCTCCAAGCATCTGTAGATTCCCGAACTGCTTCCTTCTGTGATTTCCTGCTTAGGGCATCAGCCACCACGTTTCCTTTCCCTGAGGTGTAGGAAATCTCGAAATTGTAATCCTAGAGGAACTCCATCCACCTTCGCTGCCTTAAGTTCAGGTTCTGTTGGGAGAAGATATACTTCAAGCTTTTGTGGTCCGTGAAGACCACAAAGCGCTCTCCGATGAGGTAATGCCACCACAACTTTAGTGAAAAAACGATCACCGCAAGCTCCAGATCATGGGTGACATAATTACGCTCATGGGGACATAATTGCCTAGACCCATAGGAGATCACCCCTTGCCGCTGCATCAACACACACCCAAGGCCCTACCCTAAAGCATCACATAATACCTCATACATCGCCCCTTCTTCTGGAAACCTCAACACTAGGGCACTAACCAACTTCTCCTTCAGATAGTTGAAGGCTGCCTCACACTTCTCACTCCACACGAAAGCCTAGTCCTTTTTGGTCAAGGCTGTCAAAGGTCCTGCAACTCGGGAGAAGTTGGGTACGAACCTCCGATAGTAACCTGCCAGCCCGAGGAAACTACGGACCTCTGCCACGTTCTTGGGTGCTTCCCAAGAAACAACCGCCTCAACCGTCGATGGGTCTACCGTTACTCCCTGCTCGGCCACTACATGCCCAAGGAAGTGCACTTATCGCGTCCAAAACTTTCACTTCGACAACTTCCCATAGAGCTGGTGTTGTCAGAGGACCTCCAAAACCGTCCTCAGGTGCTCAACGTGATCCTCCTCTGATCTTGAGTAGATCAGGATGTCGTCAATGAACACGATCATGAACCGATCCAGATACTCCCGAAAGACGGAGTTCATAAGACCCATAAACACAGCTGGAGAGTTCGTAACGCCGAACGACATGACCACAAACTCAAAGTTCCCATATCTGCACCCGAAGGCCGTCTTCGGGATGTCACCCTCCTTCACCCTCAACTGGTGATATCCAGATCGTAGGTCGATCTTTGAGAACCATCCCGCCCCTTTCAACTGGTTAAAGAGATATTCTATCCTTGGAAGAGGGTATAAATTATTGACCGTTACCTGATTCAGCCTCCTGTAGTCTATGCACAGCCTTAAACCACCATCTGCCTTATTCGAAAACAACACAGGAGCACCCCACGGTGACACACTCGGTCGAACAAAACCCTTCTTCATCAGATCGTCAAACTGAATCCGCAACTCCCGTAGCTCTGAAGGTTTCATCTGGTAGGGAGCCATTGAAATCGGGTGATCACCAGGCTACATGTCTATCCCAAACTCGACATCACGTTGAGGGGGTAGAGTCATCACCTCCTCAGGGAAGATGTCCATAAACTCACTGACGATCCCTGGTACCTCCACCATCTCTACATCTGCTGAATCCACTGATAGCTCAGCTAACAAGGAGATGAGGGGTTCCTCTCGCCTGCTGCCCTTCTGGACACCCCGCTCGCCGGTGAAAGTAACACATTGGCCACCTAAGTCTGAAAACACAACCCTTCCTCAGAAGTAGTCAATGGCGACACATACAAATAACAACCAATCAATGCCTAAGATGACATCGTATGGCTATATCTGCAATATCAGGAGGTCCCTGACTGACTGATGTGGCCCTATCGGCAGTCTGCATCTTCTACAAACATAAGATAATTCGGTCTGACCTTCGACTGGTGTGCTCAGCACCAGGGGCACTGGAAGTCTCTCGACATCTAGAACCAAATCACGGGCCAGACTGTGTGTAACAAAGGAGTGTGGATCTCCTGTATCAAACAAGACGTAAGCAAGGGTACTGAACAAACTGATCGTACCTCGAACGACCTCCGGTCCTGCTGGAACTGCTGCCTCCTCGGCGTGCAACTGCCCGCGCCCAGCTCCTCTGCCTCTCGGCTGTCGGCCACCTCCCCGACCATGCCCTGGTCGAGGTCCCTGAGGAGTTCCCTGAGGTCGGCCTCCCCCTGAAACATCTGCCCTCAGAGGAGTGGGAGATCGCTGACCCTACGACTGCTGCTGGAAAGGCCTCGCTGGATACTGTTGCTGCTGAGGCGGGTGCTGAACCTGCCCGCCACCGCCGTACTGCACTCTATCCGGGAATTGATTCCAAAGGTGCCTGTGGCTCCCGCAGACGAAGCATCTCGACCCTGGGACCGAAGGGAAAGGGCAAGGGCCAGGGGATCAGAACTGGAACTGTTGAGGCCTGCTCCCTGTTGGTCGAAACCCAGAGGGTCCTGATGCTGTAGGCCTGCTGCTGACGGCCTTTCCCTTTGATGATCCCAGCTGAATCCCCTCCTGTGACACACCTCCCAGCATGTACATCCTCTCCACCACTTCAGCCTTCTTCTGCACCTCTAAGTATGTCGGAAATGTGAAGGGGGTAACAGCGTACTGGAGGGAAGGTCAGAGCACCTCCTCTAAACATCTCGCCCGAGACTCCTCATCTGGAAAGAGGTCCGGAGCAAAGAGGAGGAGATACTTGAATTTGATCCCCACCTCCCTTACTAACATACTCCCCTGCTGGAGGGAGAGTAGCTCCTGCCTCTTCTTAGCTTTCATCATAGAAGAGAGGAATTCCGCCCGGAACTCCTTCTCAAAATCAGCCCATGCCACCTCAGCCTCTCTCCTCTCCCCCAGGTAGAGCGTCCACCACTGACGCGTTTCTCCCCGCATCTGGCTCACGACCAGAGGAACCCAGTACTCCGTCGGAGCCCGAATCAAGCCGAAAGCTATCACCAGCTTCTTTAGACAACTCTCCGTCTTCATGTCCGAGGTGCTGCTCTCATACTTCCCGAGGGTCTACCGCTGGAAAGCACGAAGCATCTTCTTCCACTGATCATCCTCCTCCTCTTGATTAGCCCTCTGCCGATCTACCACATCAACCTCCTGGTCCTCGATCACCCGCACCACTCGTGGTCATCTCCCAGGTGCCATAGCTGCAAGGTAAACAAGGAATTCCTAAGCACAAGTAGTGCAGAATATTGTTCTTACATTTTATTTGACTTCTTTATTTATTTTGAATCCCTAAGACACCCATGAAACACGAGAACACAAGTCCTTATGATGCATGCACCTTTCCCGGGGTCTCTACCCTACAATCAGCGTGGCCTCACTTGGTCATTCGGTAGGTCCAAAGTCCTTGCATCGGATCACGGGGGCACCTAAAATCTCGTGTCCTAGCCGGTCTTCCCTGGACTAATTCATGCACCAAGGTCACCCAACACTGTTGCCCTGCCATCCCATGCAATCCTCACTGTGCCTAACTCCAGACTCCATCCTATCTCTCAACCTGCTCCTTTGATACCATTCTGTCATGAACCGCCTTCAACAAAAGGAGGGAAGAGTCAGCAGATTGCCAAGCCCTTCCTTCTTTAAGTTGAAGGAGAGATAATGACCCCCGAAACCCACCTTCAATAGGTCCCAGAGTGGCGACCAGCGCCAAGGGTATAGAATCTCACACACAAAAAAAGGAAGGCAATACCCTTTTTATTTTTTTATAGGATTGAGAGATAAGGTAGCAACCCCAACAACACCCAAGCTGAAAGTAAAGGTAAAGCCGAAAGTAAACCATTCCCATATGCATGTTCAAAAGTAAGGGATGCAAGCCACAAAACTCCAAAAGGTAAAGTACAAAGAAAAGGAAAACGGCAACAGCAACTGCCCCAAGGTCCGAGCTAGTACGGTCCCGCACGATCCCTGATGTCCTCCTGGAAACCTAAAAATAGTTTTATATACGTAGGGTGAGAATACAAGTACACTCAGTAGGGAAAACCAAAGAATCTCATGCACAAGTAAGGAGACATTCTAATTCCCCCTAGAAAAAGAGATAACCAAACACCTAACAAGGTAAACTATCCACCCAAGCCTCACCAAGGCACACTCCCCAAATAACGCAAGTCAAGTAAAGTATAGTAATAGCACATCGATGTTTGGGTACCCCGCGCCGCTTTCCAACTGGTTATTGAAGACATCCTACGCATCGAACCAATCCCGCCATTCTCACCGCAGTCCCACTGCCACACCCGCCCGCACACACCTGGGCCACAACCACACATCCCGCCCGCAAACACCTGGGCCACAACTGCTATCCCGCCCGTAGACACCTGGGCTACAACAACCTCACGTAACCATGCCCGCAAACACCTAGGCCAGAACAACCACTGCCACGCCCGAAGACACCTGGGCCAGAAAGCTACCGTCATGCCCGAAGACACCTGGGCCTCATCCCAAAGATACTTGGGAAACAACATGCCCGTAGACACCTGGGCCAACCACCGCAACCACCCCACCTGAAGATTCTTGGGCTAATCATGGACCTCAAGCCATCACAACCTCAAATTCACAACCAGCGAAAGTATAACAACAGGGGATCCCATCCCCACCCGCATCGCCCCAATAATCGGACCGTGAAAGAAACAACCAAACCGCTACCCCCAACATAAGGCAGGCCCATGAAAGCATTTTCAGATTTAAAAGATTTAACACACTCTATGGTTTCAATTTCACTGTGCTTTAACCGGGGTTATCACAGAAAAGGGTTGATCCCAGTGCTTTTAATTTATTTAACCGAGTATACGTAATTAACCAATTCCATGTTACAGTTATTTAAATATCCAGAAACACCGAGGTTCATTAGTGCACAGAGAAAGACCACCAACAGCCATGATTTTTAGTGAGCATAGGCCCGTATAATTCCCAACATATATCAATAATGAAAGAGCACACAACATGTCATCGAATCACACCCCCTTTCATTCTTTAAAAGTCGGTTCATTATCTTCGTTAAGTTTGGTTTCATCAATTTCCATAGGGTAAAAAGCATACCCACCCTGCATAATACACAGAAAGGAGAGTTGAAGGAGAAAAATCCCTACTTGATTGATCAAGGATCGACGTTAAGTCCTCGCGTGGAAACTGGAAAACATGAGTGGCAGGAACTCCACGGAACGCGATAAGGAAAACTTCGCAACCAGGGGTACAACTCGTCGGGAGGAAGGGTACTCCGAGCACAGGGTGATAGAGAAAGAAACTCATAGATAAAGAGAAGTTTTTTGGTTATAAAGACTGATATACAACATCCCCTAGACAGTTACGATATGGAGAAAAACTCGAAACCGTGGTAGAAACGGGATCGTGGGTTGACCACGCGGCTGGGCCACCCCACACGTAACTTAAAAGGTCCCTGCCCTTCGGGGCAGTTAAAATAGACGGACACCTCACCAATCATTTAATTAAATGCCATTAATGGGAATTAATGAGCTTTAAAATAGGCAAAGGGGTCAAAACATGGTTTAAAAAAATCAATTTGCACAAAAAGGAGGCGCTACTGGAAAACCCGTGGGGGGTAGGAGAGAGATACCACTAGCCGAGGGCTACCGGTACCCCAATGTCACCGATAGGATAGGTCTACCGGTAGGATGAGGCTATTGCTAGGAGTCACCGAGAAGCTGGGATGGCCTTCCAGACCACCCGGAACACCTCAAACATCAGATTTTTACCAAGTAATGGACCCCAAAAACTCGGGCCATTACACACATGAAGCACGATTAAAATCTTGTTGCACTTGAATTATCATGAGTCAAAACCCATTGCACATGACGTATCATGATACTATACTTTATCCAATGCATTGAGGCGCTATAAGGGTGCACCCTTATTAAACATTTAATTTCATGCATAAGTGTGCCACCTGGATCATATAACATGGATTCATAAAACATAATCATTTATTCCACGATAAAGAAATTTGGAATTAATACATGAAACTTTATAATCAATAGGTAAATGTGCATAAATTTGAATACCCTTGATAGATAAATGAGCATGGTATTCACTATACAATGACATTGGCTTAGAAAATCGGTGCAATTTCGGCAGCGTAACGACGTGACGTAAGAAAAAAATGGTTGATGAGAGAGAAAAAGGTTTCTCATCACATATACATAAAATGGAAAGTAAGGGGGTCATCTAGATACATATCCCAACAATTTTAATGGAATTTAGATTCATGATACAAAAGAATTTCTTGAATTTAAAAGAGGAGAGAGAAATTCCTTTCGAAATTTCAGCATAGTAACAGGTGTACATGAGAGGCATTTAATGAGAGAGAAAGGGGTATCCCATCATTCAAAAATAAATAGGGAAGTATGGAGGAGGTGAAAAACCATACCCCAACATTTATAATTGAAATTAAAAGGGCATAACAATATTAAGAAAATTGGACAAAAATGAGAAAGGAAGAAAAACCCTTACTTGGAAGTGTCCTTCCAAAGGCTTGAGAGAGGCTTGAGAGAGGCTTCTTGGGAGCTTGGGGCACCTTGGGAGGATTTTAGGGAGAGTAGGGAAGAGGTTGGACAAACTCCAAAGGCTTTTAATGAGGATAAAGTGGGAGCTTGGGTGAGTTTATATAGGAAAGGTGAGAGAATTCTTTATTATTTAGGGTTGTGACACCTCACATTAAACTAATTCTAACCACAAACCAGACCATGGTTTTTGCCCATGGTTTTTGCCAAAGGGGAGTGGAAAAAAATATTTTATAAGGCCAAAGTATTAACTTCTTAAAATAATAGGGTTGCTTATGTGGAGGTGAGTCACACTTCGAAGGAAAACAATTTAAAAAGACAAGATGTTTAATAAGCCTTGAAGGGTCCATTAATGCTTTGTAAAATAAGTCAAACAAACTCAAAATCACGTTATTTTAATGGTAAAACATATATTGGCCGAACATAAGGCTTATAGTATTTTATTACATCACTATCGGGTCATTATGATGTCATAAAACACATTATATATTTAAACGGTATTTAATTTTTACCCAAAGATTTTATTGTCTCAGAAAATTATGAAAAATCCACCTTTGGATAATTTAGACGTCCTAATTCCAGAAATAATATTTATTTTGTCTAAATAATTTTCTAAATATGTTAATTTTTACTTTTAAAATAGAAACCGATATTTATCGAAAATTCACGAGTTTTGACAAAAATGGATTTCAAACCTTAATAAAAATTACGATTGCATTCATAAAATTATACAATCATTTATACTTAATAAAAATTAATTGAATAATAATAATAATATTTTGTTAAAATATTATTTAATTCAAAAATCCACTAATTCATCAAAATAGATTTCTTAGTTGAATATTAACTAAAAATACTATTTGTACTTTAAAAACCATCTACACAGTAACAATAATAAAATGAAAGTATATTCATTATTATATACAAAAATAAAGTACATAACCATAGTGATAAGGTCTTGTTACATAACCCCTTATAACACCCGCATAAGACCGAAGAGTAAGGTGTGCGATGGTGACAGACTCTTGGGGTGGCTCAGATAACATTGCTCGGGTGTTAATCTCTATCAACTTTCACTTCTCTCATAGGCGGTCCCGCTTGAGCTTAACCTGTTGAAGATCGGTTTGGGCTTGGTCAAGAGCGAAGCCCAATGATGTCACCTCTTTTCCGAGTTTCGAGAAATGAGCTTTGTATGAGGCACGTCTACTAGATGAGGTTATCGCTTCCTTTGTCTGAGTAAATTGGATTCGTTAAAACCCTATATTTATACTAATCATGTGATCACTGTTCAATGACTATATTAACAATGGTCACAATTATTAATATAAAACAAAAGAAGTTGACATTTTATATAAACATTTTACATAAAGAGACATTTAATTAGATCAAGATGGATTTCCATTAATGAATGTTTGGGTCATTACAATATTCCCCCCTTAAAAAATTTCTCCCTCGAAATTTTCTTTTCCCACACTAAAAAAATGCGGGTAACTCTGCTTCATCACTTCTTCCGATTCCCAAGTCGCTTCTTCAAACTTGTGGTTTCGCCACAACACCTTGACAAGGGACATTGTCTTATTTTTTAGAACCTTTTCTCTATAGTCTAAGATCTTCACTGGTTTCTCCTCATAAGAAAGATCATCCTCTAACTGTACCACCTATGAAGAGAGTACATGTGAAGGGTCCGGTATGTACTTCCTTAAGAGGGATACATGAAAGACATCATATACCTTGGCCATGGTAGGTGGAAGTGCTAGTCGATAGGCCACAACCCCGACACGATCAAGAATCTCTAAGGGGCGGATTTACCTTGGACTTAACTTCCCTTTATTTCCAAACCTCATGACCTTATTCCACGGAGATATGCGTAGAAAAACCATGTCTCCAACTTTAAACTCAAGGTATCGTCGACGATTATCTGCATAACTCTTCTGTCGACTCTAGGATTCCTTGATATGATTCTGAATGGTTTTCACCTTCTCCACCATTTTTTCGATCATTTCAGGTCCTAGAAGATTACGATCACCAACTTCATCCCAACACATCGGTGTTCTGCACCTTTTCCCATAAAGGGATTCATATGGTGCCATTTGGATGCTTGAGTGGAAATTGTTATTATAAGAGAACTCAACCAGAGGAAGATGTTGATCCCATCCTCCTTTAAAGTCCATTGAGAATGCTCTCAACATGTCCTCAAGTGTTTGGATAGTCCGCTCGGATTGGCCATCATTTTGAGGATGATAGTCCGTACTAAAGTTCAGTTCAGTATTCAGAGCATATTGAAGACTCTTCCAAAACTTATAGGTGAATCTTGGATCTCGATCAGACATAATAGATAGTGGTACTCCATGTAGTCTTACCACTTCCCTGATATATATCCGTGCCAGTTTATCCAATGAGAAATCCTCCTGAATAGTAATGAAGTGTGCAGACTTTGTAAGACGATCCACAACAACCCAGATTACATTGTTGCCTTTGGATGTGTTCGGAAGTCCAGTGACAAAGTCCATGGTGATGTTCTCCTATTTCCATTCTGGTATGGGCAATGGTTGCATCATCCCCTTAGAATTCTTCCTCTCTGCCTTCACTTGCTGACACACTAGGCACTTTGATATATATTCAGCGATCTCCTTCTTCATATTATCCCACCAATAATTCTCTCGGAGATCTCGATACATATTTGTGTTTCCTGGGTGAATAGAGAAATTTGAACTCTGTGCAACATCCAAAAGTTCCTTCTTCATCTCCAGACTTGATGGAACACATAGTCTTTTCTCAAATCTCACAATTCCTTCTTCATTAACATTAAACTTCGAGGATTTCCCTTTTTCGGTAGCTTTCACTTTTTTCTGAATTCCCACACCATCCATTTGAGCATCCTTTAACCTTTTCAAAAGTGATGTTTGATCAATCATTTTTGAAAGGATTTATGATGTTCCCTTCTTTATGATTCCCATGTACATCCTCATCAAATCTAAGAATATTGGATCCTTTTAAATTCTCATCAATTATAGAATTGCCGGGTCCTTTCTACTTAGAGCATCCGCCGCCTTGTTCACTTTCCCAGAGTGGTAAAAGATTGAGCAGTCATAGTCTTTGATCAACTCTAACCATCTTTGTTAGATCATATTCAACTCTTTCTGTGTGAATATATACTTAAGGCTTTTGTGGTCCGTATATATTTCACACTTCTCCTCAAAGAGATAATGTCACCAAATTTTCAAAGCGAAGATCACTGCAGCCAGCTCGAGGTCATATGTTGGATAGTTCTGTTCAAGAACTTTTAATTGCCTTGAAGCATAGGCAATGACTTTTTCATTTTTCATCAACACACATCCTTCAACCAGAACTCACACTTTATGTACTTGTCATAGATCTTCTCCTTCTGCAAGGTCTCTAGTATAGTTCTTAGATGCTCCTCATGATCCTCCTTGGGTTTGGAGTATATCAGAATATCATCTATAAAGACTACCACAAATTTTTCGAGGTAATCTCTAAAGACTCTATTCATCAAGTTCATGAAGATTGCTTGAGCATTAGTGAGTCCGAAAGGCATTACTATGAATTCATAGTGCCAATATCTTATACGAAAAGCAGTCTTGGGGATATCTTTCTTCTTCACCCTTACTTGATAATATCCCGACTGCAAATCCACCTTGGAGAAGTACTGTGATCCACGCAGCTGATCAAACAAGTCATCAATTCGTGGGAGAGGATACTTGTTCTTTATCGTGATTTTTTTGAGCTCACGATAATCGATGCAAAGGCGCATTGATCCATCCTTCTTCTTGACGAAGAGTACTGGTGCACCCCATGGTGAAGCACTTGGGCGTATAAACCCTTTATCCAGATTCTCCTATAGTTGTTTATTCAGCTCTTCAAGCTCCATAACAGCTATTCTATATGAAGTTTTGGATATTGTAAATTCCCTCGGTATAAGTTCAATTGAGAATTCAACATCTCTTTTGGGAGGAAGACCAGTCAATTCCTCGGGAAACACTTCAGCGAATCCCCTCACAATAGGCATGTATTCAAGGATAGTTGCTTCCTTGGACTCAATCATCTGAGCCAGATATATGTGCTCATAGGGCATTAATATCCACGCTTGAGATGATGAATCTAAATAAGATTCATCTTCCTCATTGCACTTGTAAATAATTGGGGGCCGATTCTCCACATGGAGAGTGATTTCCATCTCACGGCAATTTATGTTGGCTCTATATAAGGAAATACAATCTATGCCAATAATTGCATCAAATTCCAACATAGGGAGTATGAATAGGTTCCCTGGGAAGTTCAATCCATATATTATGACAGGGGAGGAGTTATATTCATGGGATGCAATAATCTCCCCATTTTTCGTACTCACCGACATCTTCACTTCCATGATTTGTGGTGGTGATGGTATTGTTCTACTAAACTTTCGAGATATAAAAGAATGTGTAGAACCTGAATCAAAAAGTAAGTTCACTATTCCTGAATGAATAACTAGCATACCTGTCACTACTTCATTGTCGGGGTTCACTTCAACAGTAGTGATGGAAAAAGCTCGCCCTTGATGCCTTGGAGGTTGTTGGTTTCCTCTGAAAACCCTTGGCTTAGGGCACTAATTTGCAAGATGCCCTGGTTCTTTGCAGTTGTAGCAATGAACCACGCATTGAGGTTCGAACGGAGAATTCCTCTCCTCTGTCGCAGCCATGGGTCTTTCTTTCCGATAGTTAACAGCCAGGTTCCCTTCTCTTCCACACCTAAAGCATTTTCTTGTACCCTTAAGGAAATTTACGGGGTGCTTCTTTCTACACCTTTGGAAAGTGGGGTGCTAGATCTTCTTAGCACCATTGAATTTATCCATCGGATCACAAAAATTGAATTCCACCTTATTCTTCTTATCCCCATGATACCCCTAAGATTATATGATCTCCATTTCGTCCTTGAGGGCACATCAGACAATTTACTCATAGCTGTCGAAGTCACGGATTGCCAGTGCTTTCTGCAGAATAGGTTTCATCCCACCAAAGAAGCGGTGAAACTTGCATTAGGGGGTAACGACAAAGCTAGAAGCCTATCATGCAAGCCGTGTGAAGTTTTCCTCGTATGGTCCAATAGATTCGTTATCTTTTTTCTTGAGGGCAAGGAAGTCCCTTTCCATCTTAAGCCATAGGGTGTGCGGAAAATATTTATCGAAAAACATCTTCCAAAAATCCTTCCATTCCAACGCCTCGATCTCCTCCTCAGGCTTAGTATCTTTGATCAACGTCCACCATTGATTAGCTTCACCCTCCATACGATAAGCATCTAGGAGAACCTTCACTTGTTTAGAACATTAAAGGATGGAGAAGATCTTTTCAATGGAGTTGATCCATTGTTCAATGATTGAGGGATCAGATGATCCATTAAAAGTAAGAGGCCTTTGTCTCATGAAGCTCTCGATAGTGACTTTTTCTTTCTTAGAGGGGGTTTAACGTTCCACTTGACCCGTGTTTCTATTCAAATCTTTAGTTAGCTGAGAGAGAAGCGTGATAAAGTTCACGATTCCTGCTCCCATTGGATTGGGAATCTCATTAGTACAATCATCACATTTATCTTCATATCATTTGTTAGCCCGAGTCCTCCTATTACCAGCCATTGGCTGGAATAAAAGTAAAGTTAGGGGTAATGCATAAAGGGTAATACAAGGACAAAACTGATGACTTATAAATAACTCCTATTTCCTTAACATATGAATCTACTAGCTTTAGTCTATGTTATGCATGATCTACTTTCTAACATATATTCTTAGGGGATTTTTTTGTCCCTTAATAATGGTTCATAATAATCTTGTGAATTTACCAAAGCATATCCCCCATAAGTATCATAAACAAGAGTGAAACAAGGCCCATTGTCGTGTACCAGTTCCCGTTCGAGTCTAGCTCAAAGCGGTGTTTTCGGGTTTTACCCCTAGGATACATCTGTGCCAGAGCCGCCTCTACCTTCTCGTATCCAGACAGGGATGTATTTTCTTGATAAACCACTTACTCAATACCCACCAAAACTTAGGGATGTTTTTATTAAACTTAGTCTTGTCTCTAAGGATTTACTAGGGTTTTCTAGTCCTAATCCCAAAAATAACTAAACCTATCCTCTGATACCAACTATGACAACCCTGATCTTTTATTACACAGTTAAGCATAATTTATTACATAAACTTCACTTGATACAACATAGAATATCGAGAGGTCTAGTGTCTTTGGGGATAAGGAACATTACATAACAACTTAAAACATGAAATACAACATCTTTATTGAAAACTTCCTTTACATGACCACTACATTCCCTCGTACTTATCATTGCATGGGATAACCTGAACCTGAGGACATGCATAAAAAAAGGGTGAGCTATAAAGCCCAGTAAGGGAATAATCATGGAATAACATGAGGAATACAATACATGTTAGACAATAGGCATATCAATAGATCACAAGAGTAGCATAAACATAAAGTCATGATAAATCATGATAATCATAACATGGAAATGTGGCAACAACACTTAACATGGAATTAGCATGAGCCAAGGCTCATTGCACATGGAGCATGAGTAAATCCTCATTGCACATGAAGCATGAGTAAAACCTCATTTCACTTGAATTATCATGAGTCAACACCTATTGCACATGACATATCATGATACTATACTTTACCCAATGCATTGGAGCGCTATAAGGGCGCACCCTTCTTAAACATTTCGTTTCATGCATAAGCGTGCCACATGGATCATATAACATGGATTCATAAAACATAATCATTTATTCCATGATAAAGGAATTTGGAATTCATACATGAAACTTTATAATCAATAGTTAAATGTGCATAAAGGTGAATACCCTTGATAGAGAAATGGACATGGTATTCACTACACAATGACATTGGCTTGTAAAATCGGTGCAATTTCGGCAGCGTAACGATGTGACGTAAGAAAAAAATGGTTTATGAGAGAGAAAGGGGTTTATAATCATATATACATGAAATGGACAGTAAGGGGGTCATATAGATACATGTACCAACAATTGTAATGAAATTTATATTAATGATACAAAAGAATTTCTTGAATGTAAAAGAGGAGAGATAAATTCCTTTCGAAATTTCAGCATAGTAATGGGTGTACATGGGAGGAATTTAATGAGAGAGAAAGGGGTCTCCCATCATTAAAACATAAAGAGGGAATTATGGTGGAGGTGAGAAACCATACCTCAACATTTATAATTGAAATTAAATGGGCATAACAACATTAAGAAAATTGGACAAAAATGAGAAAGGAAGAAAAACCCTTACTTGGAAGTGTGCTTCAAAAGGCTTGAGAGAGGCTTGAGAGAGGCTTCTTGGGAGCTTGACGCACCTTGGGAGGATTCTAGGGAGAGTAGGGAATAGGTTGGAAGAACTCCAAAGTCTTTTAGTGAGGAGAAAGTGGGAGCTTGGGTGGGTTTATATAGGAAAGGTGAGAGAATTCTTTATTATTTAGGGTTGGGACACCTCACATTAAACCAATTCAAACCACAAAACAGCCCATGGTTTTTGCCAAAGGGGAGTGTAAAAAAAGATTTTATAAGGCCAAAGTCCAAAATTCTTAAAATAATGGGGTTGATTATGTGGAAGTGAGTCACACTCCCAAGGAAAATAATTTAAAAAGACAAGATGTTTAATAAGCCTTGAAGGGTCCATTAATGCTTTGTAAAATAAGTCAAACAAACCCAAAATCACATTATTTTAATGGTAAAACATATATTGGCCGAACATAAGGCTTATAGTTTTTTATTACATCACTATTGAGTCATTATGATGTCATAAAACAAATTATATATTTCAACGGTATTTAATTTTTACCCAAAAATTTGACTGAATCAGAAAATTATGAAAAATTCACCGTTGGATAATTTTGACGTCCTGATTCCAGAAATAATATTTTTTTTATCAAAATATGTTAGGTCCACTAGGCTGGATACCCTGAGAGGGGGGGTGAATCAGGGTATGACTAATTAAAAATTAATGCCCGTTCTGATCTTGTTTCGCTGTCAAGCAAAACACTCTTATCTCTTTTTCCTGCTGCACGATATAAACAGAATGTAAAGCAAGCACAGGACACAACAATTTTACTTGGTTCACCGCTAAGGGCTACGTCCAAGGAGCATACGCTGACAGGTTTCCGGTCGTACCAAATTCCACTAATCTTCACTAGCTGTGGATTACAGGATTCGGGCTAGATCACTTCTATGCCCAGGCTCACTGCCTTTACAAAGTTTAGGGTCAGCTCACTGCTTTCCCAAGGGTCACTCCCTGTTTATCTCTCTCTGGCTCACTGCCGGTGGAGAGGATCACCTTCTTCCTCTTCCTAAGCTCACTGCTCTTGGAAGGAATCCACTCACAGTTTATAGACCTGTAGGTCTCTTCATTTGCATGAATGAATGCATCTTCCTCTGTGTGTAGATGCTCTGTTGAAGTACAACTTTCACCCGTAGATGAATATCTCTTTGCACCGAAGGTATCGGGCAAACTTCCAGCTTCCACGCAGCCCGAAAAACACTGCTGGAACAAACCTTACTTGGCACGCAAGTCAACCTCGGCGCGCAAGTATCGGCGCGCAAGTCACAACGGGCGCGCAAGTCCTCCTCAGACACTTGCGTGACTTGAGCTTCCTCAACTCCAAACTTGCGCGACTCTCTTCCTTTTACGCCCAAACCAATATTGGCGCGTAACTGCCAACCGACGCGCAACTTCTAACACCGGTGCACAACTTCAACCACTGGAGCGCAAGTCCCACCTGCGCGACCACACACACCACTTGCGCGACTACCACACCTGCACGACGGGAGCTCTCGTTTTGAACTCCGGTGAAAAATGAGGAGGGGTGGTCCAGTATTTATAGGCAATCTGACCACCCTGCGCAACGGTGTGCAAGTCACCTGCGCGACCCAATCTCGGCGCGCAAGTCTTCTCTCCTTTTAGACACTTGCGCGACCAACTCCCAAACTTGCGCGAACCTATTTCCTTAGCCATATTTTGATCTTCTGATCTTGAAAAACATATGGCGCGCAAGTTTCCTGTACTCCAAGTCCATGGCGCGCAAGTCCCTTTGCCCAAAACACTTTTCTTCATTTGCTGATTTTCAGGCCCAAAAATTTGGCAAACACTGGAAAACGGCGCCACCTTGTATCTGTTCTTTTGTACCGCCTCCAGATCATCCATTCCTTTTATCGACATTCTTGAATCAAACATGGATCGTTGAACTCAGCTCTTGAACTCAACATTCCACCATGAAATCCTCTTTGTCAACAATCACAACTCAGATTTCCACTTTTTCAACAAACACAATCACCTCAAAAAGGCTTCAATGATACCTTGAGGGATTTTTTCCCAACAATCTCCCCCTTTGGGTTTGTTGACAACTCTTCCAAACAAAGATACGTCATTGATTCTTCAGCCTCCATTCACCTCATTGCGATTCTGATAGCGACCAAGGATTTACTCAACACATACTCTAAGCCCACATGAGCAATGCTCGGCATGAGAAACAAGAGTAAATGAAAAGTTCATCAATGAATCACTTTGTCTCTGACATCCACTGTTGACACCAATCTGATACCAATTTGAACTAAACTGATACCAATTGCTGATGGGCTTATTGGAAGACCAATGTTTGGTTTGGAAATATTCGTACCACTGTCCAACACAACTCTTCTGCTTTTATCACGATCCTCAGCTGTCGTGATATCTTTTCTTTGAGCGATCACTTCTAGCATCGTCAGATTTAATATGCTCCCCCTTTCTGCTCACAGCTTCAACACCTCTTTAGCCATACTTCTTGTGTTGTCCAAGCTAAGCTCTGGCTAAGCACGCTCAATTGGCTTCAACTCCCCCTATCTGGCTGCTCCGCCTGTCAGCTTCTCCCCATATCATTCAAAATTTATCAAATCTCCACATTGTCTCCCCCGTGAACAATCACTTATTTTCTCCCCCTTTGTCAACGAACCCAAAGGACAGTCCTTTGTAGTCTGTAACATAGTAGAGAACACATATCAGCATATGAGGGAAAAACACATCATACCTCGGGGAGAGGGGGGTGTGTCCTGCATCCACACTATTTCAAGTGCGGGGAATCGACTGAACTCCCAGAGCTAGTCGATGCCTCTCAAAATCTTCCTTGGGTAAGGCCTTTGTCAGAATGTCTGGAACCTGTAGCTCTGTAGGCACATACTCCAACTTCACGATGCCCTTCTCAACCTTCTCCTTGATGAAATGATACTTGATCTCAATGTGCTTTGTCCTGGAATGATGGACAGGATTTTTGCTAAGATTTATAGCACTTGAGTTGTCACACTGGATTCCGATCGGAGACTTCACTTCAACTCCCATATCTTCAAGCTGCTGCTTCATCCACAATAACTGTGTGCATGCTTGAGTGGCCGCAATATACTCAGCTTCTGCGGTGCTCAATGAAATGCAATCTTGTTTCTTTCTTAGCCAAGAAATAAACAATCCACCAAGATAGAATGCACCACCTGACGTTGATTTTCTATCATCTGCTGAACCGGCCCAGTCTGCATCAGTATATCCCAATAACTCTGTATGAGATTTATTGTTGTATGTCAAGCCGAAGTCCACCGTGCCCTTGATATACCGAAGTATTCTTTTCACTGCAAGCATGTGACTTTCCTTGGGATTACTCTGATATCTCGCTGCTTGGTATGTGGCGAAAACAATATCATGCCTTGTTGCGGTTAAGTACAACAGACTTCCAATGATTTGCCTGTATTCTGTGATATTAACTGCCTTGCCATCCTCATCTTTTGATAATTTCATCCGGGTAGCAACCGGAGTCTTCATTTCCTTGGAATTATCCATTCCAAACCTTCTTAGAACCTCCTTGGCATATTTGGATTGATAAATGAATGTTCCATTCCTTCCTTGTGTCACATGTAGACCAAGGAAAAACATTAGCTCTCCAATCATTGACATTTCAAACTCATTTTTCATGAATTCGGAAAACTGTCTACACTGAGCTTCATCTGATCCGCCAAAAATTATGTCATCGACATACACTAGCACCATCATCCTTTGATTACTGTCATTGCTGAAATAGAGGTTGTAGTCAACTCCTCCACGCTGGAAACCAAGCTTCTTCAAGTACTGATCAAGCCTTGAGTACCATGCCCTTGGTGCTTGTTTCAGCCCATACAACACCTTCTTCAGCCTGCAAACTTTGTTCTCATCCTCATGAATGAGAAAACCATCTGGCTGCTCAATATACACCTCTTCTTCCAGAACCCCATTCAAGAATGCGGATTTGACATCCATCTGGAACACTTTGAACTTTCTTTGCACTGCTATGGCCAAAAATAATCTGATTGTCTCCAGCCTTGCAACCGGTGCAAATGTCTCATCAACATCCATTCCCTCTATCTGGGAGTATCCCTTGCACACTAGTCGTGCTTTGTTCCGAATCACTATGCCATCTTCATTCATCTTGTTGCGATAGACCCATTTAGTCCCGATGACATTCTTGTCTGCTGGCCTCGAAACAATCTCCCATGTCTGGTTCTTCTCAATCTGATCAAGCTCTTCGTTCATGGCCTGAACCCAGTTTTCATCTTCAGCTGCATCAGAAAAACATTTTGGCTCCACTTGAGACAAAAACGATGCTTGCTGTGATGATTTCATTCTTCGAGTCTGAACTGGAGCTGTTTGATCATCAATGATATTCTGCCTATCAATTTCAGCTCGACTCTTTGGCTTTCTCACAGACACCGACTTGACACTTTCCTATTCATCATCAGTATCTTCTTCAGAGTCAGCTTCTGCCACTTCTGCTCCCCCTGGGTTGCTTATCTCATCATCACTTTCATCCAGGAACTGTTCACTGGATCGTTGAGTATTCTTCTCATTTTCAACTATAGTGACATCATTGCTTTCAATGATTTTTCCCAGCCTTTTATTGAAACATTTATATGCTTTGCTTTTCCCGGAATAGCCAAGGAATATCCCTTCATCTCCTCGTGCCTCAAACTTCCTATGATGTTCTTTGTTGATAATGAAACACTTACTTACAAAGATTCAAAAGTACTTCAACGTTGGCTTCTTTCCGTACCACAGTTCATACGGAGTCTTCCCTTGCTTCGGACATAACAGGGACCTGTTTGAAACATAGACCGATGTCAAAACTGCTTCCTTCCAAAATTTCTCTGGCAGGTCCTTATCAATAAGCATTGTTCTAGCCATATTGTTGATGATCCGATTTCTCCTTTCAACTACTCCATTCTGTTGGGGAGTTCTTACTGATGAAACTTGATGCCTTATCCCATGTTTCTCGAGATAGTTTTCAACCTGACTGTTTGTAAATTCCGTACCGTTATCAGTACGAAACTTCAGAATTTTCTGCCCCAGCATCTTTTCTGATTCCCTCCTGTACTGCTTTATGCAACTGAACACCTCTGTCTTATGGGTTATGATGAATACCCAGGCCATTCTGCTATAGTCATCAATGAAAAGAACATAGTACCTTTTCCCATTTATAGCTCGTGGTGAGATAGGTCCACATACATCAGCATGCACCAATTCGAGCACTCTAGTTGATTTCTGTTCCTTTGGCCTGTATGTCTTTCTGATGATTTTCCCTTGTTGACAAGAATCACACGTATGAGTGCGATCACGTGATAGTTTGGGAAGGTCTCTAGCAACATCACATTTAACGAGATCCTCTATAGATGGTCGGCATAGATGACCAAGTCGCTTATGCCACAGCTGGTTTTCTTCCTCTCTGGATAAAAGACAAGTATCTTCTTCCCCACCTACAAGATAGAGATTTCCCTTTGACCTTTTTCCCTGCAGAACAACTGCTCCATCTTTTCCTTTCACAACACACATCTTCTTGGTAAATTGGATAGAGTGCCCAGAGTCACATAGTTGACTGACACTGAGTAGGTTATGACTGAGACCCTCTACTACCAAGACATCAGCACGTCTCATCTCTTTGCCCCCAAACTTGGCTTTCCCTGAGCCAACAATCTTCAGGCCTTCATCATTTACAAATTTGAAAACTCCTTCTTTGTCATATTTGATGCCTGTAACAAGATCCTTATTACCCGTCATGTGGGATGTGCAACCACTATCAAGGATCCAGACACCAGATCGATCTGATGCTTTAAGGGCAATCTGTGCCACCACAGCCTTCTCATTTTTCTTCTTCTTGGTCCATACTTTTTCTTTCACACTCGGCATGGATTGAGGCTTCTGTTCTTTCTCAGAGTATGATGGACCACCCTCATCTTGCAGAGCTGCAAATCTGTTCTGAACTTTTAACTCACTTGTTGGTTTATTGATCTGCTGCTTGCGAACATTTTGATTATTCTTTGACACATTTCTCTGAATGGTTTAAGTGCAATACCTAGCCATGTGTCCAAATCCTCCGCACCAAAAACAGTGTCCTTCAAAATGTGTTCTGGAAAACCGTTCTCTGTTTGGCTGCCATCTCTGTTCATGTTCCCTTCTGTATCTCTTGGCTATGGAACACACATACTGTGAATGTCCCATTTTCCCACAGCAAAAACACCTGATATAGGATGCATTCCCTCATGATATTTCAGCACTATGATTTCCCCTTTGGGATCTCTGAATATTCTGATTCTGTTTTGTTCCCAAATCAACCTTCAATTTCGGGATGAGTGCTTGCGGTCTGACTGTAATTGTCGCAAATTTTTGTTCTTGACTAAGCCCAGAAACGACCTTAACATCTGAGCTCAATTGCTGTTTCTTCCCTACTAAACTAATAGGCTCCGCTTTCATCTTCTCTGTCTTCTGAATAGCCTGCTTTTTGGATATCACATTGGGGGTCAAGAGTTTATCTTGATTCTTAAGTTTTTGTCGCAGACTGACCACTTCTTCTTCAATCTCTTTGATACATCTAACCTGCTCCTTTCCTGTGTTAGTCAAACAATCAATTTCCTTATTTTGTTCCTCAATTTTAAGCTTATAATCAACAATATTTTTTGAGCTCTCTGGTGTTGAGGATTTTAGTCTTTCAATTTCTTCTAACAGCTCAGACTTTTCTTCATCCTGTTGTTGCATATAGAGTTTGGCATCACGAACCACTTTATTGGCTTTCTTCGTTTTGGCTCTCCAAACATCTATCTCCTCAAGAGCTGCTTCCAATTCAGCTTCCATATCAATTATCCCTTCAATTTCTTCTTCTTCTTTAGCATCAGCTTCTTCTCCCTTTTGAGAACTACCAACAATTGCCACCAAGGCATTTACCCCACGATCTCTGCAATTTTCTATTTCCTCAACTTCTTCATCCTCAGACTCATCTGAACTTTCAAATTCTTGTGAAAGAAGATTCTTTTTCTTGAAGAAATTTCTCTTGAATTGTTTCTTCCCTTTCACAAAAGCTGAAGTCTTCTTTTTGGGAATTTCAACGTCATCATCATCATCACCATCTTGAAACTTCTTGGGGAATCTTGCCGCAAGATGACCAACCTTTCCACATCTAAAGCATGCTAGTGGAAGTTTACCATTAAACTTTCCTCTTCCTCTTTGTAGATTTGAAGAAAGGAATGACATCACCTCATCTGTCTCTTCTTCTTCATTAGAATCTTCAATGGTGAGCTTCTTCATGGCCTTAAATGCCACCTCTTTAGACTTCCCCTTTTCCACAGCCTCATTATCATCGTTCCTCATTTCATATGCAACCAAGGTACTGTGCAAATTGTCCAATGTCAGCTCTTTTGGATCTTTATCTTCTAGTACTGAAACTTTCGGATTGAACCGAGGTGGAAGTTTCCTCAATATGCGCTTTACAATCTTTATGTCTTCAATGACTTATCCAAGACCTCGCATATCTTCCACAACAATGTTTACCCTATCAAATAATGCGTCAACAGACTCATTCGGGTTCATTTTCAGATCTTCATATTTGTTCCACAACACCTGCAGCTTTGCCTCTCTAACTTTTGTGTCCCCTTCATATATATTCAAAAGCTTTTCCCACATGGAATGTGATGTTTTGCATGACATCACCTTTGTGTAGATGGGATTGGAAAGGGCTCCCCCTAAGGCATTGATTGCTTTGGAATCAACATCCAACTCTCTATGCTCAGCCTCTGATAAGGCACCACTATTAATATCAGCTGTGATACCATGCATAGCTGCTGAAAACACATCCATTCCCAAGGATCGGAAATAGTGTTGCATCCGATTCTTCCATATCTGAAAATTATATCCATCGAAGATCGGAATCCCTTTATGATTGGTTACCTCCATTGAGAGAAGAACAACTTTCAACCTTCCCTCTAATACCACTTATTAGGTCCACTAGGCTGGATACCCTGAGAGGGGGGGGGGGGGTGAATCAGGGTATGACTAATTAAAAATTAATGCCCGTTCTGATCTTGTTTCACTATCAAGCAAAACACTCTTCTCTCTTTTTCCTGCTGCACGATATAAACAGAATGTAAAGCAAGCACATGACACAACAATTTTACTTGGTTCACCGCTAAGGGCTACGTCCAAGGAGCATACGCCGACAGGTTGCCGGTCGTACCAAATTCCACTAATCTTCACTAGCTGTGGATTACAAGATTCGGGCTAGATCACTTCTATGCCCAGGCTCACTGCCTTTACAAAGTTTAGGGTCAGCTCACTGCTTTCCCAAGGGTCACTCCCTGTTTCTCTCTCTCTGGCTCACTGCCGGTGGAGAGGATCACCTTCTTCCTCTTCCTAAGCTCACTGCTCTTGGAAGGAATCCACTCACAGTTTATAGACCTGTAGGTCTCTTCATTTGCATGAATGAATGCATCTTCCTCTGTGTGTAGATGCTCTGTTGAAGTACAACTTTCACCCGTAGATGAATATTTCTTTGCACCGAAGGTATCGGGCAAACTTCCAGCTTCCACGCAGCCCAGAAAACACTGCTGGAACAAACCTTACTTGGCGCGCAAGTCAACCTCGGCGCGCAAGTATCGGCGCGCAAGTCAACCTCGGCGCGCAAGTATCGGCGCGCAAGTCACAACTGGCGCGCAAGTCCTCCTCAGACACTTGCGCGACTCAAGCTTCCTCAACTCCAAACTTGCGCGACTCTCTTCCTTTTACGCCCAAACCAATATTGGCACGTAACTGCCAACCGGCGCGCAACTTCTAACACCAGCGCACAACTTCAACCACTGGCGCGCAAGTCCCACCTGTGCGACCACACACACCACTTGCGCGACTACCACACCTGCGCGACGAGAGCTCTCGTTTTGAACTCCGGTGAAAAATGAGGAGGGGTGGTCTAGTATTTATAGGCAATCTGACCACCCTGCGCGACGGCGCGCAAGTCACCTGCGCGACCCAATCTCGGCGCGCAAGTCTTCTCTCCTTTTAGACACTTGCGCGACCAACTCCCAAACTTGAGCGAACCTATTTCCTTAGCCATATTTTGATCTTCTGATCTTGAAAAACATATGGCGCGCAAGTTTCCTATACTCCAAGTCCACGGCGTGCAAGTCCCTTTGCCAAAAACACTTTTCTTCATTTGCTGATTTTTAGGCCCAAAAATTTGGCAAACACTGGAAAACAGCGCCACCTTGTATCTGTTCTTTTGTACCGCCTCCAGATCATCCATTCCTTTTATCGACGTTCTTGAATCAAACATGGATCATTGAACTCAGCTCTTGAACTCGACATTCCACCATGAAATCCTCTTTGTCAACAATCACAACTCAGATGTCCACTTTGTCAACAAACACAATCACCTCAAAAAGGCTTCAATGATACCTTGAGGGATTTTTGCCCAACAAAATATTTTTTTTAAATATGTTAATTTTCACTTTTAAAATAGAAATCGACATTTATAAAAAATTCACGGGTTTTGACAAAAATGGCTTTCAAACCTTAATAAAAATTACGATTGTATTCATAAAATTATACAATAATTTATATTTAATAAAAATTAATTGAATAATAATAATAATATTTTAATAAAATATTATTTAATTTAAAAATACATTAATTCATAAAAATAGATTTCTTAGTTGAATATTAACTAAAAATATTATTTGTTCTTTAAAAACCATCTACAAGGTAACAATAATAAAATGAAAGTATATTCATTATTATATACAAAAATAAAGTACATAACCATAGTGCTAAGGTCTTGTTACATAACCCCTTATAAAACCCGCATAAGACCGAAGGGTAAGGTGTGCGATGGTGAAAGACTCTTGGGGTGGCTCGGATAACATTTCTCGGGTGGTAATCTCTATCAACTTCCACTTCTCTCGTAGGCGGTCCCACTCGAGCTTAACCTGTTGAAGCTCAGCTTGGGCTTGGTCAAGAGTGAAGCCCAATGACGCCACCTCTTTTCTGAGTTCTGAAAAATGAGCTTCGTATGGGGAACGTCTACTGGATGAGGCCATCGCTTCCTTTGTCTGAGTAAATTGGATTCATTAAAGCCCTATATTTATACTAATCATGTGATCACTGTTCAACGACTATATTAGCAACAGTCACAATTCTTAACATAAAACAAAAGAAGTTGAAATTTTATATAAACGTTTTACATAAAGAGACATTTAATTAGATCAAGAGGGATTTCCATTAATGAATGTTTGGGTCATTACAATATCTATTTTTGGACAACATCTCGTTGAAGTCGTGGTTTCACTCCTCATTCCTCATCATCTCATTTGATACCTATGTGCCGTATTTTAAGAAAACATTTTTTAGAAGATATGATTTTCTCGTTATTAACCCATTAAGAACCGTTTGAAATCTTATATATATTATTATCATAGAATAAAATAATTTAATAACTTCTCATCTTGAAAAAAATATCATTTTTAAGTGATCAATTTTTCTAGAAAAGAATTACTTACATTTAAATGACATGAACATAAACCCTTTGAAATTAAAACAAAAACTTATATTAAAATGCATAAAATGTCAATAAAAATTATAGATGATGATCATATCTACTTGAATGAATGACAATAAAATATTTTTCTTGAAAATACAAAACTCTATTATAAATATAATACATTCAAAATGATCCCCTTACCTTGAGTCCAAATTGTTACGTACATTCTTTTTCTTCCTCTTCTTTGGATAATCCCTTTGCTTAACACCTTAAGACCACTAAGGTTGGTGTTCTGCTTAAAATAAGACCACTAGATTGTGGGTAGGGATTCTAGGAAGGGATTTGGGTAGGAATTGGACGAATCAAAAAGTTTTTGAAGTGTGAAGAAATGAGAAGAAGATGTGTCCTTTTACAAGAGAGGGGAGAGACTCTTAAAATTTCCAAAACTACTAAATTATTAATTTTCAATTCCAAATGAATCCAAAATTATTAATTTTTAAGATAAGATGATGATGAGTCGAAATCATATCATCCAATAAAAATTAGATAAGTTTTATCTTTTGGTTTTAACCCTTATTTAACCTCTTTAACTCTTATCATGATAACATGATATTTTACTTTTTGAGGGTTAATACAGTTACTATAAAATGAAAAATGACCCATAAATGAATCATTGATGACATTTTCAACCTTATCCCAATCAGTTGGATGAATATATGATTTTTAGGAATTTTATATCATTTAATTAAATATTATTTATTTTAAAATATCATTAATGTCAATTTTGATAATATTCATTACATTGACTTTTAAAAATATCAATAAAAAAAGATAACTTCGAAACAAATTTTTAATACATCCATAACATGTCAAAGCCATCTAAAAAATTCACGTATTACATTAATTATCCCATATTATATTTATTTTAATATTTTTAATATCATTTATTTAATTTTTTCATTAATTAAATAATTACTACATCAATTTTGTGCAAACATTTTAGGTAATTATTTTTTCACTAAAAATTAAAAATAAATTACCATGATAAAGATAAATCTATTATATTTAAAAATAATATTTACAGTCGATCATATCTTCTGGAAAATATTATATTAAAAATGTTACAGTTATTAAAATCATGAATGTGATATCTTTGAATTTTCATTAAATAAAATATTATAAATGATATAATCAATTACAAATGGAATCCAAAGGCCATATATTGCATATGGATGAAAATTACTCATCCAATAAAATTGGGAAAAGTTTTAAGTTTATTTTCCAATCTTTATATTTTAAATTTTAAACTAAATTTCCAAATTTACTCTTTACCGTGGTAATAAAAATTACCAAGGTTACTATTCTTATTAAGAAAAAATAAAAGAGAAATATTTACTAAATTTGAAACTCCTGATTCCAAACATGGAATCCATTTTTCAAAATTTAAAACACAAAATTTTCAGCATTTGATTTAAAATTAAATCGGTAAAATGCAGTGAAAAAACAGTTTTTCAGCAAAAATGCCCCTTTTAAACATAAAATGTTTTTATATTAAATTCAAGTATAAAATCTATTTAAAAAATCATAATTGGATTATTTTAAATAAAAAGGGAAAAAATTAAAATTTAAAACTAAATTAAAATATAATTTGAATTGTTAAATTCTTAAAAAGAAAATATAGTTTTCAATAAAAATTGATATTTTTCACTATTCATTAAAAAATCAAACTTTTTAGAAAATTATCAAAACATAGTGTTTCCTTTTAAAATATTAGAATATTGAAATCTCCTCCCCTAAAATGAATTGCCTCGTCAAAATTCATTCTTTGTACTTAAGAAAATTCTGAATGCCCATCTTCAAAATTAAGAAAAACTAAAATTCCTGAACTTATATATTCTTAATGATGCTTAATTATCTAAAAGTTCAAAAGAAAATTTTACCGCTTAGATTTTTCCTCAAATGAAAATGATTAATTTCTAAAGTTTTCTAGACCATTGCTCAAATACCACTCTGAAATTTCAAACCTGCACTTCCATATTTGGTAGTGTAAACATATTGTGTATTATTTTTTTATAAAAGATAACTGAAAAATACACAATACATTATAAAACTAAGGATCTTTTCCGGTCTAGGTTTTGGATAATTAGATAAAACCATACAATTTATCAAATTTGTACAAAATTTATACAATTAACTAATTGTCTTCACGTGTGTTACCTCCTTATATGAAACAAAAACCTTTGAAATTTATACTAAACCTTTGAAAGATATTTTAAAACTTAGGGTGAGCATAAAATAGTCCAGTAAGAGGTTTTAAAACCAGTAAAAAACAACTTAATAAATACTTATTTAAAAACTATTTTAAAACATTTTATATAAAAAATATATAACTTTTAAAAATAATAATCTAGGGTTTTTATGAAAATCACTTTTCAAAACCTTTTAAAAATAATTATCATTTTGAAAACCCTTCAAAAATACCATTTAAAAAATACTTGAATTTCCCCTTAAAAACATTTTGAAAACAATAATACTTTTTATGGATTAAAATGATACATGGAAAATCTTAAGAAAAACTTATGGCCACTAGCAGTTTCTCTTTTTGGACAACATCCCATTGAGGTCTTAGTTTCACTCATCAATCCTCATCATCTCATTTGATATCCAAGTGTCATATTTTAAGAAAACATTTTTTAGAAGATCTTCTTTTCTCATTATTAACTCCTTAAAAACCTTTTGAAATCTTATATATATTATTATCATAGAAGAAAATAATTTAATAAATTCTAATCTTGAAAAAAATCTTATTTTTAGGAGAAATCAATTTTTCTAGAAAAAAATTACTTACATTTAAAATATATGAACAAAAAATATTTGAAATTAAAACAAAATCTTGTATTAAAACGCATAAAATGTCAATAATAATTATATATGATTAACATATCTACTATCATGAATGAAAAAAATATTTTCCTTGAGATATAAAATTCTCTTATAAATATAACACAATCAAAACAATCCCATTACCTCGAGTCTAAATCGTTATATACGTTATTTTTCTTCATCTTCTTCAGACAATCCTTTTACTTAACACCTTAAGATCACTAAGGTTGGTGTTATGCATAAACTAATACATATATAATGTGGCTATGGATTATAGGAATGTATTTTTGTAGGTTTTGATAGAATCAAAAGGATTTTGAAGTTTGAAGAAATGAGAAGAAGAGGTTCTCTTTTATAAATGAGGGGAGGGACACTCTTAGAATTTCCCAAAATATTCAATTTTTAATTTTCAATTCCAAATGGATCCAAAATTATTAATTTTTAATATAACATGATTATGGGTTGAAATCCCATCATCCAATAAAAACTAGATAATTTTTGACTAAATTTTTACCCTTATCTAACCTCTCTAAATCTTACCATGACAACATGGGTTTTTACTCATTGAGGGTTAATATAGTTACTATAAAATGAAAAACAACTCATAAATGAATCATGGATAAAATTTTCAACCTTATCCTAATAAATTGGAAAAATTTATGTTTTTTAGGAATTTTATATCATTTAATTAAATATTATTTATTTTAATATATCATTAATGCCAATTTTGACATTATTCACTACATTGACTTTTAAAAATATCAATAAAAAAGGATAACTTAGAACCAAAATTTTAATATGTATCTAACATGTCAAAGTGATCTAGAAAATTCATGTATTACATTAATTATCTCATATTATATTTATTTTAATATTTTTAATATCATTTATTTAGTTTTTCTATAAATTAAATAATTACTGCATCAATGTTGTGCAAGCATTTAAGGTAATTATTTCTTCACTAAATATTTAAAAAAATCACTATGTTGAAGATAAATATATCATATTTTAAAAGAAAATTTATAGCTAAGCATATCTTCAGGATGAAACCATATTAAAAATGTTATAGTTATTTAAATCATGAATGTGACATCTTTGACTTTTCATTAAATCAAATATTATAAATGTCATAATCAATTACAAATGGAAACCAAAGGCTATATATTCTAACCTTGAATGCATATGGATAAAAATTACTCATCCAATAAAATTGAGTAAAGTTTTAGAGTCATTTTCTAGTCCTTATCACTTATTTTTAACCTAAATCACCTAATTTACCCTTTACCGTCGTAACAAAAATTACCAAAGTTACTATTCATATTGGACAAAAATAAAAGATACCTATTTAATAAATTTGGAACTACTAATTACAAATATGTAATCCATTTTTTAAAATTAAAAATATAAAATTTGTAGAATTTAATTTAAAATTAAATCGGTAAAATGGAATGAAAAATATTTTTTCGGAAAAAATGTCCTTTTTAAACATAAAAAGTTTTTATACTAAATTCAAGTATAAAATTCATTTTAAAAAAATAATTGGATTATTTTAAATCAAAATTAAAAAAATAAATTTTAAAAGTAATCTAAAACATAATTTGAATTGTTAAAAACTTGAAAAGAAAATAAAATTTTCAATAAAAAAATTATTTTTTACTATTCATTGAAAAGTCAAACTTTTTAATTTTTTTTAAAAATTTCACCATAATATAATTTTGATATGATGATTTCAAAAATGATGTTTATTTCATTTAATAAAATTTCTAAAATTTCCAAAATTAATTATATTATTCTCTCATAAAAGCAATAAAAATCATTCTTAAAGAAAGTGTATTTGAAGAATAGAACAAATATATTAAAATTAAGTGCTTAATTTTATAATCATTAGTTAATACATAATTAATATGTATGACCATTTTATATTTCATAATTCTATTAATACTATTCATTTTCTCCAATATAATGGCTAGGTTATAATGACTAGGTTATAAGGGCCACATAATAACAATATTTAGTTGTTCGTTTAAGCTCAGTGCTGCATATCTTGTTTGCTATCAAACATAATGTTTCCTTTTGAAATATCAAGATGTTACACACATCATCATTTAATCATTTTTTCATTCAATGATTCCACAACGGTAATTATCATTATTGCAGCGACCCCAACCCCAGTAGCTTGAGCCAATGATTTCTTTATTACTTTAGAAAAAATACAATGAATCACATCCTGAAAGACCAAATAGTATAATAGTCTTAGTAAACTAGATACATACTTGAAATTCAAATTATATTTTAAAATAGAAAATAAACAGATAATTTTCATTGAGAATTCCATTATTCCCCTTAGTGTATCCCTATATATCAATCAAAAAACACTTCCTCATATCCTAGGGAAAATAAAACATAAGAAAGGGGTGATCTCAGATGCTGCGTACAACGAAATATATGAATAAATAAGGCATAATAAATATGATAAGATAAATAATGGAAACACGTTCTATTTAATCAATAATTTAATCATAATATGGCAAGAATAAACGATGATAAAATAATTCCATATAAATAATCACATGAGCATGAAACTTAACCATTAATATTCTAACTAATTGAATAATCATACGGAATATCAATAACTGAATTCACAATGATGGAATTCATAATGTTTAACATCTAAAACACACTGTTGAGGCCTTTTTATAAGACATTTAATACCATCGAGGCCTTTTTCCAAGACATCTAATACTGTCGAATCCTTGTGCTAAGACATCTATGGGTAAGGTCTCGATTGAACCCAATCTAGTTTGTCTCATGAGACCCATCGACGCATCAAGAGGCTATAACAGGCCCCAACCATCACTTAATAATTCTAATGAATTCCTCATATGAAAGGGGTGAAACATAATAAATATAAACATTCATATTGAAAAACTAGCATACAAAATGTTAATACTTTCCCCAATCAACATACATAATCATAAACCATCCATGGTAATATGGTGAATGTTAATATAATTGTACATCCCCATTCAAACTGATCATAAACCATCCAATAAAAGAATAAGGATGATATCAATACAATATATCCCCAATGTATCATAAGTTTAATAAAGGATTGATGTTGTTGATGAGTAGAAATACCATAAAAATATCTTTAAAAACATTTTTGAGAGAAATAACCTTTTCACTTTTAAAATATTTTTAAAACTAAAAGTTTACAAAATATTTTGAAAAAAAATTTCTTTAAAAATAAAATTTTAAACTTATGAAGGAATATTTAAAAAAATTAGTGGTTATAATGATAGGAAATTCTATAGACATTGAGTATGTTAAAACATTATTTCCTTTCAGATTTTTGGTAAAATCTAAACAGACATTGTTTTGAAAACGATATAAAGATTCCTTTCATTTTTAAAAAAAGTAAAAACGGGTAAAAATTTACTTAATAAATCATTTTTAAAAGTTTAAAAACATTTTTGAAAACATTTTTAGAAAACATGTTTTTGGAAGAAATCATATTTCTAATCGAAGAGAGAAATGAAGTTGAATTTTCTTTATAACATTATCTTAATCATTTTAAGTACCAAAGAGAAGAAAAAATGGTACTTTTACTTAAAAAAGTTAATGAATAACCAAATTATTATAAAATATATTTAATTTAAGACAGAAATATAAAATAATTCCCCTAAGGGTTACTTAAACAGAAAATATACCCCACATAAAAGAAATAAGTGGTGAATATGACGTATGTCACATGGAAGTGAAAGTGAGATGAGAAACCCTTACCTCACACTTCCTTTTAGTTGAACGTGCTTTAAATTCCTATATAGTAGTTTTAAACTCTTTATTAACTTATAAAATAACCATATTAGTATTTATAATATCATATATGATTCTTTTATAACATCTTATCATCCATTCATTAATAATCTTTCATTATTTTCATTATTTTGGGTGTTAATTACCTTGTTTTCTCATTCGTGTTTTCACATGAAAGTTTTGGTTCTTTTTTATATTATATAGTTACATCATATATAGAATAATAATCATGAAATAATTATCCTATTTATAAATCAATTATACTTTCAATACCAATCATGAAATATGGTTTTCAAAAATGAAGTATGTTACGATCATGGAGACGGTAGGACATATGTACGCATGGGTAACATTTCCATTTTTCAAAAAACATTATGGAAATGTGGTAAGTAATATTTTTTCTTCCAAAAATGATAAAATTATCATAAATACCATATTATTTCTTTAATTATTCTTATATATATCATCTATGTGTGTGGTGATGTAAAGAGAGTCACATCGATTCATGAAGGTGGTAGTCCACACGTACATGAACGATGTTATCATCTTTAAGTGGGTGAAAATGTAAGAAAAAAATGATATATTATTTTTTCATAATGATAAATATATAATTAATATCATAATTATTGAATTTATATCACATATATTCATTAAGTTTATCTTTATAAACTTCCATGTAAAGTGTTAGTGAAAGAAGAATCACATCGCTTTGTAAGGCGGTATTCCGCTGTACACACGAGCGCCGTTATCGTAACCCCTTTAGAATGGAAGGTAAATATATATATATATATATATTAGATAATGACTCCATAGGTATAATTATGTTATATATATCATATATATAATTTATATCCATCGTCATACCCAACCGTGAGAGGTGGTAATGGAAAAACGAATGACATCGGTTCGTAAGGTGGTAGTCCGTCGTACACACGAATGATGATTTCGTAACCCATTTATTAAAATTGGAGATAATTGTAGGTCATGAACTTAACATAAAAACATTTAAGTATATGGAAGATTAATTGAATGATCATTTTGATTTTAAGGAGGTGGATAAAAAATAAAATAAACGCGATAATTGATATTTACTATTTTTACTCTTAATTATGGTAAAAAATTAATCTAAAATTATTAGATAATATAAATTATTAAAATTTTAAATATTGAATCCATTTTTACTCGCATAATTGGAAAATTTAAATTTAAAATTAATCCTGTAGATGTGATGAGAAAGCGGGTTTTTAAAGAGAAAACATTCAATAGTTTAAAATGTTTTTATATCAAAATTCAATATGAAAATGATTCAAATGGCCTAAATTAGATTAATTGATATATAATTTTACTAATTTTACTTTAAAATCAATTTAAAACATTATTTAAATTTATTAATAATTTAAACAAAAAGCTAATTTTCAATTAAAATTTAGTATTTTTCACTATTAATAAAAATGAAACTTTTTAGAAGAATCCCAAAAATTAACCCTAAGAAAATTTTAACATGTAGATTTAAAAAATTAAATTAATTTTTTAAACTAAATTTTATAAAAGTGATAAAAATTAATTATAAATTATGTTTGTAATGCGCGACTAAACCGCCTTTTAGAAAAATACAGTTTTTTCAGAAAATGTTAATTTTTTTCAAATGGTTATAATTTTATCTCTAATCAATATATATTCATTTTATTTATTTTATACATGCGTAAACCATATAATTTTCATAATTTAATTATTACTATTCATACCCACCAAATTAAAGGCTAGGTTATAATGGTAACGTTTAAATAATAATATTTTAATTGAGTATTATATTTCATTCAAACCTGATGTTGTGTGCATTGAAAGCTATTGAAGAGATTTTAATTTACTTAAAAATAAATATATTGTAAAGTCTTAGGATGTTATATTACATTCTATGCTTGGTGATTCATGTCATACATGCTATCGAATATGATGTTCATATTTTAAAATATCACGGTGTTACATTCTACCCCTTAAATAAATTGCATCCTCGCAATTGAATCTTGATTTTAGTAATCAAGGGTTTGATATTTGAAAATAACTTTTTTGGAGACCCACATCATAAAAAGGGTAAATAAAACATTCTCTTGATAAAAGAGAAAGGGTTGTGCGAAGGTTATCTAGAATAATACATACTAGGTTTCCAAATAGGAGAATATAGGTGGGAAGTGAAGATATGGACATGGAAGAAAAGTATAAATAATTATAGAGATTGATAGAGGTCATTGATCAAAAGAATTTTAATGATCAATAGAATGTTAATTACCTCAAAACCATAAATCTGTGATGATTTAAAAGACCATCGGTTCAATATTAATGAAAGTATTATAATAACATTTTGTTTTAATATCCTTTTCCTAGAGATAAGGAATTCCTTTACAATATAGATCAAGAATATATGAAAATAGATTTACTTGACATATTTCTATTTCATAGGAATAATTTTATCTTTTTATTGTGATTTGATCATTTTACACTTCATTAAATACTATAAGAAATGAATATACAAGATGAATTTTTTATACATGAAGTACTAAAATTCACTTTTAACCGATCATAAGATCCATAATTAGAATGATAAGTCATTCCTTCGATCTCTAGTTATTATTATAAAAAATGGTTAAAACAAGTTATCCAATATGCATAAATCTTAATATGGTGAAGTAATACATTAATCTCTAAAACCTCATCCAAAGTTCAACTTAAACCATTTCTTAAATGGTTAACCTCTTAACCCTTTAAAAAGATTAAGATCCAAAATTTTAGAAATAAGGTCACTAAATTTTCAAAATGAACTTATTATTAATCCTACAAAAAATATTAAGTATCTCTTAATCATTACATACCAAACATGTGAATACCTTTATCATGTATTCATTTAAAACATGACAATTACCTGAATTACCATAAAACATTATTGAAAACATGCATGATTCCTTATTCATTAAATAAAACATAGATTATTGGATATATTCCTTAAATCCAAAAATGCTGTTAACTCCATCAATGATAGTATAAACAACATTTTCAACAAATCATTAATCAGTTCTAAGGTAGTAAGTACTATTCAATTTACTTTATCTATATAAACTATATCTTTATCCCAACATCATTATCTCAACATCAGGAACATATTAAGGGCTATATTTCCTTCAATCATGTGTTTTCCAAGACATTAAAATTTCCACTGAATCATTTTTTTTGGTCATCAATACTGTTCAATATATGGTTTCAAATATTTAATGAAAAATTATTATAGTACAATCCTTATACATTTCATAATTCTTATAACCAATATATTATTGATAAAATACTAAAATGACATAATTCTTGAATATAAACACAATCACATTAATCATTCCACTTCATACATGGTAATAATATAAGATTGACCATGATCTATTAGATACCTTTGAGGTATATTCATTTGATGCTTATGGAATTTATTTTTTTAGTTCCTCATATCCTTATATTTGAAGCATTGAACATTGGAAACCTTTTTATTTCCCATGAAATCATGAGGATGGTGACCTTTATCTCCACGCTTATAGAGAAATCCAATTCCCTTTAAGCAAGTACTGGGGTGTTTCATTCCATAATTATCACATGTGGGAAAATACTTCTTTCCCTTATTTCCTTTATTTCTATTTTCCTATGCCATCATCTTCTTCTCTTTCTTCCCTTCAAAGCCATAATAATTAGATAATTCTTTCTCTATCTTTTATAAAACATGATAATATGTCCTCATATGATGAGAATGTTTAGGATAATAGTTCCCATTGAAAGATTGGTTTAATCCCATCAAAAAAATGATCATTCTTACTCTTTGGATTATGTTCATTTATGCGATTCTCATTACTTATAATATGCACCGTTTCTAAATGATGAAATGAATTAGATTAGATCACATCATTACGAAACATAATTCACAATCCCAAAATTAGTGAAATAATTAACATAAATTGAAAAATTTATGTATATCTAATGTAACACTCCAATATTTTTATGAAATTAAGTCCCAAGTGAATATCTTTAGGATGAATAAGTTTTCAGAAGTGGTGAATCAAGCTCTCATATTTGAAGGGAAACTGAAGGAGGATTCTAGTAGAGGACAAGTGGTTCTTGCTAGACAGTTAGGAGGTATGTCTTCTGAGGGAAGGAAGCGTCATTATGAGAGTTTTGAGCAGTGGAAAGAAGAGTAGCCAGGGGGAAGGATCAGTTACATAGGATCTCACCCGAGTTCTTTTCCACTAGTGTGGTAGGCCATGACACTATCATAGCCATTGTACTTAACCACCTTTAGAGTGATCATATTGTGGTAGGATGGGACATCTCTATAGGTTCTTCAAGAACTCATGACATATGGGTAGCGATGGAGTAGTTAGGAAAAACTAGATTGTAGAAAGGGGATCTTTTACACCTCATCATTCATGCATTTTGAGTACTACTGGATATGGTGGTAGAGTTAGTGGACGTAGATTTTCTAGGAAAGAGCACTTGTTCAACATAGTGGTGCAACTTAGGGGACTCAAAATTTATCCCATGGAAGGGGGTTAAGATAATTTCATGTTGTTCATCTTACACTGTTAGATAGCGAGGGTGGACCGTCGACTATAAGAGGTACTATTCCTGTAGATTTTATGATTTCTAATTCCTTATTTGATATTAGTGCCTCTCATTCCTATATTTTTACACAACTTGTGAATGGTTTGAGACTGTCAGTGGAGTTCGTTAGCGGGGTGTTGACAATATATACACCTTTGGGAGTACGGTCAAGAGACATCTGTTTTGTGAAAAGAGTGTTCTATTGAGGTTGGGGAGTATCATTTTCTATGCGATCTTTAAATCATGGACATTTCAGGATTTGAAATGATTTTGGGTATGGTCTGGTTAGTATCATACCAAGACCACATTGGTTTTTCCCATAGGAGAGTGAATTTTATGTCTCATAAGGGTGAAAAATACATTCATTGTGGAGAGTGGGATATCAAGATGGGACATGTGTGGCCAGTTTATCAGCAACTCGGGGAGCTTACTGCCTAGGTTTCTAGTCTATTGCTGGATGACAGAGGTGTAAAGAAGGATGTATTTCCACCTATAGTGGACAGATTTTAGGATGTATTTCTTAAGGTTTCTCAGGGATGCCACCTAAGAGAGATGTGCGATTTACAATTGATCTCACCCTAGGGATGATCCATTTTCTATTACACCATATAGAATGGGACCAATAGAGCTTCAAGAGATCAAGACTCAACTAGAAGAGTTGAAGGATAAGGGATTTATCCAACTAATTATATCACCTTGGGGTTCTCTAGTACTATTTTCTAAAAAGGATGATGAGACTTTGCGCTTATGTGTTTACTAATGGAAGTTAAACTGGATGAATATGAAGAATTGGTATCCTCTTCCACGTATTGATGATCTTTTTTACTAGTTGAGGGGAGCTTGCATATTCTCTAAGACTGAGTTGAGATTAGGGTATCATCAGTTGAGAGTTCGAACTTATAATATACCCAAGACTGCTTTCAGAAGCAGGTATGGCTTTTATGAGTTCATTGTGATGTTGTTCGGTTTGACAAATACACCATTAGTGTTTATGTCCTTGATGAATAGAATCTTCCATCCATACTTAGATCAATTTGTTGTGGTTTTTGTGGATGATATCTTGGTGTACTCCAAGACTCATGAAGATCATTACCAATATCTCAACATCATCCTGAGTACACTGAGAGAGCATCGAATATACACCAAGATATATAAATTTCAATTTTGGATTGATCAGGTACAATTCTTAGGTCACATCATATTAGAGGAAGGTGTGTTAGTGAACCTAGAGAAAGTACATGCAGTTGTTTATTAGGAGTGTTTGATATCTGTAGCTTTATGGAGTTAGCAAGATATTAGTAGAGGTTAATCCAGGAATTTTCCTAATTGAAAACACCTCTTTCTAGATTTACCAAGAAGGGTATAAAGTTTGAATGATCGAAAGTATGTGGGAATTATTTCTAGTAGTTGAAGAAGCATTTGAAATAGGCACCGATCTTGATCTTAACCAAGCCAGGTGAGGAGTATACCATGTTTTGCGATGCTTTGCGGATCAGTATTGGAGCAGTGTTTATGTAAGGAGATCGAGTTATGGCATATGGGTCTTAGTATTTGAGTCCACATGAATGGAATTACCCTACGCATAACCTTGAGTTGGCTGTAGTGTTTTATGCTTTGAAGTATTGGTGGAATTATTTGTTGGGTAAAAATCTCACTGTGTATATTGATCACAAAAGATTAAAGTAAATCTTTTTATATAGAGATTTGAATATTTTGTAACAACCCAATCTTCCATGGTATGTTTATCTTTGAATAATACAATAGCTTGCGTGGTACACAATTCTGAGTTCTAGCACACCACGACCAATCAAACTAGTCATTTAAAAAAGTAGTTATGAATAGTAATACCCACTTTTTGAAATTTTATAAATTTTATTTTTTAAAATGGATTTAATTTTTGGATTTATAATATCAAAATTATCTTCGGGTGATTTTTTGGTATTTTTCAGAAAACTTTCAATTTTTGATGAATAGTGAAAAACACTGCATTATTGTTTAAAACCGACTTTTTATTTAAATAAATTTTAATTATTTTAAAGTAAAAATAGATACATAATACCTATATTAGTCCAATTTAATTAATTGGAGTCATTTTATAATATATATATATATATATAATTTTATTGAACTTTTTAAGGTCTTTTACCCACCTTTTAGGTACATTTGCAAATCTTCATTAAACATAATTTCACCGCTTCTATGAATTGAATTTCAAAAACCTAAAAGAAACTATTTTCATTAGTAAGTAAAATGTGGTTCAATAGGATTAAAATATTTTTTTTAAAAATATTAACTTTTTAAATTTTATTTACCACGGTTAAAAGTAAATAGGGTAATTAAATGTAGAAATAATACTATAATAATATAAAATTACCCCAACACATGTCCTAATTCTACTGGATAATTGTTTTTTGACCAAAATCAACCTTATGAAAAAAATAAGATCCTTTTTGATCCATTTGGGTTAGATTAGGACATTTATTATATTTTATTTAAAGAAGAGTTAAAAGTATTAAATTCAAAGTTTAATAACTAAACCATTTTTAATACAGGGATACACATAAAATAAATTAGACTATAAATATTAATTATAAAGATAAAAATATTTCCTAAATCATGGTATTTTATTTATAATTTTTAGCCATTAAATAATTAAATTTATTTACGAAACAATGATGATGTAGTAATTACCTTATTAATGAAAGATTAAAATAATTGATATTATAAATATTAAAATAAATATAAATTGAAAATTTTGATGACATACACAAATTTTCTAGGTGAATATAACATGTTAGGGTTTATTTAATAATTTTTTTAAGTAATCAAGTTGTTACGACTTTCACAAAAACCAAATACTAAATAGTGTCAAAATTGACATAAATGAGTTTTTGAAACAAATACTATTTTATTAAATGATATAATATTCATACAATTCTAAGATTCAAAAAAAGGACTTAGATAATGTTATATATTTTATTAATAAACCACTTGAGGTTATCTTGACATTTTATTGTAACTATATTAACCATATAGTATAAAAATACAAGAAGACATGGTAAAAGTTAAACTATTTTACTAAGAATTAAATCTAACAGATAAGGTTAATATGGCAAGCTAAACTTATCTAAAACCCATTGGTTGAAAGGATTTATACCCATCCCCACCTTATCCTTGAAAGAAATCTTTTTTAAGCTATTATAAAATGAAAATAATTTATAATAAATTAATATTTCAAGCTTTTCCTAAAGTGACCCTCACCTCTCTTATAAAAGGGCACTTCCCCTTATCTTAAATTCACACCTCCAAAGCGATTTGGATCAACCAAAATCTTATAAAATATCCTACCAACTACACTAACTTCAACCTAGAGGCCTTAATTTTATCATAAAGACAACCTAAATAGCTCTTTTGTTCAAATCAAAAGGAAGCACCCAAAGAAGAGGTAATTATTTTATCACCTCTTTCAAAGTTCTTTTCTTATTCTACTTTATATTTCTTTGTTATTTCCATACTAAAATAATAAATCCAGTACCTTATACATACTAATATGTTATTATAAATATGTTACAACCATATTCATTATTCTATCCATCCTATGAATGACACAATCACCATACATACGTACGTACGACTTACCGTCTCCACGTCGTGGTGTAGTTTGTTATTCAACAATTAATTATTTGGATGAGTATAATAATGAGTATAATTGATTTAAATAATAAATATAACATGTTAATGATTCTATATATATAATATACCATCCAATTATATATGATTTCACCATTAAGATAATGATATTGTCACTCGTGCGTACGTATGGCTTACCGTCTCCATGACGTGACGAGATTTCATTCCCCATCATAACCATTTGATAATAATTTTCATTTGATGATTAAAAAATAATGTTTAATAACTTAATATTATTATGGATATGAATCAAATACATTTTATCCATAACAAACATGACTTACGTATCAAAACATAAAGGAAAATGAATCAGTTAACACTCGAAACAATGATAATACTAAAATATTATTAACAAAGCAATATTATAGGATCATATATGATATCATATTTATTTATTTTATTCTTGTATAATTTAATAAAATTTATTTAACCATTATACAGGAGGTTAACTTACCCTCAAATAAGGAAAAGTATAAGGTAAGGGTTAATTTTACAATCTCTTTATTATCCATGGTTGTTTATATGTAAGTATCTTTTGGGACTTCTTTATCATCCACATATATGTTTCTTAGAAATGTATATCAATACATTTTTACTATTTCCTATAATATGGGTTAAATTCATTTATACCCTTTTTTTACTTTTTATAAAATGTTTTGAAAGGAATCTTTCTATCATTTTCCGAACAAGGTACTTTATGACCTTTTCGAAAAATTAAGGAAAGAATTTTTTTTAACTTATACGGCTGGTGCACCTATTTTACTCCATTAAAACACCTTTTAAGCATCCCATACAAGATTATAAGAATATTTTCAAAATAATTTTTTTCTTTTATAATTATGTGACTTTAAAATGATTTCAAAGTAGAAAGAGATATTTCTATCAAATAGTTTTTGGATTGATTTCATCTGTGTCAACATCTATTATTAGATTTTATGTTTAATTGAAGTTGATTTATTATGATACAATACTCCATATTGTATTGATATTTTTATGATATGTTTGACTATGGATGTGCTATTTTTATTTCATTCACAATTTATGGTTAAAGTATTAAAATTTCGTATGCTAGTTCAATATGAATGTTTATGTTATGTTTTACCCTTTTCATATGAGGAATGCAATGGACATAGTAAGTGACGAGCAGGGCCTGCTATAGCTCCTCGATGCATCAATAGGTCTCATGAGACAAACTAGTGTCTTGGCACAAGGCCTTGACAATATTTTTATTTATAGTTTTGGCATGAGGCCTTGACTATATGGTTAGGATGTCCGATATTATGCATTCCATCATTATGAGATTAGGTATTGATATTACATATGATTATTTGACTAGTAGAATATCCATGTGAATAAGTAAATAGAATTATTTGATTTATATTTGCCATATTATTCTTAAGTTTATGTTTAAAAGTCTTGTGTTTTACTCTTATACATTGCCTTAAATAATTATGCTTATTTATGATAGTTTCCTCTATATTGTTATCCTTAATGAGCATCTAAGATCACCCCTTTCTTATGTTTTATTTTTCCCAGGATGCAAAGAAGTATATTAGGACTGACCTGTAGGGATAGGATAAGGGATATGAGTGTGTTAAAAGGAGATACAATGTTGTTTTTTTCATTTCTAATGTAATGTAAAACTTATGTATGTATCTAGTACTTCTAAGTCTATTAAACTGATCGGTCTTTCGGGACTTGATATCTTGTGATCATGATAATGTTATGTAATAATGCACTGACTCTGAGTAACTAGGGTTGGGGCGTTACAGTTGGTATCAGAGAAAAGTTTAGTACAAACCTTGAAAACTAGATTTAGAAAAACTCTAATTATAGAACATTTCCCTAAGATAGACTTTGAGGATTACTATATAAGAACACCCAAATTTTTTGGTAATATAGATATGATGTGGGTTTTCCAAGAAATACATCCCTGTCTAGATACTACAAGTGGAAGTTACTCTGGCACAGATGTACCTAGGAGTGAAAACTCTAACAAGGAGACCTGGGCTTGACCTGGGGTATCCTGGTACACGACAACGAGCCTTACTACACACCTGGTTTGGCACTCCCGGGGGGATATGCTTGGATAATTAACATTTTCTTTACAAACCATTATGTAGGATTTATGAGTAAATAATTCCCCAAAGAAAACATTTTTATGATTATGGATTATATGCATAAACTATTCAATATATGTTAAGTATTTTACAAGTTTGGAATTATGCATTGCGATTCATAAACTAATATAGTGTATGCCATTATTTAGAAATGGTGCCTAGTGGAAGGAATGGAAACCATATCAACACACATAATATATGTAGGGATTTCCCTCCTATTAAAGATAATTATAGTGGAGCTGGTGATGAAACTGGTGTTGAGCAGCTTATAACCATTCTGGGACAACTCACTCAGGTTATGAATAATAACCTTACCCGTATAGAGAACCCTGATCCACAACGCAGAGGATAAATGTTAGACCGCTTCATGAGGAAACAACCACCAATATTAAATGGGACTACAAATCCATTTGTATCTGAGAAATGGATAAGTTCCTTAGAGAAAATATTTCATGCTTTGGGGAGTAACAAAAGGAAAAAAGTTGTCTTGGAAGTTTATCACCCCTCAGGAGATGTAGATCAATGGTGGTCATTAATTCAAAATGCAAAGAAGGATGAAGAAGTATCAAATATGGAATTAAGGGTGTTTAAAGAGATTTTCATAGAAAAATACTTTCCTCGTGAACATCGAGCTGATATGGAAAAACAATTTATGAGTGTGAGGCAAAATGAGGATGAGAATGTTGCAAAGTATGAGGAAAACTTTACAAAGTTAGAAAGTCATGCTACAGATTATATATGTAACCTAATAACTAATTTTGATCGATTATTTGATGGGTTAAAACCATTTCTCCATTGAGCATTAGTCTCAAAATCCTTCTCATCATACGAAGATATAGTCTCATGTGCTATCAAGATAAAAAATGAATTCTCTAAGTCTTACGACTTTAAAGCAAAACAAGAGAAGAAGAGATCTGCTGAACACTCTAGAAAAGGAAATAAGGGGAATAAGGGAAAAGTTGACTTTCCATCCTATAGTAATTGTGGGAAGAAACACCCTGGTACATTCCTAAAAGGGATGAGAGTTTTTTACAAGTGTGGAGAAAAATGCCACCAAGATCGTGATTGTAACAGGAAGAAAGAAGTTTTCAATGTTCAATTCTAAAATTGTAAAGAGATGGGGCATTATTCAAATGGATGTCCTAAGTGTTAAGGAAACTTACCCTAGAAAAGGACAAGGGAGAAAGGCCAAGCTTATGCGATCACAACTGCTGAGGTTGAAGTTCCTAATGACGTGGTGGCTTGTACTTTAATCATTTCCTCAAAATTATCCAATTCTTTATTTGATTCTGGATCAACGTATTATTTCATATATTCCCAGTTTTCCAAGAAAATTAGATATTTCCAATTTGACTTAACAAGGGAGTTGTTAGTCAAAACTTATAAGGGAAGTATCATAACAACAAATTCTTATTAATCAGTTACCATTATGGAATATAAACACGATTTATATACTAATATTATTATCATACCCATGATTGAATTTGATATAATCCTCAGTATGGATTGGCTTTTATACCGTGATGTGAAAATTTATTATAAGAAGAAGGAGGTTACAATTTTTGATGATGATAAGGAATCCCTTATCTTTAGAGAAGAAATATCACCATCTGATTCTCATCTAGATCCACCCCCAGTAGCTCTACTAAATTCAATTATTGGGGAGGAATGGAGTGAAATAAATATGGGTGAGGAAATGAATGCTCAAATAGAGGATGTACCTATTGTGCAAGAATATGTTGATGTGTTCTATGTATCACTGTTGAGAAAATACATGCCAGACCCAACACATCTACTCACTTATGAAGAAATAGATCTGGAACCTGATCTGTCTTATTGTGAAGAGCCTTTTAAGATTCTTGATACTAGAGAACAAGTGTTGATAAACTGAGCAACTCATCTGGTAAAAGTTCTTTGGAGAAACTATAAAATAGAAGAGGCAACATGGAAACTTGAGGAACTTATGATGAAGAACCACCAGAATCTTTTTATGCAGTAATATTATAGAAATTTTGAGGATGAAATTATTTGAAGGAGGGAAGAATGTAACACCCCAAGCTTCTATAGTACGCTTCTCTTTGAATAATACAATAGCTTGCACTGTACGCAACTCCGAGTTCTAGCACACCACGACCAATCAAACCAGTCGTTTAAAAAAGTAGTTATGAATAATAATACCCAATTTTTAAAATTTTTAAAATTTTATTTTTTAAAATGGACTTCATTTTTGGATTCTGAATATCAAAATTAGTTGAGGGTGGATTTTTAGTATTTTTCTGAAAACTTTCAATTTTTGATGAATAGTGAAAAACACTGCATTATTGTTTAAAACTTACTTTTTATTTAAATATTTATTATTTTTATTTATTTTAAAGTCAAAATAGATACATAATACCCATATTATTCCAAATTAATTCATTGGAGTAATTTTATAAAAATATTAGATATATAAAATTTTATTGAACTTTTTAACGTCTTTTACCCACCTTCTAGGCACATTTGCAAATCTGCATAAAACGTAATTTTACCGCTTCTGTGAATTAAATTTTAAAAATCTGATAGACATAGTTGTCATCAGTAAGTAAAATATGGTTCAATAGGATGCAAATATTTTTTGGTTAATAGTAACTTTTGAATTTTATTTACCACGGTTAAAATTAAATAGGGTAATTAAAGGTAGAAATAATACTATAATAATATAAAATTACCCCAACACATGTCTTAATTCTATTGGATAAGTGTTTTAGACCAAAATCAACCTTAGGATGAAAATTAGATTCTTTTTTATCCATTTGGGTTAGATTAGGACATTTATTATATTTTATTTAAAGAAGAGTTAAAAGTGTTAAATTCAAAGTTTAATAACTAAACCATTTTTAATATTGGGTTACACATAAGATAAATTCAACTATAAATATTCATTAGAAATATAGAAATATTTCCTACATCAGGGTATTTTATTTATAAATTTTATCCATTAAATAATTAATTTTTTATGACACAATGATGATACAGTAATTACCTTATTAATGAAAGATTAAAATAATTGATATTATAAATATTAAAATAAATTTAAATTGAAACTTTTGATGAAATAAACTAATTTTATACATGAATATGACATGTTAGGGTTGATTCAATGTAGTTTTTTTAAGTAATCAAGTTGTTATGACTTTCACAAAAACAGAATAGTAAATAGTGTCAAAATTGACATAAATGAGTTTTTATAACAAATACTATTTTATTAAATGATATAATATTCCAAAAAATATAAGATTCTGATAAAGAACTTAGATAATGTTAGATATGTCATTAATTAACAACTTGAGGTTCTCTTGGCATTTTATTGTAACTATATTAACCATATAGTATAAAAATACAAGAAGACATGATAAAAGTTAAACTATTTAACCAAAAGTTAAATATAAAAGATAAGGTTAATATAGTGATTTAAACTTGTCTAAAACCTATTTTTTGAGAGGATTTAGACCCATACCCACCTTATCCTAGAAATAAATCCTTTTAGAGCTATTATAAAATGAAAATAATTTTATAATAAATTAATATTTCAAGCTTTTCCTAAAGTGCCCCTCACCTCTCTTATAAAAGGGTACTCCCTCTTATCTTAAATTCACACCCCAAAGCCATTTGTCTTGACCAAAACCTACTCAAATATCCTCCAAAATACCCTCACTTAAACCTAGAGTCTTTACTTTGACCAAAAATCCAACCTAAGGAGCCCTTTTGTTCAAATTAAAAGGAAGTGCACCCGAAGAAGAGGTAATTATTTTATCAGCTCTTTCAAAGTTCTTTTCTTCTTATACTTCCCATTTCTTTGTTATTTACATACTAAAATAATAAATCCAGTAACTTATACATACTTATATGTTATTATAAATATGGTACAACCATATTCATTATTCTATCCATCCAATGAATGACAAAGTCACCATACATGCGTACGTACGACTTACCGTCTCCATGTTGTGGTGTAATTTGTTATTCAACACTCCATTATTTGGATGGGTATAATAATGAGTATAATTGATTTAAAGAATAAATATAAAATGTTAATTATTCTATATATATAATATTCCATCCAATTACATACGATTTCACCATCAAAAGAATGATATTGTCGCTCATGCATACGTACGACTTACTGTCTCTACAATACGATGAGATTTCATTCCCCATCATAACCATTCAAGAATAATTTTCATTTGATGATTAAAAAACAATGTTTAAGAACTTAATATAATTCTAGATATGAATCAAATACATCCTATCCATAACAAACATGACTAACTTATCAAAACATAAAGTAAAACGAATCAGTTGACACCCAAAACAATGATAATACTAAAATATTATTAACAAAGCAATATTAGAGGATCATATATGATATTATATTTATGTATGTGATTATTTTATAATTTAATAAAAATTATTTAAGCATTATATAGGAGGTTAACATACCCTCGACTAAGGAAAAGTACAAGGTAAGGGTTAATTTTACAATCTGTCTATTATCCGAGGTTGTTTATATGTAAGTATATACTGGGATATATTTATCATCCACATCCATGTTTCTTAAAAATGTACATCAAAACATTTTTACTATTTCCTAAACTATGGGTTAAAGTCATTTATACCCTTGTTTTGCATTTTATAAAATGTTTTGAAAGAAATATTTCTGTCATTTTCCAAACAAGTTACTTTATGACCTTTTCAAAAAATTAAGGAAAGAATGTTTTTTTAACTTATACAAATGGTGCAACTATTTTCTGCCATTAAAACAACTTCAAATATTACCTTAAAATATTATAAGAATATTTTCAAAATAAATGTTTTCATTTATAATTATGTTACTTTTAAATGATTTCAATGTAGAAAGAGATATTTCTCTCAAATAGTTTTTGGATTGATTTCATCTATGTCAACATCTATGGTTGGATTTTATGTTTAATTAAAGTTAATTTATTATGACATAATACTCCATATCATATTGATAGTTTTATGATATTTTTGATTGTGGATGTACTATTTTTATGTCATTCATGGTTTATGGTTAAAGTATTAACATTTCGTATGCTAGTTTAATACAAATGTTTATGTTATGTTTCACCCTTTTCATATGAGGAATGCATTGGATGTAGTAAGTTATGGGAGGGGCCCGCTATAACCCCTCGATGCATCAGTAGGTATCATGATACAAACTAGTGTCTTGGCACAAAGCCTTGACAATATTTTTATTTATAGTATTGGAACGAGGCCTTGACTATATGGTCATGATGTCCGACATTATGCATTCCATCATTATGAAATTAGCTATTGATATTACATGTGATTATTCAACTAGTAGAATATCTATATGAATAAGTAAATGGAATTAATTGATTTATCTTTTCCATATTATGCTGAAGTTTATGTTTAAAAGGATTGTGTTATAGTCTTATAAATTGCCTTAAATGTTTATGCTTATTTATGATAGTTTCCTCTATATTGTTATCCTTACTGAGCATCTGAGCTCAACCCTTTATTATATTTTATTTTTCCTAAGATGCGAAAAAGTATATTATGACTAACCTGTAGGGATAGGATAAATGATATGAGTGTGTTAAAAGGAGACACAATATTGTTTTTTTATTTCTTAATGTAATGTAAAACTTATGTATGTGTCTAGTACTTCCAAGGATACTAATCTGATTGGTCTTTTGGGACTTGATCTCTTGTGATCATGACAATGTTATGTAATAATGCACCGACTCTAGGTAACTGGGGTTGGGGTGTTACATATTATGTAGAGAAGGTGGTTTGATTATATGAATTAATTTTATTTTGAGCTAGCACATATGACCAAAAATGGAAACAGTGTTTTTGATGTTTTAAGTAGGAAAACTTAGACTCAAGAAATTTAAGAGTCTAGTGTCGAGTGGAAGATGATGACTTTGCTGGCTGAGATGCATGTGATGGTTTAGGAGAGTTAGGATTAGAATACCTTCGTATTAGTTTCAGTGGATTATACACTTTTGATATGGATCATGGAAAGACAGTATGAGGATCCAGAATGTTTTAACTTTATGGAAAACCTTGAAGGTGTGGAGACCTCTTCAGATTGGACGATAGATGAGGATGAGATCATATATGTCAGGAATCGAGTTGTTGTGCCTAAGATCATACAATAAGAGATGATGCATGAATTACATGCCTAAAATTGGAGGTACATCCAGGTGTGACCAAAATATATCATGACCTATGATGATAGTTTTTGTATCCAGATATGAAAAAGGAGATAATAGGGTTCGTGACATGATGTTACACTTTTCAATAGGTGAAGGCTGAGCATCATTGACCTAGTGGTTTACTACATCCATTTCCTATTCCAAAATGGAAGTGGTATGACATTATCATTTATTTTTTGGTGGGTATCCCAAGGAAACCTTAGAATAATGATTTTATCTAGTTAATTATGTACCATTTTACAAATGTAGAACATTTCTTTCCAGTATGCGAGAATTTATCAGTGGATCAGTTGGGAGGCTTATAAATTTGAGAGATAGTCCATTTTCATGGGGTGACACATACTATAATTTTAGACCATGATTCCTATTTTGCTTCACGCTTTTGGAAGGGATTACAAAAGGCGATTGGTACATAGGTTTTACTAAGTACATATTTTCACCCACAAAAATATGGGTAGTTGGATCATACAATATAGGTTCTTAATGATATGCTTCAGGCATGTGTCTTAGACTTTGGTGGGTCTTGGGAAAAGTATGTAGCGTTGGTGGGGTTAACCTATAACAATAGTTATCAGGAAACTAATCAGATGAAACCATACATGGATCTTTATCATAGGCCATGTATATCACCTCTATGATGGATGGAGGCAAGTGAGTTAGATTTGTTAGGACCGAGTCTCATGTACAAGACATTAGAGAAGGTTCAGTTGATTCAGAATCATATGGATACAACTCAGAGTAGACATAAGTCATATGCTGATAGATGTTAATGAACCCTATAGTTTACAGAGGGTGATCATATATTTCTTTAGGTGTTACCTTGATTAGGTCACCACAGGATACAAAGATAGGGAAAACTGGTGCCCAATTTTTTTGGATCATTTGAGGTTGTGGAGAGAATCAGACAAGTGGCATATCGATTGAATCTTCCATAGAGATACAGTGTTATGCATGATATTTTCCATGTGCCACAAGTTCAATGATATCACCCCGACCCTTCTCATGTGATCGATGTGGTTTATGTTGATCTTGATACTGAGTATTCCTTTGAGGATCATCTGATATGTGTGTTGGATCATAGTGAGAAAGTGTTTCACGGAAAGATCATGCTGATAGTTTGTATATTGTGGAAATATGGGCGTGTATAGGAGGAAACATGGGAGAGAAGAGCATATATGTAAGCTCAATGGCATAGTCTTTTTGACTTGTAATATTAGAGATGATTGGGAGTACTACTCAAGGATGATCCATTATAATGTGGGGAGATTGTAAGAACCCGACCTTTTCTGGAGATATCTCAAGCTCATTTTCAGGTACTCTTTTTACCTTGTTTTGAGTACTTTTTGTTTGGGTGTTACCTTGGGGAGTTTTTGGGTGAAAATTGAGAAAATTGGAAGGATAGAGGGAAAGTGAATGATTGGTTCATGGTTTTCCAAAACCATGCGCCATGGACCAACAAACCGTGCAACCCATCACAGAGAGGGATTACATGGACAAAGCACGATTTTTCAAACATTGCTCCATATTAGGAGTAACCATGAACCCCCCTAGAAGAGGTTCATGGTTTGGAAAACTGTATTTCCCTACCCATAAAACCATTAGTGGGTTTTTAATTATGCTAACATTTTGTTTTAAAATTACCCGAACCCCCATATTAACCCCAAATCGACCCCAACTCAGCCTTGATCAAAATTTATCATTATTGGAGGCTCCCAGACACATTCTTAGGGATCATGATCTCTTTTATTTATGAATCAAAAATAAAATTGAATATCTTCACCTCCTTAGATATGTGGTTTCTTTCTAATTATATCTCTCTCTCCTACTCCTCTTCTTGGATAAAAGAGGGATATTTATTCGCTGTTGGTTCTAGATCTAGATTTTTTTGATCTCAGATCTAGGATTCAGATCTAGATCATGTTATTCATCATGGGTTTGACATATCTATTTAAAATTGGGGATTTACATTGGGTGATCTCTCGTCAATGAATTGAGGTAGGTGGTCTATTATTCAAATCCCAAAGTCTCTATTTCAATTACTTGTATGTAATTTTAGAATTTATATCAATTTATTATAAATTGTGTTTCTTAAATTGAGTTAACTAATTTAGTAAATTAATTAATTAAGGGATTGTGAAATTTGGGATTTTGAGATGGTTTAATTGAATTAATTAATTATTGAATTGATTAATGATAATTTATGTGATTATATAATTGATTGAATTAGAATAATTAATTATTGAATTAATTATGTGGATATTGGAATTGTGAAATTGGATCAATTAATTATTGAATTAATTAATGGATAATGTTTGATTGTATAATTGAATTAATTGAATTAATTAATAGTTGAATTAATTAATGAAGAGTGTTGTTATTATACAATTCTTTATGTGATTAATTAATTGTTGAACTAATTAATGGAATTGATGTGAATAATTAAATTTTAAATTAATTAATAGAATGTTGTGGACATTCAATGGTTGAATTGGATTAATTAATTAATTAATTAATTGATGAGATGTTTTGATACATGTGATATATAGGAAATTGTGACACATATGACATGTGTTTGATTGAGAAATGAGGTGTGGGAGATGGAATAACACTCTAAATACCCATGGCGTCCTAACCATGATGTTTTAGGACCCAAGGCATGCATGAAAATATTATTGTATGAGACAAGTAACGATTCTCCAAATACTCATGGGGTGCGAGGTAGAGACTGATGCTTTAAATACCCACAGGGTGCTAGACACGATGTTCTACACCCATGAGACTGACATTGTACTATGGTTCCAATTGGTCATCATAATGAATTAATACGAAATGAATAATGAAATACGATGTGTTATAATGAATTGTGAATTGAATATGTGATATGTTTTAGACTCCGATATGGGTTGAAGTAGGTATTGAGAGTTCAGGTGTCCTATGAAACCCTAGGGTTATGTAGTTAAATAAAGAGTAATTGAATAAATATAAACTTTTTTACTTTATTATTATTTTTTTTTAAAAGGTGAGGGAATCCTCTTTATTCATGAAAAGAAAAAACATGGAACAGCAAGGGAATGGGGTCAGACAAGACGAAAACTGCCCTCATTCTAAAACATAAACTGTCAATGACATCAGTAATCAAATTCAAGAGGATTATACTCATCATAATCCCAATCAGACTCATCCTCCAAGGGACTGAAAGAATTACCTCTAGCCTTTCTCCCACTGGATATGGATCTAGTCACCATAGTGGGCTTCAAATGAGAGTAGTCCTTCCTTGGCCGGGACTTTGTCATTGAGGGTGAAAAGCCTTCAATGGCAACTGATTTTCCTTTAACAGCATCTCGATAAGAACATTTCTTTGGAGAACCATCATTCTCTGTGTCAGACCATTTTCCCGCCATATTCATTGTGCTCCACTACTTGTTGAGCTCCTCAATAATCTGCGAGCCTGCATCCGAAGATTTGCAAGCATCTATGTCAGGGTTAAAGATAAAGGCATCATCCTTTACCTGTGTTTCAGCATCATTTTCCTGAGTGGAGTCCACCAAGACTGCATCTAATTTGTACTCTTCATGTGCAGATGGGCCATGCATAGGAGACATAGGCCCCGCCGGTTTGTCAACAGGTCCCTGCAACTCCACGAAATGGCCGCAGACCTCATGCTGATTCACAACCTTAAGATCAGAACAATCTGCTGGAAGAATTTTTTCAGCCACAACTTGTTGTGACTCCTCTGAGGTGCACCAATCCTCCTGCTGAGATTGGGTAGCCGGCAGCTGAGTTGGACCAGACCTATATCCTTCATTGGCATCACCCAATTTTATAGTTTCTGGAAAAGCTTCTCCATCTTTATGCTGTTTTTTATACAGTTTCTTACATACCTTCTGGTTATGACCCTTAGTAGAGCAATAAGAGCAGATATCATTTCTAAAACAGTTCTTCTTTTGATGTCCAATGGTTTGACATTCCACACAAAATTGAGGTAAATTTTCATACTTAATCTGCAGATTAATATCATCCGCAGATGTAGAAAGAACAACTTGCTCAACTAAGTCAGAATTTAGATCAATTTCAACAAGAATCCTAGCAAAGTAGCCATACTTGGCCATTTCTGTGGCTCTGTCCATTTTAATGGGAACACCCACACCCGAAGCAATGTCAAATAGTATACGAGGGTGCCAAAAAATCCAGTTTAAGCCAAGAATTTTGATCCATACCTGGACCCTGGTGTTCTTGATAGAAAATGGGTTAAACTGGACATTCCATTATTGAATGGTAACCATTCCCGGTTTCAGAGAGATGGAGCCAAATCCCCAAGCCCTGTGTTTCAGATCCTCATTTGGGAAGAGGATGTGGAAGAAACCTCTCCCCATAGGAATACATCGAAATTCCGAGAAACCCCAGACCAAAGAGAGTCTGTCCGAAAGATCTTTCACCCTCAATGGCTTTGCCCCAACTGGTAAAATCAGACGGGCAAGAATCGAATGTCGACAAATCCTAATCCTATCTGCAATAGCATCCTCATTTACTTTGACATGCAAAGTCTTACCTTTTCGGATGATCTTTTCAGGAGTGAAGGCCTTCAATGATGCAAAATGCCTCTTGTTAGCGCCATCCCGTTTCGCTATTCTCCCAAGCCCATCTTGCGCTGACGGCGCCGATTGACAAGAAGGAAGAGGACCTGCACCAGATAGCAGCTCGAGATCCAAATCGAGAGGGTATGCCATTCGCGAAGAAAACCCTAGATGCCTCCATCGCTTCGACGAGCGCTCCCTATCCCGCCTGCCATCTCTTTTTTACTTTATTGATTTTATTAATTATTTATAAAATCATATACACTATTTTGAATGAATATTGTTTTAGACATCGTTGGCAGTGACCTACTGAGTTGTACTCACACCCTACTCAGGCTAACTAATTGGTAATTGAAAATATTTTATGGTTTTAGGACAAGTTAAGGGTAAGGGCCCCATTTTAGATGGTTTATATGGGAAGAAGCATGGATGAGGGAACCCGACTTGGTGTCAGGACCCACTTGGTGTCAGGAACCACTTGGGAGTGTCTTTATTTATTTTGGGTTTGGCATATTGAAACTTGACACGTATTGGCATAACATGTCTACTGTTTAGTTTTGGATAAGGTATTTCCTGTTTTAGTCAACATGTGATATTGGTATTATTTTGGTTATGGTTATATCATTTGGTTATCATTTATTTATTCCACAATTGTGATACTTTGATAAAGAGGGTATAATATCCCCATGATCGATATTAGACCATCGCTGCTAGTAGGAAGCCTCTGACATACATGGAGGTGCGCCCGAGGTCATGTGACCAACTGGATCAGGGTACCAGCGTGTGGAACACGGGTTGGGAAATTACATTTATAGTGTTAAATTATATTTTTTATTGGTTTTAAATTAAAATTAGATCAATTTTATATCATTTAATCCAATTTAGTTTATTATAATCAATTTCAAATTAATATTGGATATAAAAACATTCCAAACATTTGAACATTTTTACTTAAAAAACCCATTGATTCGTCCCGTCTGTGGGATTAATTTTTAATTATTTTTTGTAAATTATGTGAATTTAATTTGGAAAAATGGATTCCATATTTGGAATAAAAATTTCCAAATTTATTAAATAGGTCCCTTTTATTTTTTTACAATATGAATAGCAACATTATTAATTTTTGTTACCACAATAAATGATAAAATTTGGGTAATTTAGGTTAAAAATAAAGTAATAAGGATTATAAAATGGCCCTAAAAACTTTACCAAATGTTTTGGGATGAATATATTTCTAACCTTAACATATAAGGTTCTAAATTGAAAAATTTAATGGAAACGTGTCCATGAAAGTTCTTTATATTTTATTAAAGTCAATGAGAGTGAAAAAATGTCACTCTCACTTTTAATAAGTATAATATTTTTATTATAGGGTTAAATAGAAGATATGATTGACTATATATATTATTAAAAAATATAAAAGGTTTATCTATATCATGGAATTTTTTTTTTAATTTTTATTGAAGAAATAATTATCCTAAATAATTACACAATGATGATGCACTAATTACAATATTTTATTAAAATAGTTAAAAATCATAAAAATCATAAATAAGGACAAAGGGGATAAAGTACGGTTGAAAAAAAAAATCATAAATTGGAAATTTATGGATAAATTTAAACCTTATACGTAAAAATATCCACCTTTTAATATTGAAAATGTTGTTACCACAGTTAAAACTAAAATAAGTTAACCAAGGTTTAATAAATAAGATAAGGTTTAAAATTACAAAAAAACTTATCTAAAATATATTATTTTATGGGAATACCAACCTATACCACATTATATTATAATTACTTTCCATTTGGAGGTATTTTTATTGAGATTCAATTTATTATAAATCAATCTTTTTAGAAATTCCAAAAGTGAACCTTACCTTCATTATGAAAGGACACCTCCCCTTAATTTCATTTCACCACTTTGAACCTTATAGATCGACCAAACTTTTCAAAATTCTCTTATAAAATACCCTAGACACATAATAAAGTCTCTTTACTTCTCAAAATACCAAATCTAGTGTCCTTTAAAGGAGATATAAATGAGACGTTTTGAAGAAGAGGTAATCACTCTAACCGATCACTCTCTTTTTCTACTCTTCTATACCTCCTATAAATATATGATATATATCATAGAATAATAACTTCAGAATATTAAATATTATAAAATTTTATTATGATCATTAACACACCACTATAAAACCCCTTTCCCATTGAACAAGAAATGAAAGTGTCTCTCTTGCGTACGTATGACTTACCATCTCCACATAGCGATGCAATTAATTTTCCATCACCATATTTTATGAGCAATAATTATGATGGTTTTAATGTTTATATATGATATTTATGATATAATTTCACTTATATAATGATAATATCATATCTACCTTTTTATCACATAATCTTTTGGGAAATGATACCGTTGCTCGTGCATACATATGGATTACCATATCTACGATGCGATGTGATTCATTTTCATCTATATTTTACATGGATGGTAATAAGGATGAATTTTATGAATAAATATGATATATATAAAATAAAAATTATTCTTTAATGATAATATATTATATAATTTTATTTATTTTAATATGAAAAGAAAATGAAAACAACGTTCATGCGTACATACGACCTACCATCTCCATGAACAATGTATTTTATTTTATATCTATAAATTTTATGAATAACCATGAATAAATATATACCAAATATATATATGATATTTATATCATGGTTATAATTTTTTAGATGATTAAATCATGATCAATTTAATAAGACTAAGGATAAAAAGTTAAAACATGTATGAAAAAGTGATTATTATCTGAAACATAACTTCACTAAGGATTTGTTTATAAGCGAGTAATATAAAGTCATAAGTAAATAATATATGATTTTATATATATGAATATGGTTCTTTTTTATATGTATAATAAACTTATATTTATTACCTAAGATGTTTGAACGTATATGATGAAAGTCAATACTTAAGGTAAGGGATTTCTGTATTACTTTTACTTTCTGTGAGATACAAGCGATGTTCACCACCTATTTATTAGATGTGGTGAATATAATGCACATTAATTTATTTTATGAATATTATGGGTATTTACATATTCATTTTATTATCTCTCTCTCATGGGTATTATAATTCAAAAGTTACCAAATTAGTAAGGTAACTTTGTCTCAATTTGCGTTCTTTGAGACACATGTTATGTTATATACCTATATTATTTTACAAGTTGTATATAATGCACTTTTAAATGTTGTATCATTAATATAATTATTTTAATGATATTTTAAGCTTCATGTAATGTTATTATCTCTATGGTTGTAAATTTTCATTCCTTTAAAATAATGTTTTTTAAAACGTTTTAAAATCATTTTAAATGATATTTTAATCATTTTTAAGAAAAAGGATTTAAAATATTTTTTAAAATGGTTTTCAAAGATTCATTTATATTTTTTCAATATAATTTTCAATGAAAAAGGTTTTATAAACGTTTTATTATTTAAAAAGTGTTTTTCAAAGAAGAAATGATATTTTCCTCAAGAATTATTTCAAGTGATCTTTCAAAAATCAATTTTTCCATCTAAGACAACTTCTATTAATGTTACTTACTATTTACTAGGGATATGAACCAATGATACCATTATTATTCTTTAATAAAATTGTTTATTTTTATGATGGAATTATATTTATGAAACCTATTTCTTTTACATGTGTTATGTTATGATGAAGTGTTTATGAAACTCATTTCTTTACATGGGTTCTAAGATAGTAAATGATTTATGATCATGTGGCACACATATGTATGGTTTTTATTATTTGAAGGTTGGGACCTATATATCCCTCTAATTAATTGGGTAAATATTTATATCTCATGATATAGACATGAATGGAATAATTATTGAACTTAGTTTAGACAGGACTGGAATTGGAAGTGAAACCGGTTCAATAAAGGACTTTGTCTGCCATGATAGTCTTGGGAGTGAACTTTGACTACTACAATGGTTTGGGGAGTAAACCCATTCCACTATGATAGTCTTGGAAAAGAGCCTTGAATACTAATGAAATGATTTTCTATGCTAATGTTTTTTCCATAATTCTATGTTTTATGAAAAAGTTATTCTTTTATGATCCATGTCTGATGATTTTTTACGATTTATTTTACAACTCAATATTATGATCTTTGATATGCAGGGTATAATTTTCAAATGTTATGTTCATACTCTTATTCCCTTATGTTTATTTTATGATTAATACCTCCTTTTTTAACCTTAATGATCATTTGAACTCACCCTTTTCATATGTTTCTTTTCCCCATGTTACAAAGAAAGGTTTTAGGTAGGAATAATAAAGGGGAAAATATTTATGGAAGATGTTAAAGATCTTTAAATAAATTATAAGAATGTGTTCTAAGTTTAGAAAGGAACTAAACTAATACAGTCTTTGATCACGTGTTTTTTTAATTTATGAAATATTCCACAAAAATGATGTAAGGCCCATGTATGAAAATCTTAGTTTGTTATAGTTGGTATCAAAGAAAAGGTTTAGTAAACCTTTGGAAACTAGGATGAGAAAACATTAGTAAGATCCCTAAGGATAATTATATACATAGGTTAAAATCCTATAATTTTGGTAATGATCATAGATAACCTAGGATTAAACCTAATATGTTATAAATTTAAAGTACTTTCACTTGATTATGATTAGTGTTTCTCACACTATTCTTTCAGTTTTAGTTAATGGAGGAAACCTGAAGGAACATGATTAATGTTGAATGTGATGAACAATTTTATGTTGATAAGTCAAATATAATTATGATTGGAGTTAAGGAATTTGTGATTATTCCTAATTATAAATATCATAATATGATGAATAATCTCAAATTTGGTGAGTTTCCTAACCCATCTAATAAGATGAAGATAGGGTTTCATGTTGAACACAATGGAAAGAAAGTTCAATTTTCCTCTTATAAATAATGTGGTAAGAGGCATCAAGGAGAATGTTTCAAAGGAATTGGAAGATGCTTTGGGTGTGGAAAATAAGTACTCAAAGAAAATAATTACAAATTAAAAGGTTTAGTTAACACAATGGATAAGGATAATTGTATTCCTATGGAATCAATGATAGTTAAATTTTTTAATTATGGAATGCATGAGCATTATGAAAATCGATTCCCTAGGGGAAAATATCATGAAGATAATTAGCAATCTTGTATGAGTAATGGTTATATTTATGATGATGAAGAGACTATGAACGACATATGAGATGAAAAAAGTTTTAGGAATAAAACAATGAAGGTTGGTTAATGGTATAAGAATATAGTATAATTATTTCATGTTTATGTATTGGTAATCAAGAATAATGTTGTAGAAGTAATTCTGTGGTATAAATAAACATCTAAGTATTTTTACACTATAATTTTTCCATATGTATTTGAAAGTATATCTTGAATGTTACTAGTAAACTTGAAAAGTGACTGAGTTGGTAAGGTGATATTTTTAAAGAACATATGATTAAGGTAAAGATAAAACTTAATATGTTCATAAAGGGATGGTTTATTGTGATGAAATAAATGGGATAATATTGATGACCATGTAACTGATGACAAGTAGGTTTATGATATCATGGATTGAATTTATAGAAATTTTGGATTTATGATATGAGTAAAGAGTTATTTTTTATAGAATACATATTTTCATTAAGGTTTTATGATAATTTAGGTTATTACCATGTTTTAACAGAATACATGATAATGATATTTACATGTTTGGTATGTGAAAATTAAGAGCTACATCATGTTTTTAGGGATAAATGATAAGTTTAGTGACCTTATCAGATTTTAAACTTTTGGAAGGTTCAGAAGGGAAACCATTTATGAAATTATTTACATTGAAATTTGGATGAGGTTTTAGATATTAAAGTATTATCTCTTCATATGAGGATTTATACACATTAGATAACATGTGTTAACCTTTTTTTTGTGATGTTAAGATAGATAGACTAACCAATCATTCTATGGATCTCATGATCTAATAATGCTTTAAGAATAAAAAATTCACCTATATTTCTTATAATAAGATATGAAGTGGAAATTTATCAAGTCATAATGAAAGGATGATATTATTATTATTAAATGTAATTAAATCAAGTAAGTATTTATTTTTATGAAAATTATTCAAATCCAGGGAAAGGATATTGAAACAAATTTTTTATCCTAGTACCTTATTTTCCATTGAATCAAATGGTCTTATATCATCACAAATTTATGACTTTGTGATTTTTAACTTTCTCCTGATCATGTTCTCTATAACTCTTCATCAAAAGTTTACAATTATATTTCTCTTCTATGTCCACATTTTCACTTTACACCTATGTTCTCCTATGCGAAACCTAGTTATGAGTTACTTTGGGTAACCGTTAAGTTTCGAACTTTCCCTTTTTAAAAGGAAGTTTTAGTATTCATTTTTATTGTAACACCCCGAGATTTTATGAAAAATATTCTTTTTAATTTCATTAAAGTCTTGTGTTGTACGTTACACCAAAATGAGCTTGCACAACACGCATCCCTGACTTGCCTTGAATTACACGCAATCGCGACCTTCCTCGATAGCGTGTGTAGTATGCAATACGGACTTTCACTAAAAGGGATATTATTATAATATTATTATGAACTAGCCGTTATGAATAGTAATGTCCACTTTTTGAAATTTTATCTTTTAAAATGGACTTCATTTTTGGATTTGGAATATCGAAATTAGCTTAGGGTGAAATTTTGGTACTTTTCGGATAACTTTCATTTTCTGATGAATAGTGAAAATTACTAAATTTTAATTAAAAAAAAACTTTTTAATCGAAATAATTAATAGTTATAAATTATTAATTTGAGTGGTTTTAAAGTATATTTAGAATATATTTTAACAATTTAATATAATGTTGGTCATTGGATGTAATTTCACATTTAAACCAAACATAAACAAGTGTCAATCTTTTGATAGTTATTATCTCTTAAGAACACGCTATTTGTTTTGATGACGGGAATTAATTTTTAAATTAATTAATGCAACTGATATGTTTTGAATTTGGTATCAAATATATCTTAGGCCTAATTTTTGGTATTTTTCTGGAAACTTTCATTTTTTTGATGAATAGTGAAACCACAAAGTGGTAGTTAAAAAAATGAATTTTTAATAAAAATTAATTTTACCTCTTCTGTGAGTGGAATTTCGAAAATCCGAGAGACATAGTTAATATCAAGGACTAAAATGTGGTTCAATGAGATGAAAATATTTTTTGGTGAATAGTAACTTTTTACTTTTATTTACCACGGTTAAAAGTAAATAGGATAATTAAGGGTAAAAATGATATTATTATTACCCTAACACATGTCCTAATTCTATTGGATAAGTGTAATTCGACCAAAAACAACCTTAGAAATAAAATATGACCATTTAGGCCCACTTGGATCAGATTAGGACATGTAATATTAATTTATTTAAAGAAGGGTTAAAATAGTTAAAATCAAAGTTTAATAAGTAGATCATTTTTAATATAGGTTTATACATAAGATAAATTTGACTATAAATATTAATTAGAAATCTAAAATAATTTCCTACATAATGGTATTTTATTTACAATTTTTAGACATTAAATAATTTAATTTATTTATGACACAAAGATGATGCAGTAATTATCTTATTAATGAAATATTGACATAATTGATGTTATAAATACCCAAATAAATGTAATTTGAGACTTTTTATGAATTCAACTAATTTTATAGGTTAATATGACATGTTAATATTGATTTAAGTAACTTTTTTCGAAATAATCATTCTGTTATGAGTTTCACAAAAATTAATTACTAAATAGTTTCAAAATTGACATAAAATAGTTTTTAAAACAAATATTATATTATTAATTGTTATTTTATTCCTAAAAATATAAGGTTCAGAAAAATGACTTAGATAAGGTTATATATATTAATAATAATCAACTTGGGTTCGTTTGGCTTGTTATAGTAAGTTTATTAACCTTATAGTGTAAGAACACAAAAAGACATGGTAAAAGTAAAATTATCTAACTCAAAGTTAAAACTAAATGATAAGGTTAAAATAGTAAACTCAACTTGTCCAAATTCTCTTGGATGAGAGGATTTAGAACCATACCCACCTTAGCTTTGAAATAAATCAATTTGGAGCTATTTAAAACCAAATATGTCTTTATAATAAAATAATATTTTTAGTTATTCCAAAGGTGCCCCTCTCCTCCCTTATAAAATGTCACCTCCTCCCTCTCTTCCTCACACCACTTTGAGCCTTCAAGCTCGTCCAAACCCTGCCGAATTCTCTTCTATACTTCCCTAGAAACATCCTAGAGGTCCTGGTCTTCTTAAAAGACCAATTTTAGTGCTCTAAGAGGAGGACTCAAAGAGGCGCTTCAAAGAAGAGGTAATGTCCGTTACCGATTCTTTTAACTTTATTTCTTCTTACACTTCTTCTTCTTAGGTTGTTTCATTATGAAGTAATAACATCAGTATCACTCATATACTGATATGTTATTATAATTATTAAACAACCCTATTTCACTATCTATCCATCCTACGGAAAATGAAATCACCGCGCGTGCGTACGTACGGAATACCGTCTCCATGCCGTGGTGTGATCTATTTTCCACCACCACCTTACTTGGATGGGTATAATGGTGAAAGTAATGAATATATATGATTATTGTAAAGTGATATTGATTGTATAATATTATACATACACTTTAATACAATTTGACGATCATGAGAATGATATCATCGCTCGTGCGTACGTACGGAATACCGTCTCCACGACATGATGAGATTCACTCTCCATGATAACCATTCATGAATGATTATAAAGTATATATAATAAGTAATCATGAAATATATGACATAATAATGATACTGTATTTATGTGTATATATATGTATGTCATCTACTTAATTCCATTCAACTCAATAAGGAAACAAAAACAGCGTTCATGCGTACGTACGACCTACCGTCTCCATGAACGATGTATTTCTTTCCATTTACTGATCTATTATATATATGTATATTCTAAATATATATTATATATAAATCATTTTTTATATTCTGGAATTAAGTAATCATGATCTAAGTAATCATATGAATAATTCCAAGTCAAAACACAGACGACAAATGAAACGATTTTACCCAAAACACTTTTTAACATGGAATTTACAAAAGAACAGGTAATATAAAGTCATAAGTGAACCATATATGATATCATAACAATGATTATGATTCTGGAATAAGTCAATGACATTATTTAAATCATTATACAGGAGGTTCAGACACTTACGAAGCAAATCGGACCTAAGGTAAGGGAAATATCACAATCTCATTTTTATCCGAGATTGTTTATACTTTGGTATTTACTGGGGTGTATTTTATCATCCACATCCATGTTTCCTCAATATGTAATATTATTTCCATCCACCTACAATTGTTTAAATCCAATTTTACCCTTTGGTGAGTTTTTAGTAAAAGATATGAAATGAATCTTTTGTCGTTTTTCGTACGAGGTACTTTTTGACTTTTCCGACAAAAGTACGAGAAGAATGTTTTTTTAACTTATACGGCATGAATGGATTTTTAAAACATTATTTCCAAGAAGAATCCTTTACAAGATTTCAAGTTTATTTTTAATCAACTTCTTTTAGTTTAGAATTGTATGACATGTTAAGAAAGGAAAAGTGTTTTTGAAATAGAAAGGATATTTTCCTCAAGAATGGAGTTCAAGTGTTTTATCAAAATTATTTTCCATCTAAGATAACAAAGGGTTCTGTTTCTATCCCTATTATTACATTGATTTGATTATGTTGTGATGAAATTATTTTTAGGAATTCCTTTATCTTATATGAATTGTTTTATGATTTCATGATGTTTAAGAATCCCATTTTTATTACATGGGTTATGCTACGATGTATGGTTTATGATTTTGTGGCACACATAAGAATGGTATCATTATGATATGGGTAAGAACTATATCTCCCTCCAATGCATTGGGTAAAGATTTTATATCTCATGAGATAGACATGGCTGGAACGGAAGGTTAAACCGGTTTAGTGAAACAGGACTGAAACGAGGAGTGAAATCGGTTCAGAAATGGACTTTGTCCACTAAGATAGTGTTGGAAATGAGTCTTGACTAATAAGAAACGATTCTATATGATTATGTGTGTATGCCAAAAAGTTTCATGTTTTAAGTTATGATTATTGGGATTACATTTCACTACTATGATTTATCCCATGTTATGATATTATGATCTCTTTTGTAGGTTAAGATTTCAAAAATGTTATGTTCTTATGAATATGATGTGATTGATATTTCTTTTGTTTACCCTTACTGAGAATTTGAGCTCACCCTTTTATGTTTTCTTTTCCCCAGGATATAAATAAAGGTTTTAGGTAAAAAAGAAGAAGATCTTTATGGGAGATGTTGAAGATCTTTCGCCACGATTAGAAGATTATATTCCGAGTTTCCAAAGACACTAAACTATTACGGTCCTTATGTGTGTGTTTTTGTTATGTACTAAGTATTCCGCAAAAGTAATGTAATGTCCATGTACGTTAAGATTCGGGTCTCTACAGTTGGTATCAGAGGAAAGGTTTAGTCAACCTTTGGAAACTAGTATGCGAGAACTTTAGTGAGATCCCTAGAGATATTTCTAAGGTATGTCTAGGGATTTCCCTAAGGTTAAGTATAATTATAGGTTATAGTACTAGAATTACGGTAACCCAAGATGTTAGAAACTCCCCCTTTATTATATTGTTTTCCATAGCGTTGTTTTTGACTCTCACACTATTCTTTTTGGGTTTTAGACGATGGCTGGAACCCGAAGGAACCGTGTTGATCAATGTAATGGACAATGCAATGATTGTCCTCCTAAACAAACAAATGCTATGGGAGATGGAGTAAAAAATCTTATTGCTATACTTACACAAGCTATGAATCATTCTGGACTTCCAAATGAGCAGAGAAGGGAACAATATTCTATTGAGTCCTTCATGAGGAAACGTCCACCTTCTTTCAGTGGGTCTTCTGATCCACTTGTTGCTGAACAATGGATCTGTACTACTGAAAAGATATTTTCAGTTCTTCAATGTTCTGAACATGATAAAGTCATCTTAGTAGTGTATCATTTGGAAGGTGATGCTGAACAATGGTGGGATCTTATCAAGAATATGAGGCCAAGAGATGAAATTGAGTCCATGGAATGGGACGAGTTAAAGAACTTATTTTTCAATAAGTACTTCCCTCATATTCTTCGAACAAAGATGGAGAAGGAGTTTCTTGAACTAAAGAAAAAGGATGATGAATCTGTTGGTATATACGAAGTGAATTTTACAAGGCTTGCAAGGTATACATCTTGATTTATCATCCAACCTAAAAGTAAAGTTGATCGATTTTTCAGTGGCTTAAAACCAAATCTTCGAAGGGCATTAGCTATAAGAGAATTCAGTAGCTATGAAGAAATTGTGCGTTGTGCTATCAAGGTAGAAATGGAAGTTGGTGTTACTTATCCATCTCATAGTTTTGACAAGAAACGAAAGATGGAGTTCAAGGAGAAATCTCAGAATAATGGTGAAAAGAAGATGAATGTTTCCTTATGCTCAAAGTGTGGAAAGAATCATGGTGGAGATTGTCTTAAAGGGACTAGAAAATGTTTCAAGTGTGGAAAAGAAGGTTATCGAGCAGCTGAGTGTCGAAGTAATGGAAAAAGGGTTTCTAATGATGTGAATAAAGAAAATACTGCAGAGAACGCACCACCAACACTTCAATGCTTCAAGTGCAAGGAAATGGGGAATTATGCTAATAAATGCCCTAATCCAAGGGTTAGTGATGATCAACATGAGCAACCACTTAAGGCAAAGGAAAAAGGGAAGTCACATGCGATCAATATTGGTGATGTTGAATATGACAATGATGTGGTGGAATGATTAAGTGTTTATGTAATGGGATTCCAAAATAATGTTGTATATAGTATCGTGGAATATTGGAATATTTATGTATTGGTCTGTTGTGGTTTTCAATGGTAACGGTAACCATGGAAAGTGATTGAGATATTTTTTGGAAAAAAAGATGATATGAGCATAATGAAGGGAAAACGAGAAAATGAAATGTTTGACAGTAGTCATGAGCTCATGATTGATATAAGGACTAAGTGATATCATGATTTGAGTATATAGAATTTTGAGGATTTTGGTATGTGGAAAGAGTTAACTTTTAACAGCATTCATGTTTTCAATAAGGTTCAATGGGTATTCTTTTTTTTCAAGAGAATACATGATTAAGGCCTTCGAATGTTTGGAATGTGACCAACAAGACATATCTCATGATATATGGGGATCAACAATGGTATTAACATGCTAGTTGTATGAACTCTTTGGTAATCGTTTTCACTATAACATGAGATTAGACAATATTATTTTGGATAAGCCTAAAGATTGGAATGGATTATGTTGGACATAAGTTAGTATTGTTTAAGGATAGAAGTTTTTCCGATATTATTTATGGGATGTTATAGTAATGTATTTTTAGAAAAAGGACAACCTACAGGATGGGTGACAACCCATCGCGTCGGACAAGGCTGTGGGAATCGAACCCACAACCAAAGTGCCACTGACCTTTATCACCTACCATTGGCCTACAGGAAGTCCCTGTTTAGTAGAAACTAGTTTTATTATATTAATCAGTATGATATATGAAGTATAAGTCCATTTTAGGAACCATATATGATTAATCTCACTATTGATGGACTTATGTATTTTTTGATAGCTTTTCTAAACTTTTGTTTGAGATAGATGGAATGACCCATCATTATATCACATGATCTACTAACACATCACAGATGACAAATTCAACTTTATTTCTTTAAGAGATGAAGTGTAAATTGTCCAAAGAATGACCAACGACAAGACTATACCAAAATCATGACAGTATTTCTTCTAATTCCAATTTCATCAACTTTAGGGAAATGATCTTGAAAACCAAAAATGTTTTTCCTAGTGCTATTATATCTGATGAATCAGATGGTACCTTAGATCATCACAAATTTATGGCTTTGTGATTGCTGGCTTTTCCATAGTCATGTTCTCTACCACTCTCCATTAGAACATGATGGTTAGATTTCTCTTCCATATCTATATTTTCACCTATGTGGAAACCCAGTGATTAGTTTATTTGGGTAACCGTTAAGTTTCATACTTTTGTTTTTAAATATTGGTTTTGGTATTACTTTTTACGATGTGGGTTTCTATTAAATAAACTTTCGAGTAGTAAACCATTTATAACCCCGACGAATTTCGAGGGCGAAATTCATTTTAAGGGGGGTAGAATGTAACACCCCGAGATTTTATGAAAAATATTCTTTTTAATTTCATTAAAGTCTTGTGTTGTACGCTACACCAAAAGGAGCTTTCACAACACGCATCCCTGACTTGCCTTGCATTACACGTAATCACGACCTTCCTCGATAGCGTGCGTAGTATGCAATACCGACTTTCACTAAACGGGATATTATTATAATATTATTATGAACTAGCCATTATGAATAGTAATACCCACTTTTTGAAATTTTATCTTTTAAAATGGACTTTATTTTTGGATTCGGAATATCGAAATTAGCTTAGGGTGAAATTTTGGTACTTTTCAGATAACTTTCATTTTCTGATGAATAGTGAAAATTACTAAATTTTAATTAAAAACAACCCTTTTAATCGAAATAATTAATAGTGATAAATTATTAATTTGAGTGGTTTTAAAGTATATTTAGAATATATTTTTATAATTTAATAAAATTTTGGTCATTGGATGTAATTTCACATTTAAACCAGACATAAACAAGTGTCAATCTTTTGATAGTTATTATCTCTTAAGAACACACTATTTGTTTTGACGACGTGAATTAATTTTTAAATTAATTAATGCAACTGATATGTTTTGAATTTGGTAAAATAGAAATCATTTTTGAGTTCATAATATCAAATATAGATTAGGCCTAATTTTTGGTATTTTTCTGGAAACTTTCATTTTTTTGATGAATAGTGAAACCACTAAGTGGTAGTTAAAAAAAATGAATTTTTCATAAAACTTAATTTTACCGCTTCTGTGAGTGGAATTTCTAAAATCCAAGAGACACAGTTAATATCAAGGACTAAAATGTAGTTCAATGAGATGAAAATATTTTTTGGTGAATAATAACTTTTTACTTTTATTTACCACGGTTAAAAGTAAATAGGATAATTAAGGGTAAAATGATATTATTATTACCCTAAAACATGTCCTAATTCTATTGGATAAGTTTAATTCGACCAAAAACAACCTTAGGAATAAAATATGACCATTTAGGCCCACTTGGATTAGATTAGTACATGTAGTATTAATTTATTTAAAGAAGGGTTAAAATAGTTAAAATCAAAGTTTAATAAGTAAATAATTTTTAATATAGGGTTATACATAAAATAAATTTGACTATAAATATTAATTAGAAATATAAAAATATTTCCTACATAATGGTATTTTATTTATAATTTTTGACATTAAATAATTTAATTTATTTATGACACAAAGATGATGCATTAATTATCTTATTAATGAAATATTGACATAATTGATGTTATAAATATCCAAATAAATGTAATTTGAGACTTTTTATGAATTCCACTAATTTTATAGGTTAATATGACATGTTAATATTGATTTAAGTAACTTTTTTATAACTAATCATTCTGTTATGAGTTTCACAAAAATCAATTACTAAATAGTATCAAAATTGACATAAAATAGTTTTTAAAACAAATATTATATTATTAATTGTTATTTTATTCCTAAAAATATAAGGTTCAGCCAAATGACTTATATAAGGTTATATATATTAATAATAAACAACTTGTGTTCGTTTGTCTTGTTATAGTAAGTTTATTAACCATATAATGTAAGAACACAAAAAGACACGGTAAAAGTAAAATTATCTAACTTAAAGTTAAAAATAAATGATAAGGTTAAAATAGTAAATTAAACTTGTCCAAATTCTATTGTATGAGATTATTTATACCCATCCCCACCTTAGATTCTAAATAAATCAATTTGGAGCTATTTAAAACCGAATATGTCTTTATAATAAAATAATATGTTTAGTTATTCCAAAGGTGCCCCTCTCCTCCCTTATAAAAGGGCAGCTCCTACCTCTCTTCCTCACACCACTTTGAGCCTTAAAGCTCGACCAACCCCTCCCAAATCCTCTTATACACTTCCCTAAAAACATCCTAGAGGTCCTGGTCTTCTTCAAAGACCAATTTTAGTGCTCTAATAGGAGGACTCAAAGAGGCGCTTCAAAGAAGAGGTAATGTCTGTTACCGATTCTTTTAACTTTATTTCTTCTTCCACTTATTCTTCTTAGGTTGTTTCATTATGAAGTAATAACATCAGTATCACTCATATACTGATATGTAATTATAAGTATGAAACAACCCTATTTCACTATCTATCCATCCTACGGAAAACGAAATCACCGCGCGTACGTACGTACGGAATACCGTCTCCACGCCATGGTGTAATCTATTTTCCACCACCACCTTACTTGGATGGGTATAATGGTGAAAGTAATGAATATATATTATTATTGTAAAGTTATATTGATTCTATAATATTATACATACACTTTAATACAATTCGACGATCATGGGAATGATATCATCGCTCGTGCGTACGTACGGAATACTGTCTCCACGACGCGATGAGATTCAATCTCCATGATAACCATTCATGAATGATTATAAAGTATATATAATAAGTAATCATGAAATATATTACATAATAATGATACTGGATTTATTTTTATATATATGTATTTCATCTACTTAATTCCATTCAACTCAATAAAGAAACGAAAACAGTGTTCATGCGTACGTACGACCTACCGTCTCCATGAATGGTGTATTTATTTCCATTTACTGATATATTATATATATGTATATTCTGAATATATATTATATATAAATCATGTTTTATATTCTTGAATTAATTAATCATGATCTAAGTAATCATATGAATAATTACAAGTCAAAACACGGACGACAAATGAAACAATTTTACCCAAAACACTCTTTAACATGGAATTTACAAAAGAACGGGTAATATAAAGTCATAAGTGAACCATATATGATATCATAACAATGATTATGATTATGGAATAAGTAAATGGCATTATTTAAATCATTATACAGGAGGTTCGGACACTTACGAAGCAAATCGGACCTAAGGTAAGGGAAATATCACAATCTCATTTTTATCCGAGATTGTTTATACTTTGGTATTTACTGGGGTGTATTTTATCATCCACATCCATGTTTCCTAAATATGTAATATTATTTCCATCCACCTACAATTTTTTAAATCCAATTTACCCTTCGATGAGTTTTTAGTAAAAGATATGAAAGGAATCTTTTTTCGTTTTTCGTACGAGGTACTTTTTGACTTTTCCGACAAAAGTACGTGAAGAATGTTTTTTTAACTTATACAGCATGAATGGATTTTTAAAACATTATTTCCAAGAAGAATACTTTACAAGATTTCAAGTTTATTTTTAATCAACTTCTTTTAGTTTAGAATTGTATGACATGTTAAGAAAAGAAAAGTGTTTTTGAAGTAGAAAGGATATTTTCCTCAAGAATGGAGTTCAAGTGTTTTATCAAAATTATTTTCCATCTAAGATAATAAAGGGTTTTGTTTCTATCCCTATTATTACATTGATTTGATTATGTTGTGATGGAATTATTTTTAGGAATTCCTTTATCTTATATGAATTGTTTTAGGATTTCATGATGTTTAAGAATCCCATTTTTATTACATGGGTTATGCTATGATGTATGGTTTATGATTTTGTGGCACACATAAGAATGGTATCATTATGAGATGGGTGGGACCTATATCTCCCTCCAATGAATTGGGTAAAGATTTTATATCTCATGAGATAGACATGGCTGGAACGGTAGGTTAAACCGGTTCAGTGAAACAGGACTGAAATGAGGAGTGAACTCGTTTCAGAAATGGACTTTGTCCACTAAGATAGTCTTGGAAATGAGTCTTGACTAATAAGAAAGGATTCTATATGATTATGTGTGTATGCCACAAAGTTTCATGTTTTAAGTTATGATTATTGGGATTACATTTCACAACTATGATTTATCCTATGTTATGATATTATGATCTCTTTTGTAGGTTAAGATTTCCAAAATTTTATGTTCTTATGAATATGATGTGATTGATATTTCTTTTGTTTACCCTTACTGAGAATTTGAGCTCACCCTTTTATGTTTTCTTTTCCCCAGGATATAAAGAAAGGTTTTAGGTAAAAAAAGAAGAAGATATTTATGGGAGATGTTGAAGATCTTTCTCCACGATTAGAAGACTATATTCCAAGTTTCCAAAGACACTAAACTATTACGGTCCTTGTGTGTGTGTTTTTATTATGTACTAATTATTCCGAAAAAGTAATGTAATGTCCATATACGTTAAGCTTCAGGTCTCTACAGTTGGTATCAGAGGAAAGGTTTAGTCAACCTTTGGAAGCTAGGATGCAAGAACTTTAGTGAGATCCCTAGAGATATTTCTAAGGTATGTCTATGGATGTCCCTAAGGTTAAGTATAAGTATAGGTTATAGTACTAGAATTACGGTAACCAAAGATGTTAGATACTCCCCCTTTATTATATTGTTTTCCATAGCACGATTTTTGCCTCTCACACTATTATTTTTGGGTTTTAGACGATGGATAGAACCCGAAGGAACCGTGTTGATCAATGTAATGGACAATGAAATGATTGTCCTCCTGAACAAACAAATGTTATGGGATATGGAGTGAAAAATCTTATTGCTATAGTTACACAAGCTATGAATCATTGTGGACTTCCAAATGAGCAGAGAAGGGAACAATATTCTATTGAGTCCTTCATGAGGCAACACCCACCTTCTTTCAGTGGGTCTTCTGATCCACTTGTTGCTGAACAATGGATCAGAACTACTGAAAAGATATTTTTAGTTCTTCAATGTTATGAACATGATAAAGTCATCTCATCAGTGTATCGTTTGGAAGGTGATGCTGATGAATGGTGGAATATTATCAATAATACGAGGCCAAGAGATGAAATTGAGTCCATGGAATGGGACGAGTTCAAGAACTTATTTTTCAATAAGTACTTCCCTCATATTCTTCGAACAAAGATGGAGAAGGAGTTTCTTTAACTAAAGCAAAAGGATGATGAATCTGTTGGTATATATGAAGCGAATTTTACACGGCTTGCAAGGTATGCCTATGGATTTATCATCCAACCTGAAAGTAAAGTTGATCGATTCTTCAGTGGATTAAAACCAAATCTTCGAAGGGCATTAGCTATAAGATACTTCAGTAGCTATGAAGAAATTGTGCGTTGTGCTATAAAGGTAGAAATGGAAGTTGGTGTTACTTATCCATCTCATAGTTTTGACAAGAAACGAAAGATGGAGGTCAAGGAGAAATCTCAGAATAATGGTGAAAAGAAGATGAATGTTTCCTTATGCTCAAAGTGTGGAAAGAAGCATGGTGGAGATTGTCTTAAAGGCACTAGAAAATGTTTCAAGTGTGGAAAATAAGGTCATCGAGCAGCTGAGTGTCAAAGTAATGGAAAAAGGGTTTCTAATTATGTGAATAAAGAAAAGACTGCAGAGAACGCACCACCAACACTTCAATGCTTCAAGTGCAAGAAAATGGGGCATTATGCTAATAAATTCCCTAATCTGAGGGTTAGTGATGATCGACATGAGCAACCACTTAAGGAGAAGGACAAAGGGAAGTCACATGCGATCATTATTGGCGATGTTGAATATGACAACGATGTGGTGGAATGATTAAGTGTTTATGTAATGGGATTCCAAAATAATGTTGTATATAATATTGTGGAATATTGGAATATTTATGTATTGGTCTATTGTGGTTTTCAATGGTACCGGTAACCATGGAAAGTGATTGAGATATTTTTTGGAAAAAAAAGATGATATGCGAATAATGAAGGGAAAACAAGAAAATGAAATGTTTGACATTATTCATGAGCTCATGATTGATATAAGGACTAAGTAATATCATGATTTGAGTATATAGAATTTTGAGGATTTTGGTATGTGGAAAGAGTTAACTTTTAACAGCATTCATGTTTTCAATAAGGTTCAATGGGTATTCTTTTTTTTTTCAACAGAATACATGATTAAGGCCTTAGAATGTTTGGAATGTGACCAACAAGACATATCTCATGATATATGGGGATCAACAATGGTATTAACATGCTAGTTGTATGAACTCTTTGGTAATCGTTTTCACAATAATATGAGATTAGACAGTATTATTTTGGATAAGCCTAAAGATTGGAATGGATTATGTTGGACATAAGTTAGTATTGTTTAAGGATATAAGTTTTTCCGATATTATTTATGGGATTTTATAGTAATGTAGTTTTAGAAAAAGGACAACCTGCAGGATGGGCGACAACCCATTGCGTCGGACAAGGCTGTGGGAATCAAACCCACAACCAAAGTGCGACTGGCCTTTATCACCTACCACAGGCCTACAGGAAGTCCCTATTTAGTAGAAACTAGTTTTATTATATTAAGCAGTATGATATATGAAGTATAAGTCCATTTTAGGAACCATATATGATTAATCTCACTATAGATAGACTTATGTATTTTTTGATAACTTTTCTAACCTTTTGTTTAAGATAGATGGAATGACCCATCATTCTATCACATGATCAGCTAACACACTACGAATGACAAATTCAACTTTATTTCTTTAATATATGAAGTTTAAATTGTCCAATGAATGACCAACGGTGAGACTATACCAAAATCACGAAAGTATTTCTTCTAATTTCAATTTCATCAACTTTAGGGAAATGATCTTGAAAACCAAAAATGTTGTCCTAGTGCTCTTATATCTAATGAATCAGATGATACCTTATATCATCACAAATTTATGGATTTGTGATTGCTGGATTTTTCATAGCCATGTTCTCTACCACTCTCTATCAGAACATGATGGTTAGATTTCTCTTCCATATCCATATTTTCACCTATGTGGAAACCCAGTGATTAGTTTATTTGGGTAACCGTTACGTTTCATACTTTTGTTTTTAAATATTGGTTTTGGTATTCCTTTTTATGATGTGGGTTTATATTAAAGAAACTTTCGAGTAGTAAACCATTTATAACCCCGACGAATTTCGAGGGCGAAATTCATTTTAAGGGGGGTAGAATGTAACAACCCAAGATTTTATGAAAAATATTCTTTTTAATTTCATTAAAGTCTTGTTTTGTATGCTACACCAAAAGGAGCTTGCATAACACGCATCCCTGACTTGCCTTTCATTACACGCAATCGCGACCTTCCTCGATAGCGTGTGTAGTACGTAATATCGACTTTCACTAAACGGGATATTATTATAATATTATTATGAACTGGCCGTTATGAATAGTAATACCCACTTTTTGAAATTTTATATTTTTAAATGGACTTAATTTTTGGATTTGGAATATCGAAATTAGCTTAGGGTGAAATTTTGGTACTTTTCGGATAACTTTCATTTTCTGATGAATAGTGAAAATTACTAAATTTTAATTAAAAACAACCTTTTTAATCGAAATAATTAATAGTGATAAATTATTAATTTGAGTGGTTTTAAAGTATATTTAGAATATATTTTTACAATTTAATACAATGTTGGTCATTGGATGTAATTTCACATTTAAACCAGACATAAACAAGTGTCAATCTTTTGATAGTTATTATCTCTTAAGAACACGCTATTTGTTTTGACGACGGGAATTAATTTTTAAATTAATTAATGCAACTGATATGTTTTGAATTTGGTAAAATAGACATCATTTTTGAGTTCATAATATCAAATATATCTTAGGCCTAATTTTTGGTATTTTTCTGGAAACTTTCATATTTTTGATGAATAGTGAAACCACTAAGTGGTAGTTAAAAAAATGATTTTTTCATAAAACTTAATTTTACCGCATTTGTGAGTGGAATTTTGAAAATCTGAGAGACACGGTTAATATCAAGGACTAAAATGTGGTTCAATGAGATGAAAATATTTTTTGGTGAATAGTAACTTTTTACTTTTATTTACCACGGTTAAAAGTAAATAGGATAATTAAGGGTAAAATGATATTATTATTACCCTAAAACATGTTCTAATTCTATTGGATAAGTGTAATTCGACCAAAAACAACCTTAGGAATAAAATATGACCATTTAGGCCCACTTGGATCAGATTAGGACATGTAATATTAATTTATTTAAAGAAGGTTTAAAATAGTTAAAATCAAAGTTTAATAAGTAAATCATTTTTAATATAGGGTTATACGTAAGATAAATTTGACTATAAATATTAATTAGAAATCTAAAATAATTTCCTACATAATGGCATTTTATTTACAATTTTTAGACATTAAATAATTTAATTTATTTATGACACAAAGATGATGCAGTAATTATCTTATTAATGAAATATTGACAAAAGTGATGTTATAAATACCCAAATAAATGTAATTTGAGACTTTTTATGAATTAAACTAATTTTATAGGTTAATATGACATGTTAATATTGATTTAAGTAACTTTTTTCGAAATAATCATTCTGTTATGAGTTTCAAAAAAATCAATTACTAAATAGTGTCATAATTGACATAAAATAGTTTTTAAAACAAATATTATATTATTAATTGTTATTTTATTCCTAAAAATCTAAGGTTTGTCCAAATGACTTATCTAAGGTTATATATATTAATAATAAACAACTTGGGTTCGTTTGTCTTGTTATAGTAAGTTTATTAACCTTATAGTGTAAGAACACAAAAAGACACGGTAAAAGTAAAATTATCTAACTTAAAGTTAAAACTAAATGATAAGGTTAAAATAGTAAACTAAACTTGTCCAAATTATATTGGATGAGATTATTTCGACCCATACCCACCTTATATTCGAAATAAATCAATTTGGAGCTATTTAAAACCGAATATGTCTCTATAATAAAATAATATTTTTTGTTATTCCAAAGGTGCCCCTCTCCTCCCTTATAAAAGGGCACCTCCTCCCTCTCTTCCTCACACCACTTTTAGCCTTCAAGCTCGGCAAAACCCTGCCAAATTCTCTTCTCCACTTCCCTAGAAACATCCTAGAGGTCCTGGTCTTCTTCAAAGACCAATTTTAGTGCCCTAAGAGGAGGACTCAAAGAGGCGCTTCAAAGAAGAGGTAATGTCCGTTACCGATTCTTTTAACTTTATTTCTTCTTCCACTTATTCTTATTAGGTTGTTTCATTATGAAGTAATAAAATCAGTATCACTCATATACTGATATGTTATTATAAGTATTAAACAACCCTATTTCACTATCTATCCATCCTACGGAAAACGAAATCACCGCGCGTGCGTACGTACAGAATACCGTCTCCACGCCGTGATGTAATCTATTTTCCACCACCACCTTACTTGGATGGGTATAATGGTTAAAGTAATGAATATATATGATTATTTTAAAGTGATATTGATTCTATAATATTATACATACACTTTAATACAATTCGATGATCATGGGAATGATATCATCGCTCGTGCGTACGTACGGAATACCGTCTCCACGACGCGATGAGATTCACTCTCCATGATAACCATTCATGAATGATTATAAACTATATATAATAAGTAATCATGAAATATATGAAATAATAATGATACTGGATTTATGTGTATATATATGTATGTCATCTACTTAATTCCATTCAACTCAATAAGGAAACGAAAACAGCGTTCATGCGTACGTACGACCTACCGTCTCCATGAATGGTGTATTTCTTTCCATTTACTGATCTATTATATATATGTATATTCTGAATATATATTATATATAAATAATGTTTTATATTCTGGAATTAATTAATCATGATCTAATTAATCATATGAATAATTACAAGTCAAAACACGGACGACAAATGAAACGATTTTACCCAAAACACTCTTTAACATGGAATTTACAAAAGAACGGGTAATATAAAGTCATAAGTGAACCATATATGATATCATAAAAATGAGTATGATTCTGGAATAAGTCAATGACATTATTTAAATCATTATACAGGAGGTTCAGACACTTACGAAGAAAATCAGACCTAAGGTAAGGGAAATATCACAATCTCATTTTTATCCGAGATTGTTTATACTTTGGTATTTACTGGGGTGTATTTTATCATCCACATCCATGTTTCCTCAATATGTAATATTATTTCCCTCTAACTAAAATTTTTTAAATCCAATTTTACCCTTCGGTGAGTTTTTAGTAAAAGATATGAAAGGAATCTTTTGTCGTTTTTCGTACGAGGTACTTTTTGACTTTTATGACAAAAGTACGAGAAGAATGTTTTTTTAACTTATACGGCATGAATGGATTTTTAAAACATTATTTCCAAGAATAATCCTTTACAAGATTTCAAGTTTATTTTTAATCAACTTCTTTTAGTTTAGAATTGTATGACATGTTAAGAAAGGAAAAGTGTTTTTGAAGTAGAAAGGATATTTTCCTCAAGAATGGAGTTCAAGTGTTTTATCAAAATTATTTTCCATCTAAGATAATAAAGGGTTCTGTTTCTATCCCTATTATTACATTTATTTGATTATGTTGTGATGGAATTATTTTTAGGAATTCCTTTATCTTATATGAATTGTTTTATGATTTCATGATGTTTAAGAATCCCATTTTTATTACATGGGTTATGCTATGATGTATGGTTTATGATTTTTTGGAACACATAAGAATGGTATCATTATGAGATGGGTGGGACCTATATCTCACTCCAATGAATTGGGTAAAGATTTTATATCTCATGAGATAGACATGGCTGGAACGACAGGTTAAACCGGTTCAGTGAAACATGACTGAAACGAGGAGTGAACTCGGTTCAGAAATGGACTTTTTCCACTAAGATAGTCTTGGCAATGAGTCTTGACTAATAAGAAATTATTCTCTATGATTATGTGTGTATGACACAAATTTTCATGTTTTATGTTATGATTATTGGGATTACATTTCACTACTATGATTTATCCAATGTTATGATATTATGATCTCTTTTGCAGGTTAAGATTTACAAAATGTTATGTTCTTATGAATATGATGTGATTGATATTTCTTTTCTTTAACCTTACTGAGCATTTGAACTCACCCTTTTATGTTTTCTTTTCCCCAGGATATAAAGAAAGGTTTTAGGTAAAAAAATAATATCTTTATGGGAGATGTTGAAGATCTTTCGCCACGATTAGAAGATTATATTCCAAGTTTCCAAAGACACTAAACTATTACGGTCCTTGTGTGTGTGTTTTTGTTTATGTACTAAGTATTCCGCAAAATTAATGTAATGTACATGTACTTTAAGCTTCGGGTCTCTACATTTATGATATGGGTTTCCCACAAATAAATTCTCAAGCATACACATTTGATTTTCTAAGTGCAATCTCAAATTTTCAAGGTCACGATTTCCTTTTGAAATTCTTTATCATATTGGAATGGTATATTATCTATTGGAACTTACAACAAAACTTTCTCAAGTTCATTATGTGTTCCATGTATCTATTCTAAGAAAGTACATACCTGATCATTCACATGTACTAAAATCAGAGGTCATACTACTGGAGTAAGAGATTTCTTATAAAGAGAAACCAGTATAAATTATGGATCATAGATATAATGTTATAAAAAACAATACCACTCACCTGGTTAAAGTTTTGTAGAGAAACCATTAGTTTAAAGTAGTTATATGGGAACTTGAGGATATTATGAGGTAGGGGTATCATCATTTTCTTGAATTAGAGTGATGAATTTCGAGGGTGAAATTCATTTTAAGGGGGGTAGAATGTAACACCCCGAGATTTTTATGAAATATATTTTTTAAATAATTTGATTTATTTGATATATTATGTTACATGAAATACCTATTTTTTGAAAATGGAATCCTCAAGAGTGGTATTTTCGAACCCTCCACCCCAGGAACCCTCCTCCCCACGAAGGGATCACTCTAGAGAGAGCCCCGACTGGGAAAGAGCCATTGCTAGAAAATTATAATTATAATTATTTAAACAATAAAATTTTAGCCAAGATTTTAGAATTAAGGTTATGAAAAGTATTAACTTAATTATTAAAGTATGATTTACTCATGTAAAACCCTTTTGAAATTAAAAAGGAAATCTTTTTCTGAAAAAATATTCAAATGTGCCCAAGTGTGTATTATACCAATAAAATAAAAAAATAACTCTTTTTGGACTATAATAATGATATATATATAAAATATTCAATATAATGTTTAACATTCATTATATTTGTTTTTTTTAAATTATATAAAAATAAATCCATTTTTATGCTTAAAAAACTGTATTTTTCTAAAAGTAGTTTTATCGCCTTTTGATGACGCACTTATATTAAATCTAGTTTTTTAAATTTTTAAAAATTATATTTGAAAAAATAAACTTCTTATTTTAATTAATAATATAAAAATTTACTTTGGTTTAATTTTTGGCATTTTTCTGATAAGTTTCATATTTCGATGAATAGTAAAAAATACTGAATTTTAATTGAAAACAACTTTTTGTATAAATATTTTATAGCGTTAAATTATAATTTTGATTTGTTTTAAAGTATAATTAAATCCAATTTATATAATTTCAATAAATTTTAAATTGAAATTGGATATAAAAACACCCCAAAAAGTTGAACATTTTTACTTTAAAAACCCACTGTTTCGTCCCTTCTACAGGATTGATTTTTAATTAATTTCTGAAAATTATGTGAATTGAATTTTAAAAAATGAATTAAAAATTTAGAGTCATAAGATTAAAATTTATGAAATTGGTCCCTTTTATTTTTGGACAATATGAATAGTAACATTCGTAATTTTTGTTACCATGATAATGGGTAAAATTTGGGTAATTTAGGTTAAAAATAAAGTAATAAGGATTATAAAATGACCCTAAACACTTGAAAAAATATTATTGGATGAATTTAATTTGATTATTAACACATAATATTAAAAATTGAATAATCTAATGTATACTTATCTAAGAAAGTGATTTGGATATTATTAAAATCAAAGAGAGTGACAAAATGTCACACTCACTTTTAATAAGTATATATATTTTTATTATAGGGTTAAATAGAATAAATACATGACTATATATATTATTATAAAATATAAAAGGTTTATATATATCATTTAAATTTATCTTTAATTTTTAGTGAATAAATAATTATCATAAATAATTACACAATGATGATGCAATAATTATTCAATTAATGAAAAACTCAATTAAGTGTTATTAAAAATATTCAAATAAATATAATTTGAATTACTAAATGTGATACAATAATTTTATAGGTGAATATGACTTGTTAGGGGTGTATTAAATTAATTTTTTCTAAGTTATATTTTCGTATTGATTTTCTTAAAGTTAGTGTAATGAATAGTGTCAAAATTAACACTAATGATATTTTATGAAAATAATAGGTTATTAAATTAGTTAAAAATAATAAAAATACTAAATAAGGAAAAATAGGATAAATTATGGTAAAAAAATCATGAATTGACCATTTTTGGTTCAATTTAAACATTATATGTAAAAATATCCACCTTTTAATATTGAAAATTTTGTTACCATAATTAAAATTAAAATAGGTTAACTAAGGGTTAATAAAAAAGATAAGGTTTAAAATTACAAAAAAACTTATCTGAAATATATTGGTTGATGGTATTACCAATATATCACAAATTATCTTCAAATTACTTTCCATTTGGAGTTATTTGGATTGAGATTCAATTTATTATAAATTAATCTTTTGTGAAATTCTAAAAGTGCCCCTCACCTTCATTATAAAGGACACCTCCTCCCTTATCTTATTTCACCACTTTTATCCTTTTATCTCAACAAAACTTTGAAAAATTATCTTATTCAAATCTCTAGACACATTTTGTAGGTTTTATACTTCCCAAAACACCAACTCTAGTGTCCTTTAGAGGATATCTAAATGAGCCATTTCGAAGAAGAGGTAATCACTCTAACAGATCACTCTCGTTTTCTACTCTTCTATACCTCCTATAAATATATGATATATATCATAGAATAATAAATTAATCATAATAAGTATTATAAAATTTTATTATGATTATGAACATACCACTATATAACCCCTTTCCCATCGAACAAGAAATGAAAGTATCAGTCGTGTGTACGTACAACTTACAGTCTCCATGTAGCGATGCAATTAATTTTCCAACACCATATTTTATGAGTGAAAATTATAATGTTTTTAATGTTTATATATTATATTTATGACATAATTAAAATTATTTAATGATAATATCATATCTAACTTTTCACCACCTAATCTTTTGGGAAATGGTAACATCGTTGGTGCGTTTGTATGACTTACCATCTCTACGATGCGATGTGATTATTTTTCATCTATACTTTACATAGATGGTAATAAGGATTAATTTTAAGAATAAATATGATATATATAACATAAAAATTATTATTTAATTATAATATATCATATAATTTTCTTTATTTTAATATGACAATAAAATAAAAATAACGTTCATGCATACGTACGACCTACCGTCTCCATGAAAAATGTACTTTATTTTCTATCTTTAAATTTTATGAATAACCATGAATACATATATAATTAAATATATATATATATATATGATATTTATATCATGTTTATAATTCTTTATATGATTAAATCATGATCTATGTAAAAGGACCAATGATAACAAGTTAAAACATGTACAAAAAACAAAGCGATTATTACCTGAAACATAACTTTAACACAAAATTGTTAATAAGCGAGTGATATAAATTCATAAGTAAACCATATATGGTATTATATATATAAATATAGTTATGTGGTATATTTATAATAAACTTATATTTATTATATAGGTGGTTTGATCGTAAACGAAGGAAGTCAAGACTTAAGGTAAGAGATTTCAGTCTCACTTTTACTTTCTATGAGATACATGAAATGTTCACCAGCTATTTCTTATATGTGGTGTATATAATTCCAATGAATTTATTTTATGATTATTATCCTAAATATCATGGTTATTTACATATCCATTTTATAATCTCTCTTTCATGGGGTTTACAGTTCAAAAGTTACCAAATTAGTAAGGTAACTTTGCCTCAATTTGTGTTCTTTAAGACACATGTTATGTTATTCAATTATATTATTTTACGAGGTTTATATAATTAAATTTTAAATGTTTTATCCTGAATATAATTATTTAAATTATATTGTAAGTTTCATGTAATTTTATTCTCTATTCAGTCAGAAAGATGTGTTCCTTCAAAACAATATTTTCTAAAAATGTTTTAAAAGTGTTTTAAATTATCTTTTAAGAATTTTAATAAAAATGATTTAAAATATGTTTAAAATTGTTTTAAAAAATTACTTTATATGTTTTAATATCACTTTCAATTAAAAATTTTATCTAAATTTTGTTTGATTTAAAAAGTGATTTTGAAAGAGGAAAGGGTATTTTCCTCAAGAATTATTTCAAGTGATATTTCAAAAATATTTTTTTCATTCTAAGATGACTCCTATTGATGTTAATTATGCTTAAATGTGGATATGACCCAAGTATATACTTATTATTCTTTCACTTAAGGGTTTATGTTTATTATGACATGATATTTATCAAACCTATTTCTTTTACATGGATTATGTTATGATGAAGTGTTTATGAAACTCATTTATTTACATGGGTTCTAAGATGGTAAATTATTTATGATCATATGGTACACATATGTATGGTTTTAATTATGTTATTGGTGGGACTTATATCTCCCTATAATTCATTGGGTAAATATTTATATCTCATGAGCTATACATGACTAGAATAGGGATTGAAATTTGTTTTGATAGGACTGGAATAAGAAGTGAAACCGGTTTAATGAAGGGATTTGTCTTCCATGATAGTATTGGGAGTGAGACTTTACTACTATGGTGGTTTGGGGAGTGAACCCATTCCAATATTATAGTCTTGGAATATATACTTGATTACTAATGAAATGAATTTTTATGCTAATGTGTTTTCCATAATTCCATGTTTAATTCCAAAGTTATTCTTTTATGATTCATATCTTGTGAATTTTTATGATTTATTCTATGAATCAAGATTAGGATCTTTAATATATAGGTTATAATCTTAAAATTTTATGTTCATATTCTAATACCATTAGGTTTATGTTATGAATCATATTTCTCTTATTTACCCTTATTGATCATTTGATCTCACCCTTTTTATATGTTTCTTTTCCCCAGGTTATAAAGAAAGTTTTTAGGTAGGAATACTAAAGTAGAATATATTTATGAGATATATTGAATATGTTTAACTAAATTAGAATAATGTGTTCCACATTTCCAAAGACACTAAACTAATATGGTATTTGGGTGTGTATTTGTGTAATGTATGAAATATTCCAAAAAAATGATGTAATTCCCATGTATGAAAATCCTAGGTTATTATAGCTAATATCATAATCATAAAAATGGTTTATTTGGGGTTGTATTTATTTTAAAATCCTTTATAATTTTTTGTAAAAAAAATGTGAATTAACTAAAGCATATCCCCCAGGAGTGTTAAAGTAGGCGCATAATAAGGACCATTATCATGCACCGAGTGATGACTGGGTCAAGCCCAATGCTCCCTTTTTAGATTTTTTACCCCTAGGTAAATCTATTCTAGAACCACATCCACGTGTAATATCCAGATAGAAATATATTTTCTTGGTAAAACCACATAATCTATTTCTTACCAAAACTTTAGGATTATCTTATATACTTATCCTAAAATTCCATCATAGGGTTATGTTTCCTAATTTATTTTTTCCTAAATATAGTTCCCAAGATTTATACTAAACTTCATATGATACCAACTATAACGACCTCGAACCTAGTAGCCTATAGCTGGTGATTGATTTATTACATTGGAATAAGATACAAGGAATCTTATCCTAAAGGATTGAACAATTCAGTAGTCTTGGTAAACTAGATACATACTTGAAATTCACATTATATTTTAAAAAATAAAATAAAAAATAATTTTCTTTGATAATTCCATTATTCCCCTTATTGTATCCCTGTATATTAATTACAAAAAACTTCCTCAAATCCAAATGAAAATAAAATATAAGAAATGGGTGAGATCAGATGCTCAGTAAGTGTAAGAATACAATGGACACTATGAATAAATAAGGATTAATCAGTATGAAAAGGTAAATAACTAAAATAAGTTACATTTAACCAATAACTTGAACATAATCTGACACAAATAAATGATTATCAACAAATTCCATATAAATAATCACATGAGCTTGAAACATAACCATGGATATTATAACTAATTGAATAATCAAATGGAATATCAATAACTAAGTTCTTAATGATGGAATGCGTAATGATGGAAATCTAAAACATAACATATAGGATCTGTACCAAGACATATAATACTGTAGATGTCTTATTCCATGAAATATAATACCATTGAGGCCTTGTGATAAGATATTTATGGGTAAGGCCTCAACCAAAACTCAATCTAGTTTGTCTCATGAGACATACCATTGCATCGAGGGGCTATAGTGGGACCCAACCATCACTTACTAATTCCAATGCATTACTAATATTAAAGGGGTGAAACATAATCAACATAAACATTTATATTGAAAACTAGAACTCAAAATTTTAATAATTTCCCCAATTAATAAACATAGTTATAAACCATCCAGAGTAATATGGTGAATGGTAATAAAATTGTACATCCTCAGTCAAAGTAACAATAAACAAAAAAATAAAAAATAAATATGATATCAATACAACATATCCCCATTAGATCATAATTTTAATAAAGGGTCTATGTCATTGATGAGTAGAAATATCATAAAAATATCTTTAAAAACATTTTCGAGGAAAATAACCTTTTCACTTTGAAAATATTTTTAAAATTTAAAGTACCCAAAATATTTTGAAAATAATTTTCTTTGAAAATAACCTTTGAAACTTATAAATTAATCTTTAAAACATTGAGTGTTCATGATGTTATGAAATTATATAGATGTCGAGTATGCAAAAATAAATATTCCTTTCGTATTTTTGATAAAATGAAAATGGGATTTGTTTTTAAAATGACATGAATATTTCTTTAAAAAGATTTTTTAAAAAGTCAAAATGGGTAAAAATTTATTTAATAAATCATTTGTAAATTAAAAACATTTTTAAAACATTTTTAGAAAACATGGTTTTGGAAGAAAACAGATTTCTGACCCAAGAGAAAAATGAAGTTGAATTTTCTTAAAAAAAATCTCTTAAAAATTTTAAGTATCGAAGAGAGTAAAAAATAGTACTGTTACTTGAATATGTTTATGAATAACCATAGTAGAAGAAAATAGATAGATTTTAAGATAGAAATATCAAATAATTCCTCTAAGTGAGATTAAAAAAAATCCCAAATAATGATGAGATTTTGAAATAAAACCTTACCACTTTGGTAGATTTTGTATTTTAATCCCTATGAAATAAAAAAATTTAAATGAAACATTAAATAACCTATAGACAAGTGAATTAATGATATAACATACAAAAAGGACAATATATACACCACATAAAAGAAATAAGTGGTGAATATGGCATATGTATCATGAAAGTAAAAGTGAGATGAGAAACCATTACCCCATGCTTATGTTTGGTTGAATATGATTTAACCTCCTGTATAATGGTTTTAAACCTGTTATTAACTTATAATATAACAATATTAATATTTATAATATCAAATATGATCCTTTTATTGTTACAACCCAGGTAAAAATATAATAAGTATTTTTCATATTTAATAATATTTATGAATTAGATATTAATTTTCCAAAAAAAAGGGATGTTATTTCCAATAGCGTACATGACATGAAACGATGAGTTTCCTCGAAATTTTTCATTGCATGCAAAACTGAGTTATACCAAACAATAATATACTATTAATATTTCTTAATATGGCAGTTATCACCTAGCCATTGTATCAGCGGAAATGAATAAGAATAAATATATTATATTTAAATATTTTTATAAAATGTTTTGAAATTTATCTAAAATATTTTATAGGCATAATATAATAATAAATCCAGTTTTATACTTAAAAGATCTATTTTTGTAAAAATAAGTTTTATCACCTTTTAATGGATCACCTATTTTAAAACTAAAATTTAACACTTTTATAATTTTTATATGAAAAATAAACTTAATTTTTGAAATAATAATATAAAAATTAACTTTGGGTTAATTTTTGGTATTTTTCAGAGATGTTTTATATTTTTATGAATAGTGAAAATAATGATTTTTAATTAAAAACTACATTTTTATATAATTTATTTATATAGTTAAATTATGTTTTTAATTGATTTTAAAGTATATTTAAATAAATTTTATATCATTTAAACCAATTCAGGTCATTGTAATCAATCTCACATTGAAATTTTATATAAAAACATAACAAACTTTGAATATATTCACTTTAAAAACCTTCTTTGTCATCCCGTTTGTGAGATTAATTTTAAATTAATTCATGTAAATTAATAATTTGAATTTTTAAAAATTGATTCCATATTGTTAATCAACATAATTTATAATTTCAAATAATTTAAACTTAATTTTTGACCAAAAATATTAGTGAAAGAAATTAAAATTAATTATAGTAATTAAGGTAAAAACAAGATTACTTAGTGGTCAAAATTTAAACTTACGGAATAAAAATGGAAATACATTTGTAAAAAACCTATTTATTTTACATATTTTGACCCCAACCCTTAATTTCTAGAATTTGGTGTGTCATGGAATCCTTTTGGTAGGTAAAGCGTGGAGAGCACACAATTCATTAAAAAAACGCCAATTGTTTCCTCTACCTCCACTATAAAAATAAACTCACCCCATTTACTCAAACATATAATTCCATTTGTCTTATCCAAAACCTTCCTAAATAATCTCCCAACATCCCTTCTCTCATCATAGAAGCCTCGCTTTGGGAAGAAAGCAATCCAAGTAAGTCCTTCGGTGTAAACCAAAAGGAGTTACCTGAAAAAGAGTTAATATTCTTCAATGATCACTTTTGTTTTATTTATTTCTCAAAAAATTCAATTATTATTATTCCATTATTATATAAAAACATAAATATACATGATATAATGAGATTTTTTATCCTAAGTTTGACAACACGACTCCAGAATACCCAGAGCCAGTGTCTTGAAACATGATATGTAAATTTTTACAAAAACCATGCACTAATATTTTACAAATCATGTACCATATAGAGGATCGATTCAGTTCAGGTTTTGGGAAACTAGCTACTTCTAACATGCTTCTTCGGCTAAAAACTGATACCTGAAAAATTTATTTCAAAAACGTGGGGTGAGCATACGAATGCCCAGTAAGAGGTTTTAAAATAACATCATATACCAATTATAACTTTTGAAAACATTCTTTAAAATTTTTCACAAAACATTTTCTTAAGGAATGTTGTAACATATGTAACATATCATAATAATTTTCTAAAAAATAAAAGTGCACAATTAAAAGCATACTAACAGAATTACAAGGGAACATGATTCAACTATAGGTATGCTCATTTATAGTAATAAGTAAACAAAATTCTAAATAAGTATGACATATGAATATGCAAGTACAAATTTAATAACTAAGAGAAATACATAATTAGAGTTGTGCATAAAGTTAAAAACTTCAATTTCATCCTTTACTACTGTAAAACATACACTGGCTAATAAATCACTAAGTGCTAAATAAATGTCATTCCATTAGAATTTACTTATCTGATACTCATAGGTACTGGCTCTTAACCATGGATATTCTACTATTCGAATATCCACTTGGTTAATTAATTATCATAGACATAATGAGGGAATTTATAATATCAGACCCTGTCAAGACCTCGTGTCAAGACCTAAAATTTCAATGGCCTTGTGCCATGACCTAATTGTCACATGATAATTATCGATGCATCGAGGGGATTTCATTAACTGGTCCCCAACCTGTTATACCGAGTCTATTACATTCCTCATATGCCAAATATGGCTGTATATTCAAAATGTACCATACCACTTTGAATATTTAATTTCTCATTTCATATCATTCAAGGTGTCCCACACCACCTTGAACAGTTTAATTCATGATTCCATAAAAGGTTATAAGAGTTTTAATTACATTCATTAGAATTTATATATATATAGTGAATCAGGCATATAAGTATTAATTAAAAAACTATCAACTTTATGGCTATGTCATTGAATGGTGAGTATGATATGTAGATTATGGCATATGTGATGACAATTAATGCACTAAAATAAATACAAGTTTTTTTACATGAAATGATAACCTTACATTATAAAACCTTATTAATCAAACATATATTAGAATTTCTTCATGGTTTGGATTCATAATTACTTAAAAGATAAACCAAATATTTCATGTGGGGTATTAAACTCATAGATGCTCAAACATTTATTTCTGATATACTTATGTATAACACATCAAAAGTGTATACATAATGTTAAAAATGGAAAGCATGACACTAAACCTTAACTAATACCATTATATATATATATATATATGAAAATAAGTGATTGATACATATGAATATAAGAGTTTAAAACCCCAAATATTATACTCATGAATTCTTCATAAATACTAAACACATCAAAAGTATAATATTTGGAGTATCCAAAACTAAGGAAGCGTGTTGTGTAAATCTGTCTATACACAAGGGTGTATATAAAATGTATTATTTTTAAATAAATACATTTATATTTTGAAAACAAATGTTTTATTATTTCTTTTCAATCCTTGGAAAATTATAAATAAAATTGAGTACCAAGGTCTATATATATACACACATATTTTCATATTTGAATATACACTAGGTATTAAAGGGTTTAAACGAAAGAAAAATCCATTGACACCCATATGGATTTAATATATTAGTCACATTAATTAACAAGAGTCTCTAAAAATCATAATATAAATTTTAAAATATTTATTTATTAAACATCTTATATATATGTTTATGTAAACATATATAACTTACATGTATAACTGAGTCCTACACCAAAGTTAATTGGCATATACTTATTTACCAAAAACATAAATTAATCATAAAAGTTCAATGTTAAAAGACTTAAAATTGGTCCAGAGGGTGAGTTATATAAACTGTATAATTATACATTCCCGTGTATACTCTCTCTATCTATATATGAAAATATAATTCCTTATGTTTAAAACAAAAATCTATCTCTTCTTTGAAACTCAAAGTTTAGAGGTCTTGAAACCGAACATAATAGAGGCTCTTTTAAAATCGCATGGTTATATATATATATGTGTGTGTACATATATAATCAGATATATAAGGTATATATATATATATTTCATGAGAAAAAAAATAATCATTCAATTTTAAAAAGATTACATAACCCAAAATCCATAAGACCTAGGGTCGGATATTTGCGTGTTTTCACCCAAACCGCAAGGTTGTATATATATATATATAAGATTATACATATTTATATAAGTATATAAACTTTCAACACAAAATGAAAGGCAATATAAGTTCCCCTACCTGGTTTGAGGAGGAGGAGAGGCTTGAGGAAGACACTGAAGATCTCGAAGGAGACTTGAGAAGAGGGAGGACCGAGAGGTTAGAGTGAAAATAGATTATTATATAAATTAAATTATACATAGTTTATACAGAATATTTTAATGTCACTTGAAAATAATCTAAAACCTATTCAGTTTAAAATAAGATCGGGGTGTTAGTTTTGTGGAAAACGCGTGAAAGGAGGCTCAGATGGCGATGGAAGGAGTCACAGGTGTGGAAAAATGGTGAAAAGAAAGTGGAAAACCACTGGTGCGGTGTGTGAAGGAAGAAGAAGTCATTGTGGGTGAGGTAAAACTTGAAAAAGAATGGACGAAGAAGATTAAATGCGGATAATTTTGGATGGCCATAGATGATGCATCGATTAAAAATAAATGGATGGTCGTGATTATATCCGAAGTAGATTATATAGTTCTGGTTCAACGTGGTGTTTTAAAAATATCAGATTACTGATATTATATCTGTGTTGGATCAGACGATGCACAAAAAACATGGAGGATTCCGCGACTGCTAGGAGTCGAGTGCCAGATCGAAATAGATGGCCCAGATCACGTACGACGTGATCCAACTACATGGATTCAATCCTGGCCAAATTTCCTTGTCCCACATAGAAATGAAGGGACTCTCACAGCTTCTTTATAAGCTAGGATCTCTAATCTACAACTCAGATTAGTCCCTCCCCCATCCTAGTACCTCCGTGTACCAGGTTCTGAGGGAACGCTCTTGCACCCACCCATGCCACCGTGCCACCCCACACGGTGGTGCGCTATGCTCCTGTGTTCCCTTTGGGGTAGCTATGCCCCCTGATCGCTAGACATATCATGCACTGTGCGTGCACACAAGCCCACAGGCTGGCCTGTGCTGAGGTTGAGGGCTAGGCTCGGATGCCTAGCGCGTGCTACCTCCCTTGGCCCGGGTAGAGGGCTAGCCCTTGTGGGGTTTATTTTTATTTTTTAAATAGAACAACTTTCAAAATAAACTAAAAGAAAGGAAAAATAATCAATTTTATAAAACATGATTTCTTGTAAAAATCAATGTACACTTTTACCTTAAACACTCAAGATTCTTTTATACCAAAGTTACTAGTAAGATATATATATATATATATATATATATTATTTTCTTACAAAATAAATTTTAATATAACCTTTGAAAGTTTATTTATAAAATCGAATACACTAAATTTATAAAATCTAGAGTAACACCATACAATTTTTAAAACATTTGAAAAATTTAATTTTTTTTTGCAAAGCCTACCTAAATTTTGGAATCATACTTAGTTTTATGAAGTACGCTCTTCAATTAAAAACCGTGATGTTAAAGATGATACTTAAGATATGTTAAACGCATCAAAATAGTTAATATTCTTAAGCTGTAAATTTTTATAAAATTCTATTCAATGTATCTTTAAATTTTCCACTTAAATTTATTTTGGTTTTTAAAGTTATTAACGATCACTTATTTTAAAATTCAAGCAACCCTAAAAGAAAAAAAATGGTCACAAGTATCTCCAAAAGTCACCCAAGGGGTAACAGTCTGGTATATGCCTTATAAAACCAAACATTAGGGTGTCCTAAACTCAAGACAATTGAAGAAGATGGTGCACATTATTCCACTGATGCTCAATGATGTTGCAGTGTCTCTAGACATACTAATGTTCATTGTGTTGGATCTAAAGTACCCATATTATCTTCTTGGGGTTTTTATTGTTCTGGGTGGTCTCCCTATAATTCTAATAGGTCTTTTAATAGGTATTTTTGGTCAGTATGGTTTTCCTTTGACTTTTTTGTAATGTAAACACTTAAGTGTTTTATTTAAATTAATTTTCTTGTATTTATAGTTTGAAAATTTCTTCAGATAACATGAAAATAAAACCATAATATTACTATTAAATGAGAGATTAGTTTTGGGGCATCACATTATTCCCCTCTAAAAAGAATTGTGTCCTTGCAATTCACTTCATATAACCGTGCCAAAAGAAACTCTCTAACGTTCTTAATCACATCCTTCATCGTGGAGGATCTTCAGGTGTGGCCAGCTGAATACCCAAATTGGTGTTCAACTCCTCTGCTTCCCTGGACTAGACACACCTTAAATAGTATGGGTTAAACTCATGCAGTGTGCACTCGGTCTTCCAAAGGGAGGGTCGAATGGTAGAGAGTTCAGAGATGTCCTAATGGAAAAACTATCTAAGATCTCATTGGATGACCTCTTTTTTGGGAATGTCGATGTCGTAGATGTGGTCATACAAGCTGAAACTCAGGATTTAGTGCATATAGGCTGCGCGGTGGTCACATTCCAAGGAAGCCTCTTGAAACCTTACCCTGGCTGCGAAGTTTCAGGAAAGTGTGAAGCATAGGAAAAAACCTTCATGGTACTTTCCCCTTCACCTATACTTAGTGAGTTAGGAAGTGGCTATGTGGTGGTAGATGTAGGAATTTCCTTGGTAGAAGTGGAGAATGTCTGGATTGTTCGATACCCTGTAAAGATGTCTACACGTTCTTCGCAGATTTGCTAAGGGAAGGTATTCTTCTGTACAAGTTCTAACCATAATGGCCTCTAGTACCTCAATGAGGAGAGATAATATATGAGTTTTTCCTTCCATCTGAAAATAAAAATTTTCATGAGAGTCTAATAAGTGTAACACAAACAATGTAAAGGTAGGATAAGGAATAAAAAACAAATTATATTTTTATAAACAACCGGTACATAACACCCAGGACCAATGGTTTCCCCAGTTCTTGATTACATGAATTCCCAAAACAATTTCAAAACTCTCTATCTCCCTGAACCAAATGCAACCCGAGCAGTCTGGTTCAATCTCGTGGGTACACTTATGGTGTCTCTAGAGTGAGACTTGAGTGGTGTTAAGATGAGAGACATCAGTATGTACTTTATGTCTGTACATAGAATGGGAGGCCTCAAATTCAATAATTTCAAAGTCCATTACCTGACCATAATGGCCATAGGACAAGATTTGGCACATGTATGCTGCGCGGAGGTCACCCGCTGCCGCAGCTTCTTGGAAATCCATAAGGGAATGGATTCCTTCTGCTGCAGTGAAGCATATAAAAATTCCCTTGAAGTATTTTCCCTGACGTGCGTAGGATGATAATTGTGTTTGTATCATAAATAGGTAGTCCAAGCCCACTCCTCGGTAGAGTTGAAGTACATGGGGAGAGTTTGACACGTCATAGAGGTGTTTGCATGTCATACGAATGTGGGAATAGTTTATGAAGTTGTCATGGATGGATATAGATATTATGGTTTCTAGGGCCTCAATAGGAAGAGACAAAAGATTGGTATTTCCATTTTACAACTGAAAATTAAGAAGAAAACACACTTAGTAATTCTTATGTAAATTTTTCTTTATTCAGTTCTAGTTTTCCATAGTTATCTAAACCTAATCCTTTTATACCAACTGTGACATCCCGAATCCAGAATACCCAGAGCCGGTTCCTTGAAACATGATGTGTAAATTTTTATAAAAACCATGAACTGATATTTTACACATCATGTCCCATACAGAGGATTGATTCAGTTGAGGTTCTAGGAAACTAACTACTTCTGACATGCTTCTTCAACTAAAAACTGATACCTGAAAAATTTATTTAAAAAAATGGGGTGAGCATATGAATACCCAGTAAGGGGTTTTAAAATAACATCATATACCAATTATAACTTCTGAAAACATTCTTTAAAATTTTTCACAAAACATTTTCTTAAGGAATTTTGTAACATATGTAACATATCATAACAATTTTCAAAGAAATAAAAGTGCACAATTAAAAGCATAATAACAGAATTACAAGGGAACATGATTCAATTATAGGTATGCTCATTTATAGTAACAAGTAAACTAAATTCTAAATAAGTATGACATATGAATATTCAAGTAAAAATTTAACAACTAAGAGTAATACATAATTAGAGTTGTGCATAAAGGTAAAAAATTCAATTTCATCCTTTACTACAGTGAAACATACACTGGATAATAAATCACTGAGTGCTAAATAAACATCATTCCATTAGAATTTACTTCTTCTAATACTCATAGGTACTGGCTCTTAACCATGGATATTATACTAGTCGAATATCCACTTTGTTAATTAATTATCATATACATAATGAGGGAAAGTATAATATCAGACCCTCTCAAGACCTCGTGTCAAGACCTGAAATTTCAGTGGCCTCGTTCCATGACCTGATTGTCTCATGATAACTATCGATACATCGAGGAGATTTTATTAACCGGTCCCCAACCCATTATACCGAGTCTATTACATTCCTCATATGCCAAATAGGGTCATATATTCAAAATGTCCCATACCACTTTGAATATTTAATTTCTCATTTCATATCATTCATGGTGTCCCATACCACCTTAAACAATTTAATTAATGATTCCATAAAAGGCCATAAGAGTTTTAATTACATTCATTAGCATTTAAATATATATAATTAATCAGGCGTATAAGTATTAATTAAAAAACTATCAACCGTATGGCTATGTCATTGAATGGTGAGTATGACATACAGGTTATGGCATATGTGATGACAATTAATACATTAAAAGAAATACAAGTTTTGTTATATGAAATGATAAAATTACATTCTAAAAACTTATTAATCAAATATATATTGGAATTTATTCATGGTTTTGATGCATAATTACTTAAAAGATGAACCAAGTATTTCATGTGGGGTATTAAACTCACAGATGCTCAAACATTTATTAATAATATGCTTATGTATAACACATCACAAGGTTATACATAATGTTAAAAATGGAAATCATAACACCCAACCTTAACTAGTACCATTATATATATATATATATGAAAATATTTGATTCATACATATGAATATAAGAGTTGAAAAACCCAAATATTATACTCATGAATTCTCCATAAATACTAAATGGATCAAAAGTATAATATTTGGAGTATCCAAAACTAGGGAAGTGTATTGTGTAAATCTGTTTATATACAAAGGTGTATATAAAATGTAGTATTTTTAAATAAAGACATTCATATTTCAAAAAAACATGTTTTATTCTTTCTTTTCAATCCTTGAAAAGTTCTAAATAAAATTGAGGATCAAGGTCTACATATATACAGATATATTCTCATATCTAAATATACACTAGGTATTAAAGGGTTTAAACCAAAGAAAAATCCATTGACACCCATATGAATTTAATATATTAGTCACATTAATTAACAAGAGTCCCTAAAAATCATAATATAAATTTTAAAAGATTTATTTATTAAAAAACTTACATATATGTTTATGTAAACATATATAACTTACATGTATAACCAAGTCCTACACCAAAGTTAACTGGCACATAATTATTTACCAAAAACATAAATTAATCATAGAAGTTCAATGTTAAAAGACTTAAAACTGGTCGACAGGGTGAGTTATATAAACTATATAATTATACATTCCTGTGTATACTATATATATATATATATATATATATATGAAAATATAATTCCTTATGTTTAAAACAAAAATCTACCTCTTCTTTGAAACTCAAAGTTTAGAGGTCTTGAAACCGAACATAATAGAGGTTATTTTAAAACCATATGGTTATATATATATATATGTATGTATATAATAAGATATATAAAGTATATATATATATATTGCCTGAGAAAAAAAAATAACCCTTAAAGTTTAAAAATATTACATAACCCAAAATCCATAAGACCTAGGGTTGGGTATTTGCGGGTTTTCACAAAAACTGCAAGGATGTATATATATATAAGAGTATACATATTTATATGAGTATATAAACTTTCAACACAACATGAAAGGAAATATAAGTTCCCTTATTTGGTTCAAGGTGGAGGAGAGTCTTGAGTAATACGTGGGAGATCTCGAAGAAGACTTGAGAAGAGGGAGGACGGAGAGGTTAGAGTGCAAGAAGATTGTTTATATAAAAAAAATTATACAAAGATTATACAGAATATTTTAATTTCACTTGCAAATAATTAGAAACCTATTCAGTCTAAAATAAGACCTGTGTGTTGGTTTTTTGGAAAACGTGTGAAAGGAGGCTCAAATGGCGATGAAAGGAGTCACGGGTGTGATAAAATGGTGAAAAGAAAGTGAAAAAACCATTGGTGCGACAAAAAGAGGAAGAAGAAGGCACTGTAGGTGAGGTAAAACTGGAAAAAGAATGGAAAACATAGATTAAAATCAGAGAAGATCGGACAACCATAGATGATGCGGCGATTAAAAAGAAATGGATGGTCGCGATTAGATCTGCGGTAGATCAGATGGATCTGATTCGATGTGATGTTTTAAAAATCTCGGACGGTCAAGATTAGATCTGTGTTGGATCAGACAGTGCACAAAAAATATAGAGGATTCCGCAGATACTAGGAGTCGAGCACTAGATCAAAATAGATGGACCAGATCATGCGTGACACGATCCAACGACCTGGATTCGATCCTAGAAAAATTTCTTCAACCCACATCAAAACGAAGGGATTCTCATGACTTCTTTATAAGCCTGGAGCTCCGAGCTATGACTCAGATTACTCCCTCCCCCATCCCGATACCGCCCAGTACTGAGTTCTGTGGGCGCGCTCCTACGCCCACCCACGCCATCATGCCACCCCACACGGTGGTGCTCTTTTCTTCTGTGCGCCCTTCAGGGTAGCTATGCCCCCTGATCTCTAGACCTAGCATGCACTGTGCATGAACACAAGCCCACAGGTAGGCCTGTGCTGAGGATGAGGGCGAGTCTTGGACGCCTAGCACGTGCTACCTCCCTTTTCCTATCTAGAGTGATGGCCCTTGGGGGGTTTATTGTTTTTTAAATAGAACAAATTTTGAAATAAACTAAAAGAAAAGAAAAATAATCAATTTTGTAAAAAATGATTTCTTGGGAAAATCAAAGTACACTTTTACCTAAAACACTCAAGATGCCTTTATGCCAAAGTTACTAGTAAGATATATATATATATATATTATATGTTTACAAAATAAAGTTTAATATAACATTTTAAAGTTGATTTATAAAACTGAATACACTAAATTTATAAAATCTAGAGTAACACCAAACAAATTTTAAAACGTTTGAAACATTTAAAAAGTATTTGCAAAGCCTACCTATGTTTTGGAATCATACTTAGTTTTACGAAGTACGCTCTTAAATTCAAAACCGTTATGTTAAAGATGATACTTAAGATATGATAAACGCATCAAAATAGTTATTATGCTTAATCTGTATAGTTTTATGAAATTCTATTCCTTGTATCTTTAAATTTTATACTTAAATTTATTTTGGTTTGTCAAGTTACTAATAGTCACTTATTTTTAAATTCAAGCTACCATAAAAGAAAAAAAAACGGTCACAAGCATCTCCAACGGTCACCCAATGGGTTATGGTCATGTATATGCCTTATAAAACCAAACATCAGGGTGTCCTAAACTCAATACAATTGAAGAATATGGTGCACATTATTCCACTAATGCTTAGTGCTGTTGTAGTGGTTCTATCCATACTAATGTTCATTGTGATGGATCCAAAAGACCCATATTATCTTCTTGGTTTTTTGTTTGTTTTAGGTGGTCTCCCTTTAATTCTAATAGGTATTTTAAAAGGTATTTTTGGTTAGTATGGTTTTCCTTTGACCTTGTTGTAATGTAAACACTTCGGTGTTTTATTTAAATGAAATTTTTGGTATTTATAGTTTGAAAATTTGTTCGGATAACATGAAAATAAAACCATAATATTACAATTACATGAGAGATTAGTTTTGGAGAATCAAAATAAGGGTTCTATCTACATCTACACACACTTCCATTAAAAGGGTAGTGAAAATTACCGTTCGTATGTACGGCGGACTACCGCCTCATGAAACGATGTCGTTCATTTTTCCTCTACCACCTCTCATGGTTGAGAATTATAATTGAAAAAATATTTTTATATTATATATATATATTATATTTATTATATATTTATACTTATATAATTTATATATATATATACATTTATGTTTTTTATTTTATAGAAATACGATAACATCATTTGTGGATGTGTGGACTACCACCTCCTCAAAGCGTTGTGATACATTCACACTTTGCATAAAATGTATCAAGGAAAAGTTTAATAAAAATATGTGATAGAAATAAAATATATATTATATTCAAGACATAATTAACTTTCAATAAATATAATATACCATTTTTTATTACCCTTTTAACATACTAAAAAAAGTGACAACACTGTTCATGGACGTGTAGACTACTACCTCCTCGACACGATGCAATTATTTTTAAATAAAAAGAATTATATATATAAGTATATATTATTAAAAAACATGGTATATATGATATAATGATCATTTGGTAAAGATAAATTTTACTTACATTATTTTCATAATGATCATTGAGAAATAGAAATGTTACTCATGCGTTTGTACGACCTACCGTCTCCATGACTGTAACATTGATTTATTTTTCTTAACCATTATTCATGATTGTTTTTTAGAGTATAATTTATGTATAAATATGATAATTATTTCATTATTATTATTCTGGATATGTTTTAATAATGACCCCTTTGACCTTAGTTGACCTACCAAATTCATTTTTGAAACATAAACCGAATATGGTCAAAACACTTGATATAAAATTAATTATTTAAGTAGTCGTATAAAACAATGTAATAAGTGAAATAAAATTAATTATAACCTTTAAAAAGGTTCTAAATAAAGAAAATAATTAATATAACTTTATTATTTAGGAATATAAAGACACACGTGACAAGTCTGACTCAAGGTTAGAGATTTCACCTCAATATTCTTTCATTGAGGCATATTTTGATGTTATACACCACCTTATTTTATGAGGTGTATATACTACCCCTTTAAAATATCTTATCATGAATTTAATTATTCTCATGTTATTTAATATTTTTTTAAATATTAATCTTTCATGGGGATTATGATTCAATTGTTTCAAAAAGATATGGGACACTTTGATTCAAAAATCTATTTTTGAATGTTTAAAGATTTAATTTCAAAATACTTTTATCCATTACATTATTATTGATATTGTTTTAAATATTAATTTCTATGGATATAAAAATATTATAAAGTAAATTTTATGTCTTTTTTGAATTTCATTTAAAGGTTTTAAAAATGAATATTTTTACTTATTTTATAAAGAACATTTTTTTAAACAAAAAAGGAATGTTCTATTTTTAACACACACTAAGAAAATGAATTTTCCACTACCATGACTATTATTTGATTTCTATATTCTTTTAAAAGATTAAATTTATTCTTAAATTAAAATACTTCCTTTTATTTTTGGGTATTTTTTTTATTGAAAATGGGTTTTAAAAACGGATTTATTATTTCAATAAATTGAAATGTTTTCTTAGGAGTGAAAATGAAATATTATGAGTGACATGTTGAAAATTTTATTCTTTTATGTGTTATGATTATATAATGGTACTTGGACATTTGACAAGTGTTTATGTGATAAACCAATGATGGGTGGTTCCATGATAAACCAATTATGGGTGGGTCTATGAAATCCCTCTAATGCATTGGGTATAGAAGTCAGCCGTATGGATATTCTATTTTTAAGAGTGACATGTATGGAAGTCGACCACATGGTTGTTTCATTTATAGGATTGAAAAGTATAATCATGTCTCAAGATAACTTCAAGTATTTTCTATGCTTTCTTTAGGGTTTATGGTAATCTTGTGATTACAAAAAGGGTAGGCAATGAGGTTATTTTCAAAGAAAGTATTTACTACTTCTTAAGGGTGAAAAGTATTCCTTTATGATAAAAATTTCATGGGTTTTAATATTTATCAATTGAATAACAATTTCCTTATTTTATATCTATTAGTGAGATTTTTATGCTCATACCATGTATTTTAATGTTTTTTCACAGGACCTAAGGATGAGTAATGGATTGTAAGAAGTCATGTTGAAAGTCATGAAGAGTTTTCATAAAAGCAATCATACTTTATTTTAAAAGTTTTAGATTATAAGAAAAATGGATACTATTCAGATGTGTCTACTTTTTATTTTATGGGTTTTTATGTATGAGTTATAAACTAATTATCTAAAACTATAAACCTAAAAAGATCCTCATTGTGAAATAAATAAATTTCTTCAACAAAACTCAAAATCATGTAATGTTTAAGGCCATATCCTTATAGTTGGTATCAAAGGAAAGGTTTAGATAAATTTCGAGGTTAGGATAGTGTTAATAGTAAGACCTTATAAGATTTTACTTTATGGTTAAGTTATAATGATATATAAATTAAAGATTACCATGTTGCTTCATCTAAAGTATGTTTGTTCAAAATGGGTTTCTACAAATGAAATAAGGAAGCTGTAATTGGAAGAAACCAGGAGGAAAATATCCTTACAAATCAACACCCCGAGATAGTTATACTTAGAACTGATTTACAGTGATGGATTATTTGGAACAAGATATAAATGGTGGTCATGTCTATACAAGAGAGAAACCAAATCTACTACAGAGGAACATGAAGATAGTGGGGCATTTTATATGATAATACCCCCATCATTCAGAGGATCATCTAACCCTGTGCTAGTTTAAGGATGGATTAAATCCCTAGAAAAGATATTTAATGTCATTCATTGTTTAGATCACCAAAATTAACTCTTAAAATTTATCATTGTTAAGGTTAATCCAACCAGTGGTGGTCAATGGTTAAGAATATTAGGGAAAGTGAAGTGATTGATGTCTTGTAATGAGATGAATTTATGAATATTTTTCCTGAGAAATATTTTCCTATGGTTGTTTGACTTAGGATGGAAAAAAATTCTTGGAATTGAGATAAAAGGAGAAAGATTCATTGGATACATATGAAGAAAAATTCACTTGACTGGTGAGGTATGTCTCAAATTTTATCTGAGATATTTATAGTAAAATAAATGAGTTTTAATTAGGATTAAATCTAAGACATTGAAGGGAACTGGATTCTCATGAGCTCAAGATATATGATAAACTTGTTAGCTATGATGAGAAGGTATAAATGGAGTTTTATGATGATATTTTGTCCCATGAAAACAAGAAAAATAAGAGGTCCAGTTAAGAGGAAATGGGAAAGAATTTATTAAAGTAGTTTAGAGGTAAGAAAACCAAATTCCATTATTGTGAGAAGTGTGGTAAAAATCATTCTAGATAATTCCTTTCAATGTTTAAGAAGTACTTATTATGTGGTAAGATTGGTAATATGGCTCGTGACTTCAAGGAAGATGACCAGGAAAGCAATGAAAAGCCATCGGTAAGATGTTTTAGTTGCAATGAGTTAGGAAATTATGTCAATGTGTGTCCAAAGTTTATTACTTAGGGTAGAGACCGTCAAGATTAAAATAAAAAGGTGTGGAAAAATATTTTACTATTACTGCGGTTTATGTTTGGCCATCAAATGAAGTGGTGATAGGTATGTTATTGGTTTATTCAAATTACATGAATACTCTATTTGATTCTGGATCTTGCATTCTGTCATTTCTAAGAAATTTGATAGAAAATTGGGAATATCACCTCATGAAAGTAAGATAAAATTTTTGGTAAAAACTCTAGATGGGATTATTAGAGTGAACAAGATTTATAAGAATATTCCTATTGTCATTAGTGAGATTTTATTTCATAAAAATATTTTTTGAACTTCCCATAGTGGAGTTTGATATCATTTTGGATATGGATTGAATTTCAGTTTATCATGATGAAATAGATTTTAACGCCAAGAAAGTTTTATTCGATGATTTCATACCTTTGATAACATTATAATAAGCTGAGAAATTCATTAAATATTCTAGTCATGTCATTGAAAAAAAATAAACAGTTCTCATTAGTGACATCCTAGTAGTAAATGAATTCATGGATGTTTTTCTTGATGATTTTCCTGGTGTTGTTCATAACAAGGAAGTTGAATTTATATTTTATTTAGTGTGTGATGATAAGACTATTTCTAAATCCCCTTATCAAATGGATTAAGTAGAACTTGTGGGATTTAATAACCAGTTGAAATAACTACTTGATAAAGTTTTCACTTGACCTATCACTTCACCATGGGGTGATTCTATTTTATTTGTGTAAAATAAATATTGTTTCATGATGATTTTCATTGATTATAAATCATTTAATAAAATCACAATTAAGAACATTTATCCTTTTCCTCATATCAATGATTTGTTTGATCAGCTCTAGAGAGATCAATGTTTTTTAAAGATTGATATAAGGTTCTCGTACCATCGGTTGGAGGTGAATAAGGATGACATTATGAAGATATAATTTCAGATGAGATATGGGGATTATGATTTTGTAGTTACACCATTTGGGTTATATAATACACCTAATGTATTTATGATCTTATGAATAGATTCTTTCATCAGTTTTTAGATCAGTTTTTGGTTGTGTTTATAGATAATATTTTGGTATATTCTAAAATCCATGAGGAACATGAAAGAAACCTAAAGGATTTTTTTAAAACCTTAAAATAAAAGAAACTATATAGAAAGTTTATTAAGAGTGAATTTTGTTTGCAAAAAATGTAATTCCTTAAACATATTGTTTCTTAGGATAACATAACTATTGACCCTGCTAAAATAAAAGTCATTGAAGAGTGGATAATACCTACCAATGTCATAGAGATTCATAGTTTTCTTAGATTAGTGGGTTATTACTGACGGTTTGTTGAAAACTTTTCTAGGTTATCTATTCTGCTAACTAAGCTAACATTAAAGGGGGTTAAGTTTACCTGGAATAGATAATGTGATGTTTGTTTTTAGGAACTGAAAATAAGATTGGTCAATGCCCCAATTTTTTCCCTTTCTTCCATAAATGGTGATTTTTTCATATATAGTGATGATTTATTAAAAGGACTTGGTTGTGTCCTAATGCATAATGAAAAGGTAATTACTTATGCTTCATGTTAGTTGAAAACTAATGAGTTAAATTACCCTTCACATGATTTGGAATTTGCTTATGTTGTTTTTTCATTAAAAAATTAGAGGTATTATCTGTATGGATTGAAGTGTGAAATATATTATAATCAGTGAAGTTTGAAATATATATTCACTTATAAAGAGTTTAACATGAGAAAAAGAAGATGTGTGGAAATAATACAGGATCATGATTTCATGATTCATTATCATCATGGAAAACCAAACAAGGAAGCCGATGCTTTGAGTAACAAAAAGTAATGATACATTAACCATGTAAAATTTAGAATACGACTCTTTGGTTAATGATTTGATGAATTTTGGAATAAAATTTGTGGATGAAGAGACATCCTTTATTTTGTTTTAGGTTTTAGTGCAGTTGAATTTGTCAAAAAGAATTAATATGGCTGAGATAATGGATCAATATTTGCAAGAAAAGGTAGAATCCATTAATAATGGTAAGTTTCTTGATTTTAATATTGACGAAGAAGGTTTTTTAAAATTTGAAAAAAAATATTATGCGTGCCTTGTGATTTGTAGTTGAGAAAAGAGTTATTGACTAAAGCTTATAGTTCTCTGTTTTCTATTCATTCAGGTAGCACTAAGATGCATAAAGACCTTTAGGATTATTACTGGTGGGATGGAATTAAAGGAGATATTTTTGAATTTATCGTGAAGTGTTTTACTTTTCAAAAGGTTAAATAAGAAAAATAGTTACTAAAGGGGACACTTAAACCCTTTTCAGTGATATAGTGTAAATGAGATAATATATCAATGGATTTTATGGTGGGATTTCCAAATACTTCTCAAGGTAATAATGCGATTAAAGTTATTTTTTATTGATTAACTAAATCTTCACATTTTCTTCCCATTCAAGATACAAAGTATTTAGATTAGATTTATTGACTATATCTAAAAGTTATTTTCAAGTTACATGGAGTTCCTCTCTCCATTTTATTAGACCATGATCCTAGTTTCACATCTAATTTTTGGAAAGTAGTTCAGATTTCATTGGGTACTAAATTAATTTTTAGTATAACTTTTCATCCTCAATCCGATGGATAGTTTGAGAGGACAATTCAGATCTTGGAAGATATGATTCATTCTTTCTCAATGGATTATCAGGTAATTTGGGACCAACATCTTTATTTGGTTGAGTTTTCTTATAATAACAATTTTTAATTCTATTATCCAGATGACACCTTTTGAGGCATTATATGGAAAGCAGTGTCGAACACTAGCATTTTGAGATGATGTGCGAGAAAGGAAGTTAATGAGACTGAAGTTGGTAGAGTTAGTTGATTGATTGAAATGTGAGGACAACCAAAAGCAGGCATAAAATTTATTTTGATAACTAGAGGAAATATTTTTTTTGAGGTAAGTGATCATGTGTTTCTAAAATTTTCTCCATAGAAAAGTGTGAGGCATTTTGATAAGAAGGGGAAGCTGAGTCCACAGTTCATTAGACCATATGGAATCCTAGAGAAGGTTGGATAAATTTTCTACTAAGTGTATTTATCTCCATGTTTATCCTTGGTACACAATGTATTTCATGTTTAAATGTTAAGGAAGTATGTACCAGATTTATCTCATATTTTGAGCCCTGAAGTAGTTTAGTTGGAAGAGAATCTTTCTTACGAGGAACAACCGGTTCAAGTTCTTAACCATAGAGAGCATGTGTTGTGGAATAAGGTGATTAAACAGGTTAAGGTTTTATGGAAAAAACATATAGTTAAATGGGTAACATGGGAATCTGAAAATTCTATGAGGGAAAAATATCCCCACTTATTTTTTAAGTGAATAAAATTACAAGGATGCAATTTCCAAAAGAGGGGAAGGATGTAACATCTGAGGTAATGAAAGAATAATTATTTTTCATATTTATTAATATTAATAAATTAAATAGTAATTTTATAATAAAAGGGATGATATTTAAAATAACTTACATGACACACAACAATGATTTTCTTTTAAATCTTGCGTTGCACGCAAGACTGAGTTATACCAAACAATAATATACTATTAATATTTTTTTAATATGGAAGTTATCGCATAGATTTTGTATCAGCTAGAATGAATAAAACTAACTATATTATGTTTACACATGTTTATAAAATATTTTTAAATTCATCCAATAGATTTTAGAGTCATAAGATAAGAATAAATACAGTTTTACTCTTAAAATCCCTATTTTTCTAAAATACAATTTTATCACCTTTTAGTGACACACCTATTTTAAAAATAAAATTTTGAAATTTTATAAATTTTATATGAAAAAAAACTTCATTTTTTAAATATTAATATCAAAATTAATTTGGGTGATTTTTTGGTATTTTTATGAGAATTTTCATATTCTGATGAATAGTGAAACAATAATGATTTTTAATTGGAAACCGTATTTTTGTCTAATTTATTTATATAGTAAAATTTTTTTTTAAATTGGTTTTAAATTATAATTAGACAAATTTTATATCATTTAAACCAATTAAGTTCATTGGAATAAATTTCACATTGAAATTGTATATAAAAACTTAGCAAACATTGAACATATTTACTTTAAAAACCTGCTTTGTCATCCCGTTTGCAGGATTAATTTTAAATCAATTTCCACCACTTATATGATGTGAACTTGAAAAAATGGATTCAATTTTTATAATAATAATATTTTTTTAATATATAATAAGTTCAAATTAATTTTTTACCAAAAATATTAGTGAAATAAATTAAAATTAATTACAAAAATTAAGGTAAAAATAAGATTACATAGTGGTTAAAATTTAAACTTAAGGTATAAAAATGGACCAAGAATTTTAGAACACCCATTTTATGTCCATATTTATACCTCAAACCTTCATTTATTTAATTTTTTGTGTTATGGAAGCCTCTTGGTTGGTAAAAACATGGAGAGCACACAATTCTTTTCAAAAATGCCAAGTGTGTCCTCTCCCTCCACTATAAAATAACACTCACGCTCCCGCATTTATACACATCTATCAAGCCCTTTTGATCATCCAAAACCTTAAAAAATGAACTCCAAAAATTATTTTTCTCATTCTAGAAGCCTCACTTTAGGAATAAATCAATCTAAGGAAGTCCTTTGGTGTAAACCAAAAGGAGTTACCCAAAAAAGTGGTAACATTATTCAACAATCACTTTTATTTTATTTCTTTATAAAACCATTAAATTATTCTTATTCCATACTTATATAATAAATTAATTATCCTTATTATAATGGTATTTTTTATGTTAAGTGTTTGACCTACACCTACACACACTTTTATCAAATGAATAATGAAATTACCATTTGTATGTATGATGGACTACCACCTTGCGAAATAATGTTGTTCGTTTTTCCTTTACCACCTATCATAGTTGGGAATTATGATAGACACAATATTTTTATATGATATAGATATATATAAGAAATTTATGATGAATTCATACTTCTATAATTGTTATACACACATACCTTCATGCTTTCTATTTTGGAGGAATATGATAACATTGTTTGTGGATGTGTGGACTACCGCCTCCTTAAAGCGATGTGATACATTCAACCTTTACATGGAATCTATTAAGGATTATTTTAATAAAAATATGTGACATACATAAAATTTATATTATATTCATGTTATAATAACCTTTCTATAAATATAATATATCATTTTCTTTATTACCCTTTTCACACACTAAAAAAAGTGATAACATCATTCATGGATATATGGACTACTGACTCATCAACATGATGTGATTACTTTTACCTAAGAATAATTATATATATAAGTATATATGATTAAATAACTTGATATTTATGAAATAATTATGATTATAGAAAGATAAATTTTGTCACACCTTGAACTTATAAATTCTTTTATTTTATTCTTCTCTTGGTCTTGAATCCTTTGATTGAGGTTTGAGTTGAGTAATGATTTGAATTTTTTAGTTATTTTTGAAATATAGAAGATTTGTGCTTGAGAACATATGGTTCATGGGTAACACATGACTAGGGGAAACCGTACAACTTCACCCAGGTAACCATGTGGCTTGAGTTTGGTTCTTGGGGATTGGTGCACAACTTGAGTATGGTTTAGAAAACCATGAAGAAAGTGTGTGGTTTGGTTCTAGAATTAGGTAGTGTCATATCACATGGTTGGTGGATAGTTTGGAGAACTGTTCGTCCAAACCATATGAGTTTCCTAAATTCTTAAAAACTTGAAATTCAAAGTTTTCCCCCTCCAAGATTTTAACCCCAACTCGGGATTTTCCACCCCTGTTCATCCTAAGGGAGCTAGGAGGTCCTCTAAGCTCATCATCCTTTATTTCCCTTTCATTTTTAAGACCCTTAAAGATTTAAAGGTAAGACTCCTTTGGTTTTTGGTCGATTTCCCTCCCTTATCTCTTTCTATTCTTTGTTTTTAGGTCCTTCCTTAATGAGGTTTAATTTTGGACAAACCCTAAGGGTGAGGGTTGATGTGTGGGTTGTTTTATTTGGTTATAGGGTGTGTGAATTGTATCTCAGGGTGAACTTTTACTTATCTGGAAGTTTCGTGGCATTCTCACATCATTGAGGTAGGTGTTTCCATCCATCTCCTTTCCAACACATTCCGTTGATGCTTTAACTTTCCTTGAATGATTTTAAAATGTTATAATATTGCTTGTGTTGTGCTACTATGATTTATTATGATGTTTTCATGTTAAAATATGGGTGAGAAATGGTTCTAAGAAGAATTTATTTGATTATTCCTATGTTAAACGCATGCAAGGTTTTCAATAAAATTCCAATTAAGTTTATAAAGTGAAATTGGGTTCTTTGGGTTGTGTTTCCCTTGATTATGTTTTGATAATGTGGTCAAAATTTGAGTTAGGTGTTATATATAGAAATTGGTGGATTTTATAGTTTGTTTCTTGTGTGTGTCTTGTTGTCTTTATATAAATGCAAGTGACAATTCTTTATAAATTTGTCTTCAAAGTCATTTTAAGTGCTTATGAAGTGGAAGGTGGTTTTATGAAAGAAATTAATTATGTTTCAAGTATTCCTCCTTAATGTACTTTATAAATGTGTTCAATGGATTGTGTGAAATGTGTGAAATGTGTTTCCAAATGGATTTGGTGTGTTTGTGAATTTAAAAGTGGATTTGAATATGGAAAATAATGGTTTTCATGTGATATTTGATTATTGAATGAAAGTGTTTGTGAAAGAGATAGATTTTCATGTGTGTTTATAACGTTTGGAATCTTGTGAGGTGGTTTGGTTTATAAAATGATATAAAGGGACTATTTGGAATTGTTCATGTGAAAGTGAAATTTTATATTGACTTTGGAAATTTTGTGAGAATGATTTTGTAAATGTATTTGAATTGAAATTTTTTAAGGTCCAGTTTGTATTTTAAAATGTTTTGGAAAGTGGGTTTTAAAACTCAAATGATGTGGCAGACTATTTGGAACTCTTGTATAGATTATCACAATATGGTCACACCTATGGTGGATTTCCCTGATGTGGGATATCACGTGGGTGGTTTCGATGGTTGGGGTAGGTAAGTGTGGTGGCGACAAGTTTGGTGAGCCATGCGTGTGAGGGCCTCTCTTTCCACTATGTATCACTATTACTATCACGAGTTTCCTAGGAGTATTTTATAGAGTTAAGTGATGGTTTCTTTTTGACCTCGATTATATGGGTTGGTACCCCCTTAACTTCATAGGGCAAGGTGGGACGTGCCACTAGATTGTATAGTTTAGAGCAACTAGTTGGTTATTGAATATAAAGTTGTAACATATTCTGACAGGTGAGTCCAAACAAAGTACGTCTAGGGATCACTCTAGGGATGTTCAGGAAATGATCATGACTTACTACCTATTTGTTTTGTTTATTTATACCACTTTTTAGATATACATTTTTCCATTTGTGCCTGCTTGATTGGTTTCCTTTAGTTTCTGCACAACCTTTTTTTTATCTTTCTTGGTTTTGTATTTGAGGTTTGGTTTTGAAATGGGTTCTATAAGGTAAAAATATTTTTAAAAAGAAAAGACATGTGTGTTTAAAACAAAGGAAATTTGTGAAAATATCTGTTTGGTTGTTTTAAATGATTAAAAAAACTATTTTTTATTGTGTTTTCAAACTAGTGTTTATGGATTATTTCAGGAAAGAAAATGCATGAAATCTATGGTGATTACTTACTGTGTTGTTTAAGCTCACAACCTACTTGTACCATTCAGTGTCGGTAGACCTGAGCTATTTTGTAGGTACAGGTTTCTGGTTCGGTTTCTCTTTGAGTAGGTTGGTATTGTGGATGGTGGTGACCAAGAGTTCATATGAAGATCTGGTCAGAGTGGCCTAGTTTTAGTTTTTTTTATATATTTTTTTTTTTAGCATTTGTTGTATTTGAATCAGTTATATATATATATATATTTATTGAGATTGAGTTATTGTGGTTCTTCCACAAGTTTAATTTATTCATTTGATCTTGGATTTTTAGGGAAAAATTGTTCTCATAGTGATTACTTTGATGCCCAATATTAGTTTCCAACCCATGTGGATTGAGAATACCCTCCAGGCCATGTCTTAGACTGGGTCAGATATTGGGTTGGATTGAATCCTGACTTGGTTAGTGAAAAAATGGTATCAGAGGAGGTTTTTATTATTTGGGGTGTTTGGTAGTTAGATATTAAGACTGTCGATACTTGGGAGGTAGGTATAGAAAGGACATCATGAACCCTTGCTCGTTCCGATCCTCGAGTTTCCAGGGGTAGTTTAGGTTTTGAGTCTTTGTTTTGGTTTTTGGTTTTTTTGGATTAAGAATAACAATGGAGGTGAGCCGATGTTATGTTGTGATCTCACACAGAGTAGTGACCCATGTGGAGTATGAGTAAACGATTCGAGCTCCTCCTAGTTGTTGATGCTTACTTGGGAAATGACCCACTAGCCATGTCACCAGGTTTGGCATGGAAACTAGTTCTACACTCTGATAGTTTGGTGTGAGTTATTTTTGTTTTGGTCTTAGTTGATGTGATAAAGATTTTAAAATTAAAGTGATTTTTGATTTCGTTTAAGTGGTTTTGGAATTAGAAAGAATGAGTTTTAAAGAAAAGTGTTTTTGATTGAAAATTGGGTGAATCCTAGGATTTGATGAGAAAGTGGCAAGTGTAGACCTTGGTATTCCTTATTAACATCTACATATGTGTGGGTATGTATGGAAAGTTCATGTTGGCATGTGTGAATGTATGGTATAATCAGAAGTGGGATGAACACATATGCGGTGTGTCATAAGATTTCATGGGTGAGTTTTTGAAATCAAAGGTTCGACTTAGCTTTTAAAAAATGGTTTTTGAAAGGGAAAATGATTTCAGAAATTGGGTTTTCTTTAAGAAGTGGGTTTTTTTTGAAAGGTGGCTTTTGTAATTAGAAAGTGTCCTTGGAATAAGGTAGTTTTTAAATTGAAGTGAAAAAGGTGGTTTTTTGATAATAATTTTTTGGTTTTTCTTGTATGTGTTTGGTTTGTGAGCCTATGGTTTCATATTGAGATGTTATTTTCAATTGTGTTTTGGGTTTATGTTGATTTTTGTTTTGTGTTCCTTATATTGTTCATAATATTCTACTCAGAACGGTCCTCAAAGTTTCTAGTGGGTCTCATCTAGTTACTAGTTCCTCTCAGTTGTTTCCCATCTTTTGTGGTGATCAAGGTTCGTTAGAGGTAGTGGAATGGCTTGAAGAAGTTGAGTGAATGTCTTCAGATCACTGGGAACTTCTAAAGCTGTTAGAGTGTGTGTTTTTTGGGTATGATTGAGGGTCCAACTTTGGACTAGTGTATGGTGATTGCTCCATCATCTATGCAAGTTGGAGTGACACGAGAAGTGTTTAAGGCTGCTTTTTTTGATGGTTTATACCTAAGGAGGTGAACGTGAATAAAGTTGAAGAGCTCATGAGTATTCAATAAGGCCAATGTTTAGTGCATTCCTATGTTAACCACTTCAAGTAGATGGCTTCCTTTTCTTTGGAGGTAGCATCACAAGATCGACTGAAAGTTTCTTTTTTTCATTTTGGGTCTTCGTCCAAAGATCAAGGAGAAATACCTCTCCTCCAAGGATCTTCATTTAAAGAAGTTGGTCGATGAAGCATTATTATATAAGTTGGATTTTAGAGCATAGATAGTTGGAAATATAGTGTCTCATACCACTCATGAAGGTTCCCCATCTGGTGAGAGGTTTGTGACAGAGGAACCTATTTTTGAAAAGCCTCTTTCATTGATTCCAACATCTAGTTCCTCAGACCATTCACTTGTGTTTCACCAGTGTGGCCGGTTCGGGCATTCGAAGCCATCTTATCACAATCATCCGAGGGTGTGTCATTATTGTGGTTGTTTGGGTAATCTTGAGAATTTTTGTAGGAATAATTTTCTAAGGAATAATCCTTAATCTGAGGATGTTATCACCTGACTATGAGGTAGTGGATTCTTTAGTCCCTAGGGCTCTAGCCACAGGCCTTAGAGTGAATCTGACGTGCATTCAGGGAATCGCCGAGGGTGTAGGAAAAATTGGCTCAGTCTTTGTCTCTGGGGTTGGAGTGGAGACATATGACGTTTCTTTATTTTAATATTACAACTATTTTAAGTTAATCTTTCCATTTTAAAAGTATTATGGACTTTTTCTTTCATGATCCGAGTGGTTAAGTTTATCTAAATATGGGTTTTAAATTGGTTTCTGTCTCATGGGGATGCTTAGTCTTTGTGTGGGTTAGTTATGATTTTAGTTTTTTCTCATTTAGAATATGTTTGGATCTGGTGGAATTGATTTTTTTAGTTTGTGTTCGAGTTTTTTTTCTTGTTTTAATATCCTTTCAACAAATTACCCTAGTGTTGGGGGTTTAGTTTATGTGGGAAGTTTTCAGTACTGTTTGAAGTGTTTTCTAGCTTCTGTAGAGAATATGGGTTGGTTTATGTTGAGAGTTCCCACATTGGTCGACCTATGGGATTTTCGTCAGAATTTTCATGCACTAGTCACCAAAAGGTGGTGTTGTTGAGAGTTCCCATGTGGGTCCAATCTGAAGTGACGTTAGGTTGTTAGTTGAGTTCTTCTGGTGTAGAGAACCCTCTCATGTTCTCCCGTTGTTATTAATGTTATGGTTTTTTATAGAATGGTCAGGTGTGACTTGTGAAGAGGAAGGTCACACCAAGGTTCATGGTTTGGTTTGGATTATTACATATTTGGGACCAAATTTTATATATCTTCTGACTGGGTGACTTTTTGGGGGAATAAAGTGTTTGTGGTGGGGATAATTGTCACACCCCAACCTTGGAAATTATTTTTATTTTATTATTCTCTTGGTCTTGAATCCTTTGGTTGAGTCTTGGTTTGAGTTTTGGTATGAATTTCTTAGTTATTGTTGAAAAATAGAATTTTTGGGCTTGATAACATATGGATGACGGGGAGCTCACGGCTAGGGGAAACCATGCGGCTTCACCCAAGTAACTGTGCAACTTGAGTTTGGTGGTTAGGTAATGGCACATGACTTGTGTATGGTTAGGAAAACCATGCGGAAAGTATGATTTTTGGTTTTGGAATCAAGTAGTTTCATATCACATAGTTAGTGCATGGTTTAAAAAACTGTGCATCCAAATCATTTGAGTTGTCCAGATTCTTAAAAACTTGAAATTACAAGTTTTCCCCTCCAATATTTTAACCCTAACTTGGTATTTTACTCCCTTGTTCTACTTAGGTGCACTGGGGAGTCCTCCAAGATCCTCCAACTTTGCTTACATTCTATTTTTGAATCCCCTTTAAGGTTTAAAGGTAATATTATTTTGGTTTTAGGTCAATTTCCCTCTCTTTTCTCTTTACCCTCTTGGTTTCTTGGTCGTTCCTTGGTGGGGTTTTATTTTGGACAAACCCTATTAGTGAGGGTTGATGTGTGGGTTATTTTATTTAGTTATAGGGTGTGTGTATTGTCTCTTAGGGTGAATTTTTCCTTCTCTATGAGTTTCATGGAATTCACACGTCATTGAGGTAGGAGTTTTTCTCTATCTCCTTTCTAACACATTCCATTAATGCTTGAACTTTTCTTGAATGATTTTTAAATACTATAATATTGTTTTTGTTGTGGTAAAATTATTTTTAATGATGTTTTCATGATATAATATGGGTGATAAATGGTTTTAATAAGCGTTTATTTGATTATTCCCATGTAAAACCCATGCAAGGTGTTCGATAAAATGACAATTGAGTTTTTAAAGTTAAATCAGGTGGTTTGGGTGGTGTTTTACATTGATTATGTTTTGATAATGTGTTCAAATTGTGATTTGGGTGTTACATGTATAAATTGGTGGCTTTTATCATGTGTTTATTGCATGTGGATTATTTTATTGACTTAAAATCAAGTGTCACTTCTTTAAAAATGCGTTTCCAACGTGATTTGAAGTGATTATGAAGTGGAAGGTGGTTTTATAAAAGAAACTGATTGTGTTTCAAGCATTCCTCCTTGTTGTATTTTATATATGTGTTCAATGGATTGTGTGAAAGGTGTGAAATGTGTTTCCAAATGGCTTTGGTGTACTTTTGAATTTAAAAGTGGATTTGAATATGGAAAATGGTGGTTTTCATGTGAGATTTGATTGTTGGATGAAAGTTTTTGTGAAAGGGATAGATTTTCATGTGTGTTTATGATGTTTGTAATCTTATGAGGTAGTTTGGTTTCTAAAATGATATAAAGGTCCCATTTTTAATTATTCATGTGAAAGTGAAATAATATATAAACCTTTGAAATGGTGTGAGAATTATTTTGTAAATATATTTGAATTGAAAGTGTTGAAGGCCCAGTTGGTATTTTAAATTGTTTGGGAAAAGTGATTTTTTAAACTAAAATGATGTGGAAGACCGGTTCTCACTTGTGTATGTATTATCACGAGATGGGAACACCTATGGAGGATTTCCCCGATGTGGGTTATCAAGTGGGTGGTGTCAGTGGTTGGGGAAGGAAAGTGCGATGGTGGAAGGTCAGGTGAGGCATGTTTGTGAGGGACTCTCTTTCCACCGTGTATCACTATTACTATCATGAGTTTCTTGGGAGTCAAAGTTGAATGATGGTTTCTTGTCGACCCTTATTTAATGGTTTGGTACCCCCTTGACTTCATAGGGCTAAGTGGGACGTTCCATTGGATTTGTTAGTTTAGAGTGGCCAGTCGGTTATTGACTATAGAGATGCACTATATAACGATAGGTGAGTCCAAACTGAGTATATATAGGGATATCTCTAGAGATTTTTAGAAAACTCTCATGACTTACTACCCATTGTATTTCTACTACTTATTGGATATTGGTTTTCTAGTTGTGCCTTCTTGGTTTCCTTTAGTTTTTGAATATTTTGTTTGTTTGTATAGATTAGTTTGGTATTTGAGGTTTGGTTTTGAAATGGGTTCTTGAAGGAAAAACTATTTTTAAAAAGGAAATCTACATGTGTTATTTTAAAAAGGAAATTTTTGAAAAGATGTGTTTGGTTTTTTAAATGATTAAAAACCCATTTTATGAATGTGTTTTCAATTAGTGTTTATAGACTATTTCAGGAAAGGAAATGCATCGAATCTATGGTTATTACCTAATGATCTATTTAATCTCACACCCCACTTGTACCATTCAGTGTTGGTAGACCCGATTTGTTTTGAAGGTGTAGGTTTCTTGTTTGGTTTCTCTTAAAGCAGGTTGGTCTTGTGGATGGCGGTGACCAAGAGGTCACATGGATATCTGGTTGAAGTGGTCCAGTTTTAGTTTTTTTTGAATTAAATTTGTTTGGTTTTAAATTTGTTGTATTTGAATCAGTAATATATATATATATATATTGAGATTCAGTTATTTCAGTTCTTTTTTTTATGTTCATTTTGTTAATTTGATCCTCGTTTGTATGGGAAAAATAATTCCCATAGTTATTACTTTGATTCCTGACACTAGTTGCAAGACCATGGAGATCGGGAATGCCCTTCAGGCCATGTATTGGACTAGGTTAGATTTTGGGTTGGATGAAATCCTGCCTTGGTTTTTGAAATTTTTTAGTTAACCTCATTTCATAATGATCATTGAGAAATGAGAAAGTTACTCTTGTGTTCATATGACCTACCGTCTCCATGACTAAAACGTTGGTTCATTTTTCATAACCATCATTCATGATTGGTTTTAAAATTATAATTGATGTATAAATATGATAATTATTTCATGATTATAATTTTGGAGATGTTTTAATAATTACCCCTTTGACCTTAGTTGACCTACCAAAGTTGTTTTTGACACATAAACCGAATATGGTCAAAACACCTGAAATAAACTTAATTGTTTAAGTAGTTGTATATAACAATGTAACAAGTGAAATAAAATTAATGATAAACTTGAAAATGGTTATGAATAAAGTAAATAATTTACATAAGTTTATTATTCAGGAAGATAAAGACACATGTGACAAGTTAGACTCAAGGTAAATGATTTCATCTCAATCTCCTTTCATTTAGACATATTTTGATGTTATACACCCAGATTATTTTATGAGGTGTATATATGAAACATTTGATATATCATATAATTAATTTACTTATTATCATGTTATTTAATGTTTTTTTAAACGTTCTTCTTTCACGGTTCTTAAGATTCAATTGTTTAAAAGTGGCATGGGACACTTTGATTCAAAAATATGTTTTTGAATGTTTAAATATTTAATTGAAAAATATTTTTCTCCAAGTAAATATTATTGATATTATTTTATATATTTATTTATATGGATATAAAATTATTATAAATGGAATTTTATTTTTATTTTTAATTTCATTCAAAGGCTTTCAAATGGAATATTTTTATGTGTTTTATACAGAACATTTTGTTAAACGACAAAAAGAATGTTCTATTCTTAATGTACCTGGTGAAAATGAATTTTCCACCACTGTGAATATTATTTTATTTCTAGATTACTTTAAAATATTACATGTTTTCTTAAATGAAAATCCTTGTTTTCCTTTTTTGGGTATTTTTTATTAAAAATGGGTTTTGAAAACAGATTGATTATTTCAATGAATTGAAATGTTTTCTTAGGGATACAAATGAAATATTATGAGTGAAATGTTGAAAATTTAATTCTTTTATGTGTTATGATTATATTATGGTACTTGGAAATTTGATGAGTGGTTATGTGATAAACCAATGATGGGTGGTTCCGTGATAAACCAAAAATGGGTGGGTCTATGATAGACCTCCAATGCATTGGGTATAGAAGTTTTCCATATGGATATTCCATTTATAAGAGTGATATGTATGGAATTCAACCGCATTATTATTCCATTTATAATATTGAAAAGTATAATCATGTCCCAAGAAAACTTTATGTATTTTCTATGTTTTCTATGGGTTTTATGGTAATCTCATGATTAAAAAATGGGTAAGCAATGATATTATTTTCAAAGGAATTTATTTATTACTTATTAAGGGTGAAAATTACTACTTTATGATAATGTTTCAAGGGTTTTAATGTTTATAAATGTACTAATAGTTTCCTTATTTTTATATCCCTTATTGTTATTTTTATGCCCATCCCACGTTTTTAATGTTTTCACAAGAATTAAGGATGAGTAAGGGATTGGAAGAAGTAATCTTGATAGTCATTAAGAGTTTTCCTAAAAGTGATCATGATTTATTTTAAAAATTTTATATTATGGGGAAAATAGATACTATTCGAAAGTGTCCACTGTGTATTTTATGGTTTTTTATGTATAAGTTATGGAATAATTCTCTAAAACTATAAACTTGAAAATATAATCAATGTTAAAGAAAGAAATTTATTAACTAAAACTCAATATTATGTAATGTTTAAGGATATTTCCTTATATTTATAACATTTCAACACACATTTGCTAATAAACTTTCATTATTTTCATTGTTTTGAGTGTTAATTGCCTTGTTTTCCCATTCAAGGTTTCTCATGAAGGTTCCAGTTATTGTGTATATTATATAGTTCCTTAATATCTAGAATAATAATCATGGCATAATTATCATATTTATACAAAAATTATACTTTTATGACTAATCATTAAATATGGTTTTGAGAAATGAAGTATGTTATGATAATGGACATGGTAGGCCATACGTACGCATGGGTAACATTTCCATTTTTCAAAAATCATTATGAAAAGAAGGTAAGTAATATTTTATCTTTATATAATTATTAAAATATAATAAAATATATATTATTTCTTTAAATATACTTATATATACCATCCATGTGGTTTGGTGATGAAAATAGAGTCACATATCTTCATAAAGGCAGTAGTCCACACGTACATGAACGATGGTATCATCTTTAAGTGAGTGAAAAATAAGAAAGAAAATGATATATTATATTTCCATAATGATAAATATTTCATTAATATAATAATTATTTCATTTATATCACATATATTCATTAAATTTTTCCTTATCACCTTCCATGTAATGAATTAGTGAAAGAAGAATCACATCGCTTCGCATGGAGGTAGTCCACCATACACCCGAGCAATGTTATTTTATCCACTATAGAATGGAAATTTAAAAAATTATATATTATATAATAAATATAGAGGTATTATAATGTGATAAATATCATATATATACTTTATATCCATCATCACACCCAATATTTAGAGGTGTTAATGGTAAAATGAATGACATCAGTTCGCGAGGTGGTTGTCTTCCGTACACACAAATGTTAATTTCATAACCCATTTGATGGAAGTGGGGATGATTTTAGATAATAAAATTAATATAAAACATATAATTATAATTAATATATTGATTTTATTATATCATATTGGTTTAATAAGAATTTAAGTAGGTTGAGGAAGAAATAAAATAAAAACTCTGATCGAAGAATGTTACCTCTTCTTCGGGTAACCTCATTAGGTTTGCACTGAAATCCTTCATAGTTTAGATTTATGCCCAAAATAAGGATTGTAAGATAATAGTATGGAATCTAGGAAGGTATTTATATAGGTATTGTCAAAACCAAAAGGGTTTTAAGGTGTTAATTATAGTGGATAGGGGGTGGCCTTTTATAAGTGAGGTGAGTGTCACACTTGTAATGTTTTGAAAAGAAAAATATGTACCCATGTTTTTAAAATAAAAAAGGGTCCAAAATGTATTTATATATAACCTTATTTATATTGAGTTATAAATATATCCATGAAATAGATTTTATATTAGTTTTTAGGTCATTTTAACCATTATTTTCTTAATTTAACCCCTGGTAAACCAATGTTTACCTTAACCGTGATAATTATTTTTTACTATTTTCACTATTAATTTTGGTAAAAAATTAAGTTGAACTTGTTAAATAATACAAATTATTATGATTTTAAATATTAATCCATTTTTATAAATTATATTCAAATAATTGGAAAAATATAATTTAAAATTAATCCCGAAGGTGTGACGAGAAAACAGGTTTTCAAAGAGAAAATGTTCAAAAGATTATAAAGTTTTTATATAAAAATTCAACATGAAAATGATTAAAATGACATAAATTGGATTAATTTATATAAAATTTAACTAATTTTACATTAAAGACAATTTAAAATATATTTTAACTTTATAACAAATTTAAATGAAAAGGCACTTTTCAATTAAAGTTTAGTATTTTTCACTATTCATAAAAAATGAACATTTTAAGAAAAATCCAAAACATTCACCCTAAGATAATTCTGAAATGTATATTTAAAAATTGAAGTTTATTTTTTCAAATAAATTTTATAAAAATGGTAAAAATTAATTATAAATTATGTGTGCAAAGCACAACTAAATAGCCTTTTAGAAAAATATAGTTTTTCAGAAAACATTTCTTTTTCTTTCAAATGGTTATAATTTTATCTCTAAAAATAAATATCCATTTTATTTATTTTATAGTTTTTTAAACCAATAATTTTTATAATTCAGTTAATCTATTTTTACCTACCAACTTAATAGTTAGGTTATAATGGTAACATTTAAATAATAATATTTTAATAGAGTGTCACGTTTCATTCAAACTAGGTGTTGCATGCATTGAAATCCACCAAAGAGATTGAATTTAATTAAAAATAAATATATCATAAATTATCAAGATTTTATATTCCCTTTTATGTTTGGTGTTTCATATCATACAATATACCAAATATGATATTTATATTTTAAAATTTTGGGGTGTTATAATTATGCTCTCATCATTTCATTCTTTTATTTTTGGTTTTCTTTAGAAATATAAATTTTAATGAATTGTTTTCTTATAAAATAAATATACTTCTTAACATTGATGTTACAAGAAAAAACAACCACATGAAATTTACCAACTAGATTTTAAAATTCCTTACCAATAATAATTAAGTATATTGCACAATTTATTCTCCCAAAAGATAATGAATATCAACAGGTGATATTATGATTCAAAGGAAATCAAAAAAAAAGAAAAGAAATCAAGTGGAATAATTAAGTTCACTTTTATTTTTGTTATCTAGGTTTTATAATTTTTAGTTTATGTATCTCATGTTTTCTTCTAATCAGATAATTTGTATCAATGTATTTTGATTTTTTTTGAAACTTTAAGTGGGCATAACTTTTGATCCATAAGTCTGTTTCAGCTCCATAACCAATCAAATAAATGTTTTTGAAATTAAATACACCCCTATATATATTTTTCGTCTTTTTATAGGTTATTGTGATAACATATGTTATAAGTATAATTCAACGTCAGTTATCATAAAAACCAATGTCAAAAGCACTGATATAATTATTTTTATGTCAGTTACTAGAATAACCAATGTCGAAAGTCTCAAAAATAATATTTTTAATATTGGTTTATATAACTAGAATTAAAAATAAGACCTTCAATATCAGATGAATTTACATTAGATAGAAAATTGACATTAAAATGAAAAAACCCTATGTTAAAAGATATTTTTCTACTAGTAAGGCATGTAGTTAGTCCTCTTTGTCATGCACCTGATGATGATTGAGTTGATACCCAACATTCCCTTTTTAGGGTTATTACCCCTAGGTAAATATGTGGAAGATACTATATCCACTTGTAGTATCTATATAGGAATGTTATTGTCAGTATAAACACACAATCTCTACTTTACCAAATCTTCAATATTTTATCCAATTCTTATACTTATTTATAAGGTTTTATCTAAAGATATCTTATCTTAATCCCTAAAAAACAAAAAAATATTTATTATAACCAAATTTATGGTATATATATACCTTTGAGACCATGATCATCTTTAACCTATTAATCCTTAATGGATTTTATAACTCTAAATTTATCTTAAACTTATAACATCCTTACCTCTAAAGTTATCTAAACCCTTCTTTGATACCAACTATAGCAGTCTACAAATGTGAACTTTTAAATTACACAACTTAAAGAAACAATTTTCATCACAATAAATTCCAAGGACCCTTTAGGTTTAATTTTTTTAGAGAATTAGGAAAAAAATTAACTAAAAAAACTCATTCCATTTTTAACAAATATACATTTTCTCCACTAAACAAGAAATACTTAATTCATAATAAGTATTAAACAACTACCACTAATTATCATCATAAGTAACTCTTATAGACGTTTCAATTTTTTTTATCTTCATAACCAAAGGAAATAGAAACATAAGAAATAATTCATCTTAGATGCTCAGTAAGGGTAAACATAAATTATAACAATAGAAGATATTAAGTGAGCATAAGATGATAATATGACTATACTGAGGATATATAAGGAAATTAAACCCAACAAATCATATATCACAAACCATGACATAACTTAAGAATACATCATAGAAATTCAACATAGAAACAAGTAAAATTTTAGTGTTGTGGCACATCCATAAGAATAAAAATCATAACATAGTGGATTAGGTATCAAAATTTGTTTCCCTTAGTGGATCAGACATCACTGTGGAACAAGTATCTCTCATCTATTTACCTTGGGGTATCAAGATTCACTCACCTATTTCCCATAGAAAATCGGGTATCATAACCTATATCCCATTTTGTATAGATTATCAATACTTGGTTCACCATTATCTTATGAGGTGTAAAGTTTTACCCAATTCATTGGAGGGATATATAGGGCCAACCCATCACTTAAATATTAACCATACACATACATGACGCATAAAATATATTATAATCATATCATAAATAACCCATATAAAGAAATGGGTTTCATATCATTTTCAAATAAAATTACATAAGAAAAACATTCATATTTCCACTAATTATGATAAAATTATATACCTGTAGAAAATAAATGGATATCTAAATATATACAGTAACTTTATTTGTAAATACCATTCAATAAAGGTAATAAAGCATATAACATTTACACTATATAGGTAAAGTGTATATAGTTAAGATAATAATTTAGTCAATAAATCAATGTATGGAATATAGGTGAACACCCTTAAATCAAAGGAATAAAAAATATCTTATTTACAGAGGTAATACATTATAAGAAAAATTAAATTTATACACTGAAAACGATTAGGAAAGAAAAAGTAATTATGAATCATTTCTATAAAAAAGAAGCACATTAGATATGACATACAAAGAAATAAGATCGATTGTTACATTTGAAAAATATATTCAATCAAGCATAAGATATGTTGAATTACAATGAATTAGATGAAAAATATCTTTAGGAGTTTTATAAAAATCACTTTGGAAATAAGAACTATTCTTAATCTTTTGAAATAATTTTAAAAGAGGTATTTTATAAATTTATTAGAAAAATAATTTCATTTAGAAACCATGAAACCATAGATATAAATATTCAAATAAAATAAAAAGGTCAACATAAAGATGTGTTTCTATAGAAAACGTTAAAAATAGATCCTTTTCAACATAATCATAAAATGACAAAGTTACAGGTTAATTTCAAAACTTATTTTCAAAAAGGTGAAGTGAAAACTTTGTAAAATATTTAAGTTTGAAAAATAAATTTCAAAAAAATATTCCTTGAAAATTCATAATGATTATAAAGGGAAATTTGGTGTGTAAGATAAAACATTTTATTTTGAAAGGATAAAAATTATTTTAAAATGCATTTGTTTGAAAATCCACATTGTAAAAAGAGTATTAAATTTTTATTTTGAAAATGTGTAAATATAATTATTAGAATCATATAAAAGAATATATAATATATTTTTAAAAATTATAAGATAACATTGGAGTAAAGGAAAATATAGACTTGAAATAAAGAGTTAAATAAGAGTTGGAGGTTCATTCTTGATAACGTTATACTTTTAGTAAAGAGAAAAATAAAGTAGGAATATTTGAATTAAAAGATCCATTCTCCATAGAAAGATAAAATATAACATAATATAAAATGGTGGAAAAATTAATAAATATAATATTAATGATCTAAGTTCAAAAGAAACCATGTAACTCAAAGAAAGATATTTGAGTTTCCAAATTCCCTTACGGAAAACAATGTTCATGAAGTAAGAAACTTTTAAAAAGGGGTTTATGTGGTAAAAATTTAAATTCAAAAAAATAAATAAATAAATAAAAAATAAAACATAATACAATAATATGGAATAATTTACCTAACTTATATTAAATATGTTCAAGAATAACAATTAAAAATCAATGAATGATAATTGAGTTAACAAAAACCATTACAACTTGAAGAGCATTTAAATATAAACCCCTTAAAATATATGGATTTAAATTGAACTTAAATTACCATAAATAAAAGTTATTTCATGATATAATAAATCAATTAGGAATCATATATATCTAATTAAAAAATTATTTTCATAATAAAAAACATGTATCAAAGAGAGGAATTTGAGACGAAAACTCTTACCTTAGTCCTGATTCATTCCATACTTACTCCAAAAATCTTGAATAATTAAATTAATTTTATTAAATACATAACTAAGAACCTTATTCATAACTATGACCATTTATACTATTGATTTAAAATCATTATATACATATATATAGTTAGTTTTTACCTATTTTCAATATCTGGTATAAGTAATCTTGATCGCTTCAAACTAGTTTTATAAGAGTGGTGTCAGTATCCATTATTTTTCTAAATTTAATAATTAATATATCATTAAATTTATTTTAATGGGTTAATTATAATGATTTTTAACTCATAATTTCCTTTTATGATTGTTTCATTCTTTATCCTTGAATATGAAATTGGTAACAAACATATTTTGGTGATTCTTGACCAATAAAGGTTGTTTTCTTAATTAATGAGTTAAATATTGGTATAATATTTCCAAAACAAAAAATAATAATTATTTACATATTTATATAATATTATAAAAATTATTAATTTCTCATAGTCATCCATGATATAAATTCATAACATTGTTCAAGTAGGTGGCTAAATAGACCCAAAAATGAATATACCATGATTAATTGGTGATTATAAGATAGTCTGGTTGAAATATCATTATACCAATAGCATAATAATCTTATTTAGTATTCATTAGTGTGATATATTATAATTTTAAATAATTATAAGAATAATATAATTCATATAAAGTTATTACTTAGAACAAAGAGACCATTTTCCTCTTAACATACTTGTTTTGAATGGATGAATTTACAATGATCTTTTATTACTCATATCATTGATGGATTGTCTGATTGGAGGAACCAAAACCTTAATAACTTAATAAAAACCATATTTATCACTTAAAACCAATCTTATAACCATCCATGAATGGAGATAATAAAAGATGGAACATGTCATTCTATGGATGTAGTAGTCTTCATGTGACAACCCCAACTCTGGTAACCTAGAGCTGATGTTTACTTTTCTACATTGGAATAAGATTAAAGGGATCTCATTTTGAAGGACCAATAATTTTATTAGTCTTAAATAACTATATATATACATGATTCCCATTTTACATTGAAAATAAAATATAAAACATAACAAAAGAAAATGTTTGACATCCTTGAAATTCATTCAATGATTTCTTCTTCATATCATAGGTAAAAGGAAAAAAATAATGGGTGAGTTCAAAAGATCTGGAATAGTTAAGTACAATATAAGCTATTATGATTAAATAAGGAATAATCAATATGGAAAGGTAAATAAATTATTATTTTTTCATTTAATCAATAACTTGAGCATTAAATGCATCAATGGATAATATCAAAGGAAATAATTTAATGGATAATAATAAAAAAATTCTCAATGAAAGAAATGATTAATATTTGATTTCATGATATCATACATCATAATATATTTACCATTAAGACCTTATGCCAAGATAGTTTAAAACTATGGGTAGGAATACACTAAAAAACCATTTAATAAAGTTAGCTAACTGGTTTGTCTCATGAGACCTATCAATGCATCGGGGGGATATATAATTTCAAGAACCACCCATAAACTCATTTATAATGACTCAACAATATATTTAATGATCAATTTAATTGATGAAAAATATGCCTTATCAACAACTATCCATATTTATTAAAGAATAATGAATATCAATATTTCCCATTCAAAAAAATAACTTTCAAAGTAAAACACTGTACGTAGAAATGATATAAAGTTTAGGAAATAATCATATCCATGATAAAAATAATATGTTTATTTTAGATAAATTTAATTTCTAATGAAAATTTATAACAGGAAAGAGAATGTTTCCAATGAAATCTAATGATCACAAAATTAATGAGAGATTTCCATTAGAAAAGTATATTTTGTAGTGAAATCATGTCTTTTAATGAATATAAGAAAATGGAAGAAAACTATTTAAAATAAGTATTAATTAATATTTTTCTTTATAAAATCATTTAATTCTTGTAGAATAATATAAAGAGCATAAAATGGTTTTGTCGGTGGGAAAATCTGTTAACGTCATATATGTTAAAAAACATTCCTTTTGACTTTTTGTAAAGAAAGTTGAAAATGAACCTTTTGAAAAACATTAGAAATATTAATTTAAAACCATTTAAAAATTTATGTATAACTAAAAATTTCATTTTATTAAATAAAAAGTACTTTTTCAAAACAATTTTGAAAAATATAGACATGGAAGAAAAATCAACTCCACCAAAAAGAGAATAAGATCCGTTTTTATTTTAAAATTTTATTTACATGATTCAAGTTAAAAATTTGGGAAATTTTGAAATAAAATATGGAAAATAATTAAATATTCTTATGATAAGAAAATAGATGGATTTTATAAAGGATAGATCATAATATTCCTTCAATGAGTTTAAGAGAAATCCCAAATAAATGAGATTGTAAAATAAATTGTCACCTCTTTAGTAACATTAAAATTATAAACCCTTGAAATAATAAACTTGAATTAAAACATTAATCATCATGAATAAATATATATTCAAGTTAAATACATAAAAGTGGAAATATATATACCACATAAATGTAAATATGTACACAACACCAAATATGTCCCAATAGAGTGGAAATTGAGGCGAAATCCCTTAGCTCACATTTAACCTTTATTAAATGCGATTTAACCTCCAGTATATTGGTTTTAAACATGTTATTAATTTATATCATAACCATATTAATATTTATGATATCATATATTATCCTCTTATAACATATTATTACCTATTCATTAACAATATTTTTATTTTCTCATACATGTTTAGCTGCGGAAGTTACAGTCCTTGTACTTTGATTATGGTTCTATAATCACCAGAATTTTGATAATTCTATAAATAAAATATATATTCATTAAATCTATCATTATTATCATCCATGTAAAGCATAAATGAAAAATAGATCACAATGCTTTATAGAGGTGGTAATCAACACATATGCATGAGTGATATCATTTTCCAACAGATTGGAAGATAAAAATGTAGTTGTGATATTATAATTATACAAGAATAATAATTTCATAAATAGATTATATATTCAATATTTACATATTTATAAACATCCAAGTAAATTGGTGATAAAAATCAAATTACACAGCTATGTAGAGATGGTAAGTCACATGTACGCATGTGCGATGTTTTTTCTTTCTATAGGATGGGAAATAGGTGGAAAATGGTTGTACCATAATCATAATAACATATTAGTATATTTATTATACTAGATCAATTATTTTAAAATTATTATGACATATTTATAGTAAGTATAATAATAAATAAATTTAAAAGAGTTGGTAAAGACGATTACCTCTCCCTCGGTAGACTTCCTTTAGATCTTCGTTTAAGGGACCTAGTGCTGGTCTCTTGGAAAGACTAGAACCTACAGAACTTGGTTAAGTATGTTGATAATAGTAATTAAAAGGTTTTGGTTGATATATTTTTCTCAATGTGGTGTAAATAAAAGAGAGAAGGGATGCCCTTTTATAAGTGAGGGGAGATTCACTCTTAGAATTACTTAAAGTATGTAATTAATATAAGTTATTTTTCATAGAAAAATGGATCCTAATTGATTGATTTCAAATATAAGATGAGTGTTAGTTGGAGTGGATACTCAAGAGGGGGGGGGGATTGAGTTCCAATTAATTTTTTAAAAAACAATTTCTAAAACAGTTTTCCCCAAATATTAAATACAACCTAGTTAATCAAGGTTATACTGTTATAAGAGTTTGACTATTTAAATAACTTCTTAGAAGATTGATTAATTCTCAATAATATTAATTTGTGTTATTAATATTACTTTTGAAGTTATTATACTAAGACATTCCAGTTATAACTTCTTTCTAATATTAACTATCAAAGTAAAATTAGTGATTTTTGGATTATAGAGTAAAGCAATAAAACAAAGATAACTAAATTAAGCAGCACAGTGGATATGAAACAAGTGGTTCAGTCTCAAGCCGAGACCTAATCCACTCCACTTGGTGATCACCTACCACCAAGCAGTTTATATATCTAAACTTTGATCCACACCCTAGATCGGGGTTTACAACAGTACTCAGACTGTCCAGGTCCTCAGACCTCTACCATAGTTCTACATGGGATACACAAAGGTATAAGGAGTTTGGTGTGAGGATTTCAGTATACTCCAGTTCAGATTAGGAGTTAGTGTGTGCCCAAACAGATAGAAGCACACACTACTCATAATGTAAAGAAAAGGATGATCACAACAGAGCAAGAATATAGAGATGAGTTTAGGATGCTCTTGTGGGATGTCAATGCAGCTTTGGACTCCTTTGTATTGAAGCAAATGAAGCTTGGAGTCCTTCTCTGGAAGTTGTGTGGAAAATAGAGTGTAGCGATTTAGCTTGTTTTCTTCGTGAGGTTCAATCGAGCGAAGATGTTCTTTAATCTTCAAATATTCTTCGTGTGTTCAGTAGAGTTGAGTTTCATATAGTGTGCCTTTATTTTGAAACTTCCTCCAAGTATCTTCTTCGTTATTGTGCTCACGACCTTGATTTTTGTTTTTGTATTGCGCCTGTTGATTCTTGATCACACTTCACTTTTAACTTGGAATGCACATGTTGGAGCTGAATAGTTGCATGTGTTCTACACCTCGTACCTCGTACTGTTCGATGATATGTCTACAAAGAGACATTAATTATGTCAGTGCATTAAAATTATCAAATATGACCATTAGAAATTAAATTGAAAGACGGCAAAATAGTTTAGGAAACGGTGTCACAATAAGTCATGGAAACGATGTCTCCTTCACACGGTGTCTAGGTTGATCATGGTTTCTAAGTGCCACGGGGTCTCATGGTCACGATGTCTTGTTCACGATTTCTCGTTTACGGTGTCTCGTTTCATGGTGTCTTGCTTCACGGTGTCTGATTCACAGTGTCTGCTTCACGGTGTCTGCTTCACGATGTTTGCTTTATGGTGTCTGCTTCATGGTGTATGCTTCACGGTGCCTGTCTTCACAATGTCAGCTTTACGGTGTCTGCTTCATGGTGTCTGGCTTCACAGTGCTTGGCTTCATAGTTCCAGAAATACATAGCCAGTGGCAGACTCATGGTGTCTTAGACTTTTCAAAGTAACTGTGTTCATACTTAAGTAATGATGATAATAGAAAGGATTAGACTTAATCATTTTTCAAAGAAGGTATTTTGAGAGTAGATCAAAGATAGTATAAAGTAATTAAAATAAAAATAGAGTAATTAATATCTTGCATGTCTCTTCTTAAATCATGAGAAAACTTTAAACATAAATACACATGATTGGATATAATTTACAGGAGTTAACTATGTTGAATAAGATTTGTGATCATTAAAACATGATTAATACATGAGGAGTCCAATAATGAGTATTATTTTAAATCCTCTCATAAAATAAAATTTGGAAAATTTTTGGTTATGTTTTCACCATTAAATCATAGTTTTAACCTTTGTTAACCCTTTTGAAAAATATACAATATAAAAGTTTTATACCCTTTAAAGGCAAAGAATATTACTATAAAAGAAAAATTGGCCCATAAATGGACAAGGGAATACATTTTAGGCCATTTATTACCCCCTTGTACTCATTCAATATTTTTATGATTTTTAATAACATAATAATATATTATTTTTAAAAAATAATATTAATGTCATTTCTAACACTATTCAATTAATTTGACTTTAAAAACATCAAAAAAATAATTAAATTAAAATAAAATCCTTTAAAAAATTAATAATATGTTATATTTATTTATAAATTCACGGGACACAATAATTAAACCAAATTTAATTACTTTAAATATTTTTAAAATCATTTATTTTATTTTTTATTAATTAAATAAATATTGTGTTGGCATTGTGTAAGAATTTAATCTTTTTATCAAATCACTAAAAATTAAAAATAAATTACTATGATAAAAATAAATTTATAATGTTCATAATAATCTTTTATATTAATTAATTACATATTATTATCCTTACGTGAACATACAAACAAAATTAAAAGCAAGAGTAGGATATTTTGAAATTTTATTTACTTAAAATAATAGAACTGTCATTAACAAGGTCAAATGGAACTAAAATGACATATTTTAAAATTTAGGATGAATATGGATGAATTAATCTCATAAAGTTTAATAAATTAAAGAATTGGGTTTATTTTTAATGTCTTATAACATTATTTTTAACCTTAATTACCCGATTTACCCTTTATTGATATGATAAATTTTACCACGGTTACTATTCATAATGTCTAAAAATAAAAGGGAACTATTTACCAAATTTTAACCTGATGACTATATATATGGTATTTATTTTTCAAGATTAATTTTATATAAGTGGAATAAATTAATTTTAATATTATTGTGTAAAATTCAATGAAAAACCATTTTTTAGAAAAATGCGTTTTTAAGTATAAAAATTAACTTATATTAAAATCATGAAAATTGGTCATTCAAATTATATTATTATAAATAAAATGGATCATATGATACATTCATACCAAATAAAAAATATAATGGGAGTTTTAAATTACTTTATTTAAGGAAAATAAATGAAGGTAATTGAAAAATCATTATTTTCACTATTCATTAAAAAATCTATCATTTCAGAAAACTAAAAAATTTCAACCTAAGTTAATTTTGATATTATTATTTCAAAAATGAAATTAATTTAAGAAATTTCAAGTTATAATTTTTTTAATTTAGCTTTTAATCATATTATTGAATAAAACTATGTATATTGTGCTATTATTTATTTAAAAAGAAAAGATTACAATAATTGAAGATTGAGTGTTAAATTATTCCTTCATTAAAAAAATTTTATCATAAATTTTCTAGGATTTTACGTTATTAAAAAATTTGGGAATTTTTTCATCATAATTTTGTTCATGTCCAGACACCACCTCTTTTATTTTATGATTTCTCTAAAGTACCTTTACCAGTTGAGTCGTCCAACTCCGAAACACTTTTTATCTAGCATACAAAAGATTGATATACTATTCATAGTAAGATAAATCAGGTTCCAATTATATTCCCTCATAGGTGAGAACATGAGCTGGGTTTGTCTTGTACTTCCTCAATAAAGAGATATGAACACATCATGTACCTTAGAGTGGATCAGTGGAATTTCCAAACTATAATCTATAACTCTAATTCATTAAAAAATTTCAAAAGGTCTGATGTTCCTAGGGATAAGTTTTTATTTCTTACCAAACCTTATAACACCCTTCTATAGAGGTTCTTTTAAGAAAACTTGACCTCCCACTGGAAATTCCAAATATTTTTATCGATTATCAATATAGATATTTTTCATTATTTGATTTGATTTAATATAGGTTTGAGTAGTCTTTACCTTCTCTATTGTCTCATCAAAAAGTTATAAGACCACAATATTTCTTTCACAAACTTCATCCCAACAAGTTGGATCATTATATCTCTTTCTATATAATGCTTCATATGACGCCATTTGAATACTTGAATAGAAGATATTGTTATAGGAAAACTCCACCAAAGGTAAATATAGATCCCACATACCCTGAAAGTCAAGTGAGAATGACCTAAACATGTATAATAATGTTTAAATATTCCTTTTGGACTATCCATCAGTTTGAAGGTGATAAGTAGTGCACAAATGAAGCTAAGTATCCAAAGCCTTTTGAAGACTTTTCCTAAATTTCTATATAAATCATGGATCATGACCAAAAGAAATTGAAACAGGTACACCATGAATTCATAAAAATTCATTAATATAGAGCCGTGCAAGGATATCAAGAGGTAAATCATCTATTATAGTGGGGAAATGAGAATATTTGTTAAGGTGATCAATAATAACCCATATTACATCATTCTTTTTAAGAATATTTTGTAATATATTGTCAAATTCCATAGCAATGTCATCCCATTTCCACATATAAATAGGTATAGGTTACATAAATTGTCTAAGATGTTATCTATTAACTAGTGGAAATACGGGCTTTAACGTCGTCGTAATAACGTCGGTTTTTTAAAAACCGACGCGAATAGTATGTGCGTGGAATTTTTAACGTCGGTTTTACAAAAAACCAACGCCAAAAATAATTATGCGTTGATATTTCACGTCGGTTTTGAAGAAAACTGACGCCAATAATATTAGTATACATATTTTCCGCGTTGGTTTTCCTCAAAACCGACGCGGAAAATAATTAAAAAAAGTTTTCGGCGTCGGTTTTAAAAAAACAGAAGCCGAAACTAATAAAAAAAATATATTCCGCGTCGGTTTTCCTGAGAACCGACGCAGAAAATAAATTTTTAAAAATGTTTCGGCGTCGGTTTTCATGAAAACCGACGCCGAAACTCATAAGAGAATATATTCTGCATCGGTTATTTTAAAAACCGACGCCGAAAATTTTAAAATAACATTTCGGCGTCGGTTTTCCTTAAAACCGACGCGAAAATTCTTTTAAAAATATTCACGGTCAGAAACCCTCATTTTGTTCGATCGTCGAAATCGAGTTCCGCTGTGGCGCTTCGGACTCCCGACGACCTTCGAACCTGATTTGCGATCTTGGACGGCCATTGTTGAAGGTTTTTTGTCGTCTTCACGATTTTGGGTATGTGTTCTTCCTCTTTATCTCTTGTTTCATATCCCATTGTTTATTTCTTTATCAATAACCCTATTTTGCGTGATTTTGATTATTGGTTAGATTTTAGTTGTAATTTATCATTATTTTTTGTTTGTATTATCATTGTTGGTGTAGATTTGATATTGTTTGTTTTTGGAAGTAATTATACCGGTCGCAGTTTGGATTTAACATCTCCATTCGGGTTGAACTTCAAATTTTTTGTTCGTATTATCATTATTCCTGTTTAAAATGATCTTTCATTACATTATGAAGTACTATATTTTTAATTCCATTTCCATTTTAATAAATTCTTCTTCAAAAAAATAATTTTATTATGTTAAATGAATTCACTCACATTTTTGCATGTATTTTGTTGTTATTTCATTCCTTCTTGAGATTTACCAAGCCAAATTACTCAATTCTCTTTGGTTCTCATCATTTAACTAAGACCTGAATAATTACCACTATCTATTATGTTAAAAAAATTTGAATAATTATTTTCATGCCATTATATAATAAATAATTTTTCTTGAAATGTCCATAATACGACTAGAATCATACATTTAATGTATTGTAATTATTTATTCGTAGATAATAATATAATCATTATCCCTCTATTAATCTTCAAAAATACCTTTCCACTTTCATATGTGGGGTTAGATTCATGCATTTTTAATAAATATCCTCTTAAACTTATCTCATTCCATTGATTATATTTATTCATATTTCTCTCCCTCTAAATAATAGTCATGAAATGATTTACTTCCCCCCTCTAAGTCATAGGCTGCAAATAAAACATTCTCATGATCTAATCTTTCATGGATGGATAATATATTTCTCTTCATGTTGATCCATTCCTTGACATGTTTTGCTGCAATAGACCCATGGAAGGGGGTGTAAGTTGTCACCTACAATATGCAATGGAATTTTTATCCCTCCATAATGAATTTACATGTTCATAATTACCTATTATAAAACTCATGGATTGAGGGAGTTGAGTTATCATAGTCACCAAAAATTGTATCATGTCTCTTAATACACATTGTCTTAAATAAGGATAGTTATTGCACTATTTTTCACATTAATTTTTCCATGATTCATTCATGTTACATCAAATGAATAAAAAAATAAATATAGTGTGATCAATAGTAGTCATAGTGAGAAATCATATTATATTGTATGTCATTCATATGATATTTATATCATGAAACTTTATTTTCAAAAAATGAAACCTTTGATTTAACCATTTTGTCCATGTATTTCAATATAACACACATGTATATAATATGAAAATAAACTGTTTACTCCATTTGTAAACGTGTTTCATATCTGATGTCTTTTATCTGATTATCAATAGTTTTTATGGAATATGTTTTTGTTTAAAATTTATCTGATAGATATTTAAATATTTCTATGTTTTAATATATTCATCAATTATATTGTGATATCAGGTATTAATGGATCATAATTGGATTTATCTATGAAGAACTACTAGTGAATATGAAAGAGGAGTTGGCAATTTTTTGGAATTTTCTAAATGGCATAATCAAAATAATGATTTGATTTTCTGTCCATGTGTGAAGTGTGTAAATATGAGAAAGTTAAACTTCATAGAAATCAAGGATCATCTCATTTGTTATGGTTTTAGCCTTAATTATACACGTTGGATCTTGCATGGTGAAAGAACTGAAAATTCAACATCCAATGTTGATGACGATATTCATAATGAGGCAGAGGATCATATTGAAGAATTAATTCATGATTTAGGTGTTGAAACCATCGAAAAAACACCAACTGTTGAACGATTGTATGGAGATTCTGAGAAACCATTATTCCCAGGTTGCAGTAAATATACAGTGTTATCAGCAGTTTTGAGATTATTTAACTTAAAATCAAAAAATGGGTGGAGTGATAAAAGTTTCTCCAGTTTACTTGAGCTTTTAAAAGAGCTTCTTCCAGAAGGCAATGGGCTTCCAGATTCCAATTATGAGGCGAAGAAAATATTATGCCCAATGGGATTGGGGTATAAAAAGATACATGCTTGCCCCAATGATTGTGTACTGTATAGGAAAGAAAATGAACATTTATCAAGTTGTCCTACATGTGGAACATCGCGCTATAAGATGGATGAGAAAGTCAACTCAGATTCATTTTCAGGTGATGTCATGTAACGTTATGAAAAATCAATTTTTTTACTTTCCAATGATATCATCCAATATTTTTTTTAAACAATTCTGATAATTCAATTCTGATTTATTTTTAGGTACCAAAATCAGAACTCCATCTAAATCAATTTGGTACCTTCCAATTATTCCTCGTTTGAAGCGTCTATTTGCAAATTCAAATGATGCAAAAAGGTTAAGATGGCATTCAGATGAGCGCATTTATGATGGTAACTTACGTCACCCTGCCTATTCACCACAGTGGAAGAGTTTTGATAAAAAATTTCATGATTTTTGAAGTGAAGTTAGAAATCTCAGAATGGGATTGTGTACTGATGGAATGAATCCATATCGGAGCTTCAGTAGCCAACATAGTTCATGGCCTGTTTTGCTGGTACTTTACAACTTGTCCCCACATCTATGTATGAAGAAAAAATATGTTATGATGAGCTTGATGATTTCTGGACCAAAACAACCGGGAAATGATATTTATGTGTATCTTACACCATTGATTGAGGATTTAAAACTGTTATGGGAGAAAGGTGTTACAGTTTTCGATGCATACAAGAAAGAGTATTTTCTTTTGCGTGCTATGATAATGTTCACTATAAACGACTTTCCTACATATGGAAACTTATCTGGATATAGTGTTAAGGGACATAAAGCATGTCCAATTTGTGAAGAACAAACTTCATATTATCAATTGCAGAATGGAAGAAATACAGTGTACATGGGACATCGAAGATTTTTGCGAATTGATCATCCTTATCGTAGATTGAGAAAAGCATTTAAAAGTTTACAAGAATACAACCTCCCCCCTCAACCATTGTCAGCTGAAGAATATTATGACAGAGTGAAAGATATTGATTCAACATTTGGAAAGATAAAAAGTTCTGGTTTACAAAAACATATCTGGAAGAAGCAGTCTATTTTTTTCGAACTACCTTATTGGAGATTTTTAGAGATAAAACATAACATTGATGTTATTCATGTTGAGAAAAACATATGTGATAGTTTGATTGGAACTTTGTTAGACATAAAAGGAAAGACAAAAGATGGATTACATGCTAGATTGGACTTGATATTAATGCGAATACGTTTGGAGTTAGCTCCCGCTGTGAAAGGAAAAAGAACATATTTACCTCCGGCTTGTCACACATTAATCAAGATTTAAAAGATGAATTTTTGTCAGTGTCTTCATGGTATTAAAGTACCCAGCAGTTTTTCTTCAAATGTGAATAATTTTGTGTCATTGAAGGATTGTAAATTAATAGGTATGAAATCACATGATTTCCATGTGTTAATGCAACAAATTCTACCAGTAGCAGTGCGTGGTATATTACCGAAAGCTGTCAGGAAGACAATCATCAGGTTATGTAATTTCTTTAAATCCATTTGTAGCAAAGTCGTTGATCCAAATTTGTTAGATTTGTTGGAGAATGAAGCAACTCTTATTCTTTGTCAACTAGAAATGTATTTCCCACCCACATTTTTTGATATAATGGTTCATCTATTGGTTCATTTGGTGCGTGAGATAAGAATGTGTGGGCCTGTTTATTTAAGATGGATGTATCCTTTTGAAAGATATATGAAAATTTTGAAAGGATATGTTAAAAATCCTTATCGACTAGAGGCCTCTATTGTTCAAAAATATGTATCAGAAGAGGTGATTGAGTTCTGTACTGATTATTTGAATGAGGTGGAGCATATTGGTCTCCCTCTATCTCGACATATGACAGTTGAAAGAGAAGGTAGAGGGGTTCGAGGCTTAAAGGTAAAGTTCATTCCACGTGATGAAGTGATGCAAGCACATTTATACATTTTGAACAACACAGATGAGGTTCAACCATATATATCCTCACATATTGCTGAATTAAAGTTACGATATTAGAAAATAAATGAAAAGTGGTTGATGATTGAGCATAAGAAGACATTTGTTTCATGGTTTAAAGAGAAAGTCACCCCAGATATATCTGTATCAGAAACATTGAAGTGGTTATCAGGGGGACCATCTTTTAATGTGATCACTTGGTCTGGTTTTGATATCAATGGCTACACATTTTACACAAAAAACCTGGATGACAAGAGTACCGTTCAGAATAGTGGTGTGATGGTATTCGCTGAAGCAGTGCATTTTTCGAGTGCCAAAGATAAAAACCCAATTTCTGCATCAACATCATATTTTGGAGTTATTGAAGACATATGGGAAATTGAATATATTAAATTTCGAGTCACTATTTTTAAGTGAAATTGGGTTGATAGTAATAGTGGCGTGAAACATGATGAATATGGGTTTAAACTGGTTGATTTGAAAAGATTTAATCACAATGAGGAACCATTTATCTTGGCGACACATGCAAAACAAGTATTTTATGTCATTGATCCATCGAATGATCAGTGGTCAGTTGTTTTGCAAGGGAAAAGATATAATTTGGGTGATGATGATGATTCTGATGATGCTAGTGATTTACATGAGCCTTATTCATCTATTATGCAATTTTCATATGATTACAATGAATATAAGACAGACATAGTGCATGCAGTACGTACCGATCATGATGAAGGGACGTGGGAAAACACTAAATTAGTCTCCTAATTTTTCTGGTAAATATTTATATTTTGTGTCTATTTTTAAAACTTACAAATGCATGCCTCTATTTTTACATATTTATTTTTCATTTCCTTATTTCTAATTATTCAGTTTTCTAATGATATGCAGGTACCCAAAATTTCATTACACTTTCTAGTAGCAATGTCAAATACAGATAGAGAGGAGCAGTTACCGAGGTATATCTATTTTGACATATTATTAAATATTCAGTAATATACATATTTAATGAAATAAAACTGTTAATTTATAAAAAAAATTGCAGGACTACTGATGCGTCCTCGGCGGAGGAGACTTCTCCAGTTACTACTCAAAAATCAAGTTCTCTAGTTGGTAAATGTGGTATTACACGTTTACCAAAACTATCACTCGCTCATGATGATAACAAATCACACATCCGTTTTGATGATAATAATAATGCAGTTGGCCCAAAAGCAGTTCATTTTTTCAGTTATATAACGATGCAGAGCCGTTGCAGGATTAGTATTTTATATCCTGATTGGAAGTCAGTGGACAGGACGGAGAAGCAACAACTTTGGGAGGCCGTGACGGTAAAATATCTTTATTTATTTATTTTATCTCATTTTTTTTAATATTATATAGTTTAAATGACATATTTAATTTTTTCAATTACAGATGACATTCAATTTTGAGGAAACCAAAGAAATTAGGAAAAGACATCTCTCTTTAGCGGCAGTTCGATGGAGAGATTTTAAAAACAAACTGACGAAAGATTATGTTTTTAGAAAGAGAAGGTTTGAAAGCCCATGTCTTAAGTATCCATATATAGATGAAGAAACATGGAAGCGATTTGTTGACAGTCGTCAGGAAGAGAAATTTCAGGTATTGTAATTGTTTTATATTTTAAAATTTATGCTATATTTTCCTTATTACTTATGTGTTTATTTTTATGTAACAGGACTCCAGAAGATCTCATCAGGAGATCCAATTGAAAAACATATACCCTCATACTTTATCACGTGGAGGATACTCGTATTTGGAGCAGAAAATTATTGAAGAAAAATTTGAAGCATTAAGATCTCGATCAAGTAGTGGTTCAGAAGAGGTCCAGTATGGTCCTCCATCTCCTCCCACTCGCCATGAGAAATGGAAACGAGCAAGAAGAAGAAAAAATGAACAATATCTTACAGACGAAGCTCATAAAGTGGTTGATAGAATTGTAAGTAAATATTAATTCTTTGTTAACAATTTTCCTTTTTTATAATTTATAAACACTAATATAAATTTTTTATTTTTCATTTCAGGATGAACTTCAGGAGAAAGAGACACATGGATCTTTTATCCCCGAGGGTAGGATGGATATCCTAGCCACTGCTTTGAGAAAGGCTAAACACCCCGGCCGTGTTAGAGGATATCAGGCGGGTGTTAGTATTCGGAAGGTTTTTGGTAAGAGTAAGCAACCAAGAGACCCGGAAATCGAATCCTTAAAATAAGAGCTGCAGGATATGAAACGGTCTATGGGTGATCAAATTCAAGCAGCAGTATAGAAGGCTTTATTAGAACACTTGGCAAGACAGTCACAGTCTGCTCATCCTTCCAAGGTATATTATTTACTGTTAACAATTTTTCTTTTCTATAAATTATAAACACTGATATAACTTTTTCATTTTTCAACATTCTCAGCCTACTCACTCAGACTATCCTGCCTCATATGCTTACCCAACACCGTCTGGGCAGCCTTCCGAGGTATATTATTTAATGTCATCAATTTTTCTATTTTATAAATTATAAACACTGATATAACTTTTTCATTTTTCAACATTCTCAGCCAACTCACCTGGACTACCCTGCCCCATCTGCTTACCCTGCCCCGTCTGCGCAACCATTTGAGGTATATTATTTTATTTAATTTTTAATCAATTTTTCTATGTTATAAATTTTAAACACTAATATACCCTTTTAATTTTTCTGACTTCTCAGCCTGCTCACCCTGACTACCCTGCCCCACCTGCTAACTTTGAGCCTCCACCTCCTCCATCGGATCGAACCTTATATTGTGAGTTGTTTGCGGGAGATCCTCATGTACATATTGTTGCGTTAGGACAAGTGTATTTTTTGGGGGACTCGGTACATCATCATCCTATGCAGATGGGTCAGGTTAGAGTATCAGTACTTGTTATTATAGATCCTACTGCTCTACTACTATTTCCTACTGCGGAGATCACCAGTGTTGGGGAATGTATGGGCCATTTTTTACTTTGGCCAACTGCACTTCTTCGTTATATTTCACATGAGGTATGAGTTTTTTTAAATAGTAATTAGAAATGATTCCAAATTACTTATAATGTTTTCTGACATTTAACTTATATAGGAATATCTGAAAGCAAAAGAAACTGTACAAATGCAGCAAAATGTTCAGAAACAGTCGGCTGTAGATACTTCTGATATTTCTTCTGGGTTGAAAAGATTATCTCAGTGCTCTTCTTCCTTGAATTTTATCCATGAGTTTCGGATGACATTTGATATATGTGGAAGAAATTATAAATTGAGAATATTGAAAGAAGATATCATGAATTTAGTTAATTTTGAAGAGATCGGGCTGAATGTGGTGCAGTTGTTTTCTATGTAAGTAAATTGACGTTTGAATTGATATTTATTTAATAAAATATTGTTATGTCATTGACTAACTATATTTTCTTTTTAAATTAGGTATCTATACAGGATTATTTTACAAAATGAAACTACAAGCATTTACAACTTTATAGATCCAGAGTACATTTCCTTGGAAGTCAAACATGTGAAAAATGATGAAAGAGTTCAATATATATCCGATAGATTATCAAAAACAGAGATTAAGTGCTGGTTTTTGCCATTTCTTGATAAGTAAGAATATCAACATAATTTTGAACTCATGATCATTATAATGTCATTAATTGTGAACTTTTTGTATTATAGGGGGCATTGGATGTTAGGTGTATTTTGCCCAAATGAATGCACCTTATATTGGTTTTGCTCTTTATTAGGAAAAGTGCGTAAACCGTTTTCCAACTTATTAAACAGGTAAGTTGTTTTTTTATTTTTAGAAGTTTGTTATGTTTAATTTTAATTGTTTACACAAGTTTTATTAGTTCTTATATAAAAAAATGCATTTCATGGAAACATTTTACAAATGAAAAGAAACCAACGAAAATCAAATATGTGGAAGTACAAGTAATTAGTTTTTATATTTTTGTTATATATTGGGTTTCATTATTAGTTAAATGTTTTATAACTGCAGTGTCATCGTCAAAATGGACATGTTGAATGTGGTTATTATATTCTACAATTTATGTATGAGATAATCACAACTGGGGAAACTACTGATTTTCATAAGGTTAGTTGTATTAATTTTTTTATATATTTTCATCCACTTTATTCTATTTATTAATTTCATATCATTCAATATTATTGTAGGTATTCAATGATTCACAGTCATATTCTCAATCTGATATGATCCATATTCAATCTAATTTTGTGGACTATTTGTTAAGTCTGATTAAGATTTGAGGTATGTATATACTAATATTTATAAATAATAATATATATGGGTTTAAAAAACAACTCTTTTGATATATTAGGTGTTTGAACCTACTAATAATCAAATGAATGCTTCAACAATAACAAACAATGAGCATGTCATATATTTCAGGTACGTGTATTTTAATTCTGCTTTACTGAGTTTTCTCAAGTGCCTCTGCAAAAACTGTTTTATTGAATCTACTAATAATCAAATGAATCCTTCAACAATAACCAACAATAATCATGTCGTATATTTCAGGTACGTGTATTTTAATTCAGAATTAGTTATTATATTTCTTTTCATTGTTATTTCTTAAAATCATTTGTCTGTACAGTGACAGATCTGGAGGGTGGTACTTGGATCATGAACATAGAGATTCGTATAGAGAAATAACATTCACAAACACTAAAAATTGTCTCCCTTGCATGCACATCAATATCTTCTAGGCCTTTTTATTTTTTATGCAAATAAATATCGGAAAATGATTGTCGAGAAGCATATCACATAATACCTGAAACAACTCTTAGTGGGTTTGCACAAAGATAAAATAGAAGGCGTCAAATTTTAAGGTATGTTTCTTTATGTCTCTTCAATCTGCATTTGATTTCATTTTTCTAACCTATTTTTTGCACTCAAACTTATTTCTCTGTTATTCCATAACTTAAACAAATAACAATAGTGAATGGGTAATGCACGTCTATACAGAGAAAATATAAAAATCTGAGGTTGGGGGTGGTGGGGATCCTATGGTGAAAAGATACCCCCAACATCTTCAGTGGGGGAGGTGAGGAAGAGGTTGCATCAGCTGAGTGTTCCTGGAATCTTGATCAGGAGTCGTAACATTTCATTTTGGTAATTTACTTTGTGAAAAAATGAATGATTCAAATAAATTACACATTTTCATTTAATGTTTATTCATTGCACTAATATCTTGGATTGATTTTTTCACGCACATCTCCTTGGTTTCATTACTGTTTTGACAGGATTGGTGTTATCTATGGGAGGAAACTTACAATGATTGATACTGAGTATGGTTAGATTAAGAAAATGCACCATGTAGGTACATGTATTTTAATTCTGCTTTACTTTGAGTTTTCTCAAGTACTTCTGTTAAAGCTGTTTAATTGTTTTTGTATACTTCGTTTTTTTTCAGGGTTCTGATTTTTTTGGAGGAGAAAATATATGTATTTTATTTTAAAAAAAAATTATTTACGGCGTCGGTTATTTTAAAAACCGACGCCGAAAGTTTGCTATGGCGTCGGTTTTTTAAAAAACCGACGCCGAAAATCCTGTGTAAATTAGTTTCGGCGTCGGTTTTTAGAAAAACCGACGTGGAAAACCGATATTTCGGCGTCGGTTTTATATAAAACCGACGCCGAAAACCTAGTCGACTCTATTTTCCGCGTCGGTTTTTTAATGAACCGACGCGAAAAATAATGTCTAAATGTAGCTTCGGCGTCGGTTTTATAAAAAACCGACGCCGAAGCTCATAAGAGAATTATTTTTCGCGTCGGTTTCTATGAACTGACATGAAAACTGTATTTTTAACGTCGCCTATAAAGACGTCGGTTTATAACCGACGTTAAAAATTAAAAAAAAACTGACGCTAAAAAGTGTTTTTGCACTAGTGATTAGACTTAACTTGGTGACAAACTAAACATCTTGATACATAATTAGAAATTTCCCACTTTATATTGTCCCACCCAAAAAATTCTGTAAAATCTATATACGTCTTTGTGCTACCATTATGTATAGAAAAATTCAATCTATGTGAATCATAAAATAATTATCTTTTTATCTTAGGTATTTATATAACACATATCCTCTTTCCAAATTTTATAATTATATCTTCATACATGAAGTCCTTTATTTTCCCATCATTCACTGATTTAATTTTATTTTAAAAATACTCTTTTTCAGGCTGAGAATTTTTTTTGTTTTCTAATAAATATGGTTTGGAAATTATTTAAAAAAAGTGAGATGTTTCCCCTTAATAATTTCCATATACATATTCACTAAATACATGATTATAGGATTATTATTAATCCTTATTTTGGTCAGGACTCTATGATCATTCTTGATTAATGCATCAAATACCTTATTTTTCTTCCCTAGATGGTAGTGTGTTGCACCCCGAACCCCATTTTATTTTTTTACTACATTTATTTTTAATATTTCTAGAGAGTTTATAATTTAATTTCAAGAAGAAAACATGCCTTTTTGGAGTTTTTATGAAGGCTGGTTAGAGGGACATAGTTGGTGTACGGTTAGGGGAAACTGTAATCCAGCCCAAGGCAAACCGTACAGCCTAGATAGTGGATCTATCAAGGACACATAGTTAGTTTCACAAGTGTGTATATTTCTTTAGGAGGCTGTGTGGCCATGGGAAGAAGCACAATGTGACTGCATGATTAAGGCACAATGTTTGGCATATTGTACAACCAAACCGTATGAACTTCCTAGGTATTTTAAAAACAGTAAATTATTATTTTTCCATTCTAAGTTTTAACCCAAATTCTGTCATCTCCTCAAAAATTCATTCATGCAGCCCCTTAAGAGCCTTGGATAGCTTCCTCCCACCTCCTCAGATTTTTTGTGCTGCTCATTCTATTTTTGGGTGGATTTCAACTTGGGTAATTATTCTTCTCCCTCTTCTTTCTTCACCTTCTCAATTATTATTCCTTATTTTATTGGTTACTCCATGAAAAAACCCTAGGGTGAGGGTTGGATTTTTTGGGTTGATTATTTTGATATTAGGGTATATAGTTTTCTCATTAGGTCTTCTTATTCCTTCTTCTAAAGTTTCGCTACGTTTCCCCCCATTAAGGTAGGTGTTCCCATAAATTTCCTTTTAGAAGGATTCCATTAGATACTTGAGTTTTCCAAAATTATTTATAAATGTTTTAGTCATTCTTTTGGTGATTTGATATATTTTTATGGAATTTTCATGTGTGGTGGTTTGATAAAAATGGGTTTTCAAAGAGTTATGTTAATTATGACTATATATATATATGTAATGTGTTTTATAAAATTACATGTGTCCTTTTAAAATTAGACTGGGTGTTTTAAAGTGGTGTTTGGACTTGTTGATCTTTGGTAGAATTGGGTTACTTGTGGAATTGTGCTTTGTGTGGGTCTTGGTGACTCTTTATGGTTTTATGCTCATGTGTGGGTTCTTGTACTTAGGTGTAATGCTTCATGTGTATGATTATGGTGCTCTTTATGATTTTCAAATTTTATCACTTGGACATTTTTATGGTCATCCATATTTATACCGATGACTATTGGTATATCTATATGTGCATAATTCCATAAAAATAACCATCTCGATAACTACAGTTTTCAAAACACTCTCCTTCCATCTTCATCATTCCCCCTTCTAAACTCCAAATGATTTTTGAAAACTTCTCATGTTTTCCAAATGGATTCTTGGTTTCCAAATTTCTTAAAATATGGTTTCTCAAGTATGATTACTAAAGATTGGTCTATTTGGTACCTTGGAGGTATTACTTGATATCCCATTGACTTAAAGTACTACTTGGAATATTTTGATCATGGTTAATGTTTTCCTTTGTTTTTGGAAATGGTTTGGAATGGAAGGAATTTTCTAAAAGGGTTGGGTTTTTCAATAATTAAGACCCATTTGATACTTTGAGATGTTTGGGAAATAGTTTTTTACCCTCATGATATATAGGACCAGTTTGAACTTTTGAAATATTTTATGTGTGATGGTAACCCCTATGGTTGATCTCTTTTGGAGAGGGCCTTTGCATAGATGGTGTCAGGGAGCAGGAAAGGCATACACATTGGCATCCACCGGTTATATTTAATTACAATAGTGTGATGACCTCCTCACTCTCCCTTTTTAGTATTATTATGGGATTCTTGGATGTCATATATAGGGTTGAGTGATGGTTAGTATCTATGTACCGAATCTATGGACTAGATCCCCTTGGAGGGTGATAAGTCTTATGATCTATGCCACTAGTGAGGATAATTAGTGAATCCATGTTGGGTATTGACTATGGATTGCATCATACACTGACATAAAAGTCCAAAATGAGTATGTTTAGGGTAACTTGTAGAGATTCTTTGGACATTACCATGATTACATATCTTTATATTCTTATTTTATCTTGAAACACTTTGGTTATTTGTTCTACTTATATTTGTCTTCTCATACCTATGTTGTTTCTTTTTTTTGGATTTTCTCTATTATATCCTACTTCTTTTTTTATTTAATCCCTTCTGATGTGTATTTATCTAAGTTGTGTATCATTTTTGGTATTTTTTTTTTCAAATTGGTTTTTGAAATGGAAATCCATTTTAAAAATGGAAAGCCATATTTTGTTTTCAAAAGTGGACTTTGGGAGATCTATGTTTGGTTAATTAAAATGACAAAAACCAATTTTTCTATATGTATTTATAAACTAGTTTTTATAGAATATTTTATGAAATGAAATGTATAAATTATGTGGTGATTACCTATTGATATATTTTATGCTCATGTCCTACTTTTGCCACTCAGAATTGGTAGACTCGAGTTTTTTTCCAGATCAGGTTCTTACTCAAATTCACCCTAGTGTGGTCCGATCTTGTGGATGGTGGTGACCAAGAGGTTATATGAAGGTATGTATAGTTTTATTTATTTATTCTACCAATATTTATTTTTTTTCTATTAATTTTTATTTATCAACTGTTTCTTTGGAGAAATCATTATTAATTGAGTTATGCCTAATTCTATTCACTATTTTTCAACCTAGGAGGATCAAGAATGCCTCAAGGGCCTTATTGTAGACCGATTTGGGATCCAATTTCGGGGTCTACCTGGTATAGTTCAAGAAAAATTGGCATCAAAGTAGCCCTTTTTATTTAGTGTATTCGATAGACTAGAGATAAGACTATTGGAACTTGAGAGGTAGGTAAAGAAAGAGTGTCGTGAACTCTTACCCATCCCAAGCCTCAATTTACCAGGTATAGTTCAGTATTGAGTCTTTTATTTTGATTTTGGGTTTATGTTGATGGTGATTATTTGGTTCGACGAGTTTTTTCCTGTTGGGGGATGATAATGGAAGTGAGTTGGTGTTGCATGATGAACTTGCATGGAAAAGTGAACCATGTGAGGCCTGATTACATGGTTCAAATGTTTCCACTAGTTGATGCATGCTCAAGGTATAGTATTATAAACCATTTTAAGGGTTATGCATTACCACAAGTTCCCTATTTTAGGTGTTTTGGTGTGGGTGATTCTTTGCCCTTATTTTTTTTGGTGTTAGTATATTTTTAATGAAAATTATTTTTGAAAATGGTTTTTGGAGTGATAAAATGGTTTTTAAAAATAAAATGATTTGGGGACTAGTTTTATTAAAAAGGGTCTTCTTTTTAGTGGATTTGTTATTTTAAATAAAGAGAAAAAGGTGTATTTTGGGTTTAAGGTGAATGAGCCAAAATGTTTTTAGTCTAAGGGTACTTGAATAGTAAATTAAATTTAAAAGTGGGATCTGGTGTTTGAATTGGATTTGGAAATGTGGTTTGGTATTTGGAGAGTGACCTTATAATAAAATGGTTTTGAATTTAGGGATAGAGAGGGTGGTTTTTGAAATAGGATATTTGTTTTTTTTGTGATTCTTGATTTATGAGTTTGGTGTTTTGGTTTGGGATGTTATTTTAGTTGAATTTTTCTTTGATGTTAATTTGGATTCGTGTTTTTTATATAGAGTATGGCACCCAAAAAGTTCTCAAATGTCTCCAGTGAGTCCCTTCTAGTAGTTAGACCTTTCTAGAAACCCATTGAAGTGTAAGAGTCAATATATTCTCAATCATTTTCTAATTTACATGGAGATCTAGGTACACTAGAGGTTGCATAATGTCTTGAAAAAGTTGTAAGTGTTTTCAGGTCTTTGGGAACTCCTAAATCCGTGAGGGTGTGATCTCTTATGGGTTAATTTTAGGGAATGAATTTGGATTAATGTAGGATGATCATCCCATCATCGTTTTAAGTTGGTATTCCTTGAGAATATTTTTATATCAATTTCATACAATGGTTTATAACTAAGGAGGTGAAGGTGAAGAAAGTGGCATAGTTCTTGGGTGTTTCTCATGGTCAACAGATGGTGAAGTCATGTGTTGACCATTTGAAAGATCTTACTTCCTTTTCTCCAGAGATAGAATCAATGAATTTATTGAAATATCCTATTTTTATGGGGTCTTCATTTGGATATTAAGGATTGAGTTCTCTTATCTAGGGAATTTTTGTTTAGGAAGCTAGTGGATGAGGTTTTTGATATTGAGCTAGTTCTCATAGGGTAGATGGTAGTGGTTGAAAGTCTATTTTTACATAGAACCTGTGAAGGTTTCCCATCCAGTGAGAAGTTTGAACCCAAGTAACTCATTCCTAAGGAGTCTCCTCTATTAGTTACTTCTTCTCTTTCATTGGACCACCTGCTCATGTGATTCTAGTGTGGTTGGTTTGGGCATTAAAATCCATCTTACTATAATCCTATGAAGGCTTGTTGAGGGTGTAGCCATTTGGTTTATTTGGAGTTCTATAATTTTCATTTATAGAAGAAGAAGTCTTAGTTATAGGTTTTCATCTCTCAAATATAATCCAAAAGATGATTCAAGGCATCAGGACTCCAAAAATTGGCCCCAAAATGAATCTTTTAATGTAATTAGGAAATTTATAGATATAGAGGGCTGTTGGGCCAATTTTTTTTGTTTTCAATGTTAGGGTGGGGAAAATTTAATTTTTCCTTTACTCTAGTTTTATATTTTTTTGAAATACTTATTATTTTTTTTATATTGGTAGGATCATTTCTTAAAACATCTATATTCACAATTTTTAGATGTGAAATTTTTTATGAATAAACTTATTGTTGATCACTTTTAGTTTTGGGTGGTTCTTGTTTTGGAGATGATTGAATCTTATGGAAAAGATGAATCATGGTTTGGTTTGATGTTTTTTTAGATTCTTTTGTTGGCCCCCTTGTGATGAGGGTTTAGTATAGGTCCATACTAGTTGGATTTTAAATGGTGGGAGACCCACTATAGAACTAATTTTTGTGGTTTTCTCTGGATTTTGTTTGGTATGACAGGGGGAGATGAAATGTCACACAATGGTTATTGGATTTCTTTGATTTCAGGTTTTGTTTTTTAATTTTTGTTCTAGGCCACATTCTTGGTTCTCATTTGGGATCGATTACTTTCTTGGGGAAGAAATTTTTTCCTGGTGAGGAGATATATTAAACCCTGGCCCCAATTTTCATTTTTATTTTATTTATTTCTTGGTTTTTGATCTTTTTAGTGGTTTTCTAGTTGAGTTCTCAATAGAAATTATGAGTTTTTGGAGTCTTTTGGAAGTTTGGTGGGAGGTGAACATTTGGTGCATAGTTAGGGGAAACCATGCAGCCAAGACAGTGGCTGTATCTAGGCAACATGGTTAGCTTCATAGGTGTGAAACCTTCTTTAGAAGGTCATTCATCCTTTGGATGATGTACTAGGATACCTTACAATTAAGGCACATGATCTAGAAGACCATACAGACTAACTGTGAAGACTTCCTAGATCATTTAAAAATGGTAAATTACTATTTTTCCATATGTTTTTAACCCAAATCCTCCTCTATACTGCCCCATTCATTCATGTGGTCCCTTTGGAGAATTTTTTGGCTTCCTCCTCCCATCCTCCTTGGATTTTGGGTGTTTATCCTTTAATTTATGGGTGGATTTCTCCTTGGGTACGTCTTATTCTCTATCTTATTTCTTCTCCTTCTTGGTTATTCTTCTTTATTGGCTTAGTTACTTCATGGAAAAACCCTAGGGTGAGGGTTATCTTATATGGGTTTATTCTTTTGATGTTAGGGTGTGTAGGTTTCTCCTTTAGACTTATTCTTCCTTCTTCCAAAGTTTTATTTCATTCTCACCCCATTGAGGTAGGTGTTTCCATAAATTTATTTTTAAAATCATGCCATTAGATACTTGAGATTTTGAAATTCTTTCTAAACGAGTTACTCATAATTTTGGTGAGTTATAATTAATTTTTATGGTAATTTCATGTGTGGTGGTTTGATAAAAATATTTTTTCAAAGAGTTACCTTAATTATGACTATAGTTATATGTGTGTAAGGTGTTTTATAAAATGAAAAGTGGCCTTTAAAAATGGAATTAGGTGTTTTAATGTTTTTTTGGCCTTTTTGAGATTTAGTAGAGTTGGTTAACTTGTGGAATTGTGATTTGTGTGGTTCTTGGATCTTTTTTATGGTTTTATTATCATGTGTGGGTTCTTGTGATTTGGTGATATGATTCTTATGTTTGAGTATGGATCTCCTTGTGATTTTAAAATGTGGACCCTTGTACATTTTTATGGTAATAAATATATATACTAGTGAACATGGGCTTATCTATATGTGCACAAGGTGTATATATAGGTGTGAACATGCATATAAATGGAAATTCCAAAAAAAAAATCTATCTCGATAACTTAGGTTTTCAAAACACTCTCCTTCTATCTTTATCCTTTCCCCACTTATAAAATCAAAATGGTTTTATAAAAATCATAAAGTTTTCCAAATGGATCCTTTTTTTTTCAAATGACTTCAAATATGAGTTTTCAATTATGATTTCTAAATCTTATCCCATTTGGAACCTCAGAGGAATGAATCGATAATCCATTTACTTAAAGGCCCATTTGTAATAATTCAAGCATGGTTATTTTTTTATATTATTTTTATAAATGGTTTAGAAAGGTAGGTATTTTCCTTGAGAATGGTTTTGGGTTTTAAAATGTTAAGGCCCATTTGGTACTTTGAGATGTTTTGGAAATTGGGTTGAACCCTCATGATATATAGCCTTGGTTGGAACTTGTGAAATGTATTATGTGTGGTAGAAACTCCTATGGTTGGCCTCTTTCAGAGAGGGAATTCTCATAAATAGTGCCAAGGACTGGCCAAGGCATGCATGGTGGCATATGTGAGTTCTATTTAATGCCAAGTGTGTGTTGACCTCTTCATTTCACCTTTTTAATATTATCTTAGAATTTTTGGACATCATCTAGAGGGATGAGTGATTATTGCTATCTATGTCTTAATTAGACATACTATACCCCCTTGGAGAGTGATAAACCTTGTGGGATATTCCACTAGTGAGAATAGTTAGAGCATATTTATTGGTCATTGACTATGGATTGCATCATACACCGACAGATGTGTCTGAAACAAGAAAATATAAGGTCACTTTTGGAGATGTTTAGGACATACCTGTGGTTACATATCTTTATGTTTCTATTTTATCTTGTAACACTTTGGTTATTTTTTCTACTTATGTTTTTCTTCTTATACTTATATTGTTTCTATTACTTTTGGAATTTCTCTATTAATTCAACAAATTTGTTTAGTATATCCAATATGATGTTTATTTATTTGAGTTGTGTATCATTCTTAGTATTGGTGATCAAAATGGGTTTTGGAATGGAAATCCATTTTAAAAATGGAAAACCTTATTTTGTTTCCAAAACTACATTTTGGGAAAATAATGTTTGGTTAATTAAAATAATAAAAAACTATTTTTTATATATATATTTACAAACTATTTTTACAGATTATATTAGAAAATGAAATGTATGGTTTATATGGTTCCTACTTACTAATTCATTTTATGCTCACACCCTAACCATGTCACTCAACATCGGTAGATCTGAGCTGTTCTATAGAATCAGTTTCTTACTCAGATTCACCTAATTGTTGGTTGGTCTTATGGATAGTGGTGACCAAGAGGTCACATGGAGGTATCTCTAGTTCAATTTCTCATCGCTGTTAGAGTTTGTTTTTTTTCTCTGATTCTTATGTTTAATCATATACTATTTCTTAGGATAAATCATTATCAATTGAGTTATACTTGATTTATATAACTAGTTTCTAGCTCGAGAGTATTAGGAACGCCTCTCGGGTCTTGTTGTGGATTGGTTCAGGTGCCCAGTTTGGGGTTGACGTGGGATGGTTCATGACATAGCGTACTGAGAAATCATAATACTTCAGTAGTTCAAGTCCTCACCTTTGCCTCATATTGGTATTTTTTGTGAAAATATGCATTTTAGGCTCTTATGGTGTGTTTATATCTCACATATTTCACTATAGAGATAATGTCTCCTTATATTCAAAGAAAATATTAAATTTGTCAACTCAAGATCACGAGTTTGATAGTTCTATTAATGAGTATTTAACTACCTTGATGCATAGAAAATAACTTTGTCATTATGCATAAGGAAAAAACCAAATCCCTTCATCAATGAATCACTATATATTATAAATCCATCATTCCCTAATGGTAGAGTTGAAATCAGAGCATTCAAAAATCTCCTCTTTAAATATTTAAAACATTCTTCACTTTCATTTTTACATGTGAACTTAACCCCTTTATGTGTAATATTAATTAATGGGTTTTCCAATCTGGAATTTTTTGAACAAATACTCAATAGTAACCTAACAAACTAATGAAACTATGTACCTCATTTATGGTCATTAGTGTAGGATATTCTTTGAATACCATTTTCTTTATAGGATAAACTATTATTCCATCCTTGGATACAATATATCCAAGAAAAATAACTTTCTAAATCCATAATTCACACTTGATAAATTTCCCATATAACTTATTTTCTCTAGGAGACTCAAGAATAATCCTCAAGTGATTCTCATCATCCTCAATTGTTTTTTATTATACCAATATATCATCAATAAATATCTCAAAAAAATTATCAATATATTCCTTGAATAATATATTCATTAGAACTTTAAAAATAGAGGGAGAATTAGTTAATTCAAATGGAATTACTGTAAACTTGTAATGTCCATACCTTGTATGAAATTTCATCTTCAGAATATATTCCTTCTTTACTCACAATTAATGAAACCCATAATAAATTTCAATCTTTAAAAAATATTTAGATTTATAAATTTGATCGAACAAGTCATCAATTAAAGGTATAGGATAATTTTCCTTTATTGTAATAGTATTGATTTCTCTATAATCAATTCATAGACTCATAGATCTATTATTCTTCATAAAAAAAAGAATAGGGGCTCCCCATGGTGAAATTATAGGGTGTATAAATCCATTATCAAAAAAATATTATAGTTTTTTATTAAATTTCACTAATTCTACAGTGTTTATTCTATAGGGAGTCTTCAATATAGGTTTCACATTAGATATTAAATCATTGGAAAACTCAAATTCACATTCCAATTGATTTACAGGTAATTAATCAAGAAATACTTCAATGTATTTCTATATAATAGACACATCCTCGATTTGAAGATTACATTTTCTATCCATAGATTGCATCTTCTATTCTTTCCTAAGAATCTTATTCAGAAGAGCTAATGGAGGTGGATATAGAGATGACTCATAAGATAAATTCTCCTCACTAAATATAAAGAATTCTATATCCTCATCCATAATCATAATTCCCTTTTCTTGGAAATAAAAATTTTCATTATATTTTGAAATATAATCCATACCAAGTATTATATAAAAATAAACCCTAGGTATAATAATAAAGTCTAAAAATAGGTCATGTTTATGCATCATAATAGTAACTGACTAAAAAATATTTTTTGCGATGTGATTTCCACAAGAATTTTTAACTAACAACCTCATTCTTAAGGTGCTAGGGAAATATATAATTTTATTTAAGAACATAGATGATATAAAAGTATGTGAAGATATAAACTCAAAAAAATAATTACCTAAATTTGAGGCTATAATTAAATTAAATACCACCACATCTTTAGGAACATAAACCTTAGCTTTAGTGATCACATAAGCTTTGCCTTATCCCCTCAACCACTTCTGTGATAGGTTCCCTTGATGATTGGGACATTGGTGTGAATAAATACCTACTTCACTACAATTTAATCACTCAAAAACATTTCTTTATTTATTCCCCTTGAATTCATTATATATATGAAACTTATCTTTTCTCTTTTAACAAACTCTCATACCCTTTAAACATTTTACAAGATTTTTCTTTCCATAATTTTCACATGATGGGAATTACTTCATTCCATTCTTCTTCATTGATGATTGACCTTTTTCTTGTTTCTCAGTCAACCTATTATTCTCTTTATTTCTCTTGAAGATATAATATCTAGAAAATTCCATCTTTTTTTTGAAGACACATAATACTATGTCATCATATGATGATTTGTTTGAGAAACCAATGCTCTTTATAGGTTAGGATTAATGCCTTCAAAGGAACTGTCAATATTTCTCTTTGGATTATGTATATAATCCAAAATAGAACTTAATATTCTTATAAAGGTATCATTACTCTATATAACACTTTATTTTTCCTTTTTATTTATGTTTATGAGCTTTCTCTTCATTTCAATCCATTTCTCGCAAGGGAAATATTTTTTGAATAATGTTAGTTTAAAATCTCTCCATTCCATATGTTCTATTTCTTTTTCATCCCTAGTATTCTAGATTAATCTCCATAATTGATCAACATCACCACTAAGAAAGTACACTTCCAGTATAAACCTTTCCCTTTCATTATTTTCCAAGGCCAGAAATATATTTTTAAGAGACTTAATCTATTATTTATCTACCAATAGATTAAAAGTTACACTAAAATATATAGGCTTCTGTCTTATAAAACAATCCAATGTAAGTATCTAATGTTGTTGAAAATTATTTTTCTCTATATTTATAAGGTAATTAGACATAAATCGGGTTATATTACCTAATATAGCCATGATCTACTCAGCTCCAACACTATTTGTATTTTCTTGATCAGTAGGGAAATCCCTATATTGACCACGAGTATTGATTCCCTTTCTCCATTAGGCCCCATCACTAAATAATGGAACACACTATAGTAGCTCATAATAATTATGAATATTGAGCCATAAAATAAAAATATCTATAATGGTAAAATTTCTCAAATACTATAATGTATTATCATAATTCTCATGATAGCTATGTTCATTTAGTATCTAGTTCCCAAGGTTTTTACTAAATATCCTTCTGATACCAACTGTAACAACCCCAACTATAATAACCCATAGATGGTATCTAATTTACTACAATTAAATAATATATAATGGATCTCATTTTAAAGGACTGACCAATTTAGTAGTCTTAAACAAACAGATACATACTTGATTTCTATTTCATATTGGGATTAAAATATATAAAATAAAGAAGAAAATATTTTGAATCCTTGAAACCTATTAAATGATTTCTTCTTTATATCCTACGTAAAGGGAAAAACTAAATTATGAGCTCAAAAAATCAATAAGGGTTAATTACAATGGCATCTATTATGACTAAATAAGTAATAATCAATATAGAAAGGTGAATAATCAAGATGACATTCTATTTAATCAATAAATTGATCATAGAATAAATCCATGGATAGTATCAAATGAAATAATGTCATGGATAATAATGAATGATATATCAATGAAGGAAATAATTAATATGGGACATAATGATCTTATACATCATGATATATTTATCGCTAGGACTTTACACCAAGATATGTTAAAACTATGGGTAAAAATACACCAAAAACACATTTAATAAGGCTATCTAGATAGTTCATATTATGAGACCTATCAATGAATCAAGGGTATATATAATTCAAGATCCACCATTTATTTAATTTTCAATGTACTTCTTATATATTGAATGATCAATTTAATAAATAAACAATAAGCCTTATCAACAAATATCCATATTGAATAAAGAATAAAAAATATAAATATTTCCCAAGTCAAAAAATAACATTTAAAGTAAAAAAACACGTATATAAATGGTTTACATTATAGGAAATAAAAATATCTATGATTAAAAAATATAGATAATGTCTATTGAAATTTCATAATAAGAAAGTGAATGTTTCAAGATAAATTTAATAACTAAAAAATTAATAAGAGATGACTATCAGAAAGGTATAGTTTTTAGTAAAATAAGGTATTTTAAATAATAGAATAAAATGAAAAAAATTAAAATAAATTTCTATAAATAAACTTCTTTAAAAAATCATTGAAACCTTGTAGAAGAAGCAAAACAATGTAAAATGGTTATGGTAGTGGGAAAATCTATTAACACCATATACATTAAAAAAACATTCCTTTTGATTTTTTGTAAATAAAGTTGAAAAAAACCTTTTATAAAACATTATAAGGATTAATTTTAAACCCATTAAAAATTATAGGATAAATTAAAATTTCCTTTGAGTAAATAAAAATGACCTTTTCAAAACAATTTTGAAAAATTTAGACATGGAAGAAAAATGCACCTTGTAGAAAAGAGAATAAGATCAAAGTTTGTTATAAACATTTCATTACATGATTCAAGTTCCAAAGAGGGTATAAGTTTAAATAAAACATTTAAACTTCTTAAATATTAATATTATATAAAAATAAATGGAGTTTATAAAGGGTATATCATAATATTCCTTCAATGAGATTAAGAGAAATCCCAAATAAATGACATTGTAAAATAAATTATTACCTCTTTGGTAACTTTAAAATTGTAACCCCTTGAAATAATAAACATGAATTGAAACTCATAATCATAATTAAATATATTTTCATATTAAATATATCAAATGGGTAGTAAATAAACTATATAAAATTAAATATATGCACAATACCAAATATGTCTCAATGAAGTGGAAATTGAGATGGAATTCGTTACCACACATTTCCCCATAGTTGAACATGATTTAAACTCATATATAATGGGTTTAAACAATTTATTAATTTATACTAGAACCATATTAATATTTATAAAATCATATATGATCCTATTATAATGTCTTATCACCTATTGTTTAACAATCATTTATTATCATCATTGTTTTGGGTGTTAATTATTTTATTTTCTCATGCAAGTTTTCTTGAGGAAGTTACTGTCCTTTTACTTTAATTATATTTATATAATCTATATGATGTTAATAATTATATAAATATCATATATATATATATATATTCATTAAATCTATTCTTATTTCAATCAATGTAAATTTTAATTGAAAAAGTGACCACATCACTTTGTGAAGGTGGTAGTCCAAATGCACACACAAGCAACATTATAAATTTCTAACGAATTGGAAGGTAAGAAGGTAGATATGATATTATAATTGAAAAAGAATAATTATTTAAAAAATATAATATATATTCATTATTTCTATATTTATAACCATCCAAGAAAATTGGTGATGAAAAATTAATTACACTGCTACATGGAGATGATAATCCACACATACACACGATCAATGTTTTCCCTTTCCATATGATAGAAAAGAGGTAAAAAATTGGTGGATACATAATTATAATAACATATCAATATTTTTATTATACTAGAGTCATTATTTTATAATTTTTATAATAGATTTAGTGTAACTAGAATAAGAAATAAATTTTAAAGAGTTAATGAAGACAATTACCTATTCCTCGATAGACTTCCTTTAGACTTCCTCTTAGGGGACCTATGTTTGGTATTTTGGAAAGATCAAAAAATATAGAACTTTGATTAGGATTTTGATAAGTGGAATTGGTATTTTTTTTGAGATATGTTGCTCAATGTGGTGTAAGTAAAAGAGAGAAGTTGTGTCCTTTTATAAGTGGGGGGAGGGAAACTCTTGGAATTACTTAAATTGTTAAATTAATATAAATTAATTTTTAATGAAAAATGATTAAAAAATGATATAATTATAATATAAGATGAGGATGATAAAAAATAATCTAATTAAATAAAATTTGGACACATTTTGGTAATTTTTTAACCCTTATCTTTTTTAACCCCCATTAACCCTTTTCGTAATTACTTCAATATAAACATTTTATACCCTTTAAGGGTCAAGAATATTACCATAAAAGGAAAATTATCCCATAAATGTCCAATGGATGATATTTTTGAACTTATTTTACCCCCCTTTTCCTAGTTCAAGTTTTTTATAATTTTTTAATAATTTAATAAAATATTATTTACATAAAATATCATTAATGTCATTTTCAAAATTATTAATTTAATTTGACTCTAAAAAAATCAATAAAAAGTTGAAATTAAAATATAATCCTTATAAATAACTTGTTACATTTAACTATATGATTCACGGGACATTATAATTCAACCAAATTGTATTAGTTTTAATATTTTTAAAATAATTTATTTTATTTTTATCTTAAATGAATAAATAATATGCTAGCATTGTTTAAGAATTTAATCTAATTATTCAATCACTTAAAATAAAAAATAAATTACCATGATAAAAATAAATGAATTATATTCAAAATAATCTTCTAGATTCGTTCATAACGTATTCTTATCCTTATGAGAACATAAAAAATAAATTAAAATAAAGATAGAAACATTTAGGAATTTTATTTACTTAAAATAATATAAATGTCATTACCATGGTAAAATAAAACTTCATGTACCTTTAACCAATAAAGACTTTAATAATATATTTAAGGTGATCCAACTAACTACGAATATAAATATTTCACCATTTTAGATGAATATTCAATACATCTCACAAATATACATGCCCCAAAACCATAAAGGTGTAGTGTCTTTGGATAATAGATACATAAACTTCACCATAAATAACATGGACCACTTTTTCGTTAAATAAATAAAAGATCTAAAGGACATAAATACTATATAACTTACTTTTCTCAAAATAAATCAACCCTTTATTACCTCAACATCAAGAATACATCAAACCTAAGTGTTGTTTGTACCTCAATCATGTGATCTTCAATAGTAATCAACAAAATATAACCATATAATAAAATATTTTTTCAAGGTTATGAACACCATTTAATATATGTTTCCAATCCTTTAAATGAAAATTATTGGAGAAAAATCCTCTGATATTTCAAATAATTCTCAAAAATTTTAGAATATACCAGAATATTTTTAATATATATCACCAACTAATGAAAATAGATAAGAGTATCAAGATTTAATTTCTATTAAGATATAAATATACCTACCTAAGGTAAGACTATTAAAATCACGTTTCCCATCATAAAAGGAATATACTAATATTCTCAACCATTTATGTAAGCTCCCTTATCCAGTTATAAGACATAATAGTTTTTAGATACATACTTGTCTCATATTCATTTTCATAATCCTATTTCAACCAAATACTAAAACTAAAATGATTAGGATAATATATAATATAATCAGAGTAAATAATCATGTAAATATGAATGATAAATCCTAATATTTATTCTCTAATAACACCTTCAATTTCAAACTATGATACTTTCATTTCAACTATGTCACACTAGGTTTATCCTATAACTATCTCGGTTATACCAAGGATACTTTGTTTTCTCTCATACTTCCTTACCTAATCCCTTTAATTAATAAATCATTCATAATGTATTGTAAAGATAATGTGATTAATACATGCATATCCTAGAGAGTGTAAAGCTAAGGAATAGTTGAAAAATAATATTTAACATCAACTGTTTAACATGAGTTCATGATAAACCAAAATTAAGTCATCTAAAATGACTTTTAACATCGGTTCATCAGGAACCAATGTTATAATTCCACTTTTAACATTATTTATCAAATAAATAATGTTAAAAGTTATTTAAGATGACTTTTAATATCTGTTCCTAATGACCTAATGTCAAACTGATTACTTTATGCATATTTTTAACATTGGGGTTTCAAATAAGAAACATAAAATATATGAAAAATTAAAATAATATTATGTAGTTCATTTGAAAAGGTTTTATTTGACTGGTTGGGGATTTAAAATGGTATATCAAATCAAAATATATGGATGTCCAAATTTGGACTTCCCTAAGAGAATTCCATCTTCCGACTATCATAAAGTTTGATTCATATATCTTTTTTAGTTCTACCACCACTCAAATAAAATTATATAAAAGGAAATATATAGATATTTTTATTGTTTTTCATTATTTTAATATAGTTTATTTGAAAAAAAAATCTTAAAAAAATCTAAAAAGTATTTTTAATGTCACTTTTTTATGTAACCGATGTAAAATATTTTTAATGTCAGTTAAAAAACCGATGTTATAATTTTTTTAATATTTTTAACATTTTTTTATAATTAATGACGTAAAAATGGAATTTGTAATGTCGGTTATAAGAATAATAAGTGTTTAAAGTTAAATATCACAATGATCAGAAGTGTGATTTCAATTTTTTCTTAGCATGCTTTTAATTTTTAAGTTCCCACTTAAAATTGGTAACACCATGGGGAAAAAGTTTCAACTAAAATATATAGAATATCTTTATCCATTTTTCTATATTTTTTATCTATTACTCTTTGGTCCACATCATCATTTAATCATTTAATAATTCAACAATTCCACCATGGTAATTATCATTATGCTTTCATCATTTCATTATTTTATTTTTGGTTTTATTCATTGATATGTATTTTAATGAATTTTTTTTCTTGTGATGAGGTGGAATTCTTATGATATAAGTGAGAAGACAAAACATCCACTTGAAATTTACCAATTGTAGTTTAAAAAACCTTACCAACCATAATTGAGTATGTTTTACAAATTCTTCTCTCAAAATATAATGAATACCAACAAGCGATATTCTGATAAGAAGAACATCAAAAAAATAAAGGAAATTAAGTCAAAGAATCATTTTTTTTATAATATATTTTTTACAATTTTTAGTTCATGTATCACATAATTTCTTCTAATCAGGTAATTTATATCAATGTATTTTTTAATTTTTTTTGAAACTTTCAATAGCCGTAACTTTTTATCTGCAAGTCTGTTTAAGCTCCATGACCAATTAAATCGAAGCTTGTGAAATGAACAAATCCCGATTAATATTTTACATAATTTCATAATCATTAATTATTATAACATGTGTTATAAGTATAATTCAACAATGGTTATCATAATAACCAACTTCAAAAGTACTGATATTATACTTTTGACATCCGTTACCAAAATAATCGACATTGAAAGTCTCAGAAATAATATTTTTAACACTGGTTAAAACAGATAAAATAAGAAATTACACTTTAATCATTGGATGCATTTATGTAGAATTGAAAACCGATGTTAAAATAAAAAAACCCCAACCTTAAAATGTATTTTTCTACTAGAGAGGTGTACAATTATGATTCTTTATCATGCTCTAAATGATGATTGAGTTAATACCCAACATACCCTTTTTAGGGTTATTACCCCTAGGTAAATCTATGTCAGATCCTATATCCACTTTTAGTATCCAGATAGAAATGTTTTTTCCAAGGTAACCACACAATCACTTATTTACAAAAACATTAGGATATTATCCAATACATATACTTATTTTAGTTTTTTCTCTAAAGATCTATTTCCTAATCCCTAAAAAACATAAAAATATTCCTTATTACTAACATAAAGGGTTGTATATACCTTTTAAATTATGATTAAATTTAACATTTCATTCCTTAATTACCTTTATAACTCTTAATTTATCATTAATTTATAACACCCTAACCTATAAATTTATCTAAACCATGATATGATTACATCTATAGAAGATTAGAGATGTGACATTCTAAACTACACGACTTAAAGAAAAATTTTCATTACAATACATTCCCAAGACCTTTTAAGTTTAGAGTTTTATAGAATTAGTAAAAAACATTAAATAAAAAATTTCATTCATTTTTAAACAAATGTAAATTTTCCCACTATTGATGTAATTCTTAATCCATAAAAAGTCTTCAACACCTCCTATTAATTATCTAAATAAATAAATCTTATAAATTTATCACATTTTTTTATCTTCATAGACTAAGGAAAAGGAAACATAATAAAGGGATGAGTTTAGATTCCTATTAAGGGTAATAATAAGTGATAATAATAAATAATCTTAAGTGATAATAAAACGAGTATATGGGTATAACCAAGATACATAAGAAAATTATACCCAATAAATCATAGATCATAAATCATGGAATAACATAAGAATACATTATGAAAATACCAAAAATAAATAGGGAATACTTGAGTATTTTCAAACACCCTAATCATATATATTGTAACATAGTGGATCAGGTATCAAAATTTATTCCCTTAATGGATTATGTTTCACTCACTTGTTTCCCTTAGTTGAAAGAAAGAGATAACTTAAAGTTGGAGGTTTGTTCTTGATAACATTTTAAATTTATGTGAGTGAATAATAAAGTGGGAAGATTTTAATTAAAAGAGACATTATCCCAAAAAAGATAAAATAAAATAAAATGGGATACTAATTAATAAATGTAATATTTAAGGTTAAAGTTAAAAAAGAAACCATGTAAATCAAAGAAAGATATTTGAGTTACCAAAGTCCTTTATAGACAACGTAGTTCTCGATGTAAGAAAATTTTGAAAAGAGATTTATGTGGTAAAAATTAAAATCTAAATAAATTAAGAGAAAAGACCACATAATAAAATCATAGGTAATAAATTTCTCAAATTATATTAAATATATTCAAGAATAACAATTATAACTTAAGGAATTACAATTGAGTTAATAAAAACCCTTACAACCTATATAGAATTCAAATATAAAACTCTTGAAAGATATAGATTTAATTGAATTTAAATTACCATTAATAGAAGGTATTTTATGATATATTAATTCAATTATGAATCATATACACCACATAATATAAATTAGGTGCATAATACAAAAAATATTCTAAAGATAGGAATTTGAGATAACAACTCTTACCTTGGTCCTGATTCACTCTGCAGTAATACCAAACATTAAGAATGGTTAAATTATGTTTATTAAATACATAAATAATAGCCTTATTCATACAAATAACCATTTATTATACTCATTTATAATCATTTCATAGACAAATATATAGTTAGTTTTCACTTATTTCCAATATCTGGTATTAGTAATCTTGATCACTTCGAACTAGTTTTATAAGAGTTGTAATATCATCCATTTTTATTCCTAATTTCATCATTCAAATATAATTAAATTTACTATAATGGGTAAATTATAATTATTTTTTAATTTTTAATTTTCTTTGATGAGTGTTTTATTATTTATCCTTGAATATGAAATCCACAACAAGCATATTTTAGAGATTCTTAACTAATAAAGGGCGTAATATTAATTAATGAGTTAAATACCAATATAATATTTCTATAACCAAAAATAAATAATTATTTACATATTTATATCATATTATATGAGTGATTAATTTACCATATCCATCCATTATATAAATTTCTAGCATTGTTCAAGTACGGGGTTAAACCGACCCAAACATGAATATACCATGATTTATTGGCTATTGTGATATGGTCTATTTTAAATATCATTATACCAATTACTTAATAATATTATTAGTTTTAATTAGTATAATATATTATAATTTTAAATAATTATAATAATAATATAATTCATATAAATTTATTACTTAGAACGAAGAGATCATTTTCCTCTTAATATGATTGTTTTGAATGGTTAAATTTATGATGATATTTTTTTACTCATATCATTAAAGGGTTTTTTTATTTTTGTTACCAAAACCTTAGTAATTTCATAAAAACCATATTTATCACATAAAACAGATATTAGAACCATCCATGAAAGGCGGTAATGAAAGATATAACACATCATTCCATGGAGGTGGTAGTTCGCATATAACAACTCTAACTCTAGTAACCCAGAGCTGGTGTCAACTTTATTACATTGGAATAAGATAAAAGGGGCCCCATACAAAATTACTAACCAATTTATTAGTATTGAATAACTAGATACATAATTTATTTACATTTTACATTGGAAATAAAATATAAAACATAACAAAATTAAATGTCTAGCATCCTTGAATATCATTTAAATATTAATTCATCATATCTCAGGGAAAGGAAAAAAATAAAATTTGGACTCAAATTATTAATAAGGGTTAAGTAAAATAGAATATATTATGATTAAATAAGTCATAATAAATAAGCAAGATAAATAAATGAAAACAATACATTTAATCAATAACTTGAGCACGAAATGAATCCATGGATAATATCAAATGAAATAATCTCATGGATAATAATAACTGAATTCAAAATGAAGGAAATTCTTAATATTGGATTTCATTTTCTCAGAATTCATGATATCTTTACTGTCAATAACTTTCACCAAGATATTTTAAAACAACGGGTAATCTTACACAAAAAACCCATTTAATAATGCTAGCCACCTGATTTGTCTCATGAGACCTATTGATACATCAAGGGGCTATATAATTCTAGGTCCCAGCCATCAATTCTTGTACAAAATATTCCTCATATATTTAATAATCAATTTAATTCATAAAAATATACCTTATCAAAAAATATATGTATTTAATAAATAATATGAAATATCAATATTTTCTTAGCCAAAAAAATAACTTTCAAAGTAAAAAATTATATATAGAAATTGTATATAGTTTAGTTAATAATCATATACATGATAAAAAAATATGTATATATAAAAGAAATTTAATTTCCAAGTAAAATTGATCATAAGAACTTGAATGTTTCAAGATAAAGGTAATCACCACAAAATTAATGTGAGATGACCATCATAAAATTATTTTTTACAGTAAAATAAAGTTTTTTAATGAATAAAAGAAAACAGAAGAGAAGCATTTAAAATAAGTTTTCATAAATATTTTTATTTATAAAACCATTTAAATCTTATATAATAAGATAAAAATAATAAAATGGTTTGGGTAGTGTGAAAATATGTTAACTCCATATACTTTAAAAACATTCCTTTTGACTTTTTTTGTAAAGATAGTTGAAAATGAATTTTTCGGAAAAATTATAAATATTCCTTTAAAATCTTTTAAAAATTCATGTATAATTGAAAATTTCATTTTATTAAACAAAAGGACTTTTTAAAAATATTTTTTAAAAATATGGACATGGAAGAAAAATGCATTCGATTAAAAATAGAATAAGATAATATTTTCTTTTAAAAATTTATTCGCATTATTCAAGCACCAAAGAGTGTAAATTTTGAAATAAAACATGAAAAATACTTAAATATTCAGATGATAATAAAATATTTGGATTTCATGAAGGACATATTATAATATTCCTTCAATTATATTCTGATCAATCCCAAATAAATGATATTGTAAAATAAATTCTTCTCTTTGGTAAATTTCAAATTGTAACCCCTTGAAAGAATAAACTTGAATCAAACTTTAATCATCATAAATAAATATACATTCAAGTTAAATAGATCAAAGTGGTAGTATATACACCACATAAAATTAAATAGGTTCATAATACCACATCTGTCTCAATAGAGTGGAAATTGAGATGAAATCCCTTACCTTATGTTTCCCCTGAGCTGAATGTGATTTAATCTACTATATAATGATGTTAAACATATTATTAGATTATATTATAAACATTTTAATATTTATTATTTCATATATGATCCTACTACAACATTTTATCATCAATTCATTAATAATATTTTATTTTTATCGTTGTTTTGGGCGTTAACAGCTTTATTTTGTCATGCATGTTTTGTCATGGAAGTTTCAGTCCTTATAATTTTATTATAGATCCATAATCACCATAATGATAATAATTATATAAATAAAATATATATTCATTAAATCTATCCTTATTACCATCTTTTTAAATCATAAATGAAAAATGGTTCACATCGATTCGTGGTGGTGGAAATCCAGATGCATGCACAAGCGATGTTATCATTTTCTAAGATGTTGGAAGTTAAGAAGGTAAATATGATATTATAATTATAGAATCATAATTATTTCATAAATATAATATATATTAAATATTTCTATCTTTATTACCATCCAAGTCAATCAGTGATGAAAAATGAATTATGCACCTACATGGAGATGAAATGTCGTACGTATGCACAAGCGATGTTTTTTACATTATATAGGATGGATAAGAGATGGAAAATGATTGTAACATAATCATAATAACATCTAAGTATATTTATTATACTATATTAATTGTTTTAAAATGATTATAATATATTTATATGAAGTATAAGAAGAATGAAGATTGGAAGTGTCAGTAAATATGATTACCTCTTCCTTAGTAGACTTCCTTTAGATCCCCTCTTAAGGGAACTAGTGTTTAAATTTTAGAAAGACCAGAACCTATAAAACCTGGTTAAGGATGTTTATAAGATTAATGGGTAGGGTTTAGTTGATATAGGTTAATCAACGTGGTCTCAAGAAAATATAGAAGGGGTGCCCTTTTATAAGTGAGGGGAGAGGAACTGTTGGAATTACTTAAAGTATTTAATTAAAATAAATTATTTTTTAAGAAAAAATGAATAAAAACAGATTTAATTATAATATAAGATTTTTATTATTTTAAATAATGTCATAAAATAATTTTTACTTGATTTGGTTATTTTTTTACCCTTATCTATTAGTTTAAACCCCTATTAACACTTTTGAAAATTACTACAATATAAAATTTTTATACCCTTTAAGGGCTAAGAATGTTACTATAAAAGAAAAATTAGACCATAAATGGAAAAGGTAAGGAATTTAAGACCATATCTTATCCCCCTTCTCCTATTTTAATATTTTTATTATTTTTAAGCAATTTAATAATATATTATTTTCATAAAATATGATTAATGTCTTTTCTGACACTATTCAATTAATTTGACTTTAAAAACATCAAGAAAAAAATGGAATTTAAATATATTACTTTAAAACATTATGAATATGTTATATTTATTTATAAAATTTATGGGACATAATAATTCAACCGAATACTATTAATTTTAATATTTTTAAAATCATATGTTTTATTTTTAATTAAATGAAAAAATATTGTGTCGTTGTTATCTAAGAATTTAAGCTTATTATTCAATAAATAAAAATTAAAAGTAAACTACCATGATAAAAATAAATAAATTATTTTCAAAATAATATTTTATATTAATTAATTAAAAATTATTATCAGTATGTAAACATATAAAATAAACTAAAAGTGAGAGAGGTACATTTAAAAATCTTATTTACTTAAAATAATACAACTATCATTACATTGTCAAATGACACTAAAATTAAAGATATTATAATTTATGATGAATATGGATGAATTAATCCCATACAATTTAATAAAGTAAAGTGTTGGGATGATTTTTAATGGATTATCACATTATTTTTAATCTTAATTACCTGATTTACCCTTTACCGATATGATAAATTTTAATACAGTTACTATTCCTAATGTATAAAAAGAAAAAGGGACATATTTACCAAATTTTAACCTTATGAATAAAAATATGGTATCTATTTTTAAATATTAATTTTCTATAAGTTTTATAAATTAATTTTAATATTAATGTATAAAATGTAATGAAAAACAGTCTTTTAGAAACATGCATTTTTAAGCATAAAAATAAACTAATATCAAAATAATGAAATATTTTGATTCAAATTATATTATTATAAATAAAATTGACCATATTTTACTTTAATACCAAATTAAAAATATAATAGTAGTTTTAAATTACTTTATTTAATGAAAAAAATCAAAGAAAATTAAAAATTAGTATTTTCACTATCCATTGAAAAATTAATCATTTCAAAAAATAAAAGAAATACACCTTAATTTAATTTTGATATTATTATTTCAAAAATAAAATTAATTTATAAAAATTTAATTGAGAAATTATATAATTTATGTTTTAATCACATTCTTGAATAAAACTATGTATATTGTGATATTATTTCTTAAAAAATAAAAGCATACTATAATTCAAGAATGAGGGTTAAAATTTTCATTTATTCAAAGAAATTCATCCTAAAAATTTATAGGATGTCACCTCATGAAAATACTTGGGAAGTTATTCATCATTATTTTTTTTTCAGTTTCCTACACAACCTATTTTATTTTATGATTTCTCTAAATTACCTTTACGAGATGGGTCATTCGATTCCTCAAAACTTTTTATCTAGTGTCTAAAATCTAGATAGGATCTTCAAAGTAAGATAAAATAGGTTCCAATTATATATCCTCATAGTTGATTACACATGTTGGGTTTGGCATGTACTTTCTAAATAAAGATATGTGGAACATATTGTGTACTTTAGAGAGGATTAATGGCATTTGTAAACAGTAAGACACAACTCAAATTCCTTCAAAAATTCCAAAACTTTCGATATAGCTAGGTATAATTTTTTATTTATTATAGAACCTTATAACACCCTTCTATAAATATATGTTCTTAAAGATGTGATATCCCCCTATAAATTCTAAATCTCTCCATCGATTATTAGCATTGATATTTTTCCTGCTTTAATTTGGTTTTGAGTATTTTTTAGCATCACCATTGTCTCATCAACAAGTTCTAAGACCACAATATTTCTTTCACCAACTTCATCACAACAAGTTGGAGTATGATATCTATTTCTATATAATATTTCATAAGACTCCATTTGAATAATTTAATGGAAGCTATTGTTATAGAAAAACTACACTAATGGTAAATACTGATCCCACTTACCATGAAAGTTAAGTTATAATGACTCATAATGTATTATAAAGTTTTAATAGTCCTTTTGGATTATCCATCAATATGAAGGTGATATGTAGTGTTTAAATGAATATTAGTATCCACAACCTTCTGAATACTTTTTCTAAGATTTGATGTAAATCTTGGATCACGATCATAAAAAATTGAAATAGGTATATTATGAATTCATACAACTTCATTAATATAGAGTCATGCAAGGTGATAAATATGTAAATCTACTATTATAGTGGGGAGATATGTATATTTGGTAAGGCAATCAACAATAATCCATATTACATCATTCTTTCTATGATTCTTTTGAAATCTAGTGATAAAGTTCATAAAAATGTCATCCCATTTCCACATATAAATAGGTATAGGTTGCATAAATCATCTAGGATGATATCTCTTAGATTTCACCTATTGATAAACCAAAAATCTTGATACACAATCAGAAATTTCCATATTAATATTGTGCTACCAAAAAATTTCCTTGTAATCTATATACATCTTGGGGATACCTGGCTATAAAGATAAATTAAAGCTATGTAAATCATCAAATAATTATATTTTCAGCTTAGGTATAGATGGAACACATATCCTCTTTCCAAATTTTAGGATTTATTCTTCATATACAAAGTCCTCCAGTTTCCCATCATTCAAAACTTTAATTTTCCTTTGAAAATACTCATCGTCAGTATGAGAACTTTTTATCTTTCTTAACAAATATGGGTTTTAAATAATTTGAAAAAATAAAATGTTTCCCCTTCCTTAATAATTCCCATATATATTTTCACTGAATCCATGAACATATGATCAATATAAATCATCATTTTGGTCATGACTCCACAATATTTCCTTCTTAATGCATCCACTACCTTATTTTCCATCCCTGGATGTTTTTGTGTCATACCACGCCCCATGTTTATTTTATTTTATTTTATTTTTTATATTTCTGGTGATTTTTGAGTTGACTTTTGGGGAGAAATTATACATTTTTTAAGATTTTTGGAAGGTTGGTGGGTGGTTAAATGTTGGTGTATAGTTTGGGGAAACCATATGCTAGCCCAGGGAAAAAAATTCTACCCAGACATTAGATCTATCTAGGATACACATTTATCCATACGAGTTTACATATTTATTTAGGAGGCTATGTTGAATTGGGAAGAATCACTATGAGAAAAAACAATTAAGGTGCATAGTTTAGCAGATTGTGTGGCCTAACTGTATAGCCTTCCCAAGTCTTTTAGAAATGTAAAATTACCATATTTTCCCTCTAAGTTTTAACCCAAATCCTCCCCTATCCCCCATTCATTCGTGTGGACCCTTGGGATCCTTGGGTGGCTTCCTCCTATCCTCCTATTTGAATTTTGAGTGCTTCTCCTTAAAATTTGGGTGGATCTCAACATGGGTGATTATTCTTCTCCCTATTCTTTCTTTACCTTATTTGTTATTATTATTTCTTGGCTTGGTTAATTCATGGAAAACCCCTAGGGTGAGTTTTGGATTATGTGGGTTGATTATTTTGATGTTTGGATGTGCGGTTTTCTCATTCAGTATTCTTCTTACTTCTTCCAAAGTTTTGCTACATTCACACCCTATTGAGGTAGGTGTTCACATAAATTTCCTTTCTAAAACATTCCATTAGATACTTGATCTTTCCTAAAAGGTTTCTGAATTGGTTACTCATTATTTTAGTGGGTTAGTATGATTTTTATGGCATTTTCATGTGTGGTGGTTTTATAAAAATGGGATTTCCTAGAGCTACCTTAATTATCCCTATATGTATATGTATGTATGATGTTTTATAAAATGCTATATAGTCTTTTAAAATGGTATTGGATGTTTTAAAGTGGTGTTTAGACTTTTTGAGATTTTGTAGAAATAGATACCTTATGGAATTGTGCTTTATGTGGGTATTGGTGCCTCTTTATGGTTTTATACTCATGTATGGGTCCCTGTGCTTTGGTTTAATGCTTCATGTGTATGATTATGGTGCTCTTTGTGATTTTCAAATTTATAACCTTGTACATTTTTATAGACATCCATATATATACTGATGAATATGGTCATATATATATATATGCACAATTCCATAAAAATGTTCATCTTGGTAACTTTTATTTTCAAAAAACCCTCCTTCAATCTTCATATTTTCCCTTCTTATCCACTGCAAATGGTTTTCTAAAACTCCTCATGTTTTCCAAATAGATCCTTGGTTTCTAAATGACTTTAAATAGGGTTTTTACGTTTGATTTATAATTCTTGTTCCATTTGTAACCTTCGAGGTATGAATTGATAACCCCCTGACTTAAAGGCCAAATTGGAATTTTTTGAGCATGGTTAATGTTTTCCTTTGAATTTGGAAATGGTTTGGAAAGGAAGGTGTTTTACTTGAGAATGGTTTTGGGTTTTCAAGCATTAAGGCATGTTTGATACTTTGAGATGTTTGGGAAATGGTTTGGAACCATCATGATATGTAAGAAAATTTGGAACTTTTGAAATATTTTATGTGTGATGGGAACCCCTATGGTTGAAATCATTTAAAGAGGGTCATCACATAAACAGTGTCAAGGAGTAGTCAAGGAATGCACAACAGTATCTACAAGTTATATTTATTACCAAGTGTGTGATGAAATCCTCACTTTCCCCTTTTAATATTATCATGGGATTCCTGGACGTCATATAGAGGGTCGAGTGATGGTTTCTATCTATATCCCAATTATATAGATTAGATACCCTTAGAGAGTGATAAATCATGAAAGGATATTCCATTAGTGAGGCTAGTTAGAGTATCCATATTGGTTATTGATTGTGGATTGCATCATATATCGATCAATGGATCTAAATTGACTATATTCGGGGTTAATTTTGTAGATATTTAGGACATACCCATGATTACATATCTGTATATTCCTATTTTTCTTACATCACTTTGGTTATTTGTTTTTATTATGTTTGTATTATCATAACTATACTGTTTTATTTATTTTTTGATTTTCTATATTATATCCTATTTCATTGTTCAGTTGATCCCTTCTGATGTGTATTTATCTGAGTTGTGTATAATTATTGTTATTTACTTTCAAACTAGGTTTTGAAATAAAAATCCATTTTAAAAATGGGAATCAATATTTTGTTTTCAATAGTGGATTTTGGGAAAACTATGTTTGGTTAATTAAAATGATAAAAACCTATTTTTCTATCTATATTTATAAACCAGTATCTATGAACTATTTTGGGAAAGGACATGTATAAATTCTATGGTTCTTACCTACTAAGTTGTTTTATACTTTTATCCTTCTTGTGATACACAACATCAGTAGACCTGAGTTATTTTACTAGATTAGGTTCTTGCTCAGAATAATTCTAGTGTGGTTCAGTCTTATGGATGTTGGTGGAAAAGAGGTCACGTGGAGCTATGTCTAGTTTTATTTTTTTCCAATACCAATCTTTATTTTTTTTGTTCTGTTCATTTTTAATCATTTTTTATTTCTTGGGAAAAATCATTGACAATTGAGTTATTCTTGATGATCTAAACTAGTTTCCTTCCCAAGAGGATCGGTAAAGCCTATCAAACCTTATAGTAGACCATTTTGGGTTCCTAGTTTGGGGTTATCCTGGGCTGGTTCAAGACAAAATGGTATTAGAGTAGCCCTTGTTATTTTGGGTGTCATGTAGAGCCAAGATTGGACCATCAAAATTAGAGAGGTAGGTTTGGTAAGAGTTTTACAAATTATTACCCATCATGAGTCTCAAGTTACTTGGGATAGTTCGGGATTTAGTCTTTCATTTTGATTTTGGGTTTATTTTGTGAGTTCCTATTTGGATTGATAAGTTTGTTAATGTTGGGGGATAATAAAGGAAGTGAGCTGGTGCCTCACATCGAGCTTACATGGAATAGAGAACCATTTGGATCCCGAGTGCACAGTTCAAATTATTCTAGTGGTTGGTGCATTCTCAATGAATGGTCTGATAAACCATGTGGATGGGTTATACATGACGCTAGTTCCCTATTTTAGGTGTTTTGTTGTGGGTGATGTTTTGGATTGATTTTGGTTTGATTTTGTGGATTTGGAATGAAAAGGATTTTTAAAATGATTTTTGGAGTGATAAAATGGGTTTTAAAATGAAATTATTTTAGGACTTATTTTCATTAACAAGGGGATTCTTTTTAGTGGTTCTGTGATTTTAAAGAAAAAGAAAAAGTTGTGTTTTGGGTTTAAGGTGGATGATCCAGAATTTTTTTTGTTTGATGGGACTTTAATGGGAAATTAAATTCAAATGTGGTATTTGGTGTTTTAATTGGATTTTAAATGGTTTTTGGTATTTAGAGAGTGGACTTGGAATAAAATGGTTTTGAATTTAGGGATGGAGATGATGTCTTATGAAATAGGATCTTTGGTTTTTTATGTAATACTTAATATATGATATTTGTGTTTTGTTTTTGGATATTATTTCTATTGAATTATGGTTTGAGGTTAATTTGGATTTGTTTTTTATATATAGAGAATTCCAAATAGAAAATTACCAAAGGTGTCTAATGTGTCCTTTAGAGATCTTAACCTTTCCAAGACAACTAGTGGAGTGGAAGAGTCATTATAGTCTCAATAATTACAAATTTTTCATTGTGATAGAGGTCCACTAGAGACTGAGGAATGGATTGAGAAATATGAAAGTGTTTTTAGGTCTTTGGGAACTCCCGAATCCATGAGGGTATGAGCTTTCATGGGTTTATTTTAGGGACTTACTTTAGATCAGTGGAAGGGGATCATCCCATCATCCATGAAAGTTGGGATTTCTTGGGAAGTTTTTAAGATAAATTTTATCCAATAGTTTATAATTAAGGAGGTGAAGTTGAAAAAATTGGTAGATATATTGGATGTTCAACAAGGTCAATAGATAGTGAAAGAATATATTGACCATTTTAATGAGTTGGTTTCCTTTTTCCCAGAGATAGTACTAATGAATCCATTGGAAGATCATATTATTTTGAGGGGTATCTTTTATTATATTAAGGATCAAGTTTTATTTTCTAGGGAAGTTCTGTTTGAGATGCTAGTAGATGATTCATTTCAAGATAATTTGCTTCTAATAGGTCAGCCAGTGGCGATTTGAAGTTTGTTTTTATGGTGCTCAGGAAGTTTTCCCATTTGGAGAGAAGTGTGAACCTGAGGAATCGATTCCTAAAGAGTTTCCTTTATCAGTTCCTACTTCTCATTCATCGGTCCACCTGCTCATGTGATTATAGTGTGGTTGGTTGGGGTATTAAAATTTATATTTACTATAATACTCTTAAGTCTTGTTAATTGTGTGGTTGTTTGGGTCATCTGGAGAAGTTTTGTATATTGAATTTCCATACATGGAAGTATCAGTTAGAGTTTTTTTGCTTATGACTACGGGGAAAAAAATGATTCATGACACTAGGACACTAAACATAGTACCTATAGTGAAGATTTTCATGTAGTTGGAGAATTACTAGATCTGTGTGTGTGTGTGGGGGGGGGGTGTTTGCCCAGTTTTTTTCTCCGATGTCAGAGTGGGGAAAATTTAATTTTTTTTATTTTAGTGTTCTATTTTTTTGAAATACTTTTTTTTGATGATATTGGTAGCTCATTTTTCTGAAACCTCTATATTCATTCCTTGTGGATGTGAAATTTTGTATGGTTATTCTTCTTGTGTAATACTTCTAGTTTTGGGTGGTGCTTATTTCACAGATTATTGTGTCTTATGGAAATTATAAATCATTATTTGGTTCAGTGTTTGGTTTGATTTTATTTCATTGTGTTCCCCCTCATGTTGAGGGTTTGGTGTAGGTCTATTATAGTTGTATTTTAAATGGTAGGAATAACCACCACAACAATTATTATTGTGATTTTATCTAGAGTTGGTCGATTGTGATTGGTGATGATGAAAGGTCACACTATGGTTGTTGGATTTATTCATTTTTATGTTCAGTTTGAAGGTTTTGTTTCAGGACTCCTTCTTTATTCTCGTTTGGTCTTGGTGACTTTCTAGGGGAATAATGTTTTTCATTGTTGGGAGAAATGTCACATCCTAACCCTAATTTTATTTTAATTTTATTTTCTTCTTGGTTTTTGATCTTATTTGGTGGTTTTTGGGTTGAGTTCTAGGTAGAAATTATGATTTTTTGGAGTCTTTCAGAAGGTTTGTAGGATCTATACAGTTGTCACACAATTAAGATATACCATGCAGCCTAAAGAGTGGATCTTTTCCAACCATGCGGTTATCCACACAGGTGTGAATCCTTCTCTAGGCGGTTATGAATCATTTGGTAGAAGCACTAGGAGATCAAAAAGTTAAGGCGCATAATCTGTAGACCATACGACCTAACCCTATAACCTGAACAGGCCTTTTAAAAATGGTAACTTACCATTTTCACTTATGGGTTTTAACCTAAATCCTCCCTTTTCTCCCATTCATTCATGTGGTCCCTTGGTAACCTTTTTGGAATTCCTTCTCTCCTCCTCCTTGGATCTTGGTTTCTTCTCCTTAAATTTTTGGGTGTATTTCTCCTTGGGAAAGTCTTTTTCTCTGTCTTCTTTATTTTCTTTCTTGGTTCTTATTATTTCTAGAATTATTTCCTCTATGTCCAAACCCTAGTTTGAGGGTTAGAATATGTGGGTTGATTATTTTGATGTTAGGGTGTGCGGTTTTCTCCTTGGGACTTGTTCTTCATTATTCTAGAGTTTTATCGCATTATCACCCTAATAAGGTAGGTATTTCCATTCATTTATTTTTTAAATAATTCCATTAGATACTTTATATTTTATAAATTATTTCTAAAATATTTACACATGCTTGTGGTGAGTTAGAATGACTTTTTGTGGAATTTTCATGTGTGGTGGTTTGATAAAAATGTGTTTTCAAAGAGTTACCTTAATTTTAACTATATGTATATGTATATAAGGTGTTTTATAATATTACAAGTGGAATTTTCAAATGGTATTGGGTGTTTTAAATTTGTGTTTATAATTTTTGATCTTTGTTAGAGTTGGGTGACTTGTGTAACTATGATTGTGTGGGTCTTGGTGACTATTTATGGTTTGATGATCATGTGTGGGTTCTTATTCTTAGTTGTAGTGCTTCTTATGTTTGATTATGGTGATCCTTGTGATTTTTAAATTTATACCCTTTGAAATTTTTATGGGTATCCATATATATATATATCGGTGAATATGGGAATATCCATATGTACATGTGCACAAATATGTGTACACGTGCATATAAATGGAAATTCTATAAAAATATCCATCTCGATAACTTCTATTTTCAAAAAAATATCCTTCTATTTTCATAATTTCCCCACTTATCCACTAAAAATGTCTTTCTAAAACTCATCATATTTTCCAAATGGATATTTGGTTTTTAAATCACTTCAAATATGGATTTTCAAGTATGCTTTCTAAAGCATGTCCTGTTTGGAACTATGGAGGTATGACTTTATAATCTATTGACTTAAATTTCTATTTGGAATATTTTGAGAAAGTTTAATGTTTTTCTTTGGATTTTTTAAATGGCTTGGAAAGTAACATATTCTCTTTGAGGTAAGGCCCCTTTGGTACTTTGAGATGTCTTGGAATTTTTTTAACCCTCATGATTTGTAGGCCTGGTTTAAACTTGTGAAATGTTTTATGTGCGGTGGGAACCCCTATTCTTGACCTATTTTGGAGAGGTCCTTCACATAGATCGTGTTGGGGAGTGGTAAGGGTATACACAATGGCATATTTGGGTTATATTTAATTCCAAGTGTGTGTTGACCTCCTTACTTTCACTTTTTACTATTATCATGGGATTCTTGGATGAAATATAGAGTTCCAATTAACAATTGCTATCTATGTCCTGATTATATGGACTAGATTACCTTGGAGAGTGATAAACCATATGGTATATGCCATTTGTGAGTCCAGTTGGAGCATCCAAGTTGGTTATTGACTATGGATTTCATCATATGCTGACAGATGGGTTTGAACCAAGAAAATATAGGGTCACTCTTAGAGATGTTTAAGACATGCCCATAATTAAAAATTTTTATGTTCCTATTTTATCTTGAAGAACTTTGGTTATTTGTTCTTCTTATTTTTGTCTTCTCATACCTATACTATTTCCTCTACTTTTATATTTTCTCTGTTATATTCTACTGAATTTTTTAGTTGATCCATTATGATGTATATTTATTTTAGTTGTGTATCATTATTGGTATTGGTTTTCAAAATGGGGTTTTAAATAAAATTTCATTTTAAGAATGGAAATCCTTGTTTTGGATTCAAAATTAGATTTTGGGAAAAACTATGTTCAGTTAATTATAATGATAAAAAATTATTTATCTATATGAATATCTAAATCATTATTTATGGAATATTTTAGGAAAGGAAATGTATGGATTATGTAGTTATTACATAATAAGATATTTTATGCTCACACCCTACTTGTGTAATTTAGTGTCGATAAACCCGAGCTATTCTACAATATCAGGTTCTTTATCAAATTCACCTTATTTTGGGTCAGTCTTATGGATGGTTGTGAATAAGAGGTTACGTGGTGGTATGTCAAGTTTAATTTATTCTTATTTCCAGTTTTTATTTTATTTCAGATGTTCATGTTTATTCATCTACTATTTCTTGGAAAAAATCATTCCCAATTGAGTTATAATTGATTCCTAAAACTAATTTCCTACCAAAAAGGATCAGGAACACCTCTCAAGATTTATTATGGATAGATTTGAGTTCCCAGTTCAGGGTTGACCTGGGTTGGTTTGTGACATAGTGTATTGATAAATCATAATACTTAAGTTTTTTGAGTCATCACCTTGTACTCTATTGATAGTTTTCTATGAAAATATGTATTTTAGGATCTTATGGTATGCGTATATATCACATATTTCATTATAGTTATAATTTATCCATATATTCAAAGAAAATATTACAGCCATCAACTCAAGATCACGAGTTTGATAGTTTTGTTCATGATTCTTTATCTACCTTGATGCATAGGTAATAAATTTATCCTTATTCATAAGGACACAACCAAATACCTTCATCATTGTATCACTATATATCACAAATACATCATTCTCTGATGGTAGAGTCAAAATTAGATAATTAACCAATCTCCTCTTCAATTCTTTAAAAAATTCTTCGCATTCCTTTTCCCTTATAAAATTAACCCCTTTACGTGTAAGATTAGTTAATGGGTTATCTAACCAGATTTTTTTTTGAAAAAATACTCAATATAAACCTAACAAACCAATGAAACTATATACCTCAGTTATGATCATTACTGTAGGATATTCTTTTACTGTCCTTTTCTTTGCTTGATCAACTATGATTACATAATTATAGGCAATATAACCAAGAAAATAAACTTTATGAATCCATAATTCACACTTGTTAAATTTCCCATACAACTAATTTTCTCTAAGAGTCTCAAGAATAATCTGTAAGTGATTATCATGGCCCTAATATGTTTTAGATCACACCAAGATATCATCAATAAATACCTAAAAAAATTATCAAGATATTTCTTGAATAATCTATTCATTGTATCCATAAAAATGGAGAGTGAATTAGTCAATCCAAATGGAATTACTATAAACTTTTAATTTCCATACCTTGTATGCAATGCCATCTTCAGAATGTTTTCCTTATTTACTCATAATTAATTATACCCATAATGAAGGTAAATATTTGAAAAATATTAAGCTCTATAAATTTGATCAGGCAAGTCATCAATGTGAGGTAAAGGATACTTTTCTATTATATTAATAGAATTGATTTTCCTATAATAAATGTATAGAATCATAGATCCATCTTTCTTCTTAAAAAAAGAATAGGGGCTCCCCAAGGTGAAATTCACGTGTGTATAAATTTGTTATCACAAAAATCAATTAGTTATTTCTTTAACTACACTAATTCCATAGTGTCAATTCTATAGGGATTCATCAATATAGGTTTCACATTAGAGATTAAATCAATGGAAAAACTTAACTTCACATTATGATAGATGTCCAGATAATTCCCTAAGAAATACATCAATATATTTATATAAAATAGGTACATCCTAAATTTAAATATTACCTTTTCCATCCATAGACTGTGAATTATCTTCTTTCCCAATAATCTCATTCAGATGAGATACTAAAGGTGGATGTAAAGATGTTTCATATAATTAAGTCTCCCATAAAAGATAAGGTATTCTATATCCTCATCCACAATAATGATTTCCATCACTTGATAATAATTTTTTACTTATATTTTGAAATCAAATCCATACCAAGGATTATATAAAAATAAAAAATAGGTATAATAATAAAGTATATAAATAGGTCATGTTAATGTTTCATAATAGAAACTGACTAAAACATCCTTATTATCGTGATATTTCCACTAGAAGTTTTTACTAAGAACTCCTTTCTTAAAGTTCTAGGAAAATATCTAATTTTCTTAAAAAACATAGAAGATATAAAAGAGTGTAAAGATATAGAATCAAAAAAACAATTAAATAAATTTTAGGCTATGATTAAAGTACCAACCAACACATGTTTAAGAACTTTAACCTCATCTTTAGTGGTCACATAAACATGTACTTCTCCCTTCGATCACTTATGTGGTAGGTTCCCTTGAGGCTTGAGATGTTGGTGTGAATAATTCCCAATTTCCCTACAATTGAAGAACTATAAAACAATGGATTCTTTCTTCCCATTTAATTCATTATCCATATTAAACTTATATATACACTTGTAACAAACTCCCATTCAATTAAAACATTTTACAAGAAGTTTCTTTCCAAAATTTTCACAAGATGTGAATTTCTTCATTCCATTATTCTTCTTTGACACTTTACCTTTTTCTAAGTCCTCAGTTGACCACTTATTCTCTTGATTTAACTTAAGGAAATATTATCTAGAAAATACCTTCTTTGTTTTGAGGGAAAATAATACTATTTCATCATAAGGTGATTTTTTAGAAACCAATTCCCTTCAGAGGTTTGTCTTAAGGTCTTCAAAGAAATTTTTAATCTTGATCTCTGGATTACGTATCTAATATGTTGTATACCTGGATATTCTTTTAAAGGTATCATCATAATCCATAACACTTTATTCTTCCTTTTTATTTAATTTGAGTAAATTTATCTTCATTTCAATTCATTACTCATGAGGGAAATATGTATTGAATAATGTTACTTTAAAATATCCCCATTTCATATGTTCTATTTTTTATTCCTCCCTAGTATTATGGATCAATTTCCACTATTAACAAATATCACCATTAAGAAAATACACCACCATCATAAAATTTTCCCTTAAATTACATCCCAAGTCCAAAAATTTCCTTTCAAGGGACTTAATTCATTACTTAGTTATAAATAGATTTTTAGTTCCACTAAATTATGGAGGCTTCTGTCACATAAAACAATCAAATATAGGTATATAATAATGTTGAACATTATGTTTCTTAAGATGTACAATGTTATTAGACATAACCTAGGTTAGATGCCCTAATATGGCCATGATATTCTCATGCACAACACAATTTTTCTTGGATTGATTAGTAGGGAAATCCTTATATTGACCATGAGTTTTTATTCCATTTCTTCTATTTGGCCACATCACTAAATAATAGAAAACTATACATTATCTAATACTCATCATAAATATTTATTAATAAAATAAAAATCCCTAAAATGATAAAATTTCTCAAATAATATAAAGGCATTATCACAATTATTATATTAGCTATGTTAATTTAATATATAGTTCCCATGATTTTTACTAAATCTACCTCTGATAACAATTGTAACAACCCCAACTCCAATAAACTAGAGTTAGTGTCTATTTTATTACAATTAAATAATATACAATAGATCTCATCCCGAAGGACCAACCATTTAAGTAGTAATAAAGAACCAGATACATACTTGATTCAAATTTCATATTGGAAATAAAATATATTACACAAAAAAAGAAAATATTTAGAATCCATGAAAATCATTCAATGACTTATTCTTTATATCATGTGTACATAAAATAAATAGCGATCTCAAACTCTGAATAAGGTTTATTTACATAGAATCTATTATGAATAAATAAGGCATAATCAACATGTAAAGGTAAATAATAAAAAAACATTCCATTTAATTACCAACTTGATAAAAAAATACATCTATAGAGAATATCAAATGATATAATCTCATAGATAATAATAAATGAATTATTAATGAAGGAAATATTAATATTGTATGTCATGAATTTATACATAATGATATCTTTATTGTCAGGACATTAAACAAAGATAGTTTAAAACTATGGGTAGTTATACACCAAAACCCATTTAATAAGGCTAACCAATTGTTCTATATCACGAGACCTATAAATTCATTGAAGGGATATATAATTATAGGCCCCACCCATCACTACATATCCAATTCATTCCTCATATATTTAATGATAAATTTAATATATATATATATATAATATTACTTATCAATAAATATCTATATTCAATAAAGAATATGAAATATCAATATTTACCCAGTAAAAAAATAACTTTCAAAGTAAAAAACCGTATATAGAAATGGTATAAGTTTTTGGTAATAATAATATCCATGATAAAAATAATACATACAATTTCCAATGAAAATTTATCACAAGAAAGTGAATGTTTTAAAATAAATTAAATGGACACAAAATTAATGAGAGATGACCAATATAAAAGTATATTTTGTAGTAAAATAAATATTTTTATATAATATAAGAAAATTGAAACAAAAAATTTAAAATAATTTTTCACAAATAGTTTTCTTTAAAAAATTAGTGAAACCATGTAGAATAAGCTAAAGAGTGTGAAAATATTATGGCAGTGGGAAAATCCATTAACATCGTATACATTAAAAACAACTCCCTTTGACTTTTTGTAAATAAAGTTGAAATAATTTTTTTTGTTAAAAATTATAAATATTAATTTCGAAACATTTTAAAATTAAATGATAACATAATATTTCTTTTGAGTAAATAAAATCTACTTTTGTAAAACAATATTTAAAAATATCAACTTGGAAGAAAAATTCACCTGATCAAAAAATAGAATAAGATTGATTTTTCTTTTAAACATTTATATGCATGATTTAATTTAAAAAGAGGGGAAAAGTTAAAAGAAAACATGTAAATATATTAAATATTCATGTTATATGAAAGTATATAGAGTTTATAAAATTATAACCTCTTGAAAGAAGAAAATTTAATTGAAACTAATCACCATTAATTAATATATTTTCTTGTTAAATACATCAAATGATAATTATATACACCATATAAAGGTGAATATTTTCACAATACCAAGTATGTCTCAATAGAGGTGAAATTGAGACGAAATCCCTTACCTCACATTTCCCATTAGTTGAACAGGCTCTAACCTCATTTATAATGGGTTTAAACATGTTATTAGTTTATACTATAACCATATTTATATTTATAAAATCATATCTTATTATCTTATTACATATTATCACCTATTCATTAAGAATATTTTGTTATTATCACGGTTTCATGTGTTAACTGCTTTATTTTCTCATGCATGTTTTGTCATGGGAGTTTTTGTCCTTGTATTTTGATTATGGTTAAATCATCTACATAATGTTATTAATGATATAAATATAATATATATTCATTAAATATATCCATATTACCATCCATTTATAGCGTAAATTAAAAATATATTACATCGCTACATGGAGGTGGTAGTCCACACGTACGCATAAGCGACATTATGATTTTCCAATAGATTAGAAGGTAAAAAGATAGATATGATAATATAATTATAGAAGAATAATTATTTCAAAAATATCATATATATTCATGATTTTCAACTTTATATCTATATATGAAAAATTAATTACACTACTACATGGAGATGATAAGCCATATATAGACTTGATAGATCTTTTTTTCTTTCCATTGGATAGAAAAGAGGTGGAAAATAGTGAAAAATAATAATAATTACATGTAAATATATTTATGATACTAGATTCATTATTTTATAATGTTTATAACAAATTTATAGGAATTATATGAAGAAAAAAATTGTAAAGAGTCGGTGAAGATGATTACCTCTTACTCAATAGACTTCCTTTAGATCTCATATTATGGGCGTTGGAGTTGGTGTCCTAGGAACAACTATTTATACTTTTATTACATGTATATTCGATGTGTTGAATATTAATAAAACTTATTATTATATATATTTTTATTGTTATACATGACTATAATGTAATAATGTCCTAGTGTATATGCCACATTGATAAGGTCATTCCAGTTCCCTGATATGATGAGAACCTTGTTGTGCTATGAGGATATTCTCAAATAATGTTATATAGTTGGATAATGTATAATTATGGGAAATATAGTACATAGACTATTAAGTGTGAGTACATGTAAGAAGGTGAGGCTTATTCTCCTGAAGTTCACAATTGTTAATATCCAATATGGGAGATTATGAGAAAAGACCCGCTAGTAGGAATTCTACATGTTTTGGTGTCATAAAATATTCTAATATATGAGTGTGTGTGATAGTACTAAGACTTTAATGTTATTATTAATTCATGTTACAACTTGTATACTTAGATGTATTTCGTAAAACATGATGATAAAAATTCATGGTGAAGTTGGATATGTTGGGTGCGTCACGAGTGACATATCATTAATGATTAATTAAAAAAAGGATTTTTCCATTCCTTTCTTTATGGATGCTGATATCATGAACCTTTGATTAGAATGTAATAATCTCATTAAATTTCATGGCCATGGTGTAACGTCCTACTTATTTTAGATAATAAAATAAATACATATCTATCATATAGGTTGGTGGCAAAAATGTGTAACCTTCTTAATGATATATTGTGAAAAATGGATTATATTACACATTGAGTGTTCATATATAGTTTTTGACATTACAAAATTATGTTCTTTCTCTTGTGTTCCTTGACCCATTGCTAGATAGTAATATTGGAATTTAGGCGAGCCCACATAATGCCAATGAGAAAGAATCCGAGAGGGTCACACACTAAGTGTTTCCATTGATCTCAATTAAATTATATTTGAGTTTAATTAATGGAATAAATACTATTCTCATATATGAGGAATAATTTTATTCAAGTTATATTAATCGCATAAATTAAAAATATATTTATTTACTGGCTTGTGAATCAAATATTTTTTATTTTTTATTTATTAAATATTTTAATAAATATTTTCCACTAGATTGTGAATAAAATACTTATTTATGAATAAAATATGTATTTGATTGTTCAATAAATTATAGAAGAGTTTAAACATACCAAGACTGACTGTGGTGACAAATATTAATTAATAATACCATTATATAATATTTTTTATTGTGAAAGTTGGAACACACCACAAAATAATAATTATATAATTATTATTATGAGGAATGGGATTTATTAAATGTAATAATTGTTATTTAATGGACAATATTAAATTAAATAGCATTTTAACTTAAATCCCAACTATATAAATAGGTGGCTATGTTGATTGTGTAGAATATCAAAAAACCGAGTAAAGAGAATTCTTGCGCACAATAAATAATCTCTCAACTCCTTCTCTATCCCTCTTAAGAACGAGAAGTGAAAGAGACATTTCTTCAAGACTAAAGAATGTATAATAAATAATGAATAATGCAAGACATTATAAACTCCATGCTAACACCTGTAGATTGAGTGGTGTTGCTCAGATATCATAGGAGCATGTTTGGATCACCACTAGAGATATTCTATCATTGGATCCTCACAGTGCAATGGAGGTGACCCAAAACGGTCTTTTGGATGATCAACATTCACCAAAGAAGAAAGTTCCTAATCCCAGGTATTTATTTCATCAAATATTAAATAAAATAATTATAAATTTTACATGAAATATCCTCACTCTTGGTTCAGGCAATATTTATTAAAATAAATTTTAATATATTTTCCACCTCCGCACGCTTCCACTATGCCCAGAACCATCAAAGGGAATGAGGGTTGGTATTTTGGAAAGTTTAAAAGCTACAGAACTTGGATAAGGATGTTTAGAAGAGGAATGTTTAGGTTTTTTGTTGAGATATGTTTCTCAATGTGGTGTCAATAAATGAGAGAAGTGGTTTCCTTTTATAAGATAGGGAAGAGAAACTCTTGGAATTACTTAACGTTTTAAATTAATATAAATTAATTTTCAAGGAAAAATGACACAAAATTGATATAATTATAAGATAAGATGAGGATGAGTAGACATACTCTCATCCAATAAAATTTGGACACATTTTGGTTATGTTTTCTCCCTTATCTCTTAGTTTTAACCCTCGTTAACCTTTTGGAAATTAACGAAATATAAAATTTTTATACCCTTTAAGGGTGAAGAATATTATCATAAAAGGAAAATTGTTCTATAAATAGAAAATGGATGATATTTATGACTATATTTCACCCCACTTTTCCTAGTTTAAGTTTTTTTTAATATTTTTCAAATATTTTAATAAAATATTATTTCCATATAATATCATTAATGTAATTTTTGACACTATTAATTTAATTTGACTTTAAAAACATCAATAAGAAGTTGGAATTAAAATCTAATCCATTAACACATCAATAATATTTTATATTTAGCTATATAATTCATGGTATTTAATAATTCAACCAAAATTTTCTACTTTTAATATTTTTAAAATCATTTATTTTATTTTTCTATTAATTGAATAAATACCATGTTGGTGTTTTGTAAGCATTTAAGATAATTATTAAATAATTTAAAATTAAAAATAAATTTCCTTGATAAAAATAAATAAATTATATTCAAAATAATCATTTAGATTCGTTCAAAACATACTATCGTCCTTATGTGAACATACAAAAAAAAAATTAAAAGTAAGAGAGGGGAATTCATGAATTTTATTTCTGTACAATAATATAAATGTCATTACCAAGGTCGACTAGAACATCATGTTCCTTTCAATAGTTTATCCTTTACAACTATCTTTAAGGTGACCCAAATCATTATTCATATAAATATTATAACATTTTAGATGAATATTAAATACATCTCACAAATATACATGCCCCCAAACCACAAAGGATTAATGTATTTAGAGACTAGATGCGTAAAATTCACCACAAATATCATGGAAAACAATTTCATTAAATAAATAATAAATTTCAAGGTAATAAATATTATATAACTCATTTTTATCAAAATAAATAAACCCTTTAATACCTCAACATAAAACATATATAAAACCTAATAGTTGTTCGTACCTCAATCATGTCATCTCCAATAGTAATACCCAAAATATAACCTTATCAAAAAATCATTTTTCATGGTTATTAATACCATTTAATATATATTTCACATCCTTTAAAGAAACATTATTTAAAGAAAAATTATTATATATTTCACATAATTCTAAAAAATGCTAGAATATACCAAAATAGTTTCAATATATATCACTAATTAATGAATATATCTAAGAGTATTAAGATTTAATTTATATTAAGATACAATATCACTACCTTAGGTAAGACTAGAAAAATCACATTTTCCACCATAAAAGGAATATACTAATATTCTCAACGATTTATGTATTCTACCCTATCTAGTTATAATACATAATGGTTTTTAGATACATACCTTTCTCATATTTATTTTCATTATCCTATTTCAACCAAATAATAAAACTAAAATAACTAGGATAATATCCAATCTATTTATATTAAATGATCATATGAATATGAATGCTAAATTCTAAGATTTATTCTCTAATGAAACATTCATTTTAACCAATGATACATTCTTTTTCAACTGTGTCACACTTGGTTCATCCTATAACTCTCTTGGTTCTATACAGGATACTTTATATTCTATCATACTTCTTAACATAATCCATTAAATTAAAAAATCCTTCATAATGGATTGTAAAGAGAATGCGATTAATCCATGCATATCCTTGAGAGTGTAAAACTAGAAGCTAGTATAAAAATGGTGTCTAATGTTGGCTGTTTGACATCATTTCATGATAAACCAACATTAAAAGCTATCAAAAATGTCTTTCAACATCATTTCGTTAGTAAAAAAGGTTAAAATTACACATTTAACATTTTTTATTGAATAAGTAATGTTAAAAATTATTTAGGATCACTTTTAATGTATTTTCTTGATGATCAACTGCCAAATTGACCAATTTATACATATTTTTAACATATTTTTTTTCAAATAAAAATCTTAAAATATATAAAAATTTAAAATAATATTGTAAAGTCAATTTGAAAATATTTTATCTGACCATTTAGGGATCTAAAAACTACTAAAGAATCAAAATTTATGGCTTTTTAAAGTTATAATTCCCTAAGATAAGTCTAACTTCCGACTATCATAAATTTTTATTTGTAAGTCCTTTTTAGTTCCACCACCAGTAAAATCGAAGCCTTTGAAAGGCATGATGCTACTAATTTTATCATTTAAATAGTTTTAGTATAGTTTATTTTTAAAAAAATGTTAATAGTGATCTAAAAATTATTTTTAATGTCAGTTTTCTATGTAACCAATTCCAAATATATTTTATTAAATATTTTTAATGTCGGTTTAAAAAAACCATCATTATAAACATTTTATAATGATTTTAACATTTTTTTTCAAATTTAATGATGCCAAAATGGAAATTTTAATGTCAGTTATGAGAATAATCAATGTTAAAAGTTAAATATCACAATTATTGGAAGCGTGATTTTAATTTTTTATTAGTATGCTTTCAATTTTTAAGTTCCCTCTTAGAATTTGTAACTTCATGGGAAATTTTTTTAGCTAACATATATAGAATTTATTTCTTCATTTTTACACATTTTTAATCCGTTCCTCTTTTATCCAAATCATTGTTTAATCATTTACTCATTCAATAATTCCACCATGGTAATTATCATTATAATGTCATCATTTCATTCTTTATTTTTGATTTTCTTCATTGATATAAAATTTATTGAATTTTTTTCTTATGCTAAAGTAGAATTATTCCCCTCTAAGTGAGAAAAAAAATCCACATGAAATTTAGAAATTGGAGTTTAAAATTCCTTACCAACCATAATCGAATATATTACACAATTTCTTCTCTCAAAAGATAATGAATTCAAACAAGAAATATTCTAATTAGAAGGATGTAAAAAAAAGAAATAAAATTAAGTTAAATAATTCATTTTTTTATTTTTCTCATCTATTTTTTACAATTGGTAGTTTATGTATCTTATGTTTTCTTCCAATCAGGTAATTTGTATCAATGTATTTTTTTTTATTTTTTTGAAACTTTTAATGGGAATAAATTTTGATTCGTAAGTATAATTCAGCTCCATAACCAATCAAATCAAAGATTGTGAAATTAAGTAAACCCCTATATGTATTTTCTATAATTTTAGAATTGGTTATTATAATAACATACATTATAAGTATAATTCAACATTGGTTATGATAATATCCAACATCAAAATCACTAATATTGTGATTTTGAAATTGGTTAATAGAATAATCGATATTTAAAGTATCAAAAATAATAATTTTAATGTTGGTTTATATATATGACATGAAAAATTATATTTTCAACATTAGATACATTTAAGTCTAATTGAAAATAAATATTAAAATGAAAAAAACTGACATTAAAAGAAAATTTTCTACTAGATAGGTGTGTAGTTATGCCTCCTTTTCATGAACCAAATGACTATTGAGTTAATATCCAAAATTCCCTTTTAAGGTTATTGCCCCTAGGTACATATATGAAAGATCTTGTATCCAATTTTACTATCCATCCAGGAATGTTATTTCAAGGAGAACCACACAATTACCACTTTTCCAAAACTTTAATATTTTATCCAAAACTTATAATTATTTTAGGGTTTTATATAAAGTTATATTTTTCCTAATCCCTAAAAAACATAAAATATTAAGTATAAACAACATAAATGGTTGTCTATACCTTTAAAATTTTGATCAAATTTAACCTTTGAATCCCTAATAGACTTTATAAATCTTAATTTATCTTCAAACAATAACACTATAACCTCTAAAGTTATCTAAACCTTACCCCGATACCAACTATAACATCATGTAGATGTGATATTTTAAATTACATGACTTAAAGTAAAATTTTTCTTAAAATAAATTCCTAAGACCTTTTAGTTTTAGAGTTTTAGAGAATTAGTAAAAAATATTAATTAACAAAACTCACACCTTTTTCAATAAATGGACAATTTTCCCACTATAAAATAAATTCTTAATCTATAAAAAGTCTTCAACACCTCCCAATAATTATTCAAATAAGTAACTTCTCTATACATTCCACTCTTTTTTATCTCGATGATCTAAGGAAATGGAAACATAATAAAGGGGTGAGTTCAAATTCCCAGTAAGGGTAATCATAAGTGATAACGATCAAGGATGTTAAGTGATCATAATATTAGAATATGGATATAATCAGGATACATAAGAAAGTTATACCCAATAAGTTATTGATCATAAATCATGAAATAAAATAAGAATACATCGTGAAAATACTACACAGAGACAAGAAATAATTGAGTATTTTGGAACATATATAAGCATAGAAATGTTAACATAGTGGATTAGGTATCAAAATTTATTTCCCATAGTGGATTAAGATTCACTAACATGCTTTCCATGGTGGATCTAGCTTCACTAACCAATTTCTAATAGCTTATCAAGTATCATAACATGTTTCTCATCTTGGATAGATAATCACTACCTGATTCATCATTATCTAATGAGATATAAAAATTTACCAAATGCATTGGAGTGATATATTTGGACTAACAATCACTTAAATATTAACCATACACATGCGTGACATATAAAATATATCATACTTATATCATAAAGAACCCATGGAAAGAAAATGGGAATCAAATAATTTTCAATTAAAATCACATAATTAAATCATTCATAATTCCACCAATTATCATAACATGATATACCCAAGGAAGAGAAATGGGTATCTAAATATATCTAGTAATATTCTAGGTAAATACCATTCAAGTAAGTTAATAGAGCATATAAAATTTACACCATATAGATAAAGTTTATATAGTTAAAAAAATAATTTACCTAATAAATTGATTTATGAAATCTATGTGAACACCCTTTAATAAAAGGAATAAAAAACAGGGTATTAATATATAGAAGACATTAGAATAAAAATTATGGTTATACACAAAAAATTATTAGGAAAGACAAAGGTAGTGATTGATCATTTCTCTAAAATAGAATGACATTACATATTATATATATATAAAAATAAGGTGGATTTTGACATTTGAAAAAAAAATCTTTTGTTCAAGTATAAAAATGTTGAAGTACAATGATTTAGATGACAAATACTTTTTTAGGATTTTTGGAAAATCACTTTGGAAATAATAAATATTATTTTTCCTTTGAAATAATTTTAAAAGTGGTATTTATAAATCTAGGATAAAAATAATTTCATTTATAAACCATGAAAAAATAGATATATAGATTCAAATAAAATTAAAAATTTGGTAGAAATATGTGTTCCTATGTAAAATGTTAAAAGATATTATTTTCAACATAATCATAAAATTTTGAAGTGATGAGTCAATTTCAAAAGTAATTTTCATAAAAGTTAAGTGAAAACTTTGGAAAAAATTTACCTTTTAAAAATTTGATTTAGTGAATAGTTCCTTGAAATGTTTTAATTATTATAAAAGGAAATGTGGGGTGGAAGATTAAATATTTGATTATAAAAGGTTGGAAAATATTTTGAAATTCCTTTATTTGAAAATTCACATTATAAAAAGAGTATTTGTTTCTCCTTTTGAAATGGGTAAATTGAATTATTATAATCATATAAAATAATTCATATTATCTTTTATAAAAATAGAGGATAAAATTTTCGAGAAGGAAAATATAGACTTAAAAGAAAGAGGTAATTAAGAGACTGTGGTTCATTCTTGATAAATATATAATTTAAGGTGATATAATTATTAAGTAGGAATATTTTAATTTAAAGAGTCATTGCACCAAAAAATTTTAAATATAAAATCATATAAAATGGGATATAAATTAATAAAGAAAATATTTAAGGTAAAATTTTAAAATAACCCACATAGCTCAAATAAATATATTCGAGTTACCAAATTCCTTAACTAACAACATAGTTCATGATGTAAGAAATATTTGAATAGGGGTTTATGTGGTAAAAATTTAAATCCATATAAATCAAGAGAAAAACCAACATAGTACAATCATATGTAATAATTTAACCAACTTACATTAAATATGTTCAAGAAGAACACTTATAACTCGTGGAATGAGAATTGAGTTAACAAAAAAACTTATAACTCACGGAGATTTAAAATATAAACCTTTTAAAAGAGATATATTTTAATTAAACTTATATTATCATGAATGAAATATATTTTATGATATATTAACTCAATTAGTAAGCACATTCACCTCATAATAAAAATTATGTGCATAATATAAAAATTTTATTAAAGAGTAGAATTTGAGATAAGAACTCTTATCTTGGTCCTGATTCATTATACACTCATACCGGATATAATAAATAGTTAAATTAAGTTTATTAAATAAATAATTAATAACCTTATTCATAAATATAACCATTTATTCTCCTCATTTATAATCATCCCATATATATATATACTTAGTTTTTATATATTTTTAGTATTTGGTATAATTAATCTTAATCACTTCAAACTAGTTTTATAAAAGTGGTGATGGTATTTATTATTATTTAAAAGTTAAAATTTACCACATCATTAAATTTAATATAATTAGGGAATTATAACTATTTTTTTAATTTTTAATTTTTTTTTCATGATTTTTTCATTCTTTATCCTTGAATATGGAATCGACAACATGCATATTTCAGGGATTCTTAACCAACGAAGGGTGTTTTATTAATTAATGAGTTAGATATTGATATAATATTTTTAGAACCAAAAATCAATAGTTATTTTCATATTTATATCATATTATACTATTCAATAAGTTCCCATAGTCATCTATGATTTAAATTCATTGGATTTTTCAAGTAGCTAGTTAAACCGATCCAAACATGAATATACCATGATTAGTTAGTGATTATGAGATGGTCTAGTTGAAATATCATTATACCAGTATCATAATAATCTTATTTAATGCTCATTAGCGTGTTATATTATAATTTTAAAGAATTATAATAATAATATAAATCATATAAAGTTATTTCTTAGAACAATGAGACCATTTTCTTCTTAAAATTCTTGTTTTGAATGTTTGAATTTGTGATGATAATTTTTTAATCATATCATTACAGGATTGTATTATTGGAGTTACCAAAACCTTATTAATTTTCGAAAAACCATATTTATCACTGAAACCCAAACTTATAACCATACATGAAATGCGATAATGAAAGAAAAAGCATGTCGTTCCATGGAGGCGGTAGTTTTCATGTCACAACCCTAACTCCAGTAACCCAGAGCTAGTGGATAATTTATTAAATTTTCATATGATAAAAGGGATCTCATCCTAAAGTAAAAATTAGTTTAGTAGTATTAAAAACCATATACATACTTGATTCCCATTTTACATTGGAAATAAAATATAAAACATAACAAAAGTAAATGTTCGACATCCTTGAAACTCATTCGATGATTTATTCTTTATATATAGGGAAAATGAAAACAATTAAATGGTGAGATTAAATACTTAGTAAGGTTTAAGTAAAATATAAGATACTATGATTAAATAAGCAATAATCAATATTTAATGGTAAATAACTGAAAACGCATTCCATTTAATCAATAACTTGGGCGTCAAATGACTCCATGGATAATACCAAATGAAATAATCTCAAGGAAAATAATAATTTAATTCTCAATGAAGTAAATGATTAATAATGGATTTAATGTTCTTAAACACCAAGATACCTTTACCATCAATACCTTGTTAGGTTTGGGTGCTTATAACAAAAAAAATATATATAGGGGGGGTTAATTGTGCACTTCAAAAACTTTGATAAATTTTGAACACTTATCGTGTAATGTAGCGAACATTTACTTATCTCAAAATGAGAGAGAAACAATAAAAAATAAAGTAAACGAACACAACAATGTATATTTGTTCATAGAACAAATATCTCGTAGTCCACTCCACCAACACTCAACTCCATGAACTTCGAGATTTTACTATTTGGTCCTCTTATCCTAATAAATTTAAATCAAAAAATGAGTACATGTAATTGACACCTTATAATAAGACTTATCAAATAATTATAGTGATTTTATAGGGAACCATAAATCCACAACTTAGAGAAAGAAGCTAAAACATAACCACAAATTAGTATGAGCGATTAAAACTCCAATAAATCAAAAGAGTTTGATTTGTTTAATGGTATAATATAAACTTCATAATCTCAAAAACAATTGAACAATGAAATTAGTTCTTAAATATAGCACAATAGTAAATATATATTTAAAGTTTAATAGGATTTCATCAAATAGAAGAAAATAAAACACCAAATATATGTTTAAACATTTATATATCCAAAGTGTATCTCCACCAAATTCTTTATCATTCTTGTAGAAAAATATATAATAATAAAGTTTAGTAGAAATGAAAACAATAACAGTGACTCGACCTGATAGATCAAAAAATCCATGTCACCAAAGTGTAGATCTGAAAGCAATGACACATAGCTTTTCCTTCCATATATCTCCTATGTATATAAGAATATTTTTCTATCTCTTTACATGTACAACCATCCACCACCGATATATATTATGATGAAGAGTGTCTTGATATTTATATAGTAGGTCCAAAAATATAGGTCAAACCAACTCTAGAAATATTGCATAATAAATCACGAATATTTGAATTCAAAATCATTCAAGAGCATCGTAACTTCACATTATAATAGAAATGATTTATTCCTTTGAATACAAGACTTTAAAAAAATCACAAAGAGCCTTTTAATCGACCATATAATATCTTTGAATTGATATTTAATTCTATCAAGACCATTGTATAATTTATGGATAATATCGAGGATTTTAATCTCAGTTGTTTAATAGTCAAACAAAGGGTTCCTCCATGAGATGAAAAATAAAAAATGTAGGGTTGACAACATAGGGTTGATCTTAAAAGTAGGGTTGTTATACCATATATTCGTTTCTTCAAATGTAGGTTTTCTTTCGATCATAGGGTTTATGATCCATACTTTCTGTTTTCTAAAATGCATGGTGCAATCCAAATGCAGGGTTATTTATCCATACATGCCATTGTGAATGTAGGGTTTTATCCTTATGTTACTATTATCGACGTAGGGTATAAATAGTGTTTCTAGAATACTTTAAAACACGTTCTGAACAATTTGATGAATATACCTCTCAGATCAATAAATTGAATATAATTCTAAAATAAACATTTCAATGAATATTAATTTCCTAAAAATTTACTTAAAGTAAATTCATTAGTAACATAAATGTGGGAGTTTTTGAACATAAAAACCAAAAATAAATTACCAAAACTATTGAATCAATATATACTCAATAATCTATCCCTTTTTAATGATGACAAAACCGATGATAAAATAAAACCACAATACAAAATTATGTAAAATAAATTTCAAAATAAATTTCTCTCATTAAAATATTTCTTCTACAAAAATATTTTTTCCATAAAAGATATTTATCCCCCATGAAGACAGATTAATACTTTTCTTTATATAATCTGATTATAGAAAATTTTTCTCCCCCATAAAAAACATGTAAATGAAAACTGTGAACATAAAATGTAAATTTATTTAAACATCATAAACTTTTCCCCCTCTTAAAATAAGAATAATAGGAATAATAAATGTTATTAGAATATATAAACTTCTCCAACATTATAAACTTAACCCCATTTTTGTGACATAAAAAAAATAAGATTTTTAAAGTTAACTCCCCCTAAAATTATGATTTCACAAAGATTAAAATATTTAACCAATGAGCATAAATTTTTTAAAATAAGTATTTTCTTAAAAACTCCCCCTGAATTATATCATATCGGAATATTTAAAATATTTAAAATAATATTTTTTATAAATAAAAACCAAAATTATTACTTATTTTAATAGACTAATTCGAGAGATAAATAAATTCATGATTGTATATTAACTAAAAATAAATATTGAGTTAACACATAACACTATTTTCATAAAGAAGTACATGTATTGTTTGTAAAAATAAATAAAGGTTTAAGAAGTAGACAATTCATGTAAAATTTCTAAACTTCAAACTTTTTTGATTCAAGTAGCTAAATATCTTGAGATTTCTTCTAATCTGTTTTGAACATCTATTGTTCTTTGATTTTAAGGGGAAAAAGTTTCCTTAAGAAAAAACTACTTCATCTTATCAAGATTCAGCTTGGTAACACCTTCTTTTCATAGCATTTATATATGAGTTATAATTTATATTCTGAATGTTTTAAATTATACTTTTGTGATCAAACTATCCTTCATATTATGATATTATCTCTTTAATGAATCAAAGACCACGTTTGGCACATATTCTTTCTATAAATCATCATACGAATTTCTAGACACATAAAAAGTAGCTTGTAACTTCAGATTTTCTTTATTCAAGATGTTAAATTTCATTAGAAGTCATTCATAAGTCATTTGAGATGAGGAAACTTACAATTCATTATCACAATGAACTTCATAATTTTTTTCAGAATATTTTTTCAAACGAAGGTCATTGTAGCAGTACTGTAGCAGTAATGGAACTCTAGTGGCGATGACACTATTGCAGTTGATGTACTGTAGTGGGAACTATTGCAGCGATGGTACTGTAGCATCCTAGGTACTGTTGTAGTACTATTCACCAGAGGGACCTCTGGGGAAAAAATAGGCTTTCATGCCTCGGGGCCTTCATGCTATGTAATGGTTCTCCCTCTACCTAGTTAAAAGAGGTCTTTTCTTTGCTTTAATAATAAAATGTGGCCTCAACCTCAACCTTTAAAAAATGAAACTAACCATTTTTATAACAAAACTAAAGGATTACCTTTTGTTCTTTTGTATAGAAAATTTTCATCTGAACATGTCGAGATTGATCATTTCATCTTTTAGTGTTTTGGTTTTCTCTAAGTTTTCAAACAAAATATTAAAATAAGAAGATAGATAAATAAAATTTTAATAAGAATATGATAAATTCTATTCTGACATAATGCAGACAACATTTCATATTTCTTAGCCAAAAAACATGGAATAATCATTAAAGATTTAACTTATGAAGATAAAAGTTACATAAGAAAGATATTCATATTTCATAAACAAAAAAAATAAAAATATATTAAAATAATTTATAAACAAAAACTATATTTTACAAAATTTTCTGATAGAGGTTTTATAAAATATTTATAATAAATTATGTCTTTAAATAATAAAGATGATTTTTATCAAAATTTGAGAGATATATTTATCCTTTTGTAGAAAAGTAGTTAATGCACCAAAACTCTATAAATATAACAATAAAATACTTCTTAAATCAATGTTTTTAATATTGAGTATTTTTTTATAACAAACTACTTTAGATTTATTTACTTTTTATATAGAAACTTTTATAAATCAATTTATCAACCACTAAAAACTATAACAATATATCTTGGGGGGTGTAATCTTGCAAAACATCAAATGAAAGTTCATTTTGGTACCCATATTCTTTTGGGTCTAGTAGTGTTAGAAATTGAATTTCTAGGTGACCAAATTTAGTTTGAGTAGACATTATACTATCGAAGTTGACCAATTATTTTGAACAATAATCATATTAAAACCATAAATTTTAGGTTTTCTGAAACAAAAATAATTTTCCTAATGACCATTAAGACTGTAATAAAAAAATTTAACTATAGACATGTTCTTACTATTCAATCCAGAAACAAAATAATTATTATATATTTGTGGTCTTTCATAATTTCTTCATATTCCAAGTTTTCCTTTCTGAATTTTATTTTTTTCCAAGGATTTTATTGGGATATTTTTCTCTTTTTATCAGTATACTTGATTCTTGTTTTAAATCATCAACTTCAACCAATAATTATTAAATCTTAATATCATGTAAATCACAAGATACTTTATAAGAATTAGACTCTAAATCTATAATTTTTTTGACATATTTATTTATGTAATAAAATATTATCATAGGTTTTTCATATTTTTATATTTTATTTCTTTAAGGATTCATATTTCACTTGTAGAATAATAAAATATCGATTCAATTCGTCATATGTTGGTTTTTAAAAACTAGAATTTTGAGAATAAGAAGATTGTAGCTCATTATAAGTGTGATCCATAAGACATATGAATTGTATTTTAAGTTCATCCTCAAAATCTATAGAATATTCATTATATGGAACAGACGTATTAATCTAGGTAGATTTTATAGTTCTCTTTCCTTTCCTCTTGTAATTAGGTTTCCTATATGCTTTGAGTAAAGGTTAATTATCCTTTATATATCATTCTTTATTACACTCATAACATCTATTTTCTCTAGTTCCTTTATTTTTTATTTTTGTATAACTTTTCAAATTTCATAGCTAGTCCGGATAAATCATTATTCAAATATGGATGACTTGAATAAGACGATTCATCCATAGTAATTTTGAGAGAAGCTTATTTATATAATGTATGATTCTCATCTTCATCCAGCATCTCAACTTCATATATCATTAAGGTTCCAATAAATTCCTTCATGACTAAATTATTTACAGGTGTATATCAACATATAGTTGTATATATTCCATTCAATTTTATGAGTAGTACTATAAGTATTTTTAATGCTTGATCTGATTGTGAAATTGAATATCCTAAAATGGAAATATTGTTGACAATATCTATCAATATTCCATTCATTTGAGTTATAGTTTTTTACTCATTCAATCTGATTGTATAAAAATTTAGATTCTCATTAGCATACCTTAAATGTTTTATATTTTCAGTTCCTTCATAGGCAAAAAAAATATAATGCCACATTTCATATGCTGTAGAACATTATGATACTCAATTGAATTCATCCGATCATGAACCACACATAATGACATTCATATATTTGGATTTGAGATCATAATCTCTTTCTTGATCATTATTCCAATCTTTATTTTTTTTGGAATATAAAAAGTTCTTAACAACCTTTAAATAAACCCTTATTTCAAGTTTTTTCAAATAAATGATCATATAGGATTTCTAGCATCTATAATTTTCACCATTAAAATAATGTGCATGGATTATAAATATAACATCTCTGAAATCATTCATTTCAATATGTATTCGTCTGAGTCTTTAACCCATGCTTGGTAGATCCAGTAAAAATATCAGACACCCTTTATCAGTATCAGATATGAAAAAGAATTTTCAAAAAGAAAATATAACAAAAAGAGCACTGCATACGATACCAATTGTTAGGTTGGGGTGCTAATAATGAAGAAAAATACACAAAGGGGGGGGGGGGGGGTGAATTGTGTACTTCAAAAACTTTGATGAATTCTGAACTCCTCTCTTATTATACAGCGAACCTTACCTTCTCTCAAAATTAGTGAGAAACAGAAAATAAATAAAGGAAACGAACACAATGATGTATAATGGTTCAGGGAACAAAGATCCCTTACTCCACTCTTCTAACAATCAACTCCATGAGTTGTGAGATTTTACTATCAAGTCCTCTTATTATAAGTCCTTTAAATCCAAAACTGAGTACAAATAGTTGATTCCTTATAATAATACTTATGAAATACTTTTTGTTCTTTTACAGGGAACCATAAATCTACATCTTAGAGTAAGAAGTTGACACTTAACCACAACTGAGTATGATCAGTTAAAATTACAATAAATCAAAATATTTTTATTTGTTGAATGGTACATGTTGAACTTCACAGTCACTTCAACAACTAACAAATGAAATTAGATCCTCAATATATCACATCAATAAATAAATTTTTAATGTTTCTTAGTCTTTCTTCAAATAATAAAAAATAAAACACCAGACATATTTTTAAACATGCATGTATCCAAATTGTATCTTCACCAAATTATTCTTCATTCTTATAGAAAAAGAATTAATAGTAAAGTGTTGTAGCAACAACACCAACTATAGCAAGTCGATCAAACAGATCAAAACATGTATGCCACCAAAGTGTAGATCTGAAATTAAAGACACACAACTTTTTCTTATATATATCTCCTCTGTAAATACATATATTTTTTATATATATTTTTATGTAAAACCATCCTCCAAAAATATATATTATGATAAAGTGTGTATTGATATTTATAGAGCATGTCAAAAAAATCCAGGTCAAACCATCTCTAAAATCATTGCATAATAAATCTTGAATATTTGAATTCAAAATTATTCAAGATCATTATAACTTCCTGTAAGAATAGAAACAATTTATTATATTGAATACAAAACTTTAAAACAATCCTAATGATCCTTTGGATCAATCATAAAATAGCTTTGAATAGTCAAACGTTGGGTTCCTCCATGTGACAACAAAATAAAAAATGTAGGTTTAAAAATATAGGATTGATCATAAATGCAGGGTTGATATAACATATGACCATTTCTCAAAACATAGGGTTGCTTCTAAATGTAGGGTTGATGATGCATACTTTCCATTTTCTCAAATGTATGGTTCCATAAAAATATAGGATTCTTTATCAATATGCCCTGTTATGAATGTTGGATTTCATCATTATGTTACCCTTATGAATGTTGGGTATGAAAAATGTTTTGAGAATACTTTAAAACTTATTCTGAACTCTTTGATGAATATTCCTCATGGATCAATGACTTGAATATAATTCGAGAATAATTTTTTTGATGAATATTAATTTCCAATAAGGTCACTTAAATTAATTTCATTAGTAACTTAAATGTGGGAATTTATGAACATCAATACCAAGAATAAATTACCAAATTTTTTAATCAACATATTCTCAATGTACCTTTCACCAAGATAGTTTAAAACTATGGGTAAGATTTTACCAAAAAACTATTTAATAAAGATAGGTTATAAGTTTTTCTCATGAGACAAATTGATTCATAGAGGGGATATATTATCCAAGACCCAACCTTCACTACATTTCCAACACATTATTCATATATTTAACTATCAATTTAATTCATAAACAATATTCCTTATCAAAAAATATCTTTATGGAATAAAGAATAAGAAATAACAATATTTTCTTAGTCAAAAAATAACTTTCCAAGTAAAACATTGTATGTAGAAATTTTATATTTTGTGAAATAATAATATCAATGATACAAATAATATGGATATATAATATAATTTTAATGTAAAATGAAAATTTATCACAAGAAATTGAATGTTTCAAGATAAAGTTAATGACCAAAAAATTAATGTGAGATGACCATCAGAAAAGTAGATTTTGGATAAAATCATTTATTTTAAAGAATAAAATAAAATGGAAGAGAAAAATTCAAAATAGGTTTTCATAAATAGTGTTATTTATAAAATCATTAGAATATTATAAATACGATCAAGAATGTAAAACATTTATGGCAGTGGGAAAATCTGTTAACACCATATAAATTAAAAAATTCATTTTGAATTTTTTTAAAGAAAGTAAAAAAATGAAACTGTTGTAAAAAAATAAAAATATTCCTTTAAATTTTTTTAGAAAGTTGACGATAACTTAAAATTTCCATTGAGTAGAAAAAAATTAAATTTTGAAAACAATTTTAAAAAATATGGACATATAAGAAAAATATACCTAATCAAAAAGAGAATAAGATATGATTTTATTTCAAATGTTTAATTTCACAATTAAAGTTAAAAAAGTGGTTAAAAGTTAAAAGAAAACATGGAAACTCCTTAAATATTAATATTATAAAAAAATATATTGAGTTTATGAAGGATATATTATAACATTCCTTTAATGAGATTAAGAGTATTCCCTAATAAAGGAGATTGTAAAATAACTTCTTACCACTTGGTAACTTTCAAATTGAAACCCATTTAAATAATAAACTTGAATTAAAAATTTAATCATCATTAATAAATATATATTCATGTTAAATACATTAATGGGGTTATATATACACCCTATAAATGTAAATAGATGCACAATCCCAAATATGTCTCAATGGAGTGGAAGTTGAGACAAAATCCCTTACCTTATGTTTCCCCTTAGCTTAACATTATTTAAACTCTCTTATAATGATTTTAAACATGTTATTAATTTATACCAAAACCATATTAGTATATATAATATCATATATGATCATATTATAACATCTAATGACCTTTTTGTTAACAATCACTCATTATTATCATTGTTTTTGGTGTTAACTACTTTATTTTCTCAAGCTTGTTTTGTCATGGAAGTTTTGATCCTTGTACTCTGATTATAGTTCTATAATATAGAAATTGTTAATAATGATATAAATATCACATATATTCATTATATATATTCTTAATACCATCCTTGTAAATAATACATGAGAAATAGATCACATCACTTCGTGGATGGGGTAGTCTATACACATGCACGTGCGACGTTATCATTTTGTAACGAATTGGAAGGTAAGAAGGTAAATATGATATTATAATTAATAAAGCATAATTATTTCATAAATATCATATATATTTTTTATTTCCATATTTATAACCATCTAAGTAAATTGGTGATGAAAATTGAATTAAACCATTATGTTGAGATAGCAAGACGTGCGTACAAATAGGTGATGTTTTCACTTTCCGTAGGATGGAAAAGAGGTGGAAAATGGTTTCCACATAATAATTAAATATAAATATATTTATTATATAGGATTAATTATTTTAAAATGGTTACAATATATTTATAGTAAGTATAAGAAGAAATAAAATTGAAAGAGTTGGTAAAGATGATTACCACTTCCTTGGTAAGCTCCCTTTAAATATCCTTTTAAAGGACTTAGTGTTAGACTTTTGGAAAGAAAATTACCTCTAAAAATTTTATAAGAATTTTTATAATAGTAATTAGTATGATTTAGTTGAGATAGTTTTCTCAATATGGTGTAATGAAAATAGATAAGTGGTGCGCCTTTATAAGTGATGGGAGGGGAACTATTGGAATTACTTAAATTGTTAAATTAATATAAATTAGTTTTCAAATAATATGGATCTAAATTGACATAATTAAAATTTAAAATGATTATGAGTCTAAATAATCTCATCCCTTAATATTTGGATAGGTTTTATTTATGTTTTCAACCTTAACTCTTAGTTTTAATCCCCCGTTGACCCTTGGAAAATTAACGTAATATAAAAGTTTTATACTCTTTAAGGGTCAATAATGATTCAAAAAAAATTACAATTGAAACATAAATGAAAAAATCATGAAATTTTAGAACATATATTATCCCCTTTTCCTAATTAAATATTTTATCAATTTTAAATAATTTAATAAAATATTATTTTTCAGAAATATGATCAATTTCAATTTTGACACTATTCATTTAATTTGACTTTAAAAACATAAAGAAAAAGTTGGGATTAGAATATAATACTTAAAAAAAAGAATAATATGTTATATTTATCTATATAATTCATGGTAAATAATAATTCAACTAAATTGTGTTATTACTAATATTTTTAAAATCATTTATTTTATTTTTCTATTAATTGAATAAATACCGTCGGCGTTGCGTAAGAATTTAAGTTAATTATTCAATCAATAAAAAATTTAAAATAAAATAAAATAATAAAAATAAATAATTTATGTTCAAAATAATATTTTATATTTTTTATAACATATACTTATACTAATGTGAACATATATAAGATGTTAAAATCAAGAGAGGGATATTCTAGAATTTTCTTTACTTAAAATAAAATAAATATCAACAGAGAGGTCAAATGGAAAAAATGAAATATATTAAAATTTAGGATATATATGGATTAATTTATCCAAAAAATTAAAGAAATTAAAGTTTTTGGTTTATTTTTAATACCTTATAATATTTTTAACCTTAATTACCCGATTTACACCTTACCGATGTGACAAAATTTGCCACAGTTACTATACATAATGCCTAAAAATAAAAGGGTCATATCTTCCAAATTTGAACATCATGGTTAAAAATATGACACATATTTTTTAATATTCATTTCCTAGAAGATTTATAAATTAATATTAATATTAATGCACGAAACACAATGAAAAATAGTTTAAAAAAATCATTTTTAACCATAAAAATTAACTTATATCAAAATTATTTAAATATTTAACTCAAATTAGATTATTCTAAATAAATTTAATCTTATGTTAAATTATTGAAAAATCAAAAAGATAATTGGAGTTTTTAATTACTTTATTTAATGAAAATAAATGACGGTATTTGAAAATCATCTTTTTTAACTTTTCATTGAAAAATCAATCATTTTATGAAAATGCCAAAATTTTACCCTAAGTAAATCTCTATATGATGATTTAGAAAATAAAATTAATTTAACAAAAATAAAATTATAATTTTTTTGAATTAAGTTCTAATCACATTCTTGAATAAAATTATATGTATTGTGTTACTATTTATTTTAAAAGAAAAGATTACTACAATTGAAGCTCAAGTGCTACATTATTCCTTCATTTAAAAAATTTCATCCTAAAAATTTCCAGAATGTAACCTATTTAACATATTTGGGTAGTTATTTGCGATAACTTTTTTAGGTTTCCAGGCCACCTCTTCTATCTTATGATTTATCAAAAGTACCTTTATTAGACGAGCTATCCAATTCCTCAACACCTGTTCTCTAGTGTCTAAGATCTGGATATGCACTTCTTAATAAGATGAACCAGGTTCCAATTTTATTTTCACATAGGGGAGAACATGTTTTGGGTCTAGAAAATACTTCCTCAATAAATATATACGAAACACATCATGTAATTTAGAGAGGCTTGGTGGCATTACCAACTGGTAAGCCAAAACTCAAATTTTTCCAAAATTTCAAAAGGTCTTATGTACCTAGGGATAATTTTTCCTTTCTTATTGAACCTTATAACACGCTTACATGAAGATAATTTCAAGAAAATGTGATGTCCAACATAAAATTACAAATCTTTCCTTCAGTTACTAGCATAGATCTTTTTTCTTCTTTGAGCTGCATTAATATGGGTTTTAATAGACTTTACATTCGTCATTGTCTCCTCAAAAAGTTCCAGGATCACAATATTTTTCCACCAACTTCATCCTAACAATTAATATTATGAAATATATTTCCATAAAATTCTTTATATAATTCCATTTTAATACTTGAATGGAAGCTATTATTATAGTAAAACTCCACCCAAGGTAAATACTAATCCTATATACGTTGAAAGTGAAGTGAGAATGACCTAAAAATATCTTATAATGTTTGAATTTTCTTTTTAGGTTGTCCATATGTTTGAGGGTGATAGTAAGTTCTCAAATGAAGATCCATACCGAGAGTGTTCTTAAGACTTTTCCTAAATTTTTATTTAAATTACGGATTACGATGAGACACATTTAAAAGTGGTGCACTATAAGGTCTTATAACTTCATTAATATTGAGTCTTGCAGGGTGCTCAAGAGTTAAATATTCTCTTATTGAAAGTAAATGTGCAGATTTGGTAAATTTATAAAAAATAACCCATATTGTATCATTATTTATAGGAGTCCTTGAAAATATAGTGACGAAGTACATAGTAATTTCATACCATTTCTATATAGGAATCAATAGTGATTTAATGACTCCTACAAGATGATTTATTTCATTATTAACTTATTGAAAAACCAGACATTTTGATATAGAATCAAATATTTATCACTACATACTATCCCACGAAAAATGTTCCTTCAAATCTCTATAAATCTTGGTGATACTAGGATATATATAGAAATTCATGTTATGAGAATCATTTAATAATTATATTTTTAGACAAGATAGAGATAGAACAAACAAACTCTTTCCAAATTTTATAAAACCATCTTTATATATAAATTATTACAATTTACAATCATTCAAATATTTAATTTTATTTTGAAAATTATCATCAATAGGATGATAACTTTTTATCTTTTCAAATTAATATGGTTTAGAAATCATTTGAAAAAGGAGAAATGTTTCCTCTTTCGTAATAATTCCTATATCTATCTTCCCTAAATCCATAAACATAGGATCCCTATCAATCCTCCTTTTGGTTAGTACTCCATGATGTTTCTTAATCAATGCATCTGCTACCTTATTTTCCTTCGCTATGTGTTAGTGTATTTACCGATCATAATCATTGAGTATCTCAAACCATTACCTTTGCCTCATATTGATCTATTTCTATGAAACGATGTATTTTAGGCACATATGGTCTGTGTATATCTCAAATATTTCAATATAGAGATAATGTCTCCAGATATTCAAACAAAAGATCATGGTTGTATACTCAAGATCATGGGATGGATATTTCTGTTCACGAATCTTTAACTTCTTTGATGCACATAGAATAAATTTATCCATCTCTATAGGTAAACAACTATGTCCCTTCTGTGATGAATCACTATATCACAAATCCATTATTTCCTGATAGAGGAGTCAAAATCATACCTTTCACCAATATCCTATTCAATTCTTCAAAAAATTATTCGCATTCCTTTTTTTCTTTTGAACTTAACCCATTTATGTGTAACCTTAGTTAACGGGTTTCTTAATTGGGAAATTTTTAGAAAAAATCACCAATATTAACCTACCAAACCAATTAATCTATATACCTCAGTTATATTCATTGGAATATGCAATTATTTGACTACCTTTGTCTTAAAATGATCAATTGAGATTCCATCCTTAGAGTCAATATGGACATGAAAAGAAACTTTTTAAATCCATAATTCACACTTGATAAGTTTCCCATATAACTTCTTTTCTATAAGATCCTCAAGAATAGTCTTTATGTGATTTTCATGGTCTTTATTGTTTTTGGAGTGCACTAATATATCATAAATAAATACCATAAAAAATTATCAAGATAATTCTTGAATACTTTAATCATTAAAACCATAAAAATAGAGGGTGTATTATTCAATCCAAATGGAATTACTGTAAATTCATAATTTTCATACCTTGTATGAAATTATGTCTTCAGAATATCTTCTTTCTTTACCTTTAATTGATGATACCTATAAAAAAGTTCAATATTTGAAAAATATTGAGCTCCATAAATTTGATTTATTAAGTGATAAATGTGAGGTAGAGGATACTTATTCATTATAGAAACAACATTTATTTCCCTATAATAAATTCATGGGATCATAGTTCCATATTTCTTCTTAAAAAATGCATAAGGGATCCCCTAAGTGAAATACTAGCGCATATAAATCCTTTATCAGACAAATCTTGTTGTTGTTTCTTTAAACCCACTAATTCCACAATGTTTATTCTCTTAGGATAATTTTATAGAGGTATCAATTTAGAGAGAAAATCAATGGAAAACTTCATTTTTATATTCTTGTGTATTTCCAGGTTATTCTTAAGAAAATACATCAATGTATTTTTTAGAATAGGAACATCATTCATCATAAATCATAATTTCCTTCTCTTGAAAATAAATTTTGGCATTATATTTTGAATGATATTCTATATTAAGGATTATATAAAAATAAACCATAGGTATAATAATTAAGTCTAAAAATAGGGCACATTTATTTGTCATAATGGGAACTAACTGGAATATCCTTGTTTCAGTGAGATTTCCACTTGGAGATTTGAGTGACAACTCATTTATTAAGGTGTTAGATAAATATATAATTTTATTAGAAAACATTTATGATATAAAAGTGTAAAAAGATTTAGAATAAAATAAAACATTAGATAAATTTTAGGTTATGGTTATAGTACCTTCCACCACATCTTGAATAACTTCAACATAAACTATAGTGATTTCATAAGCTTGGCTTTCTCTCCTTAGCCTCTTTGGTAGTAGGTTCACTTGATTATTAGGATATTGGTGTGAATAATTACCCATTTCAATATAGTTGAATCACTTGAAAACATTATTTTATTTTCCCCTTTAATTTATTAGCCATATTACCCTTATCTCTACACTTTTAACAAAATCCCATGCCATTGAAATATTTTCTCGGATGTTTCTTTCCAAAATTTTCATATGATGGGAATTTATTCATTACCTAATTCCTATTTGATTATTTTCCTTTTTCTTGGTACTCAACCAACCTGTTATTTTCTTGAATTTACTTAAAGATAGAGGATCTCTAAAATTCCTTCTCTATTTTGATGGTACATAATACAATTTCATTACAAGATGAAAAAGTTTAAGCAACTAGTTTCCTTCAGAGGTTTGGCTTAATTCCTTCAAATAAATGGTCAATATTACTCTCTAAATTATGTATGTAACCTATATCATACCTAACTAGTATTTTAAAGGTATCCTCATACTTCTCAATACATTCTTATTTATTTTTCTTTAAGATGAGGAACTTTCACTTCATTTTAGTTCATTACTCATGAGGGAAATATTTATCTAATAATGTTACTTTAAAATCTATCTATTCAATATGTTCTATTTATTATTCATCCTTAATATTTTGGATAAACTTCCACCATTGATAAATATTTCTTCTAAGATAATATACTTCTAGAATAAACTTTTCCCTTTTATTCCATCATAAATCCAAAAATATCTTTTTAAGAGACTTAATCCATTACTCAATTACCAATGGATTAGTATTTACAATAAAATTAGAGGCTTCTATCATATAAAAAGATCCAATATAAGTGTAACATGACCTAGAACATTATGGTTCTCCATATGTTCAAGGTTATTAGATATAACCTGGGTTATGTACCCTAATAAGGCCATAATACGCTTTTCTCCAACACCAATTGTATTGGATTTCTCAGTAGAGAAATCCCAACATTGACCATGATTGTTGATTATATTTCTTTAGTTAGGCACCATCAATAAATAATGTCACATACTATGTTAGCTCATAATCATTCTGAATATTTATCCATAATATAAAAATCACTCTAATGTTAAATGTTTTCGAATACTATAAAATATTAACATAATTCTCATATTAACCACAATAATTTAAAATCTAATTCCCAAGGTTTCTAATAAACCTATCACTAATTCAAACTATAATAAACCAAAATATAGTAATATAGAGACAATTTATACTATAATATATTAAAATAAGAATCAATGTATCTCATCCTCAATGACCAATCAATTTAGTAGTCTTCTTATACAATATATATAATTGATTTTTATTTTACATTGGAAATAAAATATAAAACATATCAAAAGAAAATATTCATCATCCTTAAAACTCATTTAAATAATTCTTCTTAATATCCCATGGAAAGAAAAAATAAAATAAATGGTGAGCTAAAATAATTAGTAAGGGTTAAATATAATGAAATATATTATGAGTAAATAGGGTACAAAAAATATGTCAAGGTAAATAAATGAAAACCCATTCCATTTAATCAATAATATTATCACGAAATGTATATATGGATAATATAAAATGAAATGATCTCGTGGATAATAATAAATAAATTATAAATTAATTATATGAATAATACTGGAGGTCATGATCTTAGACAACATGATATATTTACCATTAAGACCTCACTCTAAGACAGTTTAAAACTATGGATAGACATGCACCAAAAACCCATTTAATAAGGTTAGATAACTATTTTGACTCATGAGGCCTATCAATGCATCAAGGGGGTATATAATTTCAAGACCCACCCATCACTACATGTCCAATTCATTACCCATATATTGATTGATCAATTTAATTTATAAAAATAATCCTTATCAATATATATTTTTATTGAATAAAGAATAAAAAATATCAATATTTCCCCTGTAAAATAAATATATTTCAAAGTAAAACACTAAATATAGAAATGGTATATGTTTTAGTAAATAATCACATCCATGATAAAAAATAATATAGATATTTAAGAGAAATGTAATTTCTAATGAAAATTGATCACAAGAAAGTGAATGTCTCAAGGGAAATAAGTTAATGAGAGAAGACCATCATAAAAATTCTTCTTTATAAAATTATTTAAATCTTGTATAATAAGCCAAAGAGTGTAAAATTATTATGTCAGTGAGAAAATTCATTAATGCTGTATATGTAAAAAAATTCCTTTTTACATTTTGTAAAAAAGTAAAAAATGATGCGTTAAAAAAAATAGAAATATTAATTTCAAAAAATTTAATATTTTTCTGAAAATATAAAATTTAATTTTAGTAAATAAAAAGGACTTTTTTATTTTTTTTTTGAAAAATATTCATATGGAAGAAAAAATGTACCCGATTAAAAAGAGAATAAGATTTCCTTTTATTGTAAACATTTATTTGCATGATTCAAGTAAAAAAGAGGGTAAATATTGGAATAAAACATGTAAAATATTTAAATATTCATACTATAATAAAATATATGGAGTTTATAAAGGATATATCATAATATCCCTTCATTGAGATTAAGAGAAATCCTAAACAAATGAGATTGTAGAATAAATTCTTACCAATTTATTAACCTCAAATTGTGACCCATTGAAAGACTCAAATTGAATTGAAACTTTAATCATAATTAATAAATATATATTCATGTTAAATATATAAAAGTTTTATTATATATTCCATATAAAATTAAATAGGTTCATAGTACCAAATATGTCTGAATGGAGTGGAAATTGAGAAAAAATCCATTACATCACATTTACCCTTAGTTTAATGTGATTTGACATACTTTATAGTGGTATTAAACATGTTATTAATTTATAATAAAACCATATTGATATTTATAATATCTTATATGATCCTATTATAACATATCATCACTCGTTCGTTAATAATATTTAATTATTATCACTGTTTCAGGTGTTAACTATTTTATTTTCACATGCATGTTTTTTCATGGAAGTTATGATCCTTGCACTTTGATTATTTTTCCTTCATATACAAAATATTAATCATGATATAAATATAATATATATTCATTATTTTTTTCCTTATTACCATCTATTTAAAGTTTAAATGAAAAATGTATTACATCACTTCATGGAGGTGGTAGTCTACACGTACGCACGAGCAACATTATCGTCTTCCAATGGATTGAAAGGTAAGAAAGTAGATATGATATTATAATTATAGAAAAATAATTATTTCATTAATATCATATATATTCATTATTTATATATTTATGACCATCCAAGTAAATTGGTGATGAAATAAAAATTACACTGCTATATGGGGATGGTAAGTTATACATACATACAAGCAATGTTTTCACTTTCTGTAGGATGAAAATAGGGGGAAGTGGTTTTACCATAATCATAATAATATATCCATATATTTATGATAATGTATTCATTGTTTTCTAATGGTTAAAATATATTTAGATGAATAATAATAAAAAATAAATTTTAATGAGTCGATAAAGATGATTATCTCTTCCTCGGCAGATTTACTTTAGATTTTCTTTTAAGAGACCCAGGGTTGGTCTTTTGGAAAGAAAATAACCTATAGAAATTCATAAGTATATCTGTAAGATTAATTGGTATGGTTTGGTTTGGATTTCTTTCTCAATGTGGTGAAAATAAAATAGATAAGGGTTTCCATTTATAAGTGTAGGGAGGGGCACTCTTGGAGTTACATAAAGTATTAAATTAATATAAATTAATTTTCAAGAAAAAATGGCTCAAAATTTATTTAGTTCAAGGATAAGATGAGGATCATTCTAAATAATATAATATAATAAAATTTGGAAGAGTTTTCATTATTTTTTCACTCTTATCTCTTAGTTTTAACCCTATCTTAACCCTTTCGACCATTACCAGAATTTAAAAGTTTTATACACTTTTACGGGTCCAGAATGATACCATAAAAGGAAAAGTAGACCATAAATGGTAAATATATAAACCTTTATACCATATATTATGTCCCTTGTCCCAGTAAAATATTTTTATGTTTTTTAAATAATTTAATAACATATTATTTTTATAAAATATCATTAATGCCATTTTTGTCACTATTAATTTAATTTGAATTTAAAACAGGAACAAAAAGATGGAAGTTGAATATAATTCATTAAAACATTACTAATATGTTATATTTATCTAAAAAAGTTATGGTATATAATAATTTATCCAAATTATATTACATATAATATTTTGAAAATCATTTATTTTAATTTTCTACAAATTGAATAAATATCATGTCGGAGTTGTGTAAGAATTTAAGGTAATTATTCAACCACTAAAAATTAAAACTAAATTAAAATGGTAAAAATAAATTAATTATGTAAAAATAAAATTTTAGATTTATTTATAACATTTTATTTTCCTTGTGTGAACAAATAAAGTAAATTAAATTCAATATAGAGACATTTTGGAATTTTCTTTACTTAAAATAACATAAATGACATTACTAGGGTCAAATGAAACCAAAATTCCATATATTATAATTTTTAATGGATATGTTTGAATTAAACCCATAAAATGAAATAAGGTAAAGTGTTTAGTTGACTTTTAATGACTTATCACATTGTTTTTAACCTTAATTACCTGATTTACCCTTTACCGATGTGATAGATTTTACAACAGTTACTATTCATAAAGCCTAAAAATAAAAGGGACCTATTTAAAAAATTTGAACCACATAGTTAAAAATATTGTATCCATTTTTCAAGATTAATTTTCTATAAGTGGAAGAAATTTATGTTATTATCAATGCATAAAATGTAATTAAAAACAATGTTTTTATAAAAATACGTTTTAAGCATAAAAATTAACTAAAATCAAAATCATAAAAATATTGATTAAAATTATATTATTCTAAATAAAATGGATTGTGTGCTACTTTAAGACCAATTACAAAATATAATTATAGTTTTAAATTAATTTATTTATTGAAAATAAATGCTAATATTTGAAAAATATTCATTTTTTACTAATCATTACAAAATCAATCCTTTCAGAAAAATCCCAAAATTTCACCCTAAGTTAATTTTGATATGATAATTTCCAAAATTAATTTTATTTAATAAAACCCAATTTAAAAAAATTTATAATTTATTTTTTAATCACATTCTTGAATAAAACTATTTGTATTGTGCTATTGTTTCTTTAAAATGAAAAGATTTTTATAATTGAAGCTTGAGCGTTACAATGTATATATGTATAGTTGATGGTTTCATTTTCCAAAGAATGGGATAAAAGAGTAATGTGTTTTATCATTTATTAATAAAAAAATATCTCATAAATTTCATACTTTATTAAATTCCCCTTTATGAACCACCTTGTAAACTGGTGAAGGAAAATAAAACACGTTGCTTCATGGAGGTGGTAGTCTAGAAAACACATGTTTAACAGTTTTATTTTTCTTAATAAAAAATGGAAATTGTGGTTAATGATTTTACCATAATTTTATTGACATATCATTATACTAAGGATATTGATGTTATCATTTTAATATATTTTAATTTAATTTGAATAAGGAGTGTAAAAAAAGAAATAAAAAAGAGAAAGTGAGGTTGGGAACTTATACCTCACTTCTTAGATTATCTCATTTGGAAAGGGTTTTAAGACTTTAAGGGATGGGTTTTTGAAAAGACCAGAATCTCTTTAATGTAACAACCAAAGTGTTTTCTCGTTAAATAAATGATTTTTTGAATGGATTATTCCACACACAACACCAAAACCAAATAAATATAGTCCATTGTAAGGTAGCTGCAAATTTTTCTAGTATAAATAGGGGTAATATAATTATGATATATATATAAAAAAAAAAAAAAAAAATTCTCTTTGAACATCGAATCAATTAGTAAAACTTAGCAATTAATAAAATATCTTAATTTTAAAAATGTAATTTATTAAAGGGATATTTTTTCAAGTTTTATATATTTATGATTGACACTAATTTTATAATAGTAGTTAATATACCCAAAAGATGATTTCCTACAAAAAATTTATTTTGAATATATTTTATTATTTTATTTTAAATTTTAATTTATACATTTAATATTATAAAAATAATATTTTTTACCTTTAAAAATTAAATAAAAAAATGTAATTCAAATTTTTAATAATTAGTTACAAATTATATAATAAGTACCATTTTATTTTTGGGTATAAAGTACAAATTACATAGGTAAAAACTAGTTACCATGGTGAAAACTAAAATTGTACAAATGAGTAACCTTATTAATAAAGGGACTAACATGGTTAAAAAATGATTTTAATTGAGTTTTATAATTTTATATTGAAATTATCTATTCACCATTCTATTATTTATCAATTTTTGAGCCACTATCCTTGAGAGTGAGTTCCCGTTATTGAAATGTTTTGGGTATTTACAAAAATTCCACTCATTTTCCCTTATAAATGGGGAACTCATATCCTCAATTCACCTCTCACCAAAACCCCTTATTTTCATCCCAAAAATTTCCCAACCCATCCCACACACTACTAATAAACTTAATGAGGTTATATTATTCTCCAAATACCATCCCTAAAATATTTAATCCTCTTTTAAAAGGAGATAATCTAGGAAGTGGGATTTAAGTTCCTAACCACTCTTTATTTTTCTATTTCTTTATGTTTTATTTTTACTCAAATTTCATTTCAAAATTATAAAATAATAACATATATATCATTATTATGCATATATTTTATTATAATTATGGTACAAGCAGTAACCACTCTCCGCTTTTTCATTAAGAAAAACTAAAACATGTATCATGCATTGTGCGGACTACCGCCTCCATGAATAAATGTGTTTTGTTTTACTTTAATTACAATAATGGATAGTTTTATTTTATATTTTATGAGTATATATTATTTATATAATTAATATATATTTGTACATATCAATAATATGTTTCTCTTTTATATAACACAAAATAATGATCGTTATAAGGTAATCGATCGATATTGGTAAATAATCCAAAACCAGTTCATCACTATTGTCCTAAAAAAAGACTAAAACTACCATGTAATGGAACAATAAAACTATAATACTTTATCAAAAATCAATTAAATAACCTTTTATGGTTTTTAAATTATTATATTTCATATAAAAAGGAATATCAACACTACTTTTATGAACATAGTTCAAAACGACCAAGATTATTAATGCCTCACAATGAAAAAAGACCACAACAATCTATTACATGGAAATAAATGTTATTAAAAAAGAGTATAGATGGAAATTTATATGAATAAGGTTATAAAATATGTAATTAATATGTTTTTACTTATTATATAGGAGTTTAAACAACTTATATAGAAATCAATAGAAAATGAAAGGGGCTTAGTGACTCAAAATACTTTATTTGAGTTATTCAATTTCTTATTGAATTCATTTTCCAATAATTTAAATTTTTTAATGATATTATCTTTTTACCGTAAGTTATTTCTTTTATTTTCACTTTTTTTTGAAGAAAAAAAGGATATTTTTTGAATATAGACTCATAACCATGAATCTTACATTTATGATTTCAAATTACTTCGAGAAATATTTTTCTAATTTGGTTTTAATTTTAATCTCTATATTAAAAAGGATCTATCACTAATAAATTTATGTTTCATGTTTTAGCATCCATTCTTCTATTAATATTTCATTATTTATTGGTGAACACATTTTATATGTTAATCAATTTATTCCTTGTTTTTATACTATTTAGAATTGTTAGGAAACCCATTTTTATTTCAATGGGATATTTATGAAAATTGAATGATTTGTATTTTGATGTTTTATAAAACCCATTTTATTTAAATGGGTTCATTATGAAAATTGAATGATTTCCATTTTTATGTTTAATAAACCCATTATTTTTTCCATGAGTTATTTAAGATATGAATATGGTTGATTTTAAGTGGCATTCATATGTATGGGTGATGATGGATGAGGTCCTATATCACCCTACAATTCGTTGTCATAAGTTTATATCTCATTATATAGTCAGTTATGGACATAATTTGTTTTTCCCATAAGCATGGGCATTATGGTTTTTCTCACTTTTTCAATCGTGAACATAATGAGTTTGTTAAAATAGAAACGAGAATAATGGTTTCGATCACATAGTTTTTCCTGTGATTATAGTTGTTCCACATTTCCATGTTTTTATTAAGTCATGATATATTTTTATTATTCTTTTCATTTCCATGAAATTACATGTTTTCATGATTATGGCTTATTTTTAAAGTATTATTCACTTTTATGTCATTCTCACAAGTTATATGACCATTGAGATATGTTTTTATCCATTTCATATATTTTATTCTTAGTTAATGATATTTTTATAATATTATGTTACCCTAACTTTTTTTATGAATATTATCTATGGTCTTTTGATCTTTAATTATGATATTTATGTCTTACTCATGTTATCCTTAATGTAATGATATGTTTTTTCCTCACTGAGTGTCTGAGATCACACTTTTCTTATGCTTACACTCCTGAGTTTATGAAGATAATTATATAATGTGAGATTCCTATAAAATGGTATAGAGGCGCATTACTCTGAAGAAATGTTTAAAATTTTTATAAAATAAGATGTCTATGTAATTAATCTATGAGACACTAAACCTCTTGGTCCTTAGGTTGTGAGACTATTTATGTGATTTATTATTTAAATCACAAAATTAATGAATTATTTTAGTTATGATTAGATTATAAATATTTAGTTTGTATTAGAGTAGGGTTTTGTAAATTTTAAATACTAAATTACTTATTTTGGATATTAGTTTAGAGAATTTTTTTAAGGAATATAGGGATGAATATAAGTATTCTATAACATCCCAATAGTTTATTAAAGTATATATTGTGTGGTTATCTTAGAAATTACATCCCTATTTGGATAATATAAGTGGATATAGGCTCTAGAATAGTTTTATATCGGGGTAATAACCCTGAAGAAGATGTGTTGGGTATTAAATCAATTTTGAACTACTACAAAACAAAGAGACCCAAATATAAGCATGGTTTGAAACACTTGAGGGATATTATTTGGTAAAAAAAATTATCATTACAAACCATTTTGAAGGAATTGAATATATATAATAGGTTCAGTTAGAAAGATGACCCTAGATAACCTAGAATGAAACCTAGATATTCAATGGATAACATATTCACGTCCTTTATGAAATCCTTCTTCTAATATTATAGTTTACTTTTATGTATGTTCATTAATTTATCTATACTCATTAAAAAAATTTCATCATTCATGGTAATAGAGGGAATCCAAAAGTAAATATTTCACAATGGGTAAAATGGATAATTTGAAGATTATCCCAATGGGAAACCTAATGAGATTTGGGATGACATGAAAAATCTCATGGAAATACTCACCCTACTATCTCAAGCTATTATAAACAACCCAAATCTTGTTGAGATCCTAAGAAATAGTGGAGGGAGAAAATTTCTATCAAATCTTTTATGAGGTAATTTCCACCCTATTTTAGTGGGTATTCTAATCCACTAGTTTATAAGTGGTGGGTCAATTCAATGAAAAACATATTTTCCATTCACCAGTTCTTGGATCATGATAAATTTGTTTTGGTAGTCTATCAAATATAAGGTGATGCTGTCTAGTGGTGGTGTATCATTAATAATACCACGAAAAAGGAGAACATAGACTACATAGAATGGGAAGAATTCAAGAAGATATTTTTCATGATGTATTTTCCATGGAATCTTCATAGAAAAATAGTGTGAATTATTAGAATTGAATAAAAAAGAGGATTAATCTATTGGATCATATGATGAACATTTCACAATGTTCATGAGGTATACATATGGTTTCATTTTTGATACTAAGATAAAATCAATTGCTTCTTTAAATTTTTAAAGACAATTATTTAAAGGGTTTTATCCATTATAGAATTTGATAACTAAAAATAGATTTTTATATGTGAACTTAAGGTAGATATGGAAATTAGAACCTCTTAATATTCTAAGGAAAATAAAAGAAAAATGTAGTATCATGGAATCACCAATGATAAGACACATGGTGAGAAGAAAGACTAATTTCCTACATGAAATAAATATGGGTGAAATAACCCATGTAATTTTATCAAGGGACTAGGGAAGTGTTTTAAGTGTTTTAATGTTGAAAAAAAATCTTACAACTGTCGAACTAAGGCTAGAAGACTGATTAATGTAATAGAAGAGAAGAAAGGTATGATATGATGATCAAACTACACTAAAAATATTCAGGTGCATGGTGATTCGGCATTTTGAAAATCAATTCCCCAACCCTCACGACAATGAAGAAAGTAGGCCCCAACAACCTCCAAAACTAATGTAATAAGGAAGGGAATTCACAATCACTAACATTGAGGTAGATTATGATAATGAAGTGATGTGAGGTACACTTGATCTATTTTATAGATATGATAATAAATTAGTTTCTTCTAGTTTATTGCATTATTTTCTTTCACAAAAATTTTATAAAAATATGGAATCACCACCCTAAACAATGGATATTGAACTATTAGTGAAAACCCCTAATGTAATAATGATTGTGTTTAATATTTTCAAATTTTATCCAATTTATATTTATGGGAGGATACTTTCTAAAAATCTAATTATTCTTCCTTTGGTTTAATTTTACATAATATTGGGTTTTGATTGGATTTTCCTACATAAATATCATATCAACTTTTAGGATAAGAAGTCTCATTTCATATTCCAAATCATCATATTATCAATTATTAATGAAAACATGATTATGAACTTATAATAAAACCAAAATCTATAATATGGTTGATGATACCCAACAATGAGGGACTCTTGGATCAAATGATTAGGGAGGAAGTCAATATTGATGACATGCATAATGTATAAGATTATAATAATGTATTTCTAGATGAACTAGCTAGTATTCCTCTAGAGCATGAGGTTAAGTTTTAAATAAAACTTATACCCGGATCCATGATTATATAAAATATTCCATATACAATAACTCCCATTGAATTAGAGGATTTAAAGAAGAATTAGGAAGAAAATTTAGCCAAGGGTTTTATATTCCCTAGTGCTTCACCATGGGGTTCACTAGTCTTATTTTTCAAAAAATAATGATGGATTGATGTGTATTCATATTCTTAATAAAATTTTGATTGAGAACAAGTATCATGTACCCCGTAACGATGATCTATTCAATAAAATTGTAGGATATTAATACTTATTGAATATTAAACTTCGATTTAGTTATCATAAATTGAGGTTAAAAAGGTAAGATATTTGAAATACAATATTCCAGAAAATGTATGAACAATATGAGTTTATAGTGCTTGTCACGAACCAAATCTGGTCGCCGCCAAAACCGGCACCAAACCCAGCCCGTGACATGACCCGAAGGAAGTTCCTTATCCCCATGGGCTGGCACAAGTGCCCGGGTATCATTTATTTTTTTTGGGAACGATTTACCCGAATATGAAGGCATAAAACATTAAAAACAATTAATAAACTGAATCTGAAAAATGTAAACCAAACGATGTTTACACAAAAACCAGAACTGAATACATATATTTGAAGACACTACAAGTGGTCTAAAAACAAATAATGACAACATAAAGACATCCCTATGGACTCCACATGACAAGGGGGGTCATCACCCGCAAGCCTTCTCCGCAACTCCACCCCAACGATGGGGACTAACACCCTTAACCACCATCACCCTTAGCCTTCCCTTTACCTGAGTCAAGCATAAAAAAGTCTACTTACACCCAAGGGGTGTAAGTAGGGTGTGAGACTAATCCCAATAGGATACCACCCAATTATTCCAAAGTGCATGCAATATAAGGTGAAGAAGCAAACCGTTTTAATTCTTAAAAAAAACGACGATGAAATTCCAAGAAATGCAACTTTCATTTAAAAAAAAGTTTTCAAACTAGAATTTCCAGAATGTTAACATATCTAAATGGAAATGATAGATACTGTAAATTACTGAAAGAAACACCCAAATAAAATGATAAATACTAAAAATCCAGTGAGCAACAAACTAGGAACACCCCTAGGCACTAGGTTGTCTCGGGTCCTATGTACCTCGTACCTCGGTGTAAAGCAACCATAGTAAAATCCACTCTCATGCAAGAGACACTAGTAGGGAACATACCCACAACATATTGGTTTCCAATCATCATCCACATACTTTAGTTAGAGTTGTCGTTATCCAAATGCTAGGTGAAACAGGGACAACACCCATCCGGTCCACTAGCTTACTAGTACAAATCCGCCCACCTAAGTATCCGGGATTCCCCTTTTGTGCTCAAACAATTTCAGTATGCAAAATAAATAAATTTTCAAATAAAACACCACTACTGGTCACACACAATAAATACAGTATCTATCACATTTTTATACCACTTAAAACACACAATAAAACACTTTGATTTTTTAATAAAACAATTCCTCAAAATCACGTAGTGTTTTGCACAAAAAAACACCTTGAGAACACCAATTGCACACTATGTGCACATTTTTGAATTACCAAAACATAAAGGAAATCCCAATACATTTAAATTAAAACAAAAAATCATTTTTAGGGAAGCCTCATATGGTTCAAGAAGTGACATCATTGTAAAACCTCTATTTTTACACAACACGGCTCTTAGAAATTCATGTGTTTCACAAACAACATTAAAACAAACTTTCACAGCAACAAACACATGGAAAAATCATAAAAAAATTATTTTCAGTCCTATTATAGTTCATTAAAATCAACTAATTACTTATAGGTCAGACCAAAATGAACCAATAAAATATTTGAATGAAAAACCCCCAATTTCACCAAAAATTGGAACTTAAAATTCATTTGCATTATAAATTCAACTAAAACCAATTTTTACAGAAAATTAAAGTGAAATAAACATTAAGGTACCATGAAAATATCAAGCTAATTCACAAAAATTTCACACACAATGGAATCACCTACCAAAACAAAGGAAACCCTTGAATCCTTTGTGCGAAAACTCAAACGCACCACCGCCGCACCTCAAGGAAGGTAAACCAGACCTAAAACCAGAAAAATTGGCCAAGAAAGCCCAATTTTAAACCCTAGTTTTGAAAACCTAGTTTCTGGAAATTATGAAACTCAATTATAACCAAATAAACTCTAAGAAAAAATAATGAAAACCCAAAGTAGTTTGGAAGAGGAAAGAAAAGGGATCATTTACTTGAAGTATCTTGAAGTAATCACTCCAAAACACCAGTAGCTAAAATTTAAAAGAAACAAAATTTAGGGTTAGTTTGAAAAAGATATATTAGGTCAATTAGGAACTATAATGGAGGAAAAATCTTTATAATTGAGAGAGTTATAAAATAAAGACTTTACCTCTTCAAATATGGGCGATTTGAGGAATCCTATGAAGTTCGACACCAAATAGAGATTAACCAGAGATCCAAATAAGGTGGAGAGATCTCAGATGCGTGGCGGGGTTAATTGGGATTGGGTGAGACTTGGAATCAGCGAAAAATATCAAATATTTAATAAGTTATAACATAATAAATATTTATTTTTAAAACCGGAATTGGGATTTCGGGCAGGCCCAACCCCTTAGATAAAAACCCAAATAAACCCTGGTTATGGATTTCTAAAAGCTCCAAATTACCTTGGTGGTGTTAATAGGTTAGGGGAGGTCAAGTAGGAATTTGAATGGATGAAAAATGTTGAAAAATGAAAATGTTATAAAAGATACAAAATTTATTTTTTAATCTGAAATTGGGCTCACAGTTTGGCCCAATTCATGAATACTCATCTATTCCTCCCTAAATCCTAGGGAAACCCCCAAAACAAATAAAGGATGTAAATTAAATGAAAAAAACATTTAAAATATGTCTTATATGTGACATTTATATCGTTTGGACTTACCAATTACCCCCGCTATCTTCACATATCTTATGAATAGATTCTATAGAGATTACTTGGATCAATTTATGGTAGCCTTTATAGACCATATTCTTATATATTCCAAAAGAAATGAAGAGAAAGAGGATTGTTTAATTTTTTTTGTTAAAGTACTAAATAAAGGAGAAGTTTTATTACAAATTTTGTAAATGTGAATTATAGCTACAAAAAGTGATTCTTGGGTCTTTTAATCACAATAATGGGAATATCAACCATCTCAATAAAGATAAGATCTATAGAGCAATGACCCAGACCAACCATCTTAACTAAGATCCATTATCTTCTTGTGTTAGTAGGATATAACCAACACATTGAAAAAAAATCATGACTAGAAAATCCACAAACCAAGTGAACACATAAGGGAGTAAATTACCTTTAGACAAAGGAATGTGCATAAATTTTCAAGGAATTGAATAAGATTTTGTCACTACTCTTGTAATCACATTACATTGTTGTGGGGAAGAGTTTATAATATACAATGATGCTTAAAAAGGGTTTGGGTTGTGTCCCCATGTAGAATAATTATGTGATTTATTATTCCACCTGATAGTTAAAGAATCATGAGAAAAAATACTCAATGCATGATTGAAAGAAAATTATAGTGATTTTTTCATTAAAGATTTGGTGATATTATCTCAATGGATAAAAGTTTGATATATATATATATATATTGATTATAAGAGATTGAAATATATATTCACATAAAATGGTTTGAATATTCACCAAAGGGGATAGTATAAATTTATAAAGGATTACGACTAATAAATACAATACCACATCGAGAGGAAAGATAGGGTGGATAATGCTCTAGGAAGGAAAGACTACACTACTCTATTTATAGTGAGGATTGAAAAAGACCCATTACTTATGGATTTGTATTAGATAAATCTTTATGTCATAATGGGAAGAGATAAATATTATATTTCCCAATTATCTTCCCAAACTTTCATTCAAATAAAGATCAAATAATCCTAGAAAGATGATATAGATCTATAGAAAATGGAAGAGAATATTAAAAAGTTCAAATTTGATAAAGATAGATTTATAAGGTTTATAACTTGGATATATGTCCCATAAAACTATAATTAAAGAAGTATCTTTTGGATGATGCACATAACTTATCATTCTCTATCCATCCTAAAATAACAATGATATATAGAGATCTAAATAAAAAACTCTAGTGAGAAAACATGAAATGGGAAATAAAAAAGTATAAATCTCAATGCTTGTAATACTAGAAAGTTAATAATGAATGACAAATGTCTAAGGGTATGTTGTAAAAATTACCCATACTACTATGTAAATGGAAAAAAATAACCATAGACTTTGTCGTAGGACTCCCTAAAACTTCTAATGGTCATAATTCCATTTGGGATATAGTAAAAAACCTTACAAAGTGAGTTCACTTTATTTCCATCAAAGGAGATATATCCCTTGACCAATTCGCTAAGATATACATAAGGGAAGTGGTGAGGTAGCATAGAATACCACTATCTGTTGTATATGATAAGATATGAATTTTACCAAGAGGTTTTAGGGATTTCTTTTGAAATCATTGGCTATAGAGATATGATTTAGCACTGAATATCATCCTCAGACATATGGCCAATCTGAGAGGATAATTAAAACTTTAGTGGATACACAAAGATCTTATTAGTTGGATTTACATGGACGTTGGGACCAATAAATCCCCTTGGAATACTTCTCATATAATACAAATTTCATTTCTATCATTCATATGGAACCATATGAGGATTTGTATGAGAAGAGATGTAAGACTCCAACATGATGGGATGAAGTTGGAGAGAGGAAGCTTATAGGTCCTGACCTTATCTAAAAAATTAATGAGAAGGATCAAAACATTCAATAACAAATAAAAGTGTCATAAAGTTGGTATAATTATTAAAAATATAATCATTTATGAGATATATAATTTTAAGTTAGTCACTAGGTGTTCCTTCAAATATATCCATGGAAGTGAGTTGTGAGATTTGGGAAGAAAGGGATGTTAAGACCTAGGTATATTGGCCCATTAAAGATCCTTGATTATGTCAAGGTTTTTTATTATCACTCAGTACTCCTTCCACACCTACACTAAGTACACAATGTGTTCCATGTATCAATTTTAAAAAAGTACATAATAGAACCTTCACATGTGTTAAGATCAAAATCCATGCAACTATAATATGATCTCACAAATGAGAAACAACCCCTGGAAATTTTGGATTGAATTGATAAGATGATACAGAACAAGACCACTAATATAATCATGGATCTGTAGCAAAATAATAAGTTTGAGGAGGATACATAGGAACCCAAGTATGTGATGAAAGAAAAATACCCTCACATATTTTCTCTACTATAATACAATTTTGTTGGAGAAATTTTATTTAATGGTGGTAAAATGCAACCACCCAATTTTTTCCTCCTTAAATAAATACCATGTTCAAGAGATTTCTCCACATACTAAAACAAAATCAAATAAATATAAAAAATTTCATATCTATAGAATTAGCAGGTATAAATTATGGAAATAGAATCATGATATATATATATATATATAATAACACAAAATAAAATTCACTTTAAACATAAAATAAATTAGAAGAAATAATAAATTTATAAAATCACTTTTTTATTCAAATGTATTTTATGAAATTGATATTTTTATGAGTTTGATATATTTATGATTAACATTAATTTTATAATAACAATTAATATAACGAAAAATTATTTCCTATAAAAAATGTTTTTCAAGATATTTTGGGATTTTATTTTAAAGTTAAATTTATCAATTTTAGGATGTGAATTAGATGAAATAAATATTATTTTTGGATTTATCATTTTTATATTAGATTAAGATGAATTATTTTTAATTTTTCAAAAAAAGATTGTTTTTAGGTGAATAGTGAAAATAACATTTTTAAAAATTACATGACTTTTATGACATTATTAATATATAAGAAAAAATTTAAAATTTAAAAAATCTTTTATAAGACCAAATATGTATTTTAAAATTTAAATATATATTTTTTAAATTTATAAACCCATATTTAAAATTTTAGTTGAAATTTTTGACAAAATTATTTTTAATACATTATACATTTAGTATTTTAAAATTAAATTTTATCATTTTTAAAAATTGAATAAAAAAATTGATTGTAAATTTTAAATCATTAGGTATAAATTTGATAATATGGACCAATTTATTTTTATGCATAAAAGATAAATAACCTGGGTAAAGACTAGTTACTGTTGTGGAAACTAAATTGGTAAATATGAATAACCTTAGAGGTAAAGGAAATAAAATGTTTTTAATTGAGTTTTGGAAGTTAATATCAAACTTATATCTTTAACACTCAATTATATCTCAATTTTGGAGCCACTTTCCATGAGAGTGACATCCCATTATTGAAAAGGTTTTGGTATTTATAAAAAATGTCACTAATTTTCACCGATAAAAGGGGAAATCCTCTCATCACTTCCACTAACATAAAAACCTATTAAATTTAGTGTAAACCACGAATAAACCTATAATCCACACTTATAGTCACCTTAATTATGGTATAAGAATTAAAAACCCTCCCCATTTTCATTAAGAAATGAAAACATGAATCATGAGTTGTGTGGAGTACCACCTCCATGAATAAATTTATTTCATTTTCCTTGACTTCCAAAAATGGATGGTTTTAGTTTATATTTTATGATTATATATGATATATATATAATTAATATATATCTCATTAGTGTAGTTTTTTTTCAATAACATAAAAACCAACAATCGTTATTTGAAAATCCATCAATATCAGTAAATAACCCCAAACAAATTCATCTCTATTTTCATTTTCTTGAAATGAGAATAATACTCCAATATAATGGAATTATAAAATTATAAGTGTTAAAAAATAAATTATATAAACTTTAATTGTTTTTAAATTATGTTTTTTATGATAAAAATGGATACTTACAACGCTTTTATGAACATAGTTCAAAATGGCGAGGAAAATGATGGAGACCCGAAGCGCGCACCAGAGCCACCCGACGCGGACTTCTAACCCTAAATCAGATCATCGCTCTTATGCAGAGGTTGTTACGGGTAAATCAGATGTTGTTGTGGATAAATCAGGAGATGTTTTCGTCGATGCTTGCACTGAAATCCAGATCAAACCTAAACAGTTTCGTCATCGAGGTCAGCGCGCGATTTCTTTTACCGAGGATGAGGTAAACTGTTTATCTTCTGATCTTAGGCTTGTTTTAGTTGGTAAATGCACAAATCGTCGGCCTTCTTTGAGGTTTCTTAGAATGACTCTGGAATCAATAGGTTTTACGGGTTTTAGTTTGGGTCTCCTTAATTCGCATCATATTATCTTTCGGTTTGTCTCAGAAGAAGATTACTATAGGATATGGATGAAGAGATCCTGGTCTTTTGGAGGATGTTATATGAAAATTTTGAAATGGACTCCTGCTTTTGACCCGTATTCTGAATCCCCAATTGTGCCTATATGGGTTAATTTCCCTGAATTGCCTTTTCACTTGTTTAAAAAAGAAGCTTTATTTCCAATAGCTAGTTTGATTGGATGTCCTCTGAAGTTAGACTCAGCCACAATGCTCTTATCTAGACCCTCTGTAGCGAGAATCTGTATTGAAATAGATGTTTCCCAGCATCTGCCAGACCAAATTTGGATTCAGAATGGAGATTTCGGTTTTATACAAGATGTTCTCTATGAAAGACTACCTGATTACTGTTATAGTTGTTTTAGACTCGGACATTCAATGAAAAACTGTGTAAAGGATTCTGCTAACTCTAAAATCAGGAAAAATGTTTGGGTTGAAAAAGAGATGCAAGGTCATAAGGCCATTGCTGATTCTTCTAGCTATATGAATCTGGAAGAACCTAGTCTGAATACTGAATTGAATAATTTACAAGTTGAAGATAATCTAAATTCTGATTATGTTAACTCTGTTCTTGAAGTCACTGCCCACCCTCCTATTTGCATGGGTGAACCGCATTCATTGTGGATAGAAAAGGATAAAGGAAAGCAAATAGTTGTGTCTGAGCCCTCTAAAGATATTTGCAAGGACGAAGAGGATCTAGATAAAATGGGTTTGAAGTTTCAAGCACCTGAATGTCAGCCTTCAGAATTTCCTGCTCGATCTGTTAAGACAGATCAAGAGGTTGCTGAAAAGGTTCAAAAAGATGGATCCATTTGCAGTGGATCATCATCTGAAGAGGCGGATAAGCCTGGACAATTAGAAGAAGAATATCTAAAAACCATGGCTAGGAAAGGAAAAAAATCAGTGGTAGATGCTGATGGTTTCATCACCCCGAACCCAAAAAAGACTAGAATACGTAAGGATTACTCTCAAGTGGAAAGAACCATCACCACTAGGTTGACTGAGGCTAATAAAATGGTTTACCCCGGAAAAGAGCAAAGAGAATTAATTTGCGAGAAATCCAGCGTTGTTTTATATTACTTCTCATTTCATTTCACGGAAGAGGAAATGCAAGGGTGACTTGCTCATACGAGAAAGCAACAAGATTTGTTGAAACAGGAGAGACAAAAAGGGATTATCAATGAGGATCAATTCGAGAATGCTATGAAATTCATTTACTTTGAGAAATTGAAGTTGAAGGCACCACTTTCTTGATGTTGTTGTTTGTAGACATTCTGTGTGATCTTTGTCTCTGGTTTACTGGTCACAAATTATTGCTGTTCTAGCTGATCTGTGTTCCTCTAAAGCTGATTATCTATCCTTGATGCGGTTGGACTTCTCTGATCAGACTTACTAGTGGTCTATCTGCTGATCTTGGATGTTTGGCATTTAAATGCTGTTTTTTATTTCCTAGAAGATCTCCTGGTTGGTACAGTTAGTGGATTTCTTTGGATGTTTTGAGGAGCCTTATCTAAGGGTTTGATTGAATCTGGCTAGTTTCATCTCTGTTCTTCTGTTTTTCTGGAGACTTGTTCACTTTGATGAACTGCAGGCATGCTGTCTTTGTTTGAAGCTTCAGTCTTGTGATTCTGCAATTCTGTTTTGAAGGAATACCCTATATTTTTGCATCGGAAAATGTCTGAGCATCTATGTCTGGATGTTCATGTATTTCTCATGCGCTATATAGAGAATCTGTTTAATCATTTCATAGTTTGACATGTTTTGTGAGCGTGATTTGGAGCAGGTTTTCTCTTCTAGAATGAATTGTTGGGAGATCATGATGCTAGAGCTGAAGTTCCTGTTCTTGTTTAAAGCTTATTGACAGACTTTGGCCCACCTGGATTGCATAACTCGGACGGTTTGGGACTAGTTTTCTGGAATGCTGGGTGGGATATTCTTGTTGGGGTGTGTTTGGTTGGTTCTTGTCAGCCTAGGTTGTTTAATTATTCATTCTTGTGGGCTGTATTTGGTTTTTGCTGGTGTAGGCTTACTACATCTCGTGTGTACTTTGACCCCTTTCTTGTTTTAATAAAATTCTCTTGGCATGGATTGGGAAACCAATCCATGTCACCTTTTAAAAAAAATGAACATAGTTCAAAATGGTCAAGATTATTGACACTCAATGTTGAAGAAAGATTACAACCATATGATACATGGACAGATTTTTTATTAATTAAGATTATAAATAGAAAAATATATGAATAAGGTTATGAAATAGGTAATTAATATATTTATCCTTTTGATACATGAGGTTAAAGAACTTTTGTAGAAATCAAGGGTAAAGGTAAAGGACTTGGTAACTCGAACTCCTTTATATAATTTATTATCGAACTTTTCTTCCAATAATTTAAATTTTGAATGATGTAATATTTTTACCTATATAAAAAATATTTTTAAATTAAATTCCACTTTCCTGAATTTTTTTCTTTTCACCTTTTTTGAGAAAACAAAGGGGAATTTTTGAAAAGAGACTCATAATTATGAATTTATCATCGATGATTCCAAAATGTTTTCAAGAAATATATTTTGAGATTTGGTTTTCATTTTAATATATATATTCAAATATATTTATATCTAATGAAGTTATGTTTTATGTTTTTCCTACCATTCTTCTATTAATATGTGATTATTTTTGGGAGAACAAGTTTTCAATGTTAATCAATTTATTTCATGTTGTCATACAATTTAGAAATGTTACGAAACACATATATATTTACATTTTTTTTATGAAAAATGAATAATTTAAATTTTTATGTTTATGAAACACATTTTATTTACATGGGTTATTTAGGAAAAGAGAATGATTTCATTTTGAATGTTGAGGAACCCCATTATTTTTTCATGGTTTCTTTAAGATATGTTGATGATTGATTTTAAATGGAACACATATGAGTGGTTGGTAATGGGTGGGGTGATATATTCCCCCCCAATACATTGGTTTGAGTATATATCTCATGAGATAGTCCGACATGGACATAATGAGTTTGTTCACAAAGTCATATCAATGATGGGATTACTCACATTTTTAGGCATACACATAATGTGTTTGTTCAAATGGCATGAGAATAATATGATTTATCACACAAGTTTTAATATATTTATGGTTGTTCTTTATTTACAAGTTTTTTATAAATATATTTTAAATTTTCAAGATGAATTTAATTTATATAAAATTAAATGTTTCCATGATTCTGCCTTATTTTTAAGGTATTCGAAACTTTTATGTCATACTCACATGTTATATGAATATTAAGATATGTTTTTAGAAATTTCATATATTTTATGATTTATTAATTATATTTTTATGTGATATTATGTTACTATAACATGTTTTATAATTATCATATAGGGTATTTTGATATTTTATTATGATATTTTTGTATTCCCCATGTTCTAATTCATATAATGATATGTTTTTCCTTTACTAAGTGTTTGAGTTCACCCCCTTATCATGTTTGCACTCCCCAGGTTATGAAGATGATTATATAATGTTTTATTTATAGAATAGGTTCTATAGAATCATGGATATAAATAATTTTTTTGAAAATTTTGTAAAATAAGAGATATATTTAGACAATCTCTGAAACACTAAACCATTCGATCATTGATTTGTGTGATTATTTGTGATATTTATTATTTAAATAACGAGATAAATGTATTATTTAAGTTATTTTTTTATCTTTGGTCACTATATTTAAGGTGGATAGGAATTTTGAGGATAGGTTTGGGAAAAGTTTTTCCTTAACTTCAGAGGTTGTGGTGTGAGGGGAAGTGAGGATAGGGGATCCCCTTTTATAAGTGAAAAGGGATTAAATTTTTTGTAATTACCCAAAACCTTTCTATAATGGGAAGTCACTCTCAAGGAAATACATACGTCCAATTATTCCCCAACCAAATTGTTTCACACATGGTACATGTTTCAATCCCCTTACCCCTTGAATTTTTACATTTACTATTTTAGATTTTACTATGGTAACTAGTTTTTACCTAAGGTAACTTAATATTCATGCCTAAAAATAAAGTAGTCCTTACTATATAATTTATACATAATGATTATAATTTTTAATTACATTTAATAATAATAAATTTATATAAGTGATAAAAAATAATTTTAAAGTAATAAATGTATAATGTATTAAAAACAATTTTTGAAAAAATATAACTTATATTCTAAAATGTAAAATATAGGTTTATAAATTTAAAAAAACAATTTCCAAATTGTAACATGACTTATGAAATAAATATTTGGTGTTATAAAAAATTCTTTTTTAATTCCCAATTCATAATTATATACAAATAATTTCATAAAAATCAAGTTATTTGTAAAAATGAAAATTTTCACTATTCACATAAAAATGAATCTTTTTAGAAAAAATCCCAGAAATTAACCCTACGGTTATGTTGATATTAACAATTAAAAGATAATTTTTTTCATTAAATTAAAATTATAAAATTTATATACTTAGTTATTTAAATAAAGACATAAAATATAAATAAAAACTATATTTACTAAAAAATAACTTTTTAAACATAAAGTTTATTTAATATTGTTTCATATAAATTTCTAAATATAATTGAATTTTGAAACAATAGTTTATAAATATAAATATTACCAATAATAATAAAATTTTAAATGTTATCTATTGAATTTATTTGGTAATACACCATACCATTTTTTGCAAATGATTCTTCAAAAGGAAATCATTTTTATAAATATTAAATAAAAATATAAAATACGGAATTATATTAATTAATTATTATCTTTTAGTCATGTATTGATTCAGTTTAGTGTTGAATTTGACATAATATTTTAAATAAAGTATCAATTTAAAGGATCTAAAATTGTAAGTTGTTACATTCTACCCCCTAAAAATAAATTATGACAGTATAATTTTAATTATTACCCACTGATGAATGTAGGTGAGGGTAATCCTAATATACCCTTCATTCAAGATAAAACATAAAATATGACATCTAACTTACTCCCTTAGGCTATAAAAAGTTACTTATCTTTCTCTAGATAACATTAGTTAATCATACAATCACGTACCCTAGTATGTATATACCCTAATCATATACTCTCAATTACATTACATTCCCCCAAACCATTTTGAATGATCAAGACATTAAACCATAAAAAAAATATTCCTTCAAAAATCAACCCTTATCTTCAACAACGAGTTTATAAAGTTACATACAATTCAATATATATCATAATCCAAAAAGTGAGATAAACTTCACCATAAATATCACAGATCACTTTTTCATTAAACTAATATTAAATTCTAAGGATATTAATACTATATAACTGAATTTTATTAAAATAAATCAACCCTTTATTAACTCAACATCAAGAATATATTAAAACTAAGATATTTTCATGGCTCAATCATGTGATCTCTTATATTTATCCACAAAATATAAATTTAGCATAAAATTACTTTTCAATGTTATTGAAACCATTTAATATATGTTTCCAACCCTTTAAAGAAAAATTATAGGAAGATAATTCAAAGATGTTCCACATAATTTTCATAACTTTTAGAATATACTAGAATATCTTTGATATATATCACTCAAAAATGAAAATAGCTAAGAGTATAAAAATTTAATTTCTATTAAGATAACCCCTACCTTTAGTAAGACTAAAAAACCCACCATTTATATCATAATATTAATATACTAATATTATTAAACATTTATGCATGTAGCCTTATTTAATTATAATACATAGTGGTTTTTAGATACACCCCTTTGTTAAATCTATTTTTGTGATCTTTTTTCAACCAAATAATAAAATCAAAATTATTAGGATAATATCCAATGGAATAAAAGTAAATGATCATATGAATTTTAATTCTCAATCCTATTATGACTTCTCCAATGACACATTCATTTAAAAGTATGATACTTTCATTTCAACTATGTCACACTTATTTTTCCTATAACTCATTGGGTTTAACCTAGAATACTTTGTGTTCTCTCATACTTTTTAACCCAATCCCCTAAAGAAATAAACCCTCCATAATGTAGTGTAAATAAATCATGAATAATATAAGTATATCCAACATGAGTATCAAACTTGGTGTGTAATTATGCCTTTTCTTCATGAACCAGATGAAGCTTGATTTAACACCCAACACATCATTGTCATGGTTATTACCCCCTGGTACAAATGTTCCAAAGCCTACAACCACTCGTAGTATTCATAAAGGGGTGTTACTTCCAAGAGAACCATACAATATCTACTTTACCAAAACATTAATATATTATCATAATCCATAAAAAACATAACATATTATATATAACCTAATTAAAGGTTTATTTTTACCATTGAAACTATGATTAAATTTAACTTATCAATCCTTAATGATCGTTATAACTCTTAATTTATGTTCCACCAATAACATAGTAACCACTAAAGTTATCTATACCCTACTCAAATACCAAATATAGTATCCTATAAATGTGACTATCTAAATTACATGACTTAAAGAAATTATTTCATTACAATACATTCCCAAGACCTTTTATTTTTAGAATTTTAGAGAATTAGGAAAAAAATTAACTAAAAAAAACTCATGCTATTTTTAACAAATATTAATTCCCCAATATATATGAAATTATTAATCCATAAAAACTATTCAACATATCTCACTAATTCTCCACATAAGTTTCACTTCTATATGTTTCACACTTTTCATATCTTCATAACTTGTGGAAATGGAAACATATGAAAGGGGTGAGATCAAATACTCAGTAAGGAAGAACATAGGTGATATCAATCAAATATATTAAGAGAACATAAGATGAGTATATAGGTATAATAAAGTTACAAAATAAATCTATACCCAAAAAAGCATATAACAAAATTCAATACATAATAAAACAATGCATCATGAATAATACAAATATCTTTGAAAAAAGGTACACTTCAGAATTGTGTCACAACAATAAATATAGAAATCATAATGTAGTGGATCGGGCATCACAATGAGTTTCACTTAGTAGATCAGGCTCCACCCACATATTTCCCTTGGTGAATCAGGCTTTATTTACCTATTTTGCATAGCAGATTAGGTATCATGACCTATTTCAAATTTTGGGTCCAACATCACTACTCATTTCACTTTAAAATCATGATATGTAAATATTATACAATGAATTTGAGGGATATATGGCCCCCATCCATCAATAATCCATATATATGTGTTCCAATTGAAAAAAACATTCATTATTTTATAAATAACTCATGAATAAAAATAGGTTTTGTAACCTTTTCTAATGGAATCACATAAGGAAAAAATTAATAATTCCATAAATTATCATAACTTGATAAACCCATGGAAAATAAATGGGTATCCAAACATATCTATTAAATCTCTAGATAAATACCATAAAATTAATGTAATATAGTACATGGTATTTACATTATATAAATAAAGGGTATGAAGTTTAGATAATAATTTTCCTAATTAATTGATGTATGAAATATAGGTGAAAAACCTTTAATCCGAGGAATTAAAAATAGGGAATTCACATAGGGAAGTTTTTGGAATAAAAATTACTGTTATACAGTGAAAAATATTATAAAATAAAAATATATCGATAGATCATTTATTCAAAAGAGAAGGACATTACATATTACATCTGTAGAATGAAGGTGGGTGGTTTTATTTAGAGGATACTTCCTACAGATCTAACTATTCTTACTTTGGTTGTATTCAACATAATATTGGGTATGGATTGACTTTACTTTCACAAATAACATACCAACTTTCAGGATAAGAAATTATTATTTCATATCCCAATTAATACTATTATCAAGTATCAATGCATGGATGACTATGCAATCCTTATGGAAGAAAATTATATAATATGAGTGATGATAAACAACAATGAAGGAATCTTGGCTCAAATGATCAGGGGAAAAGTAAATATTGATGACATGCTTATTTTGTAGGATTATACTGATGTATTTTTGGATGACATACCTAATCTTACTCCAGAGAAGGAGGTTTAGTTTTCAATCAAACTTATACTTGGATCCATGACTATATTAAATATTCCACATATAAATATACCCATTGAATTAAAGGAGTTAAAGAAGAAATTATAAGACAATTTTTCCAAGGGTTTTATATTCTCCAGTACTTCACTGTGAAGTTCACCGGTCCTATTTATAAAAGAAGAAGGATGGATTGATGTGTATTTGTATTGATTATCGCAATATTAAAAAAATCATGATCTAGAAAAAATATCATATACTCCGTATCTTTGATCTATTTGATCAACTTAGAGAAGTTAGATACTTTTATAATATTAACCTTCAATTTGGATATCATTAGTTGAGGGTAAAACGGAGGATTTTCCAAATAGAATATTCCATAAAATGTATGAACACTATGAGTTTAAATTGATTCCATATGGACTTATGAATTCTTCTTCTATCTTCATAGATCTTATTATTAGAGGATTTAGATATTACTTGGATCAATTTATAGTAGCATTTATAAATGATATTCTTATATATTCCAAAATAAAGGAAGATAATGAGGTTAATTTTCAAATTGTGTTAAATACCTTAAGAAAGGATAAGTTGTGTGAAAAATTTAAAAAATGTGAATTCTAAATACAAAACGCAATTCATGGGTAATATTATCACAATAATGGGATATCAATAGAAACATTAAAGATGAAATTTATTGATAAATGGCCCCGAACAACCATCGTAACTGATATCTTTAGTTTTATTTTTCTAATAGGATATTACCGATGCTTTGCAAGAAATTTCTCATGAATATAAAATCCCCAAACCAAGTTAACACATATGGGAGTAAAGTTTTTTTGTATAGAATAATATGAAGAAATTTTCAAGGAATTGAAGAAGATTTTGGTTATAACCTTGTACTTACATTACCTTATATTGGGGGAGGATTTATAACAAGTAGTAATTCTTATGAAAAGGGTTTGGGTTGTGTCCTTGGGAATAATGATAAGGAAATTTCTTATAACAAATTCTAGTTAAAGAATCATGAGAAAAATTAACCAATACATGAGTTAGAGCTAATGATAGTGATTTTTATATTGAATATTTAGTGATATTATCTCAATAGAGAAAAGTGTGATATATGTACTAATCACAAGATCTTGAAATTTATATTCACACTAAAGGATTTGAATATGTGCCAAAGATGATAGTTGGAATTGATAAATGATTATGAATACTCAATATGTTACCTCTTGGGGAAGGAAAAAGAGGTGAATGATTCTCTCAAAAGGAAATACAATACTACTCTATCTATGGTAAGGATTGAAAAAGACCCAATACTCATGGATTTATAAAGGATAAATATTGAAGTCATAATAGGAAGAGATAAATCTTTTCATTCCCAACTAAATTCCTAACCTTCCATTCAAATAAAGATTAAAGATTCCAAAGAAGATGAAATAGAGATACAGAAAAAGGTAACAAATATTCCAAAGATAAACTTTGATAAATATGGAGTTATAAGGTTTTGAACTTATAAATACGACCCAGAAAAACTAGAATTGAAGAAGGATATTTTGGAGGTTGTGAATATCTTATCCTTCTCACTCCAACCTGGAAGGAAGAAGACATATAGAGATTTTAAGAAAAACTTTTGGTGAGATAACATGAATAGGGAAATAATAAAGTATATATCTCAATTCTTTGTATAATTAAAAGTAAAGCATTAATGAAAAATGACTAATGGTATTTTGCAACCATTACCCATACTAATATAAAAATGGGAAAACATCACCATTGACTTCCTTGTAGAACCACCCAAGAAGTATAAAGGTGATAATTCCATTTGGGTTATAGTTTACCACCTTAAGAAGTTTGTGCATTTTTTTTCATCAAATAATATTTCTCCCCTAACTAATTGAATATGATATACATATGTGAAGTGATGATGCTTCATAGAGTACCAATATCCATTTTATCTAATCAGGATCCGAGGTTTACCTCACGGTTTAGGAGAAGAGTTTATAAAACATTAGAGATAGAGATGTGCTTTCGCATTACATATAATCCTTAGATAGATGTTTAGTTTGATAGGAAAATTAAAAATCTTGAGGATATATTGAGATCTTGTTCGACTAATTTCCAAGGATTTTGGGACCAACACCTCCCCATAGTAGACTTTTCATATAATAATAATTTCCATAATATCATTCACATGGAACCATATTAGGCTTTATATGGGAAGAAATTTAGGACTATGACATGCTGGAATGAAGTTAGATAGAGGTAGCTGATATTTCTTGGACTTGTATAAGAAATTAATGAGAATGTTAAAACTATTAAATGGCATATAAAAGTGGAATAAATTCAACTAAAGAGTTAGGAATATAATCATTTATGAGATATATAATTTAAATTTGGTGACTAGGTTTTCCTTTTAATATCTCCATGGAAGTGAGCTATGAGATTTGGGATGAAAGGGAAGTTGAGCCCTAGGTATATTGAACCATTTAAGATTATTGATCTTGTCAGGGTTTTAGATTATCACTAAACACTCCATAAAAAACTATCCCAAGTACAATATGTGTTCCATGTATCACTTTTGAGAATGTACATACTAGAACCTTCACATGTGTTAAGATCAAAATATGTACCATTGGGAAATGATCTCTCATATGAGGAATAACCAGTGGAAATTCCATATTAAAGAGATAAGGCACTATAGAACAAGAACACCAATCTAGTCAAGGTTAATTTTAGAAATCATAAATTTGTGGAGGAAACATAAAAATATGGGGAAGTGATGAAAGAAAGTTACCTCAATTATTTTCTCTAATGTAATGGAATTTAGAGGGTGAAATTATTTTTAATGAGGGAAAAATGTAACAAACCAAGTTTGTACTCCTTAAATAAATACCATGTTAAATGGATTTCTCCACACAAAATAGAAAAATCAAATGAATATAGACTATTTTAAGGCATCTTTATAATTAATAGGTATAAATAGTAGTAATAGAATCATGATGTGTATATATATATATATTTAAGAACAAAACAAAATAATATTCTCTTTAAACATATACTCAATTAGTAAAATTAAGAAACTAATAAAATAAATTTATTCTTAAGCTATATTTTATGAAATGGATATTTTTCCAAGTTTTATATATTGATGAATAGAAATAATTTTATAAGTATAGTTAATAAACCAAAAAATGATTTCCCATAAAAAACATTTTTCATGATATTTTATGATTTTATTATAAAGTCAAATTTATAAATTTTAGAATGTGAATTTGATAAAATAAAAAAATTGCTTTATCATGGTCATATTAGATTAATATGAATATTTGGATTTTTTCTAAAAATATTGATTTTTAAGTGAATAATAAAAATACTATTTTTAAAAATAACATGAATTTTATAAAATTATTATTATATAAGCATGAATTTTAAATTTATTTAACAATTTATAAGATAAAATATTTATTTTTAAGTGAATTTAGAATTTTTAAAATGTTTGTTTTTATTTATAAACACATATTTGGAATTTTAAAATTTAAATTATATTTTTCAAAAGAATTGTTTTTAATACATTTTATATTTTGTATTTTAAAATTATATTTTATTATTTTAAAAATATAAAAAAATTGATCTTAAATTTTAGATCATTAGGTATTAATAATACAATAAAGACCATTTTATTTTTGTGCATAAAAGATAAATTACCTAGGTAAAAAACAGTTACTATAAAACTAAATTGGTAAAAATAAATAACCTTAGAGGTAAAGGGAATAACATTTTTTAATAGATAGTTGGAAGTGTATATCATTATTATCTCTTCCTCACTCCATTATTTCTCAATTTTGGATCTGATTTCCTTGGATTGAATTCCCATTAATGAAATGTTTTAGCTAATTACAAAAATGCCACTCATTATCACCTGTAAAAGGGGAACTCCTTTACTCACTTCCCCTCACATTAAAACCAGTTAAATTCTACCCAAACCCCATCCAAACCTCTCTTACACACTCATATACACCTTAATTACAGTATAATAATTAACTACCCTGTGAAATGTTTAGTGAGAAAATTTATGATTATCCTATGTATAGGATAACATCCTATGATATAGTAAATAAATGGGTGTGGTTTTCCTAGAAATTCATCCCTGGATAGATACTATAAGTGGACCTGGTTTTAGAATAGATTAAAATAGGTGTAATAACCCTAAAAAGAGTTGGTCGAGTATATATTGTCCATCATTATAGTGCATTGTGTATGGGCCCTTAATTTGAACCTAGTTTGAAACTCCTGGGGGATATGCTTAGGTTAACTCACACTTTAGTTATGAAACATTAAAAGGGATTTGGATAGATAATGACCATGGATGACCTAGGTTAAACCTAAGGTGTCATTGGCTGAAAAAATGTTGTCCTAGTTTAGACATCATATGAATGATTTTTCATGATTATGTGATTACTCATTTTTTATTTCTCACACTATAATTTTGGTTTTAGTTAATGGTTGGAACCATGGGGAATCATGTTAATGCTAAATTTTACAAATGATATAATGATTTTACTCACATGAAACCAAATGATATGGGACATGTAATGTGAAACCTTGTGATTATCAGAAATAATATATCTAAATATATGATTAACAACATAAAAATTGGTGAGTTTCTAAATAAACCAAATAAGATAAAAATGTAGTTTTATGAAGACCATAGAGGAAAGAAGATTCATCTTCCTAAATGTTGATAATGTTGAAAAAAGAACCTAGGGAAATATCTAAAAGTAACAAGAAGATGTTTTATGAGTGTAAAATATGAACATAGATCAAGTAGTAGATGGTAAAAAAGAATATTTGAATGGATATAAATAAACTTTATCTCAAGGTACCATTTATAGTTTAATGTATTATGTGTGGGGAACATGGGAATTATCTGATCCAGTCCCTAATAAAAGGGATAACTCCTAGACCATGGAAGTGAACATGCTATTCCAATATTTAAAGTTGAATAATTGGGGTTTTTATATATTTTTATTTTGTAATTATTTTGTAGAATTTTTTTATTAATGATATTAAATCTACAAGACTCATTAAACATCTAAGTATTTTTCCCCATTATATTTTCTTTAAGTGTTTTATATAATATGATTAATGGTACTGACAACCAAGAAAAGTGTTTTAGTAGTAAGGTGATATTTTTAGAAAACACATGAATGAGGGATATATAAAGTTTAATATGTGCCTAGGTTGAAATTTTTTTTTTTTTTGATAAAGTGATCATTTTTTTGATAAATTAAATTGGATAGTTTTATAGACCTTGAAATTTATTAGTGATTTGATGAAAAACTAATTTGTGTTATCTTTGATGAATTTTATTTTATATTTAGATTCATCAAATATTTTTCATAATTTATGATTTTATTTAGGGGATAAATTTAGAGTCAATTTTTTGGAATTATCTATGTTTTCATTAAGGATTTATAACTATTCTGGTTATTTGGGTAAAGGATAAGCATGTTTTAAGAGAATATATGATCATGGAATTCATATGTTTGGTATGTGACATTTAGTGAAACTTAATGTTATTTGGGGGAAATATTTCTGTTGATTTTAAAAATTTAGTTAAATTTTTATAAATTCTAATATTTTGAATTTAGTTAGACATATTTTGGAAGAGTATTAATGTTATATATTTGTAAAATATTTTATGAAAAACTTTTGGGTATTATTGATGAGGTTTTAGAGATTTATGTATTATTTCATCATATATAGATTTATTCATATTTGATAACTTTATCTAACCATTTTGGTTTTGGTAAATATCTATAGATAGAAGTAATTTATTGTCATTATTTTATGAATCTTATGATATATTCAAATTTAATTCTTGTACTTCAAGTATGAATAAAAAATTAATTTTGAATATTCATTACATAGAGTAAGAGATATGATAGAATTGGAAATTGATATAATCACAACCAAAGGATAAAATTATGATTATGAAATGGAAATAGATCAATTAAGTAAATTTTATTATATTCCTTAATAAAAAAATTCCTCAAATCTAGGAAAAAGGATCTTAAAAATGAAAAAATCGTGTTTACATCTATTTCTAGGGCATTTATGGTCATTTTCACACCTCACTAATTTATGATTTTGTGGTCATTAAATTTATCATGACCATGTTATCTATCACTCAATTTTATTATTTGGACATCATATTTCCCCTACATGTCTATATTTTTACTTCTTTATAATTATCTCCTTATCTAGTAACCTGATTATGTGTTATTTAAGGCAACCTTTATGTTTCCCACATTCTCTTTCAAAGGAAATTTTATTATGTCTTTTCATGATATAGGTTTTCAAAAATGGTATTTTAAAATATAAAATATTTGATCACAAAGATAAAAATACAGATTAGGTAATTTATTTAATGGGGGAGAATTTAACACACTAATTTTTTTTATATAAATTTTTTATTTAAATAGTTTTCAAGGGTTCAATATCTTTGTTTACACAGAACCCCATGTCTTAATAAATAATAATATAGTAACCATATATAACATAGCCATTGAATCAGAAGGTATGAATAATAAGAAAAAAATATGAGAAAATTATAATGGTTTTAAATAATGAAAATATTTAGATTAATTCATAATAAAAAGATACTTAATTTTCATTAAAGTCGTTTTATGCTTCAAAAATATGCTTTTCTTAAAAAATGGTTTTATTTAATTTTGTGTATGAACCTTAAAATTAATTTATATACACTTTAGAAATTATATTTTAAGAAATAAACATAATTTTTGAAATCATCATGTTAATATTTTCATAGGGTGAATTTTTAGGATTTTTCTAAAATGATTATTTTTTCAGTGAAAAGTGGAAAATACCATTTTTTTTTGTAAAAACTATCATTTATTTTTTATTAAAATATCCATTATTTTTTTAATTTAATATTAAGGAAACATAAATATAAATTATATAATTAATTACCTATTTATCTTCATTATACTTAATTTTGGTATGTGTTAATTTTTAGGCTTAAAAATAGATTTTTTAAAAAAATGGTTTTTTTCATACAAAGTGTATTTATATAAATAAACTAAATTATTCACTATTTAATATTTTATTTAATGAAATTTATATATTATATACTAAATAATATATTTTAACAACCATTTTATTTTTTATAATGAAAATAGTAAAATTAAATTGTATTTTATGCTTAATGATTAATTTTTCTAAAATGAGTTTTCATCACGAGTTGCATACTTATTTAAAATAAATTTATACTAGTTATATAAATTTAATATGATAAAATGGATTCCATATTTTTAATAATAATAATTAATATTATCAAATATGGTCAACATAATTTTTTGTTATTGTGAATAGTAAAAATAGTAAAATTTTTGTAACCACTATTAAGGTTAAAATAGGTTTACCAAGGGTCAAACGAAGAGATAAGTGTAGGATTACCACCCAAAAATATATAATTATTATTTTATAAATATATTTCAAAATTATATTATTGTAAATTATAGTATTTATCTATTTTGAGCCACTTTCCCATGAAAGTGACCTTATTTGATTGAAATCTTTTATGAAATTCCATGTGTGTCCCTCCTGTCACTTATAAAAGGGAAATTATTCTCATCTCTTATTCACACATTTGATCCTTCTATATCAAAAAATATATTCTAAAAAACCATATTATTATCTTTTCCTTGATCCTATATTTCATTTTTCTAATAATACCAATATTTTAAGGCTTAATGTGTAAGTTAAAGGAGGCCTCTCAAAGAAGAGGTACAAATCTTAACCACGATATTTCAATTTTATTTATTCATACACCTTTTATAAACTATTTTAAACTATAAAAAAGATTAATATATTATAATAAATATAATTTTATATTATTATTATGATGGAAAAACCATTTTCAACCCCATCACCATCAAATTAGAAATAAAAGTATCGCTCATGTGTAAGTGTGGACTACTGCCTCTATAAAGAAATACAATTCATTTTACATCACCATATTTAATAGTTGATTATAATAATTGATTTAATGTTTATATATTATATTTATAACATAGTTATTCTTATTTAAATATGATATATTTTCAACCTTTTTACCTTCAGATCCATTGGAAAATGATAATTTCGCTTGTGAGTACGTATGGACAACCACATCCATGAAGTGATGTTATTTGTTTATCATTTTCTATTTAATTTTCTAGTAAAAGTGATATATTTAATAAAAATATATGATATATATTATTTAATAATGATTCTTTAAGGTTTAATTATCATTTAAATTAATTTTGTTCCATCCATTGAAATGTGAAAACATCACTCATGTATACGTACAGATTATCATCTCCATGAAGTGATGTAATTCATTTTTCATCACAACTTAATTGGAATAATTATAAGTATGTATATAAGGAATATATATTATATTTATATTATGATTTATATTAGGTATGTTTATATATCATGATCAATGTGAAAGGACTATAACTACCGAACAAACATGTACGTGAAAAGATAAAGTAGTCAACACCATAAATAAAAACTTCAATATAAAATTGTTAATAAACTGGTATTAAAATGATATAAGTGGATCATATATAATAATTTATGTATTAATATTGTTAGTTAATATAATTATAATATATTTAAATTTATTGTAGTGTAATTTATAGTATATGAATAAATATAAACTTTAGGTAAGGGTTTCATCTCAATTTCGATTCATTAAGACATGCTTTAATTTTATTCACCAATTTATTATTTAAATAGTGTTTATATTTTTCAAAATTTTATTTTGTATTAATAAATGATATAATTTAATGTATTTACATAATCATGATATTTTCAAAACTTCTAATGTCTTTTGAGTCAAAAATTACTAAAGTTGTAAGGTTTCTTCATCTCAATTTCGTTTCGTTTAGACATGTTTCATATTATGAACCTATTGATATTTATGATTTTTATATACTAGTAATTTGTAATTTTATACCAAATATCCATATTAATTTATTTTATATAAAGTTTCAATTCAAATTACATCATTTAAGGGGAGTTAATTGAAAAGTTACCTAAGTGAGAACAGTTTAGCATCAAAAATTGTCTTCTTAGGGACATATGTGATGTTATGCACCTATATTAATTTTAAGGTTTTTCAAATAACCCTATGATATGGTTTATCATGAATATAATTATTTTAATGGTATCAAAATTTTAATTTTATGTCATTTCTAGCCTGGGACTATGAATCAAAAGTTTCCAAGGCAGTTACAATCTCATTTCCAATGGGATTGATTATGTTTAATTTTTTATGATGAAATTATATTATATGTCTCTAAAAAGTATTATGTATTTTATTATAAAATTTTTATTTTTAAAGATTACATGTTTTCATTTAATTTTCATCTCTTTAAGTACTCAAGGGACCAAAAGATTGTTTTTAAGGAAGACCAAATTTGTTTCTCTCTTTGGCCAATAATAATTTATTTTATGTCCTTATTTTAATTAAAATATTTTCAATAATGGTTTTAATATTATTCAAAAAATTATTAAATTAATTTTTAACCATGTTTAAATTTATATTAAAAAATTTAAATTACCCTTCTTTTCATTTTCTGAACAATATTACTTTGACTTTAACCAAAAAAATGGAAGGTATTATTGTTTTAATATCCACCACATAAGCAATTATCCTCACCACCATGAGTTTTTTTATTTGAACTTTCCTTTTTATGTTTCCTTGGTTATTTTCTAATAAACATTTTCCATAATATTTAGTAAATTTTCAGATTTTATATAACTGATTTCCAAATGAAAGGGGTATTTTCCTCAAGAAATGTTAAATTTATATTTAAAATGTATTTTTAACTATAAAAACATCATTTGAGGCTTCTTATGATTTACTAGAATATAATACAAAGTTACTATATTTATTATTTTTATGGATGGTTTATATTTTTGATGATGAAATGTTTATGAAACTAAAATCCTTTTAAAAAGTTTTTATTCGATGATATTATGAATGTTTTATGATATTATGAAACATATATATATATATATATATATATATATATGGTTTTCATTATGTGATGGGTTGGTCCAGAATTATATGCCCCTCCAATGCATTGGGTAATATGGATATCTCATGAGATAATTAGGACTGTAATAGGGATTGAACATAGTTTAGTAAGGCACATTATCAAATAAGATAGTCTTAGGAGTGAACCTTAACTAAGGAAATAATGGAATGGGGTGTGAAGACGATCCACTATAATAGGATTGGTAGTGATCCTTGACTAAGAAAATGATTTTCTATGTTTATGTACATTAAAAACACTTATATATTATTCTTATGATATGTTCATGTGGCACATTATTTATTATTGATGATTATTCACTCTTATATCTTATATATTATGTCTTTTGATTGAAAACACGTTATTCCATTTTTCATATTTAAATATCATTCACTGATGGGTATGATTGTTGTAGGTTATGATCATGTTCTCATACCCTTATTATTATATTATTCTCACTTATGATCATTGATTTATATCACTTATGTTTACACTTACTGAGCATCTAAGCTCACCTTTTCTTATGTTTCCATTCACCAAGTTATGAAAAAATGTTTTAAGTATTCAATATATAAGAAGAGTTCTAGTTGCGAATAATGTAATGGAAAATGATATATATATATATATATTATGCACAAGTTCTTTATGTATATAGTTTTTCAAGTTCACTAAACATTTAAGGTTTTGGTGTGGATCATTATGTATTGAATATTCTGATAATAAGTTTTGGTATTTATGTATGAAAATGTGTGGTCTTAATCCACCCACACTAGAATGAAGGGGAAGAAAGGTGTCTTCACCTAAAGACATTATCTAAACTTAGAGGGGAAACTGGGACCGGTTGAGGGAAATTTCATCAAGGAGAGTAGTTTGAGTTGTACTATCATGCAATGGCCATTAAGAAAGATTCAAAGGCTAAAGCATTGAAATTTCCTAATGAGTTAGACTCACTATTTCAATTTAATAATTTTTTTCATTTTTTTGTCATTTTCAAATTTTATTATGATTAAGTAATGTCTTGGGTTTAGTTGATGGTCATTGTGGATAGAATGGGATACTAAATAAATGTTTTAAATTTTAGTTTAATTTTTTGATGAAATCTATAATTGTTTTTGGTTGAGTTTTGTGAGTTCCACATAGATTAAGAGAATATGAATAAGGGTTATATATACATAGGGGTAATCCATTTCATATTGGAAACAATGGTTACCATGGAACAGTGGTCCGACACTACTTGTGGAAAATAGGAGTTAAAATTACATAGGGTTGGTACTACATAAGAGTAACCTAGGTTACCCTTACACAGAAGTAGGGTTTTATAAGGGTTACCCAAATTTCCCTTATATAGCATCAGGGGGTGGGATATTCTTAAATGTAACAAAGTTTACCATAAACCATTCCATCCCCCTCGTTTAAGGGTTTAGAAATTTTCAAAAATAAAAATAAAATAAGGATTTTTATCGCTTTTCATAAGTTCTTATTTTAAGGTGTAAAAAATGGTTTTGGAGAAGAATAATTAAATAATTATCTAATTTAATTTATTTTTTAAATTAATTTATAAATAAATTTTAAGATTAATTAAAGTTTTGAAAATGTTGGTGGGGCCTTGTGTTGATGGAAAATGGCTATTTGAACTTGAAAAAGACACAACAAGAGTCATTGGCCTTCTTTTTTGAAGGTAAAAACTTTATAAATGTGGTTATTGGTACCTTTAACTTTTACCTATGTTTTATTCATTTTATTCATGTATATTTTGACATGATAACTCACCACTATGGGAGATTGACCTATTTAAATTAAATAAAATGTTTTATTAAATTGGATTGTATAATTAAAATGAAAAGTATATTGATTGAGTAAATTCCCAAGGGCCATGAACAACCCTTATGTATTGTCTTGATGCCACAGAAACTAATGGTTGAGGCCTCATCATTAATTTTAATTTTTGAGATAAATAGAACCACGAGGGTTATATATTTAATGAGATGAATGAAATGTAACGATCCAAATGCAAGGTTCCCCTAGTGATCTTTGAGTAGAGGTGACTGATTAATTGAGATGAATGGATGAGGTATTTTCCATGTGAACTCCTTGAGATAACTTATATTTGTGAGATAGTTGAGATGACCATGGTGTGAGTGATCCTCCCCCACTATAATGTGATTAAAAGGGTGGGTACACCTAGGGTAGGTTGACAATAGGTTGTGTGTGATGATAAACCTTGGGTGGGTAAGAAAGCAGTTGGTCTTAAGTAAATCCCCCATATGTGAAATTGATAAGGATTCTCCTATAATATTGATAAGGCTATGTTATTTTTATGATGATGTTGAGGGAGGATATTCCCTTTAAGTGATGAGATTTTCTTCAAAGATGTGTTGATAAAAGGGAACCCATGAAGTGTGTATGTTCGTGATGTGACCTAATGGACCATTGTGGGTGGCCTATTAATGTAATGACCCATAATAAGGTGTGAGAATTAATGGGTAGTAGTGATTGTGTGTGTCACCTTAGAACTTTAATCTATGATGATTTAGATAAGGATTTAGTAGAAAATGATAGGTTGTTCCTTGGGAGGAATGCCACAGATTCTGAGACTGGACTTTGTAGAAGGTTGACCCCCATCAAGATGTGTTAAACAAGAGGATTTGGTAAAGAAGTAAATCCCACAAATTTGTATATAGATAAATTTTATTCCTTAGATATTGACCCAATATATAGACTTTCTACCTACTATAATGTGACTTTCTTCCCTAGTGGGGTAAAGACATTCCCAACAGTTTCTGGATGACTTTCTTTTTTGGAATGGTGCCAATATGCCCCTATGTTTCTAGATGAATTGATTCCTTGTTAGGGTAGGGTTATAACCCTGAGTTTATAAATGAATTTATTCCCCAATAGGGTGTGTATATGTCCCTGAGTTTCAAATGACTATCTTCCCAAATAAACTGAAAATATACCCCTAGGTTTTCAGGTGAATTAATTTCTCGGTAGGGTGTGAATAGGACCCTGAGTTTCTGGATGATATGTTTTCTTAGGTGGCAACATCCTTCCCTAGGTTCTAGATGAGGTTATATTTTGGAGACACTCTAACTCTAGTTTAATCATGTATAATAAATCTCAGGTGTCACTTTATAACCCTAGGATCAATAGTGATTATTTATTTATATTTTCACATGTCATTTATTTATTATATGTGAATAGAACATTGACTTTAACTAAATTTACTATTTAGGTATGGGGACATATTAGTTTTCCTATACTGATTTGTAATCAAGAACTAACCAAGTGTCCATTTCCCTTGGATACTAGAGAAAAAATCATTGTTCATGGGTTTAGATTAAGAGGCGGCCTGGTGTTTATTGATCAGAAGGGGTAGCTCAGATGTAATCTAGAGATCAGGGTCAAGGTATTTATTGGGGGTGACAGTAGATCCCCAGAAAAAAATATTAATTTATTCCATTTATTATATTTTTTACCAACTTAGTGGGTCATCATTCTATTTATTTTTTCATAACCCTCAGTCTGTGTGATGCATTCCATATTATTTTACCATAATTCTACTTTATTTATTATGCATAACATGATTATTACTACTGATGAGGGTTAGTAATTTTCCACAACATATTACAGTATTATATAGTGGTATAGTCTCTCCTAGAAACACCATAGACTCTCACCACTATTTATCCACCTTTAGCAAGTGAGGATATGTTCATGAGGTTATATAGTGACCCAGTTTGGTTTTTGTTGAATAAACCAGGGTGGATATTTTAAAATACGGTATCATTGATTTATGTGGCTGATATCATGAAGTGTATCATATTTTTTTCACTTATTATTTTAGGTAGATGATAGATATGTGTTATATAAATCTATTGGATCTTGTGATATTTCTCATACTAGTGCATAGAGGACACTTTTTTTCCAATGAAATGTTCATGTTATAAGATATATGGGATTTTTTATTCGTTATTTATTTTATGATTGTATAATTTCACATAGTGTGATGCTATTGAGTTTTAAAATTTAGGATATATGTTTTTTGGATCTTATCCTATTGATGGACATGAATCATTTGGTATGTAGGATTCACATGAAATATGCCTATTTATATGTGATTGATATCATTGAGAATATAGAGTTCTATTGTTTAAAGTATCAATAATAACTTATTTTCCCATATAAAATGTTGGTGGAATTGTATTGAGGTGAACCAAGGTATATTTATTTTGATGATGGGTCAAGTGTATTATATGGATGCATTCTCCTTTAGGATGACTATACAATCCATTTCATAAGAAATTCATACTGATCCTTAGTTGGTCAGTAATGGCACTTGTTTCGTCAATGATGAAACCATAGTGGGTGGGTGTATTACTAGTTCCAAAAGGAAAATAGGTTTAGTTAATTTTCCGTTGTCAACAATAACCTATATGGCATTTTCTCATATATCTTCTTAGTTTCATTCTACTTAACTGAACCATGTGACTCTGGTACACTCAAGATAGATCATCATAGGATAATTTCATTATATATATTTATATGAGATCATGGTTCTGAAGGGGGGATCCTCATATATACATGAATAATGAGGATTTAGGGCCTAATGGGATGTTAACATGGAATATGATACCTGATTTGTGTATTTATGGGTGTGATACCCCTAGAGTGGTTGTGATTTAACATGCGAGTTAATGGATGACATAGGATTTGAGAACAAATAAGTGTTTCATATGAGCTATGACCTATGTGAGACCTGGTTTATGGGACATGTGGGAGATCATAGTGTATTGAGGTATGATTCAGGATATTGATGAATTGAGTACTATGGTTAATATGAGGGTAAACCAAGTAAGGGTTTGGACCCATTTTATTAGTGAATAATAGATGAAAGAATGGAGAAATTCTCTGGGTTATGAGATCATTTTATAAGAGTTTCTATTAGGTATGTGGTATACGAATGAGTACACCTTAATCTTTTTTTTGTTAAAATACTTGAGGTTATTTCGGTATTGAAGTCTAATTTTGAGGGAAATATCGTTAAGATTCCCAAACCTAGTGTTTTTATATGTAATCCCCAAGGGGATAACTGATCAGGATTCTAGATGATAAGATCTAGGATGAATAGTTCTTGAGTTGACTCTTCTTACTTTAATATAATGTCATTTGGAGATTGGTAAAGTGTTAGACTATGGAATTGGTGAAATTCTTTATTTTGAATAGTATCATTGATTATGATTCGAGATAGATTTGATTAACATGTGTGAGGCATGGTCAACAAATTAAATTGGAAAATACACCTTGAAATGATTATATGATCACACGTGGGTCCATTAAAATGATTTATAGGTCGGTTTCACTTCAAATTACTTACATTGATGGTTCTCTCATGGTGGTGTACTACTAGAATGGTCTTTCGGGGTTAAATAAGAATACGATTTTACCCTATATGGTAGAGGATAAATATGGATTATATCAAATTTTGGTGGCATAGTTGATTTTTCCTTGATCTTAGACATGTGTTACCTAAAATTGGATTAGCACGACTCATGAGGAGTGAAACATGCATGATGATAGACCCAACTGAGGTCACATTCATGGAGTGGTAAAAATAAATTCATATGGTGGGGAGTTACCCATTGGTTGTTGGAGGGTGTGGACGTTATTATAGATGAATATTTGTCTGATGTTGAATATGATGTTTCACTAAGCTAGGAACAACTAGTGATTATTATTTTTCATTTGCGCTCAATTACCAGTAGAATGGTCAATTCCATTAATTACGTTCACTAGTGGATGGAGAATGAGTTGAAGTATTGATCCTCATGTTGGTAGGGTATTGGGTTGATGATACCTTTCAATGGATGGTCGATATTTCATTTATATATTGGGGAGTATTTGAATCCAATTTTTTCTGGTTCCTTAGTAAAAATATTATTTGACATTTGAATGTGGTATTAGATGGAGTTTGTTCATTGGCATCGAGCTCAAGATAATTTGGTTGATATCTGAGTGTTATTCATGTTGGAGAAGAATTAGTGCTCATGAGAGGAGTAAAATTATAGGTTTTTTTGGTTGATGATAAAATAATATAAACACAATAAGATAAAGGTTAAAAATTTGGTGCAGATGTGGGAAGATTTCATGATTCACTCAGAGGTAAGGCAACTTGATAAATTGTTGTAACTATGCGTCAATAGGTGTGACTATAAACTTTAAATAACGGTTAACTATTAGAGGAATAAAAAATATTTTTCTATAAAATTAGTTTTATTTAGATAAAAACTGTATTGATCATGTTGATGAACTGCTAACAATGCATTCTGATAGGTGATTCTGATGGATGGTAGTGCCATGGAATGGAATTAGCCCTTAGAAGAGGATACCTATGGTGGGAAGTTCCATTATCCTAGAGATTAATTTTTTGATCAAAATGTGTTGTTTCAAAATAGATAAGTATGTGGTAAGAACCATATCAATGATTCAGTAGTAGTATTGAGTCATAGCTCAGTTTTTCATAAAAAATGTACCTTCTGGATAGAGTTGTGTATCATAATCTCATTCAAAATTCCAAAGTAGAAAGCAGTGAATTGGGAAATAATTATTGACTGGGACAGGTTGAGAATAATGGCTAGATGACCACAGAGGCTTCATGGGGAAAAGAAGTGATATGGGGTGATATTGTAAAGACTTATACTTTTCTAAACTAAAAGTGGAAATTAAAAAAAATTGGGTGTTTATAAGGGATTAAATAGAAATTTACCCTATTAGAATATCTTTTAAATATTTTCTAATGATTAAATTGATAAAAAAATTGTGTCTTTACCCTTAGGTTGGAATTTGGTGACATTCTAAGTGTGGATATTTTTGAAATTATTTTAATATTTATTAAATTATATAATAATTATTCCATAGATATAAATACTAAAATATTTCAAACAGTGTCTCAGATTGAACTTTTGAATTTGTTGTTCAATATTTAATAAGGGTTTTTACCTAGGTGAGGTATAAACTTCACCCATGTTAGAGTTCCTAATATGAGTTTTTAAATGAGCATTTAAATTAATTATTTATATTTTTCACTTTAATCTCCCTCACTCAAATGAAGGAAAATAAAATTGTATTACCTAGAAAGTTATATCTAAACTCAGAAGGTAAAGGGGGATAGGGAGATGGAAACACCTCTGGGTGCTTTATTATAGTTAAATTCTCATTAAATGACCTTCATAGGAGATTCTGAGGCCAAAGCATCAACATTTTTCCATGATGTAGGTCGAATATTTTGATTTCATCATTATTTCTAATTTAATTCATCATTTTAAATTTTTATTATGATTATGGACAATCAAGTGTTTAGATGGGGGTTTTTGAATGGATAATGAGGTTTTAAATTGGTGTTTTAAATTAGTTATTATATTTTTTGAAGAAATATAAAAGTTTTTTAGATGTGTTTTGTTGTTCATTAAAGAATAATAAATTGAGAATATGTAGAAAATAGTAATATATTTAAATATATAAGGTTAATCCTCTATTTATGGCTTATAAAGTTTACTCTTACCCAAGGAACCCCCCTCATCTAAGGATATGTTTTTTTTAAAGTTAATTTTTTTTATTTTCCTAGGTTTTTAAGTGATTATTTTAAGTTATAAAATTTTTAAGGAAGAATAATTAATTAATTGGTTATTTTAATTTAATTGCAAAATTAGATATAAAATAAATTATAAAATTTATTTTAAAATTATTTAATTTTTTATAAATGTGGGTTTGTCCTTATGTTGATGGATGATGGCCATTCAGACATGGAAAAGCTACTTCAAGGTTGTTCAAGATTTTCTTATAAAGCGAATAATTTTTAAATGAGGTGGGTTATCCTTTTTTACTTTTTCCAGTGGTTTTTGAATTTTATTCTTGTTGCTTGTGATATGTGGTCTCACCATTATGAGAAATAAAACTCTTGAATTTAAATATATTATTTAATTAACTTGTATTGTTTTATTAAAATGAAAATCTTATGGACTGAACAAAGTGCCAAGGGTCATGATGGACCCTTGAGAATTGGCTTGATTCCTCGACAGCCAATGTTCGAGGCCTTGTTTATAATTGTAATCCTTGAGATACAAGGAGCCCTAAGGTGTATCAAATGAATGAAATGAATGAGATAAAGTGACCCTAGTGATAGGTTCCCCTAGTGACCTTCAGGTAGAGATGAGTGGTGAATTGAGATAAATATATGATGGATTGTCCTTGTGAAATACTTGACATACCTTATAGTCATTGGGCTATTTGAGATGGTCATGTGGAAAGGGATCATCCCCCACTATCGTTTGAGTGCCAAGGTGGGTATATCATTGGGGGGTTAGCTATAGGTTGGGTGTGAGGATCAACCTTGGGTGGAGAGGAAGGGGATGGGATTATGGCCATCTCCCTTGTGCGACACCGATATGATTTTTCCTATGAAAAAAACCAATTTTTGTTATGTTTATGATTATGTTTAGGGATGATATACCCTCCAAGTGATGGTAAGATATTCAGATATGTGTTGATATAAGGGAACCCATGAAGGTTTCTCTGATTAATGTGTCTTAGAGGACCCCGATCGGTGCCCCAGTGATATAACAACCTCAAAGATAGTGCAAAAAAGAATGGGTAATGATGATTGAATGTGTCACCTTTTAACCTAAATCAATGAGGAGTATAATATGTCTCTATTAGTTGATGATAGTTCATTCACTTGAGTGGAATAACTTATATTGTGAGATCAATTTGGGTAAAAGGTAAACCCCATCAAGATGCATTATCATAGAGGATTCAGGTGGGAAACATTGAACAATGATATGTTTATAGATAAATGGAATGTATTATATGTTATCCATTGATTCATACTTCATGATTACAAAAAATTTACTTTATTCCATTGTTGGGTGAATACATACCCTAGAGTTTTTGGGTGAATTTATCCCCCAAAAGAGTGGAGATACACACAAGAGTTTCTAGATAAATAGATTCCACAATAGAATACAAATACCCTTGATTTTCTAGATTTATTACCTCCTAAATAGTTTGTGAATATTCCCCTGGGTATCAAATGAATTTATTAATCATCAAGGTGTAGATTCACCCATGAGTTTCTGGATGACTTGTTTTCTCTTACCGGGGTGGATACACCCCTGAGTTTCTACATGATATGTTTTCCTTGGTGGAAAGTGTCTTCCCATGGGTTCTATATGAGCTATATTCTCAGAGACTTGCCTTCTATAGAAGTGGTAATTATGGTCGATCTCGGGTGTCATGTTAAACCCAAAGGATTAATAGTGATTATTTATTTAAATTTCCACAGGCAATTTATTTTTTTATTTGATCATAACACATGCACTTAAATTTCACTTACAAGTTAGGTGAGTGACATCATTATTGATTCCCTATAGAGATTCAATCACACCCTACTCAATTGGACATAGAACTTGGGTATCCAAGAAAACTTCATAGTTCATAGGTTTAGTTTGGGTAGTGGCTCAGTGTAGATTAATCATATGGGGTAGATCAGATAGAATTTAGAAACCATGGTTGAGTTATAGATCACTAGTATAAGTATATCATCATATAAATTGTTTTTATTTATTCCATTTATTATATTTTTGATTAGTCTGGTTGGTTACCAGTTGATGTATAATGGAGAGATCATGAGTATCTGTGTTTCATTGCATATTGTTATATCATGCTTATGTTTTGTTTATTATGCACACCTTGATTATTATTATAGATAATGATTAATTATTTTCTACTAATTATTTGACTATGATATGTGGGTTTAGTCCTCCCATGGAAACACTCTGAACCCATAATTCTAGTCAACAAACTCTAGCATAGAGGTATATGTGACTGAGCTCATATAGTGACTCTATCTTATTATTGTAGGTTTAACCAGGATGGGGGATGTTACAATTTATTTTTTTGAACAAATAATGTGGGAGAAAGTTTCATGAATAGTAAACTTGGAGCTATGTGAAGGGTTATTATTTAACTATAAATACATGATCCCCATAATAATATGGAGAGGAGTTGGTAGAGTAATATTTTTGAGAGAAAAATAATCTAAAATTTCTAAAATTAAGTTTGGAAAATGGAATTATGTGAACAACTAATTTCCATGAGCGAATTAGTTGAATCACTGAGTTCCATGAAAATGTATTTACAAGGGTTTTTTTTGTTTGAATGTATTATTTCATGGAAATATCTACCGTGAACAAGTTCTTTCAAAGTGAATTACATGGATATACATTCATAAATTCAATATCTATGTAAAAGTAAGAGTTACACGAAAGTAAAGAGTTTCATGAAATTGGGTCCCTATGTGGAATTAAGTTTTAGTGATTCACAAAAAGTGAATAGTATAGAAATTGATCGGAAATCATTAGATACCTTTCAAAATGAATAAATTATTCTTTTAATAATAGATACCATCAGCGAAAGTGAGTTTGTTATTGTAGAAGGGTTCATAGCTAGTCTATGAAAGAGAAGTGTGAATAAAAATGGGAACCTATCATTGAAAAAACATAGAGATGGAGAGAGATAGAGGGAGAGATATGTATTACATTGGAATGTGATCTAAATATATTTCTCTTCTAAAGTAGTGAGAAAAGTAATAGGATAAAGGGAGTGAACCTTGGGTGGCTTTAAGACAACCCAGATTCTTGTTAGGTGTGTGGGCCTAGGAATAGGAGTGAATTAGCCTAAACCCATAGTTAAAAGATATTTATTTGATTCCGGTACTTCAAAAAAAATTCTTTTTTTCTCTCCTTGGATTAGCCTAGTGTGGGTGAACCAAGAATAATTTTTGTGTCTTTGGTTAATGCTTTACTTACAATCTACAAAATAACAATCTGTATATGTAGTTAAGTGTTTAGATGTCTAATATAATTAAGGATGAGATAATAAAATCATTGATCACATCGTCATAAAAATGTAGAATTTTTTTAACCCTACTAAAAATGATATCCTGAGCAGTTATGGTAGTGGGATCTTTAGTTTTATGTTGGGAAGTGCAAATGAGGTTTATACCAAGATTTACCTCCCTCCTGCTTAAGAAATATCTCCCTAAAGACCATTTTAGGGCCAACATTTCACATTAAATATATATATAAGGGATAATAATATACTGAAAGTAAAACATATTTTCATATTCAATGTAATTTCAAAATATACTTCAATAGAAATATCACAATTGGAAATGAAGAGAGATAAAAAAAAGAACAATAAATTTAACATTATAATAACTTAGGAAAATGGTCTAATGAGAGTCAATGAGTAACTTATTATGGAAAAATTCAAGAAAGGGATGATAATATAGTGGATGTAAAAGTATATCATCATAATACATGGAATTTTTTCATATCCAAAAAATAATAATAGGACATTAAGAGAGAGAAAAATGGAAACATTGTGTTACTTGAACTTCTTATACTAGAATCAACCCTTCCAGCCAAAAAACTCTTCAATATTGATGAGATATATGAGAGTGACACCTTAAAATAAATATTAAGAGATAAATCATAAATTATATAAAAAATGAGAATAGGGGGTTAGTGTTTATAGGTGTGTGAGTGGAATCCCATAGAATTAATTATTCAATATTTTATAATTCCATCATCTCAAGTTCTCTATTACATCCATATTACCTTAGAACCTCCTTTAATACTCCACTACAATGTTTAATGAAAATATTATGAAAAGGTTACTAAATAGGTTGATTTTATTCATGCTTACATCTATAATATATTATATTTACTATATATTACTATTTTCCATGATTTTTTACTAAATTTTTCTATTTTTACAAAAAAAATAAAATTTTCAACCCTTGAAAAATTATTATTTCTTAATTCCAGATATGTAATTCATTTTATCATATTAATATTCTAATTATATGAAATATAGATTTTAATTATATACTTGTTAAAAAAATGTGTAATAGATGTTATTAAAAATAGTTTCATTCTATTCCAATAGATAAATTATATTTCTAATGACAACATTATTCAAATTTGATATATTTTTTATGATAATATTCCTCAAAATATAATAAATTAACACCCAAATGAAAAAATACTTTATAAAATATTATTTCAATGAAAAATATATTATATAATATTTTTAAAAGGATATTTACAATATCTTAACATGATCAAATAATTTCATATTTATATTTTAATATTTATAAAATCATTAAGAAAATAAAATAAATTATAAATTACTCATAAAATTATCTTTATTTTTAAAATATTTCATATAAACTTTTAATTAAATATTTTATTTTATTATATTATGTGTATAATACAATAGTTTTAATGGTTATATATTGAGATTATTTTATAATCATAACTTTTAAAATGATAAGAAAAAATTGATTATAATATATAAATTAATAATATAATGAATAAAACTATAAATATAAGAAATAAAGTAATAAAAGAATCATGACTTCTATAAAATCATTTTATAAAATAAAAATCATTATGAGAAATATAAATATATTATACAAGTATTAATAAACCATATATATCAACATAATATTACAATGGTTATATATATATATTATAAATTTTATGGAATATATATAAATATGATAAATTATGTATTGAAAATCATGATTTGAGGATGAAACATATATTAATACCGTTAAAATAATTAATTATCATTTCATAAAATTACTTGACAAATTATTGTTTAATATTTATGTATTTATGTATAACAAATATATTATTTATAATGTTGAAAAGTTATTTATAACATGTAAAAATTGATTTCACCTAAAAATTATAAATCGATCATAACTGTGTACCAAACGGTCACATAATAATTATTGAATCCATATAGATTATTATGTACATCATTATAACCATAAATAATGTTTTTCATAAAAAAATATTTTATAACTAGTCCAATTTTTTTATATACAAAGGTTTTAATAAATATAATAATTTCTAGATTTTTTATTTTTTGATACATTTACTTAAATTTATTATCTATTTTTACGTATAATATTTACCTTAAATTAGTAACGTTAAACTATAAAGTAATAAAAAAATTATTATTTCATGATTTTATGTGTATAAAGAAATGATTATGTCTAATAATACTCATTAATTCTATATTAGACATTATAGGCATGATGATTATGAAAGACTTTGGATTGTAACATTAACATCACTTAGTGTTGATATATAATTTTATTGTTTTCTTATTTTATTCTGAATTAATTTAGTGAGTGTATGACATTATATTGGTTATTTTTAACAAAATAATGAAATCATGTTTGTATTAACATATTCATTTATTTATTTATTAAATTAATTTATCATCAATTTTATTATATTAAAATGTATAAGTAAAATTAAATTTATCAAAACATGCATAAATGTTAAAGGAAAAATGAATGATCAAACTATGCACCCAGGAAATCCACGTTGTTACTGGTAAATTATAATTAACTATAAAAAATAGTCCAAATACTTAATAGTTTTCAATGATTAAATAATAATGGAAATGATAAGGTAATTGATCAATCATATTTTTCATTTTTTATTAGGAAGTATCATGAAATTATGGAAAGTGATGTTTTTCTCACACTTGTTAGTCATATGTTGTTAGTCATATGTTGTTAGGTAAATTATGAAAAGTTTATATAAGGGTTACATATTATGGATATAAAGATCAATATTTTTTGTAAATAAAGTATTAGTATTATAATAATTATACCATTGAGGCATTTTAAATCTTATGATGATCAAGTATTTAAATAAAATGTGAAATGAGAGAAAAATAAAGGAAAAAATAGTGAAAATGAAGTAATTAGAAGAAAAAAATGAGACTGAAAAGGGAATATTTGGTGATATCAAAAGAAAAGAGGGATAACAAAGAGTATAAAAAGAGTGTAGAGGAAATAATGTTCTTGTTTTCAAGAAAAATGTGATTTATAGAGATTTAAGGAACCCCAATAGATTGTCATGATTTTATTTTTTGTTAATGAGTAAGATGGTTTTCGATGTGTTGGATGATGTAGAAAGAGACGAATTCATAAATATGTTGATATTGAGATGCAACTTATAGTTACTTTGGATAACTTGTAGTGAAGTTACAGGTCATTAGATATGCTATAAAGATCTATTAATATGTTTCCAATGAGGATAGAGAAGATAATACCCTTGATAATGTCCAATGCATGAAGAGGCTAAATATTAAAATACAGTTTGGATTTCCTATAGATTATTTATTGTGAATATACCTATCAATAAATTTTATAAATAATATCAAATCATTTATTGAAAATGAGGCTTGGGAATATGTTTCCCTAAATTATGGCCTAAGGTTGATGATATTTATAAGGAAGTAGAAAATATATCGGTTGATTAATGATCTGATCTTAAGTTGAATCTATGAAAAGTGATGAAGGTTAATGAAAATACTATCTATAACATGTTATAATTATGAAATGTTAGTTGAAGAAAATGTGATTTTATATCACTTACACTAGAATAAATACATAACAAAGTAATAAATATGGAATTTACATTGATAGAAGTATTAATAATGTTGGAATATCTTGAGATATTGTCTAAAATAACTATTCACATAGGATATAAAAATTGAAGAAAATATAGATGGATTTTCTATGTTACATATAGAGTTTTTAAATATTACCCAAAATGAATCTATAAGGAAAAATCATAGAAGTTGAACTTCTAAATTTCATAAACTAGCTTATTCCACCACTCAACTAGGAACCTGTGCTAAATTATGGTAAGGACTAAGGGGTGTTCCTAAACCCCATGGGTTGGTAACATATTTCAGGGAATATAAATATATTCCTTGTGAAAAATTTCACGCGGATAAATAATATATAACCCATAGATTTGTTCTACCAATAATATTTCATGGTTAGTCTAAACATTAGAAATACGTGCATAATCACAATAAATCATCTCAAATAAAAAGAAACCAAAAAAGTGAATAAATAAGATAAATACCCACCTCAACATAAATTTAATAAAAATTTAGATAGATTATAAGTTGTAGGGATGGATTAAATGGATGTTATATAATCAATCCAAATATACTCAAAAGTAACTAAAATTATATCTAACATTCTCCTCATAACCAAAGATCACTATCCATTACACTTTCTCCATGAGAATCTTGAAAGGACAATTCCATAAGAAAATGCTTCCAAAGAACCTGAACCTAAACCTATAAATCCACTCCTTTTATAGACACTAATTGGTTTGAGTATGGTATGAGCCTACAATGCAGTAGTATTTCACCAAATAGTCTATTCCTCCCCTTTTTAAAACATTTTAGAGACACTTATTTTAAATATTATAATTCAAAATTGTATTTTTTTAATTATTCAGGAAAACGTCTCACAATAATTTCATATTTTTTTAAAACCATGAAATTAATGAAAACAAAACATTTTTTCCTTTTCAAAAATCATTTGAAATGGTACTTTCCATAACCATTTCATAACTATTTTTAGGAAAAGTAAATATAAAAAACTTTACATACCAAGATAAAAACTCAAACACATAATTACAACTAATAATCAAGGCACATAAATGGGAAACTAAATGAATGAATATCAGACAATTATAAAATAGTGGAAAGTCTCAATGAATAACAACTAAATAGTAGACACACCTAAATCAATTATAAAATAGATATAAATGAATGAAATATAATATGTGGACTAATAGATTAACCAGTAAATAAAACACATCATGAAGTATAATAATAAGAAAGAAACATATAGAATGAAACAAGAGTATAATCGAAATTATCAATAATAAAATCGAAATAAAGTATAAAAAATCATGTGATACTCCTAAATATTGAGTGAAATGATCTTAAATGTACTTGGGTGGAGCCATCTACTAGACTTTCTATGAAATTTCTAGTTTATAACCTAGCCTCATTAGTCAAACTCCCCAATGGATAAGGAGAATTCTATACTAAGGGGGATCTAGTCAGTCCCATCATTACAAGATAGTAACCACCTCTCAAACCCTCACTAATAATAATAGAATCATCATGAGTATAGTGATAGGAATTGAGATAACATTATCACCCACTTCCACACTCCCCCTAACGTGATACTCCTCCTTAACACATATAGAAATATCATAAATCATACTAATTACTTATTCCCATAAATAAACAAGATAAAATGTGGATTCTATGAAAGTGAATATTATTTAGAGAAAACTATTTATCAAAAGTCCCAACCAGGACTCGAGTATAAAAAATAATAATATATTTTTAAAACCCCATTTGAAATCAATTTCCAAGGAAATATTACTTATAAACCCATTTTGAGGTGTTGAATAGAGATTCTGAAATATTTTAGAAATATTAGAAAAATGTCCCTTTATAAAAACCATTTTTAAATCTAAATTTAATTTAAAAACATTCTTTGAATTATAGAAAACAATTTTTATTTAAAACACCCTTTTAAAACAATGGTATGTTCCCCTTTAAAACCATAATTTTCAATAAAATAAAAATTAACCAAGTAATAACATAAATAAAAAATTATACAAACACCATAATCATGTATAATAAATAAACAACATAATTAAACATCCAAAATTCACATAAAATTCCATTGAAAAGTATTCCCAAAAAACCCCTTAAAAACCATTTAAAATCAGTTAAGATTTGAAAATATTCATTTCAAAACATTAATCCATTTTTAAAATACTCCTTTATCACTTTAATGAATACATAACATATATAATTTTAATGTATTTTTTTAAGAAACTCAACCGCAACATTGATTTATAGGAAGAAGGGAAAATCCTGGAAAAACTACCTAGGTCATGCATAGATAGAGATAAAATATTGAATTCAAATAGAGGATGTCCCAATTAAGGATCCATGCACCCTATGAATCAGATATATAAAGGAAATAAACAAAACCCTAGAATGGGTTTGGAAAATACCATCCCACAACAGAGAAAGAGAAGAAAACAAGAGGGAATAAGGGAAGATGCCTTATGTAATGACCTAGTGTTTTTAGTAAAATTTATTTAATAGATAATGTGTGTTTTATTTTGTTATATAATAGTATACAAATAAAAAAATATAAAGAAAAAAAATATTTTATTACTAAATACTATCACATTAATAAGTAATGAAACAAATTAAGATTCCAAACATTAAAACTCAATAAAAATAAAAAATAGGAAATCTAATATGTTAAAATATAAATCACCCCAATCTACTAGAATAATCTACCCCACAAAAAACACAATAGAAAAGAAACAAAACATTAGTAAACCATTCAACATCTTAGAAAATGAAAATATAGAACCTGGATAGGAATTGAGTTGAATATTTAGTTAAAAAAGGAAGTGGTATTTATAGGAGGTAATATAACCATTAGAATAATAATGTGATTGTTGGAATAGTAATGTAACTGTTGGAACAGTTATGTGACTATTGGAATAGTAACATGACCATTGGTAATAGTAACCTGACGGTTGGAATAGTATTTTCACCTCAAAATAATAAATTATTATATAAATAATACTTTTAATTATTAATTAAAGGAAATATAAATATAATAATGCAATAAAATGATTAAAAACTCAAAGAAAATATAATCAGATTTTAATAAAATTTATTTTAAATTATTTCATAAAAGTCATAATTTTTTTATTAAAAATTAAAATTATAAATTTTAGAAATTTATTTTGATAAAATTAATACCAATTTTTATATAATCACATATAAATTATCCAAGGGTTATTTTTTGGTAATTTACTGAAATTCCTCAATTTTCTGGTGAGTAGTAAAATTACGGTTTTTAAATTATATGTGTATCATAAATTGAATCGTTTATTATGTAATAATGAAATAATTCTTTATAGAACTTCAAGTTATTCCATGAACTATTTTATTTAATAAATTAGTTATTAAAATATTATATACTTAAATTCAAATCCTAAAAATAACTTTCCAAAACATAAAGTCAAAAGTGATTTCTTAAAATAATAAATTTTCTTTCTTTCTACTTTCCTTTTTAAGAATCTAATGAATTAAAATTATAAAGATTATTTAAAGTATTAAAACCATTATAAAATATTTATATATGACTTATAAAGTCAAAAATTCACTATTAAATTTTTTATCTTTGATATATTAATTTATTTAATATTTAATTCTAAAAATACTTCACTCCTCAAGTATAAATAACCCCTCTCCCTTCCCTTGGAAAACCACTCCTCACACCCATCCCAAAGCCCAATATTGGCCCAAATACCCCATATCAATACCCTCATAATACTTAGGGACATTTTTTATCCATCCAAATCCAATATCCAATGGAGTTATAGTGTTATACAAGAGAAGCTACACTAAGAAGAGAGTAAGTCTCTATTAACTCTTCCATCTTTTGTTCTTATATTTATTATTTTTCCCAATTTTATTTTATAAAAATATAATATAAAACTAATTATTTAGTAATTTAACATTATATTAATAAATTTAACATTCTTTAATTTTCATATTTATGACATATATAAATGCCATACCTCTCTTTCCTACTCTTTCGATAATGTCACATTAAAGGTCAGTTAACCACTTATAGATATATTTTCATGACAACACATATAACCATAATAATGTATGTATATTATAAAATATATATTATATAAACATTTAATTTTATGTGTTATAATCTTATATAGTTAATTATACTAATTTATAAATCACTTTAAACGCAAATAGATAAATAAAATAGAAATGGGAAATTTTTAAGAAAACAAATGATGTCAAAACCCTTAAAATTCAGTAATGGAAATTAAGAAATATAATAAAATGATGGTAATTGATAAATAACAATAGAAAAGGCAACAATTAACTTCTGGATCAATGTTTTAATAAATATAAGTTTATTATTTAGGAGGCACCAAAGTGAAAAATTAAAGAGGGAATTAAGGTGAGGGGATTCTTGAACCCTACTCCATTTCTTTGGGTTGTCCCTATTTCAAGAAATATTTGGTATTGATACTCATATAATATACCCTAAATATCATTTCATTATTATTCCCTTTTTATTATGGGGATATAAATTCTTTGAGTCAGATTTTATGAAAATTTAAAAAAATCAAAAGAACTCTTCTTTTCAAAACACATCTTGAATGCCCTGGAGTTATTTATTCTTCAATAAGAAATGATGATTATTATACAAAATATGTCCTTTTACCTTTTAATTTGGGATCCCAAAGTTTATTCATGAATTCATGATTTATGAAATCCTTTTTAAAATCATTCCATTCTAGGGGTTATTTATTGATTACAATTATTATACATTCTAAGAAGCATGTATGATTATGTAAATGTTATGATGTAATGGGTGGGCCTGTAATTATATAGACCCCTAATGAAGTGGGTAATGTGATATATCTCATAAAATAACGAGAATTACTAATGAACATGTTGTTTTATTTGTTCGTAATAATTATATTATGATAATGTGCATATTTTATGCGTGAAAATGATGATAGCATTATTGACAAATATGTGTGTTATTTGACCACAAATACATGATGTTTAAGTTTTATACATTTCCACATTCCATTCCTTTATCAAATGGTTCCCTTATTATTTTTATGATTATCCTACACTTATGATATTATGATGTCACTTATGCTCACCCATGTTATATTGATTCATGTACCTTATTCATCCTCTTATTGGGCTTTTAACTCACCCCTTTCTTGGAGTTATATCATTATGTGACCACATGTACTAAGGATAATGTGATATTTAGAAGGATAAATTAGAATATTTTAAATAAATGTTTATTTTTTATTATGTATAAGTGATTTATGGTCCAAATTTTCCAAAGATACCAAACTTTTGGATCCTTTATTGTAATGATTTTATGTTTTTTATTATTAAAATGATGAAATAGTCATTTAAGAAAAAAATGGGGTTGCTATAGTTGGTATTCGAGAATGGTTTAGTTAATTCTAGAACTAGGATTGGAAAATAAGATTAAAATTAAAAAGTATAAATCTATGTATAGGTAAAACATATTATAAGAATATTTTTAGGAAAGGATAAACATAGTGATCCAAGAAGACATTATTTTAGTTTTAATTTCATAAAAAAAATAAATTATTCCTTATTTGTTTAATTACTTTTTGTTTAAACCTTTTCTTTTTATAAAATAGTGGAAACTAGGAGAAACTAGGCTAACAACCCATATGTGGGACAATTCAATGATTTTCCTAATGAAATCTCCAAATCCATGGGAGGTGGAGTTAAAAACTTCTTGTAAATTCTTACCCAACTATGTCAAGCAATGAATAATAAAATGAACCATGTGGAATTTCCAGCTTCACCTAATAAGAATAAACTAGCCATTGATTCTTTTATATGGAATTGACCACAAACATTTAGTTGATTTTTTGATCCACTAGTCATTTAATAATGGTTTAACTCAATGGAGAAGATATTTTCTATGACCCAATGTTATGAGTAGGAGAAGTTGACTCTTATAGTTTATCATTTAGATAGAGAAGTTGTTCAGTGGTGTAAATTGATAAAGAACACAAAGCCGGAGGATGACATTTTAGATATAGAGTGGGAAGACTTTTAGAAAATATTTCTTACCATAACTTTCCCTCAAACTCTTTGAACAAAGATGGAGAAATAATTCATAGAGATAAAGAAAAATTAAAGTGAATTTTTCATTGCTTATAAGGAAAAATTCAAAATCTTTCAAGATACACCTTAGGATGTTTTGTCAACAAATATAGAAAAATATATAGATTATTTAGTGATTTAAACCACTCCTTCAAAAGGAACTTGCTATACAAGACATTGGGAGTCATTAAGAAGTGGTTTGATGTGATCTAAAAGTAGATATATAGTTCATAAAATGGTCCCATGGTTATGGAGATAAAATTAGAAGAATATAGTTTCAAACTGGTGGGTCAGATGGAAAAGCAGAAAAGAGGATCTAGCTACCCACATATAAAAAATGTGGGAAGAATCATCATAGTAATTGTGTCAAATGGATAGGGAAATGATTTAAGTGTGGGATAGAAGGATACCAATCTCATTAATGTTGAAGAGACAAAAATAAGTCATCCAACATGATGGAGTAAAGGAATGAAACTCCTAATGCCCCATCCAAGGTTCAATGCTTCAACTGTAGGGAGTAAGAGAACTATGCAAGCCAGTTCACTAAACTAAATTTCCTTGAGGGTAATCAGCATCTACAACCACCAAAGCCAAAGGATAAAAGTAAATATTTTTCAATCACTACTACTAAAGTGGATCGTGAAAATGAAATCTTATAATTTAAAATTATTATTCACTCAATAATGGAAAGAGTTTTATTTGATTTTGGTTCTACACATTCCTTTATATCCTATATGTTTTATAGAGCTTTTGAATTGAATCCCCTATACATTGAAGTAGAGATATATATAAAATAACCTAGTGGTGAAATCACCGAAATCCAAGTGTTGGACTCTTCTCCAATAAACATATGTGGGAATATTCTTCCAGTGAATTCAGTAATACTTTCCCTAGTGGAATTCAACACTATACTGGGCATGGATTGACTCTATCTATATAGAGAACATATCAACTATTGGGAAAACAAAATATATTTTCATATTCTAAACCATCCAATTATCCTCTATAAATTCAATGAAGTTTATGAATCTCATTTGGAAAATCCCTCAATGGTATTAGTGTTTATACACTATAAATAAGTATAACTTACCCAAATGGTTTAGTCAAAGAAGGTTTGAACCATAAATAAATTACAATTGTTAGTAAATATAGTGATGTATTTCCCAAAAAGCTACCCAGACTTCCTCTGGATCATGAGGTAATTTTCTCAATAAATCTCCTACCTATATCTACTCCTATCTTAAAATACCCTTGCATGATGGTCCCAATTTAATTGGAGGAGTTAAATAAGCCTTTGTAAGTGCATTTGAAAAAATGGATTATATGGCCTAGTGAATCTCCTTGGGGTTTCCTAGTGATCTTTAATAAAAATAAGGATGGAACAAAGTGGATATGTATCTATTATAGAGATCTCAAAAAGGTCAAAATAAAAAAATTATAATCTTCCAAGGAATGTTGAATTATTCGATCAACTATGAGGGGCTCAGTACATATCAAAGGCGGATCTTAATTCTGGATATCAACTGAAGGTGAAGAAGGAAGATATTAAAATTCTTATTTCCATACAAGGTATGGGCACTATGAGTTCATAGTGATTCCCTTAATACTTACTAATTCCCTTTAAATATTCATGTATTTGATGAATAGAGTCTTTAGAGACTACCTCAAAAAAAATTGGTAGTGTTTATCGATGATATCCTCATTTAGCCTAAGAAAAGGAGGAACATTAAGATAATCTAAGGATTATGCTCGTGATATTAAGGAAGGATAAAATTTATTCTAAGTTAAGAAAGTGTGAATATTAGTTGAAAAAAAATTTATTCTTGGGGAACATGATCACTAGTGAGAGAATTTTGTTGGACACTTCAATGACAAAGTAAATTGAGGAATGGCCTAGAAACACTAGTTTCATGGAAAACCACAGTTTTTTAGATTATCTATGTACTAACAATGTTTTTTGAGAAATTTATCAAGTGTGTATAACCTTATAACTAAGTTAAAATAGAAAGGGGTAAATTATTCCTGGTTGGAATAATTTGATAAGATCTTCATGGATCTTAAGAAGGGGAAAATCACCGCACATGTACTCACACTACCAATAAGTGGAGAAGTTTTTGTGATATAAAGTGATGTTTAAAATAAAGACTTGGGTTGTGTACTCATGAATAATGATAAAGTGATATCACATGCCTCACAATAGTTAAATATCCATGGGAAGAACTACTAGATGCATGATCTAGAGCTAATAGTTTTGATCTTCACTCTAAATATTTATCAGCACTATCTCTATAGTGAAAATTGTGACATATATACTAATAATAAGAGTATAAATTATATATTCACACATAAGAGCTCAAAATGAAATAAAGAATATGTTTAGAGATAATCAAGGACTATAATTTCTCAATTCTCTGCCATATAGGAATAGCGAACAAGATAGTTGATGCTCTTAGTAGAAAAGAACCTCTAACTCTATCCATGATGCAAATTTAGAAAGATCTTATCTTCTTGAATATTTGAAGATTGTATTTGGAATCATAACAGTAGGGAATACATCCTAAATTACACAAATGTTTGCCCAAACATATATCTAAGATAAGATCAAGGTGACACAAATGGATGATATGGATCTATAATAAAAGGTGAAATTAGTTAAGGAATGGAAGATACATGAGTTCCACATCAATGATGATGGTGTGATTTAGTTTAGAAAAAATATTTGTGTTCCTTAATCACCTAATATAATTAACGATATATTGGATAATTCAAATAGATCGTCTTTCTATATCCATCTTGGAAGTTCCAGGATTTACAATGATCTTTGAGAGAACTTCTTATAGGAAAACATGATATTTACAAGTGTTTGGTATGTCCACAATTTAAATTAGAGATATAAAATTCCAAAGGGATGATGAAACCATTTTATATACCCTTGTGAAAAGGGATAATGTCTCTATGGACTTTGTTACTAGTATCTCAAATACATCCAAAGGAAATAATTCGATATTTTTTGTGGCAGATTGACTCACCAAGACTGCCCACTTCATAGCTATTCGAGAAGATTTATCACTGGAATTTTTTTTCAAAATATACATCAAGGAAGTGGTGAGGCTAAATGTTATTCAACTTTCAGTTTTCTTTAATCTTGATCCAATGTTCACATCAAAATTCTAAATAATTCTTCAAAATCATTTGAATATTGAGTTGAATTTCATCATGGCTTATTACCCCCAAACTAATATCCAATCTAAAAGGATTATTTAGATGCTCAATTACATGATAAGATCTTACTTAATATAATTTAAAGGTATATGGGATCAACATATCCCATTGGTTGAGTTCTCATTTAACAAAATCCTCCACTTGAGTGTTCAAATGGCTGCATATAAAGCACTGTATGGGAAGTAATGTAGAAGTACATCTTCCTGGGATGAAGTTGAGGAATATAAGATACTTGGACCTAACCTTGTGCAATATATGACATATAATGTTAAATCAAATCAGTAACATATAAAACCTGTTTAGAGTTAAAAAAGAGCTATGTTGACAACCATCAAAGGGACTTGAAGTTAGATGTTAGAGAAAAAGTTTTCCTACAAATAGCACCATGGAAGAGATTCATGTGACATGAAAATAAAGGGAATATTAGCCCATGATATATTGGCTCCATTGAGAAAATTTATCACATAGGAGAAGTGGACTATCGTCTTCCACTTCCACTAAGTATAGATTAAGTTCATGATGTACTCCACATACCACTCCTGAGGAAGTTCGTACTCAATCCCTAAAATATATCAAATCTAGATGTGGTAAAACTAGATAATGAACTCTCATATGAAGAGCATCCAGTGAAGATCATGGACCACTTGGAAAAATTTCTATGAATAAAGACAACTCACCTTGTCAAAGTGTTATGAAGGAACTGTAAGTATGAAGAGGTGATGTGGGAACTAGAGTAAACAATGAAACAAAATTACCCTCATATATTCTAAATAAATAATATGAGTTGAAATTTTGGGGATGAAATTTATAATGGGGGAAGAATGTAACAACCAGGTTTTTAGTAAATTTTTTCTTAAATAATTATTTGTTGTATTGTGTTATATAATATTATACACATAAAAAATATAGATAAAACATCAAAAAAATTATTTCATTTGTAAATAGTAATATATTAATTAGTAATAAAACCAATTAAAATTTAAAAAATTATAATTGTACTAAAATATAAAATGATAAAATCTGGATTGCCCCAATCTACTAGAATCATCGCCCCTACTACAAACATAGTAGAAAAGAAAAAAATATTAGTAAGCTAATAAAAATCATAAAAAATACAAATATATAACCTTGAGAGGAATTTAGTTGAATATTTAGTGAAATAAGGAAGTGTAATTTAAATAAGGTAATGAGATCATTGGAATACTAATGTGATCATTAGAATAGTAATGTGACTGTTAAAATTGTAACTTGGTTGTTGGGAATAGTAACATGGCCGTTGGAATGATAATTTTACCTCAAAATAATAAATAATGATATAAATAATATTTATCATAATTAATTTAACTAAATATAAATACAATAATGAAAAAATACCCTGATTAAAAAACTCAGATAGAATATAAACACATTTTTCATAAACTGTATTTTAAAGTATTTTGTTAAAGTCATAATTTTACTATTTAAAATTAAAATTATATTTTTTATTATTTCTTTTCAATAATAATAATATAATTTTTTAAATCATAACATAAAAATTATCCAAGGTTAATTTTTTGGTAACTTTCTAAAATACTTCTATTTTCGGGTGACTAGTTAAAATACATTTTTTCACATAACTCGTGTATCTTAAATTACATCATTCATGATGTAATAGTGAAATAACCCTTTATATAACTTTATTTTAGGCCATTAAATATTTTATTTCATTAATTATTCATTAAAATATAATAAAATTAAATTTAAAACCATAAATAACTTTCCAAAACCTAAAGTCAAAAGTGATTCCTTAAAATAACAATTTTTCTTTCTTTCGACTTTCCATTTTAAAAAACTAATGAATTAAAATTAAAAAGGGTATTTAAATTCTTAAACCCATTATATTATATTTATATATGATTTACATTGTAAAAAATTCACTATTACAAGTTTTAACTTTGATATAATATTTTATTCAATATTTTATTTAAAAATACCCCTCTCCTCAAGTATAAATAACCCTCTCCCTTCCCTTGGAAAAGCATTCCCTACACACATTAAAAATTGAAATATTTGCCCAACCCCTCCCTCTTAAGGCCCTTATAATACTTAGGGATATTATATTGTAATAAAACTATAATAACCAAGGGGGTTGTAGTGTCATTAAAGAGAAGTTACATTGAGGAGATAGTAAGTCTCTATTAACTCTTCCCTATTTTCTTCATCTCTTTCTTCCTTTTCCAAATTTCCTTTAAAAAACATATACTATAAAACTAATTATACAGTAATTTAAAATTATATAAATTATTTTAACCTAATATTGTTTTCATATTTGTGATAAATATAATTGTCATACCCCACTTTCTCACACTTTCGACAATGTCCCGTTAAATGTCGGTTAACCACCTACAGAGACATTGTCATGAAAAAAAATATAAACATCATCAGGTATGGAGATTATAAAATATATATAATATATAAACATTTAATTATACATATTATAATCTTCTGTTTTTTATTATACTAATGTTCATATTACTTTGAATGAAAATAGAGAAATCAAAGATAAATAGTAAATATGTAAGAAAAACACGATGCCAAAATGCTTCAAATTCATCAATGAAAATTAATAAATATAATCCAACGATTATAATTGATAAATAGTTCTATAAATTACTATAATTCTCTTCTTTATGAATTTTTTAATAAATTTAATTTTACTATCTAGGAGGCGAAATAGAGGAAAAATAAAGAGGGAATTAAGGTAAGAGGAGTCTCAATCCCAGCTCCTTTTCATTGGGTTATCACTCTTTAAAGACATATTTGGTATGAATACTCATATAACTTACCCAAAATACAATTTAATTATTATTACATTTTAATTTCAAGGATATAAATGTTTCTAATATGATTTTATGACAAATACAATGATTTTTCTAAAATAACTCTTTTTTAAAAAACACATCTTGACTCCTCTTGAGTTATTTCTTCTTCACTCAAAAATGACAATTCTTATAACAAATATGTTATTTTCCTTTTTTAATTTGAAAACCCCAAGTTTATTCATGAAATAATGGTTGATTAAATGCTTATGAAACCCCTTCCTTTTTATGGGCCATTTCTTGATTACAATTGTTATATCTTCTATGTGGCATGCATGATTGTGTAAATGTTATGATGTGATTAGTGGGACTGGAATTATATTTCCCTCTAATTCATTGGGTAATGTGATGTATCTCATGAGATAATTCATATTATACATGAACATGATGCTATATTTTTTCTCAATGATCATGTTATAATTATTCACATATGTTATGTGTGGACATGACGTTATCTCTTCTCACAACTATGTGTGGTATTTCACCATTAAGACATGATGTTTCATTTTTATACATTGTCACATTCCACGCCTTTATAAAATTTTTCCCTCATGATGTTTATTATGATCCCATTCTTATGATATTGTGATTTTTTTATTCTTAATAATGTTATATTGATTCATTTACCTTATTAATTCTCTTACTAGGCTTTTAGATCACCTTTTTGTTTGATTTATATCCTTAGGTGACTACATTTACTGTGGAGAAAATGATATTTAGAAAGATAAAGAATAAGTTTTTAAAAAAAATTCTTTTTTATTATTTATAAGTTATGTATGGTCATAATTTTCCCAAGAGTCTAAATTTTTTTATATTGAATTATAACATTTTATGTTGTTTACTATTAAAATGAAGTTTAGTCATGTAAGAAAAAGTAGGGTCGCTATACCTTACCTAGAATAAAAAAACAAGAATCAAAGGATAAAGAGGAAATAAACCCAAGAGGTAAAGAGGAATGAGGTCTCCTAGTTCTCCCTATATGGGTCATATAATAATAGATGGAGATAAGGGGATAGTAAGCTTAAAATCAAGAAGAAAAAAATAAAAAAAAATCCAAAATGTTAAAGTTCTTTGTAGGTCCCATAGTTTGGCCACATGGTTTACCAAAAATTGTTCTAACCATGATAGATTCACCTTAAATGGTTGTTTTTTCACATGTTTTTGTTTTATGGTTGTAAAAATTTTGTAACAACCATGTGAACAACATTTTTAAAAACCACATAACCTTTCATAAAGTTTTTGCACAATTTACACTAATAGTGTGATTGGAAAATTTCTTAAATATTCCCAAAAACTTAAGAAAAAGGACTCATAACTCAAAAAATCAATAAATAAATATAATAATAAGTAAAATAGAGGATTTTGTGTGGAAATTATTCTCAATAGTGAAATTTTATCCCCATGAATGTCATATTGAAACCATTAACACAAGGGAAAGGATGGGGTTAGTTTCCTGGAAGAAATTTCAAATCTAAATTCTAAGGAACACTCTGACACCCACCAATACAATGACCAAGGAAGGTATAAGAAGAAAACCATAGAAAATATCAATCATATCCCCAAAATAACATCAAATGTCACAACCTATATCTATAATTCTCAATATCAATTTGGATTTTGAGTATATAGTAAACACACTTCCCTTTCATTTGTGTTAGCCATAGGAAACCATAAAAAAAATACCTTATGTAAATAAAACTATAACCAAATCCTCATTAATGGTTAGGTCAGGTGGTCAAAAACTGCACCTGGTAGCTTTTCATCACTACCCCCACATAGGAATAAAGAAGCATTCAATAATTAAATGTCAACTACGGTGGTCTCCCCACCATAAAAAAACATTTCGTTGATATGGAGGATCTTAAAATACCAAAAACAACACCTAAACCACAGTAACTATAGGGGGAAAGGTGGAAATATCTCTATAATAAAACCTCTATAATCAAATAGGATGAAATGAAATTATCCAAAAAAACAAAAGTTATCAAATACCCCAAATGAAAAAGATTATTGAAAATGATCTAAATGGGATGAAAGAATTTGATGGATGAAAAAGAAGGTGCTACATTAAAATTATTTATTGAATATTAACCTAATTTGGTACCATAATGGATCTCCCCACAATAAATGTATGATTCCAATTTTGTAGAAAAATTGAATAAGGGTACGCTAAAGAGGTCACTATAAAACAAAAGCAGGGTTGCAACTGAAAGAACTCAACTAGAAATTTTCAATATAAATTCCAATAAATTAAATAAATATCTATAGTATCATTGAGTTAGTTTTTTACTACTCCCTATAATAAATAAATATCCAAAATTTCAAAAATATAGGGATAGAAATCAAACACTGAGAATAGCCCAGTCTTACCACTCCCTCGTAAGTCTGGGTAGAGTTAGAACCTAAAGTATTACACTCAAATTTTAAAATATGTTAATCAAAAGAAAAACCTAAGATATAAATTTCCTATATTCCATTAGTACCCCTATAGGAAACATACACTAAATATAAAAAAAATACACTATCAAATCATTAAATTCAAATTTGAAACACACATAATTTAAATAAGCATTACAGCAAAAAATATAACACCAAATGAAATTAAAATTTCGCTTTAAACATTTCAAATCTCAGGGATCTATTTAAAAAACATTTGAAACTTAAAAATTAATTCATTAAATATATTTATAATTTCTCAAAATCATATATTTTAGTTTTGAAATTTTATAACTTTACTCAAAAATAATTTAAAACTCCCCATATAAATCTTTTAAGACATGAAGAAACCTCAAATATTGAATTCATTTTAATTCCTTAATTAAATCTCGTTTAATAAATTAATAACTAATTTTCACGTTTTGAAACTATGTTATCCTTTCAAATTATCACCAAAATAAAACCAAATAATAATAATAGACCATAAAATTCCTATTTAATTCATCCCAAATAATGATTTCACAACACCTAAAGCAATATAGAATAAAAAGGGATCTTATAATAAAATTTCACAGGGGTTAGTTGCGGTAAAAGGTTTAGTCTCTCGGTTTGAAATACCATGCAGCAATAATGTGACTAAAACTTGAATATTTATATAACCATGTGCATAGGGTCTATATTGTTTTTCATGTCATGAGACTTCAACTATTCTAACTCCCATTTCAACCCCCAAAATAGGTAAAACCTATAAATAGTCTACATAACATCATATTAAAGATCATTCAGTCAGGTAAGAAAAAAAACAAATAAATGAGAAAATGTCTACATTCAAGACTAAAAACATAGACATCACATGGATACATAGATTTCATCATTATATGTAGTGATTAGAAAACTACTCATGGAATAATCCCTAAATTCTAGTAAAATTATCCTTAATCTACTAGCCCCCCACATAGAAAGGGTTCTTTAATACAAATTTTTCATGAACCAATCTGTTCTACACCTCAACTAGGCACCTAAGGTGGCATGTGTCAAGGTTAAAAGGTAATTATTGATCCCTATGGGATATGAATTTGTTTCACGGGATCATAGTTCATTTATTGGGAATTATTTCACCTATATAAAAACAATTAACACACAATGGAATTATATCAAGAATATAACATGGTGAGTCCATATATTATACATTCATTTATAATCATAATTTAAATTCTAAAATAAAAAATCAAACCGAACAATGAATAACGAAGATAAAAATTCACATCAAGATTAACATAACAAAAACTAAGATAGAAAAAAAGGTATAAGGATGGAAAATTTGGATGAAAGGATTATATCCAAAAAATAACTAAAATAAACTAAAATAATAGTCAACGGTCTCCACATAACCCAAGGTCACCAACCATAATAACCAATGTATAAGCACCTTATAAGTATAATTTTACAAGTTAAAACTTTCTAAAAACCTCTACCTAATGTTTCAAAATACTTGGGTTTATGGACAATTATTTTTTTAAGTAGGGAGTGATATTATAGCCTAATCATATTTCACTACAGAGGATATGCCTTCCCCTTTTAAAAAACTTTCTAGAAACACTAGTTTGAAATAAAATATTTCAATACAATCATTTTTAGTGATTTGTAAAAACATATTGAGAACATTTTATAAAGTCTTTTTTGGAAACCAGACAATTCATAAAAACAAAACATTTTATATTCCTTTTTAAAACTCATTTCAAAAGGCAATTTAGAAAAACATTTCCAAAACATTTTAAGGAAAATGCTATAGAAACAACTTGACATGCACAAATAAACTTGAATACACATTGATACAACTAAGTAGCAAGGCATGTAAACAGAAAACTAAATTAATCAAGTTATAACCATAATAAAATAATGTTAAGAATTAATAAATTCATACTAAATAATAGATACACCAAAATAAATCATAAAATAGATAGAAATGAGTAAAATATAACATATGGAATAATAATATAACTAATAAAGAAAATAAATCATCAATTATAAAAATAAGTATGAAAAAATAAGGAATGAAACATGAGAATAATATAGCATATCAGTAAAGAAACCAAAATAAATGATTTATAATTATGGAAAATTCCTAAACATCTAGTGACACAATCCTAAACATAATTGGAAAGAAATATCTATCATTCTGTCAATGAATTTCATAGTTTATAACCTCCCAGATAATCTAACATATCCTCATTATTGCTTCTACCACATGAAAAATGAAAATTCTCTACTAAGGGGATTTTATTCAGTCTCATCATGACTAGATAGTAACAATCTCTCAACCACTCACAAATATTTTTATGATCCCCTTGATGAAAGAGATTGGAGTTGAGGTAACTTTATCACATAAAATCTCATATAAAAATATCACAACACATCTTTGTATCCCTCCTCTATACACCCCCAAATTTGAATACCCTCTTTAATATACACAGAAATATAATAAGTAACATTAATTCCTCAATCCCACAAATACACATGTTAACATAGGGCTTCCTTAAGGGTGAAATTCGTTTATAGAAAATAATTTATCAAATGTGCCAATCAGCCTATGAGAATTAAAACTAATAATATCTTTCCAAATCCCCATTTGAAAACAATTTTTAAAGAAATATTACTAATAAGACCCTATTTAAGGTGTTGAATGGGATTTAATGACACATTTTAACATTATCATTATAAACACCTTTAAAAAACATTTTGAAATAAAAATTTATTTTTAAAACTATATTTTAATTATACGAAACAATTTTATTTAGGAAACCATTTGAGAATAATGTAAATCCCCTTTAAAAAACATTCAATTTTGTAACCCAAAAAATTAAGGCATACAATTATAAAAAAATTATATAAACACTATAAATAGGTATAATAAATAAAAAAACATAAGTACATATCCAAAATGCACATAAAATTCCATTTAAAATAAATACCAAACAACAAACCCTTATAAGCCATGAAAATAAATTAATGGTAGAAAATATTATTTTAATGTAATGAACTAACTCATGTGACCATCCACTTGGCAGTTGACTGGGATTTCTATAAGGCTCTAATGGAATTCTGGATCCCTAGGGGCAGACAAATAGTGTTAATAAATCATAGGAAACCACTTTGGGATTGATTTAACCCTTAATTAGAGTAAATATAGTTGAACATTTTCCATGTTTTTTATTGAACATCCTTAAATTTGATGTATATGTAACATTAATCATATATAAATCCAAAATAAAAAAAAACATTCCAAATGGATCATAACCGAAAACAAAAATCTAATCTATTTGTATAAATACAAAAAAAATCCATAAAAATGATATAAGAGACATAACCAAATACAAAAAAAAATCTAAATGCAACTACAAACATGGCCTTTTTGGACAATAAAACAATAAAAAATGAAACAAACTCAAGACAAGCCCAAATCCCACTCCATGAAAACTTTGGTTTCTCACCACCTAAACTATGCAATTAATTTCAAAATAAAGTCATGAATGGTTATTTGGAAACATAACTAGAAATTGGGATTTTTAAATGTAAACTAGTAAGAACCAAAATCAAACACATAACACCTTTACAAAATATTCCTTCTAGTTTTATTAAAAATAAAACATTCACTTTGAAAACATTTCATTGGCCTAATATATTTTATAATCAAAACACCCATTTTTAAATCCACTTTAAAAACCTAACACAAAATCCATTAAAGTTAAAAATGGGGTTTTTAAACACCTTTGAAAACCATTTATAAGTAAATGAACCTTACACATGCACATGGGCTGAACATACTCAGAGAGGAAACCACAGTTCCAAAGATAAGAAATGAATATATACAAGATAAAGGTTCCATCATAACAAAATCATGGAAATGATACAATTAAACATAAGATAAAAATCACCTATATATATCACCAATCATGTAATGAATGTATAATGGGCCCTACCCAAGAAAGCTAATTTTATATGCCTCTAACATTATTAATTTTCAATGGCCCAATTACTAAACTATTATAAGACCAAACCACAATCCATCCAACTATCCTACTTAATACTCATTGAAAATTTCACCCCCTCCTCGACTGAGTTCCAAGAATGACTAGAGGGACACTAGTAGCATGTGATCCAACTACTGCAACATAAGAATAGACCTAATACTTAGTACTCAGTTTCCAATGGCCAATAAAAAAGTTAGGTGAGTGAACATGCAAGAAAAGATCATCACACAAGGTATAAAAAATAACTCACCCTCACCTCTATAACCTTCACATATAAAAACCCCTTTTTATTTCCTACATCCATGTAATAAACGAGAAAAATACCTAAAAATGGAGACAAATGCATAAAATTTTGATAACAACCCACACAAGGGGAAAACAAACACCAAGGGTCATTCCATATTGGATTAAAATCATTAAATGGTACTCTTTATAAAGTGTCAACCGGTCATTTTCTATAAAACATGGCTCAGAATGAAAATACCTTTCCAAATAAAAAAACACCACTTCAAACATCATTTATAAATACTTTAAAACAAAACACACCATTTTCATTTAAAATCCACCATTTAAAAATACAATCCTTACTCTTGGAAAATCAATAAAAGGATAAAGGCCTTCCATTTCTATCAAACACAATTTAGAGATATTTACATGCATTTTAAAAAGGGGGTAACAAAACACTCATTGAAAAACACATTTCAATTTCATTAAATAGTCCCTTAAAAATTGAATTCAACACCTCATTATAAAATAATTACTTCTTTAAAATGTATTTTTTATTTTTTAAAACCAAAACCAAATCAAAATACAACAAAAACAAAAAAATATATTCCAAAAACTATAATTTGGATTTAACAACTTCTTAGAACATAAAAAAATTCCATTTCAAATGTGAAAACATTGAATTTAAAGGTAAAAACCTTTAAGAAAAAATAAAACTTCAAGGAAATGATTTAGAAACATCACATGGATTTAACATATATTAATACATTAATTAAAATGAAATCATGAAAGATAAAACACACTTTTAATTCTAAAATAAAAAAATTACATAGAATTTCCTACTTAGATGAAATATAAACCAAGATGAAATGTGTCATGTTCGATGGTGACCACCTGAATAAGTAATAAGACCTCATATATATGTCAAAAGAGACTAATAACTTATGTTAGAACCATCCCATACCCAATCCAAAGATTATATAGTGAATTAGGGTTTTGAGATAAAGTTTAAACCTATGAAATATAGAAGGAAGAAGAATATACAAGATATAAGGATGTTTTTTCTGTGAAATCACATATAAATCACCAAGAACAAGAAAAGAATAAAAGAGGGAAGACCTTTGTGGATCCTCCTTGGCTCCCAAAAGTTGTTTAAGCTATATGAGAGAAGAAAGGGGCACAACCCCTCTTAAAATCAAAAGGTAATTTTGGTAAAAATCAGTCATTAAGTGATTCTAGATAGGTCACATGGTTTTTCAAACCATGAGACAACCATGCATAAGTACCACTACACACACAAAAATTCACATGTTTTCTGGGAATCTATTCACTATTTAACAAACTATGTAGATACTGTAAAAAACCTTACTATCTTCATGACAGTTCCCTCTACATGGGCACCACACAGTTACCCCTAATCATTTGGGTAACCTTTCATGTAACGCCCCAACCCCAGTTACACAGATTCGGTGCATTATTACATAACATTGGCATGATCACAAAAGATCAAGTCTCAAAGGACCGATTAGTTTAGTAGCCTTGGAAACACTAGATACATTCATAAGTATTACATTAAATGAAAAATTGAAAAACTACAACAATATAGTCTCCATAGTCCACACTCATATCCCCTCAGACTATCCCTGCAGGCCAGTCATAAAATACTTCTTCACATCCTGGGAAAAATAAAACATAGAAAGGGGTGAGCTCAGATGCTCGGTAAGGATAACAATATAGCAGAAACTTTCATAAATAAGCACAAACATTTAAGGAAATGTATAACTAAAACAAAAGCCTTTTAAACTTGAATTTCATCATTATATGGAAAAGATAAAATCGAATAATTCCATTTACTTATTCACATGTATATTATACTAGCCGAATAATCACATGTAATATCAATAGCCACTTTCATAATGATGGAATGCATAATGCCAGACTTTTATAACCACATAGTAAAGGCCTTGTGTCAAGACTAGAAATAAGATTTTGTCAAGGCCTTGTGCCAAGACACTAGTTTGTCTCATGTGACCTACCGATGCATCGATGAGCTATAGAGGGCTCCACCCGTCACTTACTAAGTCAAATTCATTACTCATATGAAAAGTTTGAAACATAACATAAACATTCCTATTAAAACTAGCATAGGAAATGTCAATACTTTATCCATAAACCATGAATGGTATAAAAATAGTACATTCACAGTCAAACAGAACTCATTTGATACAATATGTAAGATTTTATTGTATCAGATAAACCTCAATCAAGAATAATGAAGGATATTGGCATAGGTGAAAATAATCATCAAAACTATTTGAGAGAAATACCTCCCTTTTTATTGAAAACATTTAAAAGTCACACTACTTGTCAAGAAGTCGTTTTAAAAATATATTTTTGAATCAAAGTTTCCCATACCAATTTGAAACTTTTAAAAAGAATTTTAATTTTAAAACATTAATGTCCACGTAATGAAATCCTTAAAACCCTTTTTAAAACATGGACATTAATGAGAAAGATTTAGAAGAATAAATCTTTAAAACATTTAAAAATGATATTTTGGTTAGAGTTTCTAAATAAAAGAGAGACACTTGAATACAAATAATCGAGGTAATAAAAACTTTGTAATAAAGGGATTCATGATATACTATGTCAAATTACATTAGATACACCATATAAAAGTGATTTGGTGTATAACAACAAAGAAGTCTCAATGGAATGTAATTTGAGATGAAATCTCTTATAAAGACTGTATCCTTAGGTTAAGGATAAATCAACGACATAATTATGTGTGAAAAATATAAATACACTCATTATGATTGGATATTCAGTGTAAATCAATCATAGGACATTCACACGTATTCTTGTAAAGATAACACCAATGAATTGGATATTTAACTCAATGAATGGAGATTGAGTTAAAATTACTCTTATCAAGTTCATATCGATGACTTAAGAAATTATCAATGGAGTTATTATGTGTATCAAAAGTATATCTATAGAAAGGGGAGTGGAAATTATGACATAAGCAAATGAATAGTGATTCCACACATAATCTTGGAGTAAAATAATCAATGAAGTATGCATAAAGCCGAATGAGTTGAAATTGAAATTTCAAATTCCATTATCGATTTGGTAACTTATAAAACATGCACCCATGAAGGAAGGATCATAAAATGATGATTTAGCTATACAAAAATTAAATTATATTATACAATGAATACAATCATGGGCAGTACACACACCACATGTAATAAATAAGTGGTGAATAATGGAAATCTCACAGAATTAAAAGTGAGATAAGAAACCCCTTACTTTGTACATTTTCCTGGGTTGAGGGTAGGTTAACCGCCTGTATAATGGTGAAATAATTTTTATTAAATTATACAAGAATCAAATACATTAATATGACATCATATATGATCTTTTAACATTGCTTTGTTAATAATATCTTAGTATTATCGTCGTTTTGGGTGTTAACAGATTCATTTTCCTTTATATTATTTGTTATGTGAGTCATATTTGTTATATATGGGATGCATATTATTCATATTACAAATGATATCATGTATCTAAACATTATTTTTAATCATCTAATGAAAATTAGTCTTGAATGAATACGATGGGGAATGAATCTCATCGCGTTCGTGGAGACGGTAATCTGTACGTACGCTCGAGTGAAAATATCATTCTTTAGATATTAAAATAATATATAATTAGGTGTTATATCATATATACAGAATCATTATCATGTTATATTAATTATTTACATGAATTACACATCATTATTATACCCATCCAAATAATAATGTATTGAATAACAATTACACTACGACGTGGAGATGGCAATCTGTACGTACGCACGTATGGTGACATGTCATTCAAAGGATGAATAGAATAATTAATATGGATGTACCATATTTATAATAACATCACATTATATAGAAGATACTGAAGTTATTATTTTATAATGGAAATAAAAAAGAAAGAAGAAGTGGAAGAAGAAAAGAACTTGAAAGAGGGTGGTGAAATTATTACCTCTTCTTCGGGTTCTTCCTTTTGATTTGATCAAAATGGCTCCTTAAGTTGGATTTATGACTAAATGAAGTCCTCTAGGATTATGTGAGTAAATTTTATAGGATATTTGGGCAGGGTTTGGCTAAGCCAAAAGGCTTTGAATGTGTAAAAAAGAGAGAAGGGGGAGTGCCCTTTTATAAGAGGGGTGAGGGGTACCTTAGGAAAAGCTAGAAATATTGTTTTATAATAAAATAATTTTCAGTTTATAATGGATCAAAAATGGATTATTTTAAGGTTAAGGTGGGGATGGGTCCAAAACCACTCAACCAATAGGTTTTAGACAGGTTTGGGTCACTATATTAACTCTATTTGTTTATTTAACTATTAGTTAAATAGTTTGACATTTACCATGTCTCTTTGTATTTTTATATTATATGGTTAATAAACTTACTATATACTTCAAATAGAACCTCAATTGGTTCATTAATGATACACCTATAATTATATAAGTCCTTTTGCTGAACCTTATATTTTTAGGAAGATAATATCAATAAATAAAATAATATTTATTTTAAAAACTCTTTTATGTCAATTTTGACACTATTTGGTATTTTGTTTTTTCTAAATTCATAACAGCATTATTACTTCAAAAACAATTCATCTTACCAACACTAATATGTCATATTAACCTATAAAATTAGTTTAATTCATAAAAAGTCTCAAATTACATTTATTTTGATATTTATAATATCAATTATTTTAATATTTCATTAATTAGGTAATTAATGCATCATCATTGTGTCATAAATAAATTAAATAATTTAATGTCTAAAAAATATAAATAAAATACCATTATGTATTAAATAGTTTTATATTTACAATGAATATTTATAATCAAATTTATCTCATATATGACCCTATATTAAAAATGTTTTAGTTATTAAACTTTGATTTAAACTCTTTTAACTCTTCTTTGAATTAAATGATAATAAATTTCCTAATCTAATCCAAGTGAACCAAAGATGTTCATATTTTATTCCTAAGGTTTTTTTTGGTCGAATTATACTTATCCAATAGAATTAGGATATGTGTTAGGGTAATAATAATATCATTTTTATCCTTAATTACCCTATTTACTTTTAATCGTGGTAAATAAAAGTAAAAAGTTACTATTCAAGAAAAATTATTATTATCTTATTGAACCACATTTTATTCCTTGATATTAACCTTTTCTCTTGGATTTTTGAAATTCCACTCACAGAAGCGGTAAAATTAAGTTTTATGTGAATTTGAAAATTCTCCTAGGAGGTGGGTAAAAGACGGTGAAAAGTTCAATAAAATTTTTATATATCTAAAATTATTATAAAAAGACTACAATAAATTACATTGAACTTATATAGGTATTATGTATCTATTTTGACCTAAAATATATTTAAATAAAATAAATAATTAGTTAAATAAAAATTCGGTTTTAAACTATAACTCAGTGTTTTTCACTATTCATCAAAAATTAAAAGTTTTCAGACACATACCAAAAATTCACCCTAAGATAATTTTGATATTATGAATTTAAAAATGAAGTATATTTTGACAAATTGAAAACATAGAAATTTAATTTATTAGTTTAAAATTAATTCTCGTGTTTTAAAACCAAAAAGAGTATTTTTCTGAAATAATAACTACCAAAAGATTGACATTTGTTTATGTCCAATTTCAAATTGAAATTACTTCCAATGACCAACATTGGATTAAATGGTAAAAATATAATCTAATTATACATCCAAACCATTCATATTTATAGTTGAACACTGTAAATTATTTTTATTAAAAAAGATGTTTTCAGTTAAAATATATTATTTTTCACTATTCACCCAAATATGAAAATTATCAGAAAAACACCAAAAAATTTATTTAAACTAAATTATTATGTCTTGATCCTAAATAAGAAGTTTATTTTGTCAAATTGAATATATAAAAGTTTCAAATATTGGATTTAAAAAGAGTTCTCCATTAAAAGGCGGTAAAATTGCATTTTTTGAAAAATACTTCTTTCATCGGAAAAAATGAATTTGTACTTACATTATGTCTAAGAATCTCATAATATTGAATCTTAAATTATAAGGGTTATATAACGTTCAAAATTCTATTAATACTATTCATAACCGCTTTTGAACAGCTAGTTTGGTAAGTTGTGGTGCGCTTGAACTCGATGTTGCGTGTAGTGTAAGTTATTGAATTACTTTGAAGAACTAACTTACTATGAAATCTTGGGGTGTTATATTCTTCCCTACTTCAATAAATTTCGTCATCGCAATTTTTAAAATTGGGCTTGAGAATATAATGGAAAGTCCCACATTAGAAAAAGATCCAATAAAACTATCACTTTAAAAGAAAGAAAGAGAAGTACAAAGGTCACCCAAGATAACCCATACTTGGATTCCATGTAGGAAAACATAGATATGGAAGATAAACTATGTGTCATGTTTTGATGGAGAGGGATATAAAACATGATCATGAGAAAGTTATTAACAAGAAACCCACAAACTTGTGATGGGAAAAAGAGTCATTATTTTCCCAGTATGAAAAGTAAACGGACAACATTTTTTTGTTTTAAGTTACATTTCATAAATATGCGGAATTTATTTATGATATTGAAAAATAACATAAATAGATATACTTAATTTTTTAGTAGAGTTTCATTCTTTAATAAATTTCTACCACTAACTCAATTTTTTTAAATGATGAGTATTCAAGAAGACTTGGTCACACCAGAAGATCTAGAATAAAATTATAGAGAATCACATGATCCACAAAGGATAAACTATATATTTACCTTGTCTTTATAGATTAATCAAAAACAAAATGGTTAGTACAAGATTTGATGATCCCCCAAAATGATATTCCTTTAGAGAAAGAAACACCGATCTTAATTTCTAAAATTAAACTAACAATACCCCAAAGTTAGATAAATATAATTCAATAAACAATTGTCCTTAAAATCCTTCAATATAATCCAAACTAACATTTAAACCCAAAACTTATAAGAATTTGGTTATGTAGTCTTCAATGTTAAATTGTATCTCTAAATGAAATCAACTACTCTTAAATTCACATACTTAAAAGTAATTAACCTAATCACATATTCTCTATTATAGGTTAATCATTTCTATAAATAACCCATATCACTAAAAATCCACAATATAAACCTAATCACATATTCTGAGAGTTGAGTGTGACGATATCCCACCGAGCGACGAGGCCTCGGTGCAGGGCCCTTTGTCAGCAGTGGCACTGGCGGTAGCTCTACCTGCCGAGCCACCGATGCTCCCAGCACCATCTGCTGACGATGCACGTCGCCTCAATGCACTCCATGAGTTCCAGCGCCAGCGACTGCCCAAGTTCCGCGGGGAGACGGACCCCCAGGCGGCCGAGCACTGGCTGGAGGTAGTGGTGAGAGTTTTTTTGTTAGTGAGGACACCAGCAGACCTCATGGTGATCCTCACAGCGAGCCTACTGCACGCAACAGCAGGCAGATGCTGGAGCTTGATGCTCCAGGTGCACTATGAGGCATCTCTACTCTGGACAGACTTTGAGAGCCTCTTTCGCTCAGAGTTTGTCCCAGCCACCCTCCGTGCGGTGCGCATTCAGGAGCTTCTTCAGCTGCGGCAGGGCAGCATGACGGTCGCCCAATACTCAGCGGGATTTACCGATCTCCCGCGCTACACTACAGACATGGTACGGGACCCATTCTTCCGGGCCCGGACCTTTGAGTAGGGATTGAGACACGAGATCAGGGCATCGCTGATCTCCCTCAACATTCTGACTCAGACAGGAGTACTGGAGCGGGCCCTTTTGATCGAGAGTTTTCTTGCTGAGTCTACACTAGCGTCGAGACCCACCGAAGGGTGGCATGTAGCAGAGTCTTCTGTAGTAGGTAGTCGACGGATAACTCTTGGGTCCAGGCAGACCAGACCCTCTGGCAGATGACCTTAGGACACTGGCTTAGCAGTGCGGGGCACATAGCGCGGAGCCAGTCTTTCGAGAGGCAGACAGTGCTACTCGTGCGGCGGGAAGGGCCACATGGCTCGTGATTGCCCGACCCTCTATGCCGAGGAGCAGTAGATGGTTGAGGGACCACCAAGGCAGAGGTAGAGGGTCGACCGTGGCAGTCTACAGGGAGGAGGCGGACGAGGCAGAGGAGCTGGCCGAGCAGCAGGTGGTGGGAGACACTTTGAGGCTCTACCACCACCACCTCCACCAGGAGGTCCACCCCGACCATAGGGAGCTGGCAGACAGAGACAAGCACAGCTCCAGGCAGCAGAGGCCTACGACCACGGCGTGCCCGAGATGATTCGAGGTACTATATGTGTCTATTCCATCCTTTCTGTAGTACTAATAGACACAGGAGCGAGTCACTCTTTCATAGTCGCTGCCCTTGTTCGGAGATCAGAGATTCCGACAGAGTCGTTGGCTCGATCCTTACGTCTAGAGACTCCTACAGGAGCAGACTCGACGATTACGGACTAGTGCCGGCAGTGTGAGCTTACTCTAGGAGGCAAGAGCTTCGGCTGGGATCTTCTTATAGCGGCGTCTAGGCCTTACGACGTCATCTTGGGCATGGATTGGTTGTCTACATTCCATGCACAGATTGACTGTATTAGGCACAAGGTGCGATGTGTACGCACCGATGGGAGCAGGTTCACCTTCACCGGCGAGAAGGGAGCCTTCGCAGCACAAGATAGACTTCCGCAAAGGAGAGGACAACCCATCACTCATCAATTGGCTAGCCTCATCCTAGGAGAAGTTGACGTGCAGAGTCCTGGTTTTCCTGTAGTGGTGGATCAGTATGCGGAAGTCTTTCCCGACGACGTTCCAAGTCTACCTCCTCGCAGAGAGGTAGACTTTTATATTGACCTGTACCCCGGGACAGCCCCGATATTGACTCCAGCATATCGGATGGCCCCTACCGAGCTTCGAGAGCTGGGGGTACAGTTGGAGGACTTGCAGGGCAAGGGATTCATCCGACCCAGTGTTTCACCCTGAGCTTCCCCGATTTTGTTCGCCAAGAAGGCGGATGGGAGATTGCGACTTTGTGTCGACTATCGTCGCCTGAACCAGGTGACAGTGAAGAAAAAGTATCCGCTACCAAGGATTGATGACCTCTTTGATCATATCAAGGGAGCACGATGGTTCTCGAAGATAGACCTCAGGTCAGGCTATCATCAGCTCAGAGTTCGAGACGAGGACGTGCAGAAGACGGCCTTCAGATGTCGGTATGGCCATTATGAGTTCTTGGTTATTCCATTTGGCGTAACCAGTGATCCAGCAGTATTCATGTCCCTCATGAACAGGATCTTTCATCCATACCTCGATCAATTTTTCGTGGTCTTCATCGACGAGATTTTGATTTACTCGACGACTGAGGAGGACCATGCCTACCACTTACGGGTTTTACTAGACACACTCCGAGAGCACCAGCTTTATGGAAAGCTCTCGAAGTGTCAATTCTGGATACGTGAGGTCCACTTCTTGGGGCACGTCATCTCTGAGGCGGGAGTTGCAGTGGATCCTGCGAAGATCGAGGCAGTGCTAGCTTGGGAGCCACCCAGGAGCGTGACGGAGGTGCGGAGTTTCTTGGGACTAGCTGGATACTACCGGAGATTTGTGCCAGACTTATCCAGAGTTGCAGCACCACTCTCAGCTTTGACGATGAAGGGGAAACCCTTCGTGTGGTCAGACAGATGTCAGTAGAGCTTCCAGGAGCTGAGACAGAGATTGACCAGCGCACCTATCTTGAGGTTGCCTGAGGAGGGAGTAGGGTACATAGTCTACTGCGATGCATCAGGGACCGGACTCGGTTTTGTCCTGATGCAGGATCGGGCAGTGATCGCCTATGGATCACGTCAGTTGAGGCTGCATGAGCAGAACTACGCTACCCATGACCTGGAGTTAGTAGCAGTGGTCTTCGCTCTGAAGATATGGCGACACTATCTGATGGGCGAGAGCTTTACAGTCTTTTCTGACCATCAGAGTCTCAGATATGTCTTCTCTCAGAAGGATATGAATCTGAGACAGCGGCGATGGCTCGAGTTCCTCCAGGACTATGACTTTGAGATAGTCTATACTCCTGGGAAGGGGAACGTGGTAGCCGATGCTCTCAGTAGGAGGACGGGCATTCAGCTAATTGAGGAGGCGACAGAGCAGCTAGCCTCTTTGCAGATATCCTTCGTGGATAGAGATGGATCAGCCTTCCTTCAGTCTCTCATAGTCAATCCTCCACTACTGCAGCGGGCCAGAGAGGCACAGCTTGGGGACACTGACTGTGAGACGCGGCATGCACAGATATCCTTAGGACAGGCACCTGATGGTTTCTCCTTTGGAGAAGAGCACGACATCCTTTTCAGAGGACGTACCTTGGAACCAGTCGCTTTACGGGAGGAGGTGCTGAGAGAGTTTCACACTTCTCCCTTGGCGGTACACCCTGGAGTGGAAAAGATATACCAGGATCTTAGACGACAGCACTGGTGTCCAGGCATGAAGAAGGTTGTGGCAGAGTTCGTTACTCGATGCCTCACCTGCCAGCAGGTGAAGGCTGAGCACCAGGTACCGGCAATCTTGGTACAGCCCTTGGAGGTTCCGGAGTGGAAGTGGGACGAAAAATCTATGGACTTCATGACTAGACTTCCACGCACTTCCAGAGGTCACGACTCCATTTGGGTGATTGTCGACCGACTCACCAAGTCGACTCACTTTTTACCCATCAGAGAGCAGGGCTCAGTGGAGAGCTTGGGACGTCTTTACGTTCAGGAGATTGTACGGCTTCACGGTGTGCCATCTTCTATCGTCTCCGATCGAGATACTCGCTTTACTTCCCGGCTATGGAAGGGATTGCAGGAGGCGTTCGGGACACAGCAACGTCTGAGCATAGCCTTTCACCCTCAGATGGATGGTCATACGGAGAGAACCATTAAGACTCTCGAGGACATGCTCTGTGCATGCGTCCTCGACTTTGGTCGCAGCTGGGAGGACCACCTACCCTTGGTGGAGTTCGCGTACAACAACAACTACCACTCCACCATAGGGATGGCACCATACGAGGCATTGTACGGCCAACCTTGCAGATCTCCTTTGTGCTGGACAGACCCTGGGGAGTCAGCACTTGTGGGACCAGAGATGATCCGGGCCACGACAGAGAAGGTCCAGGTCATCCAGGAGCGGATGAGGACAGCTCAGAGCCGGCAGAAGTCTTATGCTAACAGGAGGCGGAGGCCACTAGAGTTCGAGAATGGAGACCACGTATTCTTGCGTGTCTCACCTCGACATGGATTACGGAGATTTGGCCGAGGCGGCAAGTTGTCTCCACGCTTCATCGGACCGTTCCAGGTCCTCAGCAGGATTGGCGAGGTGGCTTATCGCCTGGCTCTACCACCTTAGTTGCACTGGGTGCACGACGTCTTCCACGTATCTCAGCTGAGAAGATACGTGCACGACCCGACGCACATCATTGACCATGGGGAGCTAGACGTTGATGATGGGGCGACTTTTGTGGAGGTCTCGGTGGAGATCGAGGATCGATAGGAGTGGGTTCTACGTGGATGGTCGATTCCTCTAGTGCGCATCATATTGCTGCACGGGAACCTCCAGGAGAGCACTTGGGAGTGGGAGGCTCAGATACATGCTCAGTACCCACATTTGTTTCCCTAGTTTTCGATGTATCTTTACGGGGACGTAAATCCCTGAGGTGGGAGTAATGTAAAGACTCGTAAAATTCGAGGGAAATTTTTTCTTAATTTTCTTTGGAATTTTCCAAGAACGCGGTTTCAGACGGCACTTGATTCCAAGGCCCGGAGTGCCCGGAATTTCTATCCGAAGTTTAGCTCGGGTACGTTCAGTGAACGAACGAGCAGGAATTTCTAACTTTTGAACCGGTGCCCGGAATCAAATTCCAAGGGCACCGCTGGAACCGCAATGCCGATAATTGCTTAGGAACTCCTGTTTCGGAGTTGCGTTTACATGAGGGGAGTTATTAATTTTTGTGGTAGTTGAAAATAAAAATTTAACAATTTTTATTTTTCCCACTTGGTAGTTTTATCCTAAGTAAGGATGTTGGGGGTGGGACCCACCTGTGATAACCAACCTTGAGAGGATAAGGTAGGGTGGTACCCACACGATCCCAACCCCTCACTTTCCTAACCCCTCTAAACCCCCCCATTTAAATTTTTCTAACTTATCTCCTCATTAATTTTATAACATCTTATGTTAATAACTTAAGTGAGTTAAATGTGGGTTTTGATTTTTCAAACTCTTGAAATTCAAAAACCTATGTTGGGTTAATAAAATAACTGGGAGGATTATTTTATTTTGGGGTTAGTTTTTCTTGTGGTGGAGACTTGGGAGGAAAGGGGTAAGGGTTTGAGGAATTATTCTTCTTCTTCAACTTCGACGAAGAACGTGAAGAACACCTCGGACTCCGACGAAGAACACCATCCTTAGTGAAGAACATCTCCACTGAAGAACGCGAAGAACTTCTCCAACGACGTTTCCTCTTCGGACGCACCTCGACGTCAATAGAATCAACGTTCGTTTTCCATGACACCCGACCTCCACGACGCTCGTCTTCCTTGGCTCGTTGACATGCACCGTTCTTCAAACCGAGGTAGGGGATTTATTTTAATTAATTCCGTTCATGATTCTAGTTTGTCGATCTTTGTGGATTTCGACTAAATGTTATCGTTTAACGAGAGGGGGCCAGACCGCACAAACACGGCCGACCCACCTCTTTTATCCTTGTTGATACTTTGTGGTTTGGACGGAATGGCGTGGTGTCGTCGCACCACGCGGAAATCGCACGGCAAGTACTTTGTGGCGCCGTCGCGCCACGCCACGAAGTTGATCAAGGACGCGACGCCATCGCGCCGCGTCGAAGAAAACTGAAGACTTCGCGGCCGAAGCGGGGCCACGGCGGAAGGACGCGGTGTCATCGCACCACGCCGGACGAACCAAGCCGCGGACGGTTCCAGGCCGCCGGTGTCGGCGAAGTAGGGGACCGGCCGTCGCCGGTCCCGTGGAGGCGGGAACCGGCCGTCCAGGGTGGGCCGGCCAGACTCGTGTGCAGCCGGGGGTTCAAACCCCCGGACGGTCAGCCAAAACGGACCCCTTTATTGGGGGGGGTTACACAGGGGGGCAGGCGCCCCCCTTGCCGAAACGGCTCGGCCAAAGGCCGAGCTGGCCAGCACGCTGGGCGCGCTGTGCCCAAGCCGAACCGGCCACCTGGCCGGTTTTCCAGGCCGGGCCGCGCCCAGCCGGGCCGGGCCGTGTCGGGCCGGGCCGACCGGGGGTCTCGGGCCGGGTCGGTCTCGGGCCCGAAACCCCCGTTTTCGGACAGTTTGGGTTCAATTGCCCATAACTCGGGCTACGGAACTCCGATCGATGCGCCGTCAGCGGCGACACAATCCTTCGAATGAGACGGTCGTTTCGGTTTATCGCACTCAAGGTTTCGGAATATTTTGAGTTCGGCCAGGTTGGTTCGTACACGAAACCAACCGGGCCATCGGAGCGGAAACGCTCATATCTTGAGCTTCGGACGTCCGATTGACTTGCCGTCGACTTTGTTGAGTTCCTCATTGTGAGACGGATCTTTTGACATACTCTTCCTGAGGTTTGGATGCAGGTGGAGTATGGTCGTGTTGGTTTTGCCTTAAAAACCAACCGGACCCCTGGGACAAAAAGCCAATAACTCTCAGACCGGGCGTCCGATTGACGCGCCGTCTGTGACGTTGAGTTCCTATTGACGATAAGGAACTTTTGGATACATCAACTGCGGACTATGTGTCAGTTGATTTATCAGCCTCTCGGCTCGTGGAGCGGACCCTCTCGAACGAGCTTGCTGTGTGCGGGAACCCTAGAGCGGGCTGCGACTGCTACTGTGACGAAGATGACTGTACAGAGATCCTCAGTGGATTCGACGGCGACGAATACAGCACTCAGCGATCCTATGTGGATCAGTGCTACCGATCCTGTGTGGGTCCGATCCTGTGTGGGTCAGCGCTCAGCGGTTCTGTGTGAGCCAGCGCCTACAGATCCTGTGTGGGTCCGATCCTGTGTGGGTCTTTGCGGGGGTTAGTTTCCTACCGATCCTGTGTGGGTCTTTGCGGGGGTTAGTACCTATCGATCCTTTATGGGTCTGACGACTTAGATGGATCAGTGATCATCTCTATCGTCTTCGAAGAAGTATACCTGTGTGAGCTGAATCCTATATGCTTTCCTGTGTGGATTGTGTTGTGCTATCCTATGTGGATTACGTTTTGCTTTCCTGTGTGGAATACGTATACTATCCTGTGTGGACTGGGTTGTACTTGGGCTCAGAGGTTGGAGCGTATTGGAATTGATGACTTAGGTATTTGTATGGGCATATACCTAAGCAGTTTCATTTGCAACTTCATGATTGTATCTTTCCTTTGTGGTTTATCCTTTGTGGATTTTGGGAGACCTTCGGGGGGTCTCGGGGTCCCTACTGAGTAGCTTATACTCACCCCTGCACGGGCTATGCCCGCACTACGTTGTGTCGGTTACAGAAGAAGGATAGCGTTGATCGTGGTTGAGGCTTGTAGAGTAGAACGGTACCTGGAGGTGGACCACTGGGCGGGACATACTCGGAGCGGACGGTGGGACCCGAGGAGCAGTGGAGCTATCTGTACCCACCCTTCAGGTGGGATTTCCAGTGGGCAGCTTGGCGTTGCGGCTTTACTTTTCTGTTGTTGTTTTCCCTTTCGAGTTGTACTTTACTTTTAGTTTGGGTTTGTACTGGCCCACTTACTTTTCTGCACTTCACTCTTGTACCAGCTTTTACTTAGTGTTTACTTTTTCCGCTTGCTTACTCTATGTTACTCGTTTACTTTACAAAGGCAATGACTTCCCTTTTTTCGGGATTTACGCCTTGGTGCTAGTCGCCAGCCCCTGGCCTATGGATGACGGGCTTGGGGTAGTCACCGCACGGGCCTTGAGGACGGGTCGTGACAATAGTATTCTATTTTCCTTGGGCATATAGTGTTCCCAACAAAGAGAACGTCTTCCAAAATACCATTTATCACTTAATCACCAAATAATTTTTCAATACTAAGGGTATTCATTAGATAACAAATAAGATCCCAATTCAACTTATTATTGATCAATAAAATCATTTAACTAAAAATAATTAGTCACACTAACCAGGGACTTCACATAGTCTAGTGGTAGGCGATAAATCCCAATTGCACTCTCGTTGTGGGTTCGATTCCCATATCTTTGTCTGACGCGACGGGTTTTCACATGGTCTGCGTGTTGTCCTTTTTCAAAAAATATATTTTATAACATTACCAAAATGAGATAAATTCTTAAAAAAAATCATAACATAATTTAACCACAAATTTTATCTCATACCTTGCATTTTCATCCCAAAATATAATAACTTGTAATTGCCTCAAACCCAATGATCATATAAAACCTTATAACTATATCCATAAGATAAAAGATAATTCTCCCTTAAATATCATTTTAAGATGACAACTGCAGGGTTAAAAATACAAGAGGAAATTATTCAAAACTAATCCCATCAACAAAGAGCACTAATACTTTTAAACATTTCTCCAACCATTTATTTCCACATAGATTCTTCTTTGAATAAGAAAATATCCTATAGAATAGGGAATTCACTCGGGTAATGTCCAGGTCCCCTAAATTTACGGCTCTACCTACTCGTATCCAGACAGGGATGTATTGCTTGAAAAACTCACAAAATCACTACAATATCAAAATTTTAGGAAGTTCCTCTATACTAATCGTCAAAGTTTATCTTAGGGATATGTGATCTAATCAGAGTTTATCTAAATCTAGTTTCTAAGGTTTGTCCTAAACATCCTCTGATACCAACTGTAACACCCCAACCCCAATTACCTAGAGTCAGTGCATTATTACATAACATTGGAATGATCACAAAAGATCAAGTCTTGAAAGACTGATTTGTTTAGTAGCCTTGGAAACACTAGATATATTCATAAGTCTTACATTACATGATAAAGTGAAAAACTAGAACAACATAGTCTCCATAGTCCACACTCATATCCCCTCAGACTATCCCTGGAGGTCAGTCATAAAATACTTCTTCACAACCTGGAAAAAATAAAACATAGAAAGGGGTGAGCTCAGATGATCAGTAAGGATAACAATATAGAGGAAACTTTCATAAAAAAGCACAAACATTTAAGTCAATGTATAACTAAAACAAAAGCCTTTTAAACTTGAACTTCAACATAATATGGAAAATATAAAATCAAATAATGTCATTTACTTATTCAAAAGGATATTCTACTTGTATAATAATCACATGTAACATCAACAGCCACTTTCACAATGATGGAATGCATAATGCCAGACTTTCATAACCACATAGTCAAGGCCTTGTGCCAAGACTACAAATAATATTGTTTCAAGGCCTTGTGACAAGACACTAGTTTGTCTCATTATACCTACCGATGCATCGAGGAGCTATAGCGGGCTCCATCCATCACTTACTAAGTCCAATTCTTTCCTCATATGAAAAATTTGAAACATAACATAAACATTAATATTAAAACTAGCATACTAAATGTCAATAATTTATCCACAAACCATGAATGGTATACAAATTACACATCCATAGTCAAACATAACTCATTCGATATAATATGGAAGATTTTATTGTATCATATTAACCTCAATCGAGAATAATGATGGAAATTGACATAGATGAAAATAATCATCAAAACTATTTGAGAGAAATACCCCCCTTTTTCTTGAAAACATTTAAAAGTCACACTACTTGTAAAGAAGCCGTTTTAAAAATAGATTTTTGAATCAAATTTTCCCATAACACTTTTTAACTTTTAAAAGGAATTTTAATTTTAAAAAATTAATGTCCATATAAATAAATTCTTAAAACCATTTTTAAAACATGGACATTAATGAGAAATATTTAGAAGAATAAATCTTTAAAACATTTAAAAATGGTATTTTAGTTAGAGTTTCTAAAAAAAAGAGAGAAACTTGAATACAAATAATTGAGGTAATAAAAACTTTGTAATATCATGAGAATAAAGTAATTCATGACATGCTATGTCAAAGTACATTATATACACCATATAAAAGTGATTTGGTGTATAACAACAAAGAAGTCTCAATGGAATGTAATTTGAGATGAAATCTCTTATAAAGACCGTATCCTTAGGTTAAGGATAAATCAATGACATAATTATGTGTGAAAAATATAAATACACTAAATATGATTGGATATTCAGTGTAAATCAATCAGAGGACATTCACACATATTCTTGTAAAGACAACACCAATGAATTGGATGTTTAACACAACGAATGGAGATTGAGTTAAAATTACTCTTATCAAGTTCATATAGATGACTTGAGAAATTATAAATTGAGTGATTATATGTATCAAAAGTATATCCATAGAAAGGTGAGTGGAAATTATGACATAAGCAAATGAATAGTGATTCCACACATAATCTTGGAGTAAAATAATCAATGAAGTATGCATAAATCCGAATGAGTGGAAATTGAAATTTCAAATTCCCTTATCGATTTGGTAACTTATGAAACATACACACATGAAAGAAGGATCTTACAATGATGATGTATATATCCATAAATTAAAGTATATTACACAATGAATACAATCATGGGCAGTACACACACCACATGCAATAAATAAGTAGTGAACAATGGAAATCTCATGGAATTAGAAGTGAGATAAGAAACCCCTTATTTTGACTTTTTCCTTGGTCTAGGGTAGGTTAACCACCTTTATAATGGTGAAATAATTGTTATTAAAATATAAAAGAATCAAATACATTAATATGATATCATATATGATCTTTTAACATTGTTTTGTTAATAATATCTTAGTATTATCGTCGTTTCGGGTATTAACGGATTATTTTTCCTTTATATTCTTTGTTATGTGAGTCATATTTTTTATGGATGGGATGTATCTTATTCATATCCAGAATGATATAATGTATCTAAACATTATTTTTAATTATCTAATGAAAATTAGTCTTGAATAGACACGATGGGGAATGAATCTCATTGTGTTTGGGGAGACGGTAATCCATACATACGCACGAGCGACAATATCAATCTTTTGATATTAAAATAATATATAATTTGATGGTATATCATATATACAGAATCATTATCATGTTATATTTATTATTTACATGAATTACATATCATTGTTATACCCATCCAAATAATAATGTATTGAATAACAATTACACCACTACGTGGAGACGGTAATCCGTATGTACGCACGTATGGTGACATGTCATTCAAAGGATGGATATAATAATGAATATGGTTGTACCATATTTATAATATAATAAAAATATATAGAATATACTGGAGTTATTATTTTATAATGTAAATAACAAAGAAAGAAGAAGTGGAAGAATAAAGGAACTTGAAAGAGGGTGGTGAAATTATTACCTCTTCTTCGGGTTCTTTCTTTTGATTTGATCAAAATGTCTCCTTAAGTTTGATTTATGACTAAAGGAATGCCTCTAGGATGAATTGAAGTAATTTTAGAGGATATTTGAGTATGGTTTGGCTGAGCCAAAATGCTTTGAAGGTGTTAATTAGAGAGAAGGGGGAGTGCCCTTTTATAAGAGGGGTGAGGGGCACCTTAGGAAAAGTGAGAAAAATTATTTTATAATAAAATCATTTTCAGTTTCTAATGGCTCCAAAATGGATTATTTAAAGGATAAGGTGGTGATGGGTCTAAAACCACTCAACCAATAGGTTTTAGACAGGTTTGGGTCACTATATTAACTTTATTGTTTTGATTTAACTATTTGTTAAATAGTTTGACATTTACCATGTCTCATTGTATTTTTATATTATATGGTTAATGAACTTACTATATACTTCCAAGAGAACCCCAAGTGGTTAATTAATGATACACCTATAATTATATAAGTCCTTTGGAAAAACCTTATATTTTTAGGAAGAGAATTTTAATTAATAATATAATATTTGATTTAAAAACTCTTTTATGTCAATTTTGACACTATTTGGTATTTTGTTTTTGCTAAATTCATAACCACGCTATTACTTAAAAAAATAATCTAACCAACCCTAATATGTCATATTAACCTATAAAATTAGTGTATTTCATAAAAAGTCTCAAATTACATTTATTTGGATATTTATAATATTAGTTATTTTAATATTTCATCAATTAGGTAATTACTGCATCATCATTGTTTCATAAATAAAGTAAATTATTTAACGTCTAAAAAATATAAATAAAATACCATTATGTAGGAAATCGTTTTATATTTCTAGTTAATATTTATAATCAAATTTATCTTATGTATAACCCTATATTAAAAAGGTTTTATTTATTAAACTTTGATTTTAACTCTTTTAACTCTTCTTTGAATTAAATAATAATATATGTCCTAATCTAATCCAAGTGGACCAAAGAGGTTCATATTTTATTCCTAAGGTTGTTTTTGGTCGAATTATATTTATCCAATAGAATTAGGACATGTGTTAGGGTAATAATAATATCATTTTTACCGTTAATTACCCTATTTACTTTTAACTGTGTTAAATAAAAGTAAAAAAGTTACTATTCACCAAAATTTATTTTTATTTTATTGAACCAAATTTTACTCCTTGATATTAACCGTGTCTCTCAGATTTTTGAAATTCTACTCAAAGAAGCGGTAAAATTAAGTTTTATGTGAATTTGCAAATTCTCCTATGAGGTGGGTAAAAGACGGTGAAAGGTTCAATAAAATTTTTATATAACTAAAATTATTATAAACTGAATCCAATTAATTAAATTGAACTTATATAGGTATTATGTATCAATTTTTACCTAAAATAAATTTAAATAAAATAAATAATAGTTAAATAAAAATTCAGTTTTAAATTATAACTCAGTGTTTTTCACTATTCATCAAAAATTAAAAGTTTTCAGAGACATACCAAAAATCCACCCTAAGAAAATTTTGATATTCTGAATTCAAAAATGAAGTTTATTTTAACAAATTCAAAATATATAAATTGCATTTATTAGTTTAAAATTAATTCCCGTTAAAACCAAAAAGAGTATTTTTATGAAATAATAACTACCAAAAGTTTGACATTTCTTTATATCCAATTTCAAAGTGAAATTACTTCCAATTACCAACATTGGATTAAATGGTAAAAATATAATCTAATTATACATCCAAACCATTCATATTTATACTTTAACACTATAAATTATTTTGATTAAAAAATATGTTTCAGTTAAAATATATTATTTTTCACTATTCACCCAAATATGAAAGTTATCAGAAAAACACAAAAAAATTTATTGAAACTAAATTCTTATGTCTCTATCCCAAAGAAGAAGTTTATTTTTTTCAAATTTAATATATAAAATTTTTGAATATTAGATTTAAAAAGGGTTCTCTATTAAATGGTGGTAAAATTGCATTTTTTGAAAAATACTTCTTTCATCTGAAAAAATGAATTTGTCCTTAAATTTTGTCTAATAAACTCATAATATGGAATCTAAAATTATAAGGGTTATATAAAGTTCAAATTTCTGTTAATACTATTCATAACCACTTTTGAACGGCTAGTTTGGTAAGTCGTGGTGCACTTGAACTCGATGTTGCGTGTAATGTAAGTTATTGAATTACTTTGAAGAACTAACATACTATGAAATCTTGGGGTGTTACATTTCAACATCCATAAAACATCCAAAACTCTAATTTCCCAACCCAAAAATTATTAAAACTTCTGGTGAGTCAATATAAGATAAAATAACTAAAATTAAATGCTACAGTGAAATGTGGGTGTCGCAATTCTCCCCATCATGCAACTCTCTATCCCCATAAAGTCTATGACCGAAAAATAATAGTAGGTGTTCAATGATAAAAGATACAAAGAAGATAAACTATTCAAAATCTCTCAACACAATCATTCCTCGAAACCCAATGACCAATATCCTCAAAATGGTTGAACCGATCATCTAAAAATATTTTCATGCATCTCAAAACACAATTTAAACAACAACAAAAAAATAAAAAATAAAATAATAAAGGGAGAATGAACATATAATCCCCTCCATATAGAGTTCCCCTAACATGGTGAAACAAAATGAAACTACTAAGATACACAACCTCCAAAAAACTAGAAATCCTTAATAGGAACCCACTCTCAAACTAAAAACACTTCCAAACCAAAAGAATGAAGAAAAAATCACAAGTAGCCTCAAAGAAATAGCATAATCCCTAACCGCAGGTCATCACACACATAGATAACCTAATATTTCAATTTGTATCACCCTCAAGTGTTGAATATATAATATCCCAATCCAGACACATGTTCATTCATAATCTCAACTGTAAAATCACCCACCCTAGTTATCAAATCATTTAACCAAGGCCTAACTCATGTCCCACAGGTGAATATTTAAAAATATCAACACCACCAATCGATGAAAGTAACAAATCTTAAGATAGATCTACCTAAATAGCGAGAAACATAAAAACCAACTCTCTCAAAACCATCCAAAAAATAATAAGGTTTGACAAAATATAAATTTTAATCCTTCTATAAGAAACATTCCATAGAAAAAATAACCAATAAAAGATCAATCGTGGAGTTTATTCCAAAAACGAAACTAAAAAAACTTATGAAAATTATTCAAATAGACATAATGGAGAAAAAACCATGTAGATTTAAAATAGTAAGACTTATATTTCCCTGGCTCCCCACACTGGAAGTAGATAAGAGACCTATTCAACCTTCAGGGAGAACCTGAGTATACAAAAGGTCAATCATCATCCTTCTACATTCCCAACACTAGATTATCTAACTTCCACTCCATGTCTTCTTAGATACACTCATTTTTGTCTCAAAAGAATAGTAAATTTGAAATACCCTAGAATTCTTTATGTTTTTCCTTTTAAATAAACTAGAGGTATTTTATAACTTTCTTCAACTCAACCCTGAGTCTATATGAACTGTTATATTGAAAACTGTTATAAACTAGACACTAAATTTTTAGGTATTCATAATAACAACAAAATTATGGGATATATTTATAAAATTTTACATTTTTTAAATATATTTATTAATTCATAATAAAAAATTAATCAATTTTCAGTAATGTCATTTTATGATTCAAAAATATATTTTCTTCAGAAAAGGTTTTTATCACATTTTTGGACATAAACCTTATAATTATATTATACCATTTTTTATAAATTTTATTTCAATAAATTAATATAATTTTTTAAATCATCATTTCAATAATATCTAAGGATAAATTTTTAGGATTTTTCAAGAAAGACATATTTATGTGAATAGTGAAAAATATCAATTTCTATACGAACTCTCATTTATTTTCAAGTAAAAGTTCCATCATGTTTTAAATTTGATCTTAAATTAACATAAAACTCATAAAATTTGAAATAATCTAATTATATACAAAATAATCAGTGTTATACTTTATTTTGATAAAAAAAATTGGAGTTAAAATGTCCTTTTTTCTATAAACTCTTTTTTTTGCGCACAATGTATTTTTATCATATTAAATTAAATTAATTAGTATTGATTAATTGTTATAATATATATATATATATATATATATATTATAATCAATCATATATTTTAACATTAATTTAATGGTTTTTATAAGTAAAGTAATGGAAGTAAGTTATGTGTTATGCTTAAAAATTCATTTTTCTAATAGAGGTTTTCTTGGTGGTTTGCGCACTTATTTTAAAATTATATTATTCCACTTATAGAAAATAAATCTACTAAAATTGATTTTATATTTTAAATCATAAAAATTTATATAATATGCTTAGATCAACTTAATTTTGTGTTATATTGAATAGTAGAAATATTAAAAAAAAATTACCACAGTTAAGGTTAAAACATATTTATCGGGGGTTAAAAGAAATGATAAAGATAGGATTTCCACCCACAACTATATAATCATTATTCATTGAAGCTATTTCAAAATTATATTATCATAAATTCAAATAAATAGCCATTTGTAACCTATTTCCAAATAAAGGGATCAAATATCATTGAAATATTTTTAGAAATTTCATGTGTGTCCCTCTCCTCACTTATAAATGGGAACCTCTTATCCTACCTTATTCGCACTATTCTATCCTTATATATTTTAAAAACCAACTCCAAAAAATCTTATAATCCTTCATTTCATCCTATATCTTCTAGTATTCTTCTAATATTTTTCCTTTAAGGCTTAAGGTGTAATCTAAAGGAGGTCTCTCAAAGAAGAGGTATAACTATTAACCAAGCTATTTCAATTTTATATATTCTTATAATTCTTCTAAACTTGTTGTATACACAAAAACATTATGAATATAGTATATAAAATATAATTATATTTTATCATTATGTTATAAAAACAAATTACCACCTCTTCTCAACCAAATGGGAGATGAATTATGACTCATCCATATGTGTGGAATACCGCCTCCATATAGCGGTGTGATTCCTTTTCCACCACCATAATTCATGGTATATTATTATTACATATGTAATTTTTATATATTATATTTATATTATAATAATGGTTCTATAATTTTTAATTTATATTTACCTTTCTTTCATTCCATCCATTGAAAAAGTGGAAACATCACTCGTGTGTACGTATGGACCACCGTCTCCATGTAGTGATGTAATTAACTTCTCCTAACTAATTTATATGAATGGTTATAATTAGGTATATAATGAATATATATGTTGTTTATATCATTATAAAAATTATAGAGATGAATGAACCGTGATCTAAGTTTAGGAACCATAATTACGGAACCAAAATATATATAAAAAATGAAGAAGTGAACACCAAAAATGATGAACATAATGAAAGATTATTGATTAAATTGTGATAAGATGTTATAAGTGAATAATCTATGTAATTATAGATATTATTATTTTTTTGGAATAAAATTATAACAAATTTTATATTTATTATACTGGATTTTACAGTGCTTATAAAGCAAAATATACTTCAGGTAAGGCTTTTGTGTTATAATCTCATTTTTATCACGATTACTTATGATAAGATTTTATGATGAAGAAATTTTATGATATATATCTCCAAAATATAATAAATTTTCTTAAAATTTAGTTATTTCAAGATATTTCATTTTTTCCCTTTCATTTTCTTCTCTTTAAGTACTCATGAGACCGAAAGAATGTTTTTAAAGAAAATAGACCTTGTTTTTTCCTTCAGTTGGGAATCATTTCTTCTATGTCCATATTTTATTTAAAATGTTTTCAATAATGTTTTTAATATTATAAAAATATTTTTTAAGTAATTTTTTAAAATATTTTAGTTTCCTTATCAAGGTTTAAAAGGAACCTTCTTATCTTTTCCAAATGTGGTACTTTTTAGTTTTCACTAAAAATGTGAAAAGAATTTTTGTTTTAACATTCACCGCATGAATATATTTCCTCAGCATCAATAATAATATTATATTAAAATATTACATTACAATTTTCTTTTTTTATTTTCATATAAAATTTTTTACTTAATATTTTTGAAAATTGTAGATTCTAAATAAGTGATTTCAAATTAAAATGACATTTTTTTCATGGAATGTTCTAGTGATATTTTAAATATATTTTTATGTATAACAACATATTTTGATTTATTTTTGATATGATAAAATATTACAATCTTTATTCTCTATTTTAATGGTTTATGATTATGATAATGATTTTTTAGGAAACATGTATCATTTCAATAGGTTAATAATTGATGATATGATGAATATTTTATAATCTTATAGCACACATGTGTTTGGTTTTCATTATTTGACGAGTGTGCCCAACATAATACAACACTTAAATCCATTTGTTAAATAAAGATATCTCATGATATAATATAGAATAGAATGGGAGTGAACCTAATTTAGTAGGGGAATGTTTCTAATAAGAAAGTTTTGTTAGTAAACCTTGACTGAGGGAATAGTGGAGTAGGGAGTGAACCAAATCCACTATGATGGTCTTGGTAGTGATCCTTGAGTAAGGAAATTATTTTATAGTATTATTTTGATGAAAAAAACTTATGTATTATGATTTTTATATGTATTTATGGTTCATGAATGATTATTTATGATTCTGCACTCTTATATCATTTTCCTTTGGATTAATAATGCTATATACTAATTTTCGTGATTATGATATATGAATTTAAGGGTTTTATTTTCTAATTTTTCTCTCATTTTATCATACCCTTATTCTTATATTATACTCATGTTTGATAATTTATTAATATATCTTCAGTTTACCCTTACTAATAATCTGATCTCACTCTTTCTTATATTTTCCATCCCTAGGTTATAGATAAATATTTTATGTATGTTATATACAATAAGGGTTTTAGTTATGAAGTACTAAATAGTAATTGATATAGATCATTTATTTATTATTTCTTTATGTATCCATGTTTCTAAATAAACTAAATCTTTTTTGATATAGTGTGGATTGTATTGATATGTAATGAATATTTTTTTAAATAATATGTAGTATTTATATTTGAAAAGTATAGGTTGATAAATTCAGTATCAGATCAAGGTTTAATTATTTTTAGAAACTAGGATGTGAAATATTTAGTGATAACCCTTAGTATAAGCCTAAGAATATGAGAATATCCTAAGATATGGTAAAAAATGAGTGTGTTTTTCATATCAATTCATCCTTATTTGGATAATAAAAGTGGACATAATTTTGACACATATAAATCTATGGTTAATAACCCCAAAAGAACTTCATTAAATATATATCAACCATCATTCTAGTGAATATTGAATGGGACCTTATTGTGCACCTAGTTTGACACTCTTGGGGGTTAATCTTGGGTTAATTTATGTTTTATTTATGAAGCATTATGAAGGTTTTTAATATATTATAACTCTGGATGAACTAGGTTAATCCTAAAGTTATGTAGATTGAAAATATGGTGTCAAGATTTAGACATCCTATAAATTATTTTTCATGATTTATCATTCTGATTAATGATACTTTATGATTATGCTAACCATTTTGGTTTTATAAATGGGTTAAAGGTATAATGATAAATTTGATATGGTAAATGGTATGGCCAAATATTAAAGTTCCTTATTTTAAATTAGTTATATGATTTCTTTTATATGCTAAAAAAATTCAAGAAATGTTAATACTTATCCTCAATGATTAGACGTTGAAATAACATTAAAACCTACTAATGGTATGATGATCGCATGTTAATTCTATAAAAACCCAAGATTAACATATATAGACATTACATAATTTTTTTGGAATTATTAAGATATTATAAAAATATAACCACATAGACCATACTAGTATAGTGATTTGGAGACTTGGAATAAAAAATTTCTAACTCAGTGAAAGATCATCAATGTTTCCTACAAAGATCTACCCCCTTAGTAATTCTAATTAAATAAATTTCTTTATAAACTAGGGAAAATAAACATAAGAAATGGGTGATCTTAAGTTCTCAGTAATGTTAAATAAATAAAATACGTTAGTATAACATGAACATAAGGATATGAGAACATGAGAATAGCATTCAAAGATCATACATTATATATCAAATATCAGAAAAAAGATACATGGAATAAATATTGGTATTTTATAATACATGAATCATAAAATAATCAATAAAATGAACCGTATGATCATATAATAGGCATAAAATATAGAATTTGAGAAAAATACATAACCATGTAATATTTTTTTCTATAAGTCAAGGATCATTGCCAAAAATTTATCAGGGCACTTCGTGGGGACTACACCTACTAGGAAGGACATGCCACCAACCCCAATCACAGTTCTTTCCTTATAAAGGATCTATTTTCCCCATCTTCCCATAGTGGATCAGGTTTCCCCATCTTACCATAGTGGATCGGGTTTTCCTATCTTCCTATAGTGGGTAAGGTTTCTTAATCTTCCCATAGGGGATCAGGTTTCCCCATCTTCCCAGAGTGGATCGATCCCGTTGATTTGATTCCCATAAATATCTTATGAGATGTAAATCTTTACCCAATTCATTAGAGGGGTATATAGATCCCATCCAACTCAAAATTAAATTATACATATGTGTATGACAATATAATAAACAATCATGTCATAATCTATGAAATGAAATGGGCATCATAAACATGTAATCATATCATAACCTACGGAAAAGAGTTAGGTTTCATTATCATTTCTTTAAATCATAACTCATGAAAAGAAGCAGGTTTCATAATCATATAACCCATCAAAGGTAAAAAGGTTTCATAAACATATAACTTGTGAAAGAAAAATGGTTTCATAAACATCATACTAAGAATATTAATTGAACCTTTATATCATTTACCTAGAAAGGTTAAGAACACCAGCGGATGTCATACGAGATGGGAATTAATTTTTAAATATATTTTAAAAAAAATCATGAGGAAATTATCCTTTATTATTTGAAAATTTATTTTTAAAAACATAAGACCTTTTGAAAACCATTTTATTGAAAATAAACTTGATAGTTTATAATGGAATATTTGAAAACATTATTAAAACCATTTTCGTTAAAAACATATAAATAAATATTGATTTTTTTAAAATAATATTCCTTCAAAACTTTTAAAATAATATTGAAAATGTTTTGAAAATTATTTTACTTGAAAACTTATATAATAATATTGAAAATGTTTTAAAAATTATTTTCCCTGAAAATTTATAAAAGAATCTTGTAAACGTTTTGAAAACCATTTTCTACGAAAAATAATAAAAGAATATTGAAAAAAAATTATAATAATTTTCCTTGAAAATAATATGAAAAAATTTAAAATAATATTTGAGATCATTAAATCATTTTATTTTAAAACAACATTTTTAAAATATATAAAGGAATCATTTAAAATCATTTAAAAAACTTTTTAAACTTAAAAAAATTGACACCCCTTATTCACTGAAAACTATTTTAAAATAAAAAAATTTATAGAATATTAGGAAAAAGTTTTTATTCCAAAAAAATAACCTTTTAAATTTATAAATTTCCCATCAATGAAATTACATTCATGATAGTGGGTAACTACGTACATGTTGAACATTCCTTTTTCCCCTTAAAAGTTTAGAAAAGTGTCTTGATTGAAAAATGAAAAGATTATTGATTTTAAAACCATTTTTTAAAAAGTTAATTAATGTGTAAAAATTAATTTTAAACATATTAGGATAATATTAAATCATTTTTAGAAAACATGGTTTTTAAAGAACACATATTTCCGACCGAATGGAGAAATAAATTTGGATTTTCATAAAAAAACAATTTCTTAATTGTCTTAAATAAAAATAAGTGGAAAATGGTACCATTATATGGATATAACATGAATATACAATTTTTAAGAAACTTCATGAGATTTAATGAGATATCAATCATAATATTTTATCAATGTAATCATAATCATAAACAATCTCGATAAACAATGAAATTGAAGTTATAAACCTTTACCACTTTGGTAAATTTAAATCATAATACAATAAAAATAACATCACTATATGAAGACTAATATATAATTAAAAAGATTATTTTCATGATATAACATTTTAAAAGTAATTATATACAACTCATAGAAAAATATAGTTGCATAACATGTCATGTGTCTCAAAGAAGACAATTGGAGACAGAATTACTTTACCGATTTGGTAACTTTTGAAACATAACCCTAATGAAATAAAAATCATAAAATTGATGCTTAAATACCAATAAATTTAATTATATGAATCATAGAATAAATTAATGGTTAGTATACACATCACACAAAAGAAATGAATGTTTAATAAGGCATGTACCTCAAGAAAATAAAATGTGAGATGAAATTCCCTTTCCTTAACTCTTGACTTTATTCATACACGTTCAAACCTCATAAATAATAAATATAAGTATATTATAAATATACTATAGAACCATATTATTTTATCTAATACAATATATGATCTATATAACTTTATATAACCTGTTTATTAACAACATCATGTTAATGTTATGTTTTGGGTTACATATGCCATATCTTTCGCATATGTTTTGACTTTTTATTCTTGACCCGATTACTTAGATCATGATATAATTATTTAAATAATGTAAAAAACTATATAAATATCATATATATTCATTATGTATGTTTTTATAATAATCTATATAATACAAAATTATAAAATGGAATACACTTTTCATGGATACGGTAGGCTATACGTACGCATGAACGTTGTTTCCATTTTATTATAGTATTGAAAGAAAAAAATTAAAAGAAATATATATATTCATATATATTAATTCTAGTAGAATTATTATTTCATATATATCATATATTTTTACTAAATTAATATTTAATGCATTCCATGTAAAGTGTGAATGAATCACATTGCTTTGAGTAGGAGGTAGTCCACTCTTCCCCAAACCAAATTATTATACTTACAAAAAATGGAAAGAATGAAGTTATGTATTATATAATAATTAAATAAGAATAAATAAATCATAAATATCATATATAATATATAAAAATATATTCTAAATAATAATTATTAACCATGATAGGTGGAAAAGGAAAAATGAACAACATCGTTTCATGAGAAGGTAGTTCATTGTACACAAGAACGATAAGTTAGTTACCCATTAGATGGAAGTGTGTGAAGTTCATGTAAAAACCTTAGAATAAAAAAATCTCTATATATTTATGATATCTTTTTTTATATATAATAATTTAATAATAATAATTTAATTGGTGGAGAAATAAAATAAAATAAAGGACCTTGAGGAAGGATGTTACCTCTTTTTTGGGTAAATCCTTTTTCTTTTCACAAAAGGGATTCCATGGTTGGATTTTTTCACAAATGGAGGAATCAAGGGGGAATTGAGGAGTTTTAATATATTATTTGATCAGATTTTTTGTGAGAAAAAATTCTTTGTAGGTGTCAATAAGTTAGAGGGGTTAATGCCTTTTTATAGTGGAGGAGGAGTGGTTTTCTTGAAAATTTTTGTAAAGGGAATTCCACTAATGTTTTTCCCTTGGAAAGTGGATAAAATAATAGAACATAGTCTATAAAATGTAGGATAGGGTAAAAATATGGACATATAATGTCTTTTGGATAAGTTTCTAGGACATTTTGTCCCTTAAATGTAAGGTTTAGTCCCTTGTTAAGCTAATTTTCCTCTTAATCATTGCTATTAATTTTAATTACTTTCATTAATACTTTTGAAAAAACTAATTTTAACTTATATGAAATTATATATTATTAGTATTAAAAATATATAATCCATTTTTTTTAATTTAAATCCCAGAAGTGGATGAAATTATTTCAAATTTAATCCTGCATATGGGATGACAAAGTGGTTTTTTAAAGCAAAAAAGTTCAAATGTTTGGTAAGTTTTCATTTCTAATTTCAAAGTGAAATTAATTAAAATAAAATAAATTAGATTATAAAATTTATCTGTTTAATATTTAAAACAAATTAAAAATATAATTTAATCTTATAATTAAATTAGATGAAAAATTAGTTTTGAATTAAAATCCAGTATTTTTCACTATTCGTCAAAAAATGAAACTACACTGAAAAATACAAAAAATTCATTGTAAGATAATTTTTATATTCTTATTTAAAATTATAAGTTTATTTGGACATATAAAATCAATAAAAGTGACCAAAATTGGATTTAAAATGGTTACTCTATTAAAAGGTGGTAAAATTACTTTTTAGTAGAATATATATTTTTATTCATAAAGTAGGTTTTATTCTTTTCTTATTCCCATAAAATATATTAGCTAAGTATAAAAAATATTGATTGAATATACTATATATAAATTTTATTTAAAAAATTAATCAAAATTGGTTGTTTAATTTATTGAGATAAAATTGTGTTTGTATATAGAAGAATGGTTTTCTTGGAAAAGTAATTTATTTATTTTAGAATAGTTCTTACATTTAATTATACTAATTGATAACAAAAGGAGTATTTTTATATACATTTTCAAATCATATTTTCACAATTTATTTAATAATACTCATAACTTCTATTCCAATGGGTATGTGGTAGCTATAATAATATTTTTAATAATAATACAAATATTATATTGTAGTTCAATAAAAACATGAACTTGTGTGTTATAAAATCTATCAATGAAACATGGAATTGTGTGTAACATAATCCAAACATAGTGTCTCTTGTATTTAAAGATAATATAATTCTTGTTTGTTGTGTATCCAATCCAAACATAGTGTTTTAATATGTATATATATATATATATATATATTCAGTGTTGTGTGAAATAAAAAATATCAAAAAGATTAAATTAAATTAAAATATATATTTTTCACAAAATCTAAGCGTATTAGATTTTATCCCCATTAAAATGATTTTTTACCTCAAAATTTATTGGGGTTATCAAAGATTTGGTACTTGAGAGTTTCATTCATATAAATCCACTACATCAAAATGATTACTAAAACATCCTTTAAAAAAACAAAGTTGGAAACATAACAGTTACCCAAAGTAACATGTAAATAGGTTTTCACATAAGAGAATATAGGTGGGAAGTGAAAAAATGGACTTAGTGGAAAAGAGTAATTATTCATAGGGAGTGATTGAGTTCATCAATAAAAAACAATTGAATAATAAATATAAAGTTGAGGGCCTAAATGTCATAATTTTTTTATGATTTAAAAGGATATCAGTTCAACAAAAATTATTATTTTAGGAAAACATTTTATTTCTAGATCATTTTCCTAAAGCTAAAGAATTTTTTGAAAAGATATAATGATATGGTTTTAAGAAAACCTTACCCATTATTGTTCATTGATCAACTTCCACTTCATCTCTTATACCAGGAAATGAAGGTGAATTTTTCATTTCTGAAGAATTAAAATATCATGAGATCTATGAATAGAATGATGGGTCATTCTATCTATTATTATTCCAAGAAAAGGTTAGCACAATTTATACAATATGCATAAACCCTCATATGGTGATATAATACTTTAATATCTAAAACATTTTATGAAGTTTAGCATAGACCATTCCATAAATTGTTAACCTTATAACCCTTCCCAATGATAAAAGTCCAAAAATCTAGAATGAAGGTCACTAAATTTATCCAAAATAGCTTAACACCGATTCCCCATATATCATAAAGTACATCTTGGTTTTCTCATACCAAACATGGAAATACAATTATCATGTATTCCCTTAAAACATGTTAATAACCAAAATTACCAAAATTACTTATTGAAAACATGCATTTTTCCTTATTCCAAAGTATATTGGATATATTCCTTAATTAAAAAATGTTTTAAACTTCAAGAATAATAGAATAACCACCATCCAACAAGTCCTTAGTTAGTGTCGTGGTAATCAGTATCATCTAAGTCACTTATTCATATCCAACCTATCTTTATCTAAGAAACATTATCTTAATATAATGAACATATTATGGGTTATCTTACCTTAGTCAAAATTTCACCTTTCCATTAAATAGCTTTTCAAGTCCATCAGAAACATTCAATATAAATTTTTAAATCCTGAGTAAAAAAATAAATTAAACATTCCTTTTATATTTCACCATTCATATAACATAATTCTTGAATCCAAATACATAAAAACTTCAATTATTTCACTTCATACATAATCCATAAGAAGACTACCTCATCTTATTACTTAATACCTCTTTCTGATTCTCTTCTTTATATTTTCACTTGGTACATCGATTTGCATAATGAAAATTCATTCCAAATTTAATGAATTTAAATTTTATGATGTATTAGGGAGGCCAATATTCCTATAAATTTTTGTTAACTAAAATCTTCATTTTTTCTTTAAAGTTACTTGCTTTGTATCATTCTTTTCCATAGTCAAAACATCTTCTTATTCCTTTAAGACATTCACTTTGGTGATTCTTTCCACATTCTTGACACAAAGGAAATTGAATCTTCTTTTTTCAATGGTCTTCATTACCGGAAATCTTTGTGAAATCTTTACTTCTATTCCTTGTTGAGTCTAAGAGTTGGTTAAGGTACACATTTTTAATCATGTTCCATGAAAACTCACTAGAAATGATCACAACATCCTTCACTCAAATAACCATCCCATTTGACTACTCATCAAAAACAAATTCCATCATATTCGACATGAACCCAGTTCCTTCTGGTTACCACCATTTATTAAAACCATAAATCACTGAGTAAGAAAAAATTATCAAAGTGACGGACCACATAATCATGAAAAACCACTTATAGGATTTCAAAATTATGATACCTTACTTAATATATTACACATTAGGTTTATCTTAGTTTATTCATATCCGAATTACATTTAAATTCTTCATTATGGTTCATAAAGACTTTTTTAATTTCCAAAGTCTATCCCTTGGGAGTGTAAAATTTGGTGTGTAGAAAGGCTCGTTGTCATGTACTAGGTTATTCTCAAGTCTGGCCAAATACACCTTGTCAGATTTGTTACCCCTAGGTACATCTATGCCAAAGCCACATACACTTATAATATCCAAACAAGGATTTAATGATAGGAAATCACTCGCTCTATTCTTTACTAAAATTTCAAGGCATTTTCCTAAACATTAACTCATCCTTATACTTATCCTTAGAGAAATCCCTTTGACCAATCCTTTGAAATATCACTAGGTATTTCACTAAAGTTTTCTCATCCTACTTTACAAAGGTTGACTAAACTTTCACTTTGATACCAAATATAACAACCCAATCATAACATGCATAGAAATTACATAATATTATTGTAATACTTAATACATTACAAAAATATATTCCCAAAGACTGTATTAGTTTAGTGTCTTTGGAAACATTGAACGAAAATATTCTAACTCAGTGAAAAATCTTCAATTTTTCCCACCAAGATCTTCCCCTAAGAAATTCTACTTAAAAACCTTGCTTCAAAACCTAGGTAAAGGTAAAATAATAAAGGGGTGAGCTCTAATACTAAATAAATATAAATAAATGAAATATAGAAGCAAAACATTTTAATATCATAACATGTATATAAAAAATAAAAAATATGATACATGACATTAATATTGGTAGATCATAAGACATGAATCTTAAGATAATAAATAACATAAACCATGTGGGAATATCATAGGCATAAGACATAGAATTTATGGCAAACACATCAACATGTAATATGTTTCCCTTTAAGTTAAGGCCCATTACTAAAAACTTATTAGAGAATTTCATGGGGACTACACCTATTGGGCAGGACACACCACCATCCCCAATCACAGTACTTTCATTTTACGTGATTAGGTTTCCCCATCTTCCCATAGTGTATCTGGTTTCCCCATCATTCCATAGTGGATAGGGTTTCCCCATATTCCCATAGTGGATTTAATTTCCCCATATTCCCATAGTGGATCAAGCTCGTCAACTTTATTCTCATCATTCTCCCATAAAATATAAATCTTTACCCAATTCATTAGAGGGAGATATAGGTCCTAGCCGTATCATAATGAAATCATACATACGTGTTCCATAAGACCATAAATAATCATATCATAAATGATGAAATGAAATGGTTATCACAAACAAGTAATCATATCAAAATCTATAGAAAATATATAGGTTACAAAATAATTTCATCAAATCATAACCTGTGAAAATAATTGGGTTTCATAATCATATAACACGTGAAATGGAAAAGGGTTTCACAAACATATAAATTGTGAAACATAAACTGATTTCATAAACATCATGACATCAATATATAAATCATTCAGAGAAAGAATATGAATGGAACCTCTGGATCATTTCCCTAGAAAGGAATAAGTAACACCAACAAATGCCATCTTATATAGGAAATAATTTGGAAAGATATATTAAAATCAATTCATGAAGAAATTATTCTTTCTTCTTTTAAAAAATATTTTTTAAAAAATGAAAACTTTTAAAAATCATTTTCTTGAAAATAAACTTTAGAAATTATAAATAAATCATTTAAAACATTTTTACAAAAATTTTCTTTGAAACTTATAAATAAATATTGAAAACAATTTGAAAATCATTTTCCTTGAAAATTTATAAAATAAGCTTGAAATTTTTTGGAAAAATTTTTCCTTGAATACTTATAAAATAATCTAGAAAACTTTTTGAAAACCATTTTCCTTATAAACTTATAAAAGAAGCTTAAAAAAATTTTAAAAACATTTTCCTTGAAAACTTAAAAAATAATCTTGAAAACATTTTTGAAAACCAATTTACTCAAAAACACTTTGAAGACTTATAAAATGATTTTTGAGATAATTTAAATCCTTTTCTTTGAAAACCCCCTTTTGAAAACATATAAAGGAATATATAAAAGTCATTTAAAAAATTTTAAAAAAAAATTCTTTAAAAAAATAACCTTACAAACTTACAAGTGAATCATCATGTAAATGACGGTTATGATGGCAGGTAAGTCCGTACATCTTGAACAATCCTTTTACACATTAAATGCTTATAAAAGTTCCTTGATCTGAAAATAAAAATAATATTCCTTTTTAAGGTAATAAAAAGGTAAAAGTTTCTTTTAAAAATAAAAGGATAATAGTAAAACATTTTTTAAAACATTTTTATAAAACACAATTTTGAAAGATCAAATATTTCCGACCGAAAGGAGAAATAAAGTTTGATTTTCATTAAAAAAATATTTTATTAATTATCTTAAGTAACAAAGAGTGGGAAAATGGTACCATTAATTGGATATAACATTTATATCCATAAGTTAAGTAAATTCATGTGATTTATAGATATATGGATCATAATATTTCATCAATGGAAGCATAATCATAAACAATCTTCATAAATGATTAGATTAAAACTATAAACCTTTACCAATTTAGTAACTTTAAATCATAATAAAATGAAAATAATAACATAAAATGAAGCTTGATCAATCATGAAAATAATTATATTCTTGATATAACATGTCAAAATTTAGTATATACACCTCATAGAAAAACAAAGGTTCATAACATGGCATGTGTCTCAAAGAAGGAAAATTGAGATAAAATTACTTTACCGATTTGGGAACTTTTGAAACATAACCCCCAAGAAATAAAGTTCATAAGATAGATACGTAAATACCCATAAATTTAATTATAATATTAATAATATAGTACATATTTGGGAACTATACACACTACACATATGAATTGAGTGGTGAATAAGGCATTTCTCTCACAGAAATAATAAGTGAGATGAAATACCCTTACCTTAAGTCAAGACTTTCTTCGTACACATTAAAAACTTCTATATAATAAATATAAGTTTATTATAAATATAAAATAGAAGAATATTATTATATATAATACCATATATTATTTGGTTATGATTATATATTACCCATTTTTTAACAACAACATGTAAATGTTACATTTTGGGTAATATCTACTTTATTTTTCATTTAAGTTTTGACTTTTTATTCTTGATACTATTACTTAGATCATGATTTACTTATTTAAATATTATAAAAAATGGTATAAATATCATATATATTCATAATATATGTATTTATAATAATCTATATAAGATATAATTGTGAAATATAATATACCATTCATGGAGACGGTTGGTTATACGTACGCATGAACATTGTTTCTGTTTTATTATCGTATTAAAAGTAGGAGAGTAAATGAAATATATGTATATATATATATATTATAATTAAATTATAATTATTATTTAATATATATCATATAATATTACTAAACACATCCTTAATACATTCCATGTAAGGTGTGAGTGAATCACATCGCTTTGAGGAGGTGGTAGTCCACCCATCCCCAAACGAAATTATCATACTTAAAAAAATGGAGATCAAGAAGGTATGTGTAATATAATAATTAAAAAAGCATATATAAATTATAAATATCATATATAACACATAAAAATATAGTTTCCATCATAATTCTCAACCATGATAGGTGGTAAATTAAAAACAAACAACATCATTTCGTGATGCGATAGTTCGTTTTACACAAGAATGGTAAGTTCATTACCCAATAGATGGAAGTGTGTGTAAATGCAGGTAGAACCATTAGTATAAAAAATCACAGTATATATTTTATAATGGTTTTATTATATAATAATTTAATAATAATATTTGAGCTGGTGGAGAAATAAAATAAAAGAAAGGATCTTTAGGAAGCATGTTACTTCTTCTTTAGGCAACTACTTTATATTGGCACAAAAGGGATTCCTTGTCGGTATTTATGCCCAAAGGGAGGCTTCAAGGAGTAAGAGAGGGATGTTGGCAGATTATTTTAGAAGATTTTTGGAGATATAAAGGTCTTTATAGGAATGAATAAATGGGAGTGTTGAGTGCCTTTTTATAGTGGAGGAGGAGTGACATTCTTGTAAATTTTTAAAAATGGAATTCCACACACTTTCTTCCTATGAAAAGTGGCTCCAATAATGAAAAATAATCTATAAAATAAATTATAGGGTCTAAATATGGCCAAAAAATTTATTTTTTACAAGTTTATAGGTCATGTTTTCCCTTAAGGGTAACGTTTAGTGCCTTGTTAAAAACTTTTCCTCTTAATCATGGTAATTAATTTTAATTAATTTCACTTATATTTTTCTAGAAAACTAATTTGAAATTATTTTAAATTATAAATTATGTTTATTACAAATATTTACTTCATTTTTAAAAATTATAATCATATAAGTGGTAAAAATTAAATCAAAATTAATCCCACAGACAAGATGACAAAATGGGTTTTAAAAGTAAAAATATTCAAAAGTTTGGTAAGTTTTTATATCTAATTTCAAAGTGATATTGAATAAAATTAACTAAATTGGATTAATTAATGTAAAATTGATCTAATTAATCTTTAAAATCAACAAAAAATATAGTTTAACCTTATAAATAAATTATTTGAAAAAGTAATTTTGAATTTAAATCCAGTATTTTTCACTATGCATCAAAAAATAAAACTTCACTGAAAAATACCAAAAATTCACCCTAAGATAATATTTATATCATTATTTAAAATATGAAGTTTATTTTGAAATGTAAAATCAATATAAGTGACAAAATTGGATTTAAAATGGGTTCTTTATTAAAAGACATAAAAATTACTTTTTTGAAGAATATATCTTTTTATTTATAAAATTGGACTTATTCTTATCTTATACTAATGAAATATATTGGATAAGTATTAGAAATATTTACTGAATATATTATAGATAAATTTTATTTAAAATATTTATCATAAGTGGTTTGTTTAAGTTATTTATATAAAATTGTGTTTGTACATAGAAAAATAGGTATCTTAGAAAATTAGTTTTTTTATTTTCAAATTGGTCTTACATTTACTTTTACTAATTGATAACCAAAGGATTCATTTTATATACATGTGTTAATAATATTTTCACAATTTAGTTAATAATATTCTTAACATACTTTCCAATAGCTAGGTTCTATAAATAATAATATTTAAATAATAATATTAATAGTATATTGTAGTTTTTTAAAAACTCGGTCTTGCATGTTATGCATGATATCAAAGGAACTTGACATTATGAGTAACATAAGACAAACATAGTGTTTCATGTTCCACAAGATAATATAATTATTACATGTAGTGCATAAAATTTAAACTTAATTCTTTAATATATATATATATAACATATTTAGTGTTGTGTGAAATGAAAAATATCAAAAATATTGAATTAATTTGAAAAAATATATTTTAAAAAATCTAGTAGTGTTACAAATCCTATAAATCTTCCCAAATTGATTTTTCTTTAATTTTATCCCTAAAAATATTTTTATTCTTCCTCTATTTTAATTTGATGTGATTTTGGGTATGGATTTCATTTCTTTATATAATCTTATATCAATTTTTTAGGAAATGAAGTAACATTTGAAATTCTAAACCAACATATGATTGTCTATCGGGGCGAGGATAAATAGAAACTTACAATGTAAATTATATTTATTTAATGGGTCATGATTATAATTCAAAATGTTTATTTTTATTATATGGTTGGGTAGAAACTCCATATCAATGATATACCTATTGTATTTTAGGTTTTTGATGTCTTTCCATAAGAGTTACATAATCTTCCTCTTAATAAATAGATAGAGTTTTTTATAGAACTCATAATTGGTGATACACCTATTTCAGATAATCTATATAGAATTCCCCTGATTAAGTTTCAGGAATTAAAGATGATACTTTAAGAGAATATTGATAAGGTATTCATTCAGCCAAGTGAATCCCCATGGGGTGCACATGAACTTTTTTCAAGAAGAAAGATAGATCAATGTGACTCAATAATGATTATAAGGAACTTAAGAAGATCACTATCAAGAATAAGTATCATATTCCCCATTTTGATGATTTTTTTATCAATTAAGAGGAGATCAATATTTTTTCAAGATTTATCTTCATTCTGGACACAATCATTTGGGGGTCAAAAGTGAATAGAAACCAATGAAAAATTTCCATTAGAAGTATGGATACTTTGAATTTATAGTGATGTCATTTTTTGTTACTAACTCCCGTACTATATCTTTATGGATATAATTAATTGAGTCTTTAGAGAGTTACTTGATCATTATTTGTTAGTATTTATAGATGATATTATTATATATTTCAAGAGAAAGGAAGATCATGAATATCACTTGACGTTTTCACTAAGGACACTAAGGAAGGATAAGTTATATGAAAAATTAATCAATTTTGAATTTTAGCTATAGAAACTTTTATTTTTTGGTATTATAATCTAAATCAAAGGTTTATCAGTGGATCCATAAATGAAAGAAGTTATTGGACATTATACCATACCAACTACTAGGATCGAGATTCATAATTTTCTTATATTGGATGGATATTGTAAATTATTTATGAAGGATTTACTATGGATATCTAATCCACTCCCTAAGTTAACTTAGAAGGGAGTTAAGTTCCTTTTCACTGACACGTGTGAAAAAAATTAAGGAACTAAAGAGATGGTTAGTCAGTGAAATTGTACTCACACTACCCTATATTAGGGAAGTGTTTTTGATTTATAGTGATACATTGAAGAAAGTTATAGGACATGTTCTCATGGAGAATGATATGGTGATAGCTTAATCCTCATACTAATTGAAGGTTAAAGATAAAAATTCCCGAACTCAAGATTTGGAGTTATCTATGGTAATCTTTCCATTGAAGATCTAGATGAATTATATTTATAGAGAAATTTGAGACATATATATTGAAAATAAAATATTAATTATATATTCATCCATAAATATCTTAATATGTTCCAAATAATATGGTTGGAAATGATTAAAGATTATGACTGCTTAATACATTACCACAAAGGGAAAGCAAAAAAACTGGCTGATTCTTTGAGTCGAAAGGATCATTCTAGATTATCTATGATGAGGATAAATAATATCTAATTTTTATATATTTACAAAGTATATAACTTGAAATAATTAATTAAATAGAGGAATATTGTCTTTCTCACAAGAGTGTTCAATCATATATCCATGTAAAGATTAAAGAAGCAATAAAGAGGGATGTGGAGTTAAAAAATAATATAATAAATGTTGCTAATTTTAACAATTATTATGATGCACTAATAAGGTTTAATAATTGATTATGTGTCCTATAAATACTAGACATGAATAAGGAGATATTGGAAGAATATTAAATAACATCATTTTCTATTCATCCTAGAAGTATAAAAATGTATACAGATCTAAAAGAGTATTTTTGGTGGAACAGCAAGAATAGAGATATTGTGGAGTATGTATCTCAGTTCATAGTTTTTCAGTATGTAAATGATGAGAGATACAAGTTTAAGGTTAGGTTATAACCATTACGTATACTAGAATGTAAATGAAAAAACATCATCATGGGTTTCATTATCACACTCCCTAAAACATCTAATGGACATAGTATTATTTGGGTAATAGTCAATATCTTTATAAATTAATTACACTTCATTTATATCAGAAAATATTTCTATAATGATCAAATTTCCTAGATATAAATTATGTAAGTGTTGTAGTCACAAGGGGTAACGCATTCTATTTTATTTGATCAAGATCTAAGGTTTACCTCAATGTTCTGGAGAAATTTTCAATAAGATTTAGATACAAAACATTATTGAAGGAAACATGATGAAATTGCATAGACCATAATCTCTGAACCAAAACATTCTTGAAAAATGAAGCAATTAACACCTGAAATGATGGTGATAATTAAATATTGTTCTTGAATGAGTTATAAGATGTTATTAGTAAACCTTGTTTGTGGACCTAAAAGTGCATGGACTATAACTAATGAACCAAAAAAATATTGAAAAACAAAGAAGTTAACAACCAAAATGATGGTGATAATTAACACCAAAACATTCTTTATAAAAATATTAACACTTTGAAGTGCATGAACCATAACTGTTGAACCAAAACATTCTTGAAAAACAAAGAACTTAACACATAAAATGATGATGATAATTAAAAAATTTTATTAAATGGGTGATAATATGTTATTAGTAAACCATGTATGGTATTATAGTATTGATTATTATTCTATTATATAATTATAATGAAATTTAAATTTATTATAAAGTATTATAGAGTTCTTATGAAGTAAGGAAACCTTAAGGTAATGGTTTTATATTATAATCTCATTTTTATCAGGATTGTTTATGATTAAATTTTTTGATGATTAAATTGTATAATATATATACACAAAATATTATTTATTTTATTATCCATGGAATATTTCTATACATTTCATTTTTTCCTCCCATTTTCATCTCTTTTAAGTTCTCAATATACAAACAGATTGTTTTTAAGGAAAACCAACCTTGTTTTTCCATTCAATCGAGAATCTTTTCTTCCATGTCTATATTTTCTTTAAAAAATTCAAGAATACTTTTACTGTCATTTAAATAATATTTACGTAATTCTTTTCTTTATTTTAATTTCCATAACAAAGTTTAAAATTAACCTTATTATCATTTTCAAAATGTGTTACTTTTTACTTTTTATCAAAAATATGAAAGCAATTTTTTATTTAACATACACTGCATGAGTGAATTTCCATGCCATTATGAATACTCTTTTATTTAAAGATTCTTTTTTAATATTAATTTTTTATTTCCAAAGAAAACATTTCCCTAATATTTTTGGAAATTTTTTGACTCAAAATAATTTATTTCAAATAAAAAGGGTATTTTCCTCAATAAATGTTCTAAAAATATTTTAATGATATTTTTGTCAACAACAACATCCTTTAATGTTTCTTATGATTTACAATGGATATGATCTAATGTTACCATACTAATTATTTATATAAATGGATTAATATTATTAGGATGAAATTTTTATGAAACCTATATCCTTTCTAGGGGGTATGATTTGATGATATGATAAATGTCTTATGATCTTGTGGCACAAATATGTATGGTTTTTAATATGTAATGTCTAGGCCTAGAATTATATATCCCTATAATTAATAGGGTAAATAAGGATATATAATGAAATAATAAGGACATGGATGGGGATTAAAATTAGTTCAATAAGGATTATTATCAAACAAGATAGTCTTGGGAGTGAACCTTGACAAAAGAAATAGTGGAATAAGGAATGAACCCAATACACTATGATAGTCTTTGAAGTAATCCTACACTAAGGAATGATTTTTTATGTTTATGTTCATTCCATAAACTTATTTATTTTTATTATGACATGTTTTCAAGGATCATTATTGATTATTTATGATTCCACACTCTTATGTCTTGTGTTTTCTTATTGATAAAACTTTATTCCATGTTTAGTGATTATTATATATGAATTGAAGGGTGTGATTTTATAGTCTTTAGATCATATTTTTATATAATTATTATTATATTATACTCACTTATTATCATTTATTTATATCACTTATTTTTACCCATGTTAGGCATATGATCTATCCCTTTTCTAATATTTCCCATCCCTAAGTAATCGAGAAAGGTTTTAAGTATGTTTAGTCTTAGAAGGAAGAAAGTTGTGAAGAACTAAATGGGAAATGATTTAGATCATTTATGTATGATTTATTTATATATCCATGTTTCTAAAGACACTAAACCTTTTAAGTTATATAGTGGATCATTCTAAAATTTAATGGATATTTATGATAATCAGATGTAGTATTTATGTGTGAAAAATAATCATCACTATAGAATCCCTCAAAACTGGTTGGAAAGACTAGTCATCTTCTATACAAATTTCCTCCCAAAAAACCATACAAAATTATTTCAATCTATACACAAGAATTAATAAACTAAAATATGGGTAAATACCAACTCTAAAGAAACAATCTTTCCCAGTATCACTGATCGCCAAACCTAGACAGAATATAGCCAGCTCTGAAAAGTGATTGACATTATCCTTCACTAATCGATCAATCAGATAAAGGATCATAAGTTATAGAGATATCTCCACCCTAAAATATTCCGGATAGAACCATTTTATAAACACCATCCTAAAAAACTCCTATGATATATCAGCATGTATCGGAGGAGGTACCATGGACTCCCACCACACGCGACTAAATCTGAAAATAAACCTAACTATATATATCACCCTTTATACTTCAGGTATATTGATATAATTTAAGATTCCCTAACTCTTTTATCACTACCCCTTCGCTTATTTTAAACCTAAATCAGTACAAAAATAAGGAAAATATAGATTCAAGATTTTTGTAATGGGTTCCTAGAGTAAGAAAGGTTCCAAGTCCATCAATCTTGTTGGAGACTAGTTAGTTTATTGAATTGAAGGACTTAATTTTAAGAGATAGTAGGATTAAAAGAAAATATCATTATCAAATAAAATCCTTCTAGATTATATTTTGACCATTTTTAGGAACATCATAGACAACACAATCCAATAATAATGACAATTGAAGACTCGGATCTTAAAACAAACAACCCCATAATAATCTAGGGATCGAATCCAAAAACTATAGGCCACCATAATAAAACACATAAACATTACTCCAATAAAAAATGTCACTATAAAAATTACCAACTTAACCCAAGGGATTTTGAAAACACACACCACAAAGTATACTCTTTAAAAACAATACAAACACCTTTTTGAAATAATGTAACCTTGATGTAACACATGTCATAAAAATAAGGAACATAAAAAACTCCCATTTTACAAGGTTAAAAATTAAAAATGAAAGAAGGTTTCTAAAACCACAACACATTTAAAATATCAATTTTCAATCAATCACCTTTTATAATACCCCCAACGATAAAATATAAAACATCTCACTTATCCTTTCAAAACAAAGTTTCAAAACTACTATAGTTAAAACAAAAACATTATAATACATTTCATGGGAAATAATTGGATTTTCAATCTTTTAAAACAACCCATGAAAAATAAAATATGAAAATAATAATTTCACAAATTTCAACCCAATTTACCAAAACAAAGATTTATAATAATGCATCAATAAATAATTAAACAGACTATAAATTTTTTTTTATAATACCCATATTCAAATAGTATTAAAACTGTCTTCAATATTTCACCAATAAGTGAAAGTCACTTTAGGAGAAATCAAGAAACAAGAGGATTCAAAAAATCCAATCGGGGTACAAATAGGGCTCTGCATGATTTGGCTATACGGTTTGGGAAACCGTGCACCAACCATGCCATAGGCTCTTTGAAAGTGAAAGAAAAAAACCACATGGACACTATATGGTTGGCTAGGATATGTGAGAAAACTATGTTTCTTGAGTTATCCTCCATTTTTACACTAAAACCAAGTAATATCCACCCCCCAATATCACTTACATACTCAAAGGGGATAAAAAAGCATCAATCCACACCAAAATCCATCAGACGTAACAAAAAAACTAAAATTTTCATTTTTAAAGACAACTTACCCCAATAGAATGATTTTTGGTTGAGAAATATCTATCTAAACTCTTACCATCCTTAACTCTTATACCCTAAAAACATTAATCTCCTATCTACCATAACATACCTAAATATCAATTTGGATACTCAAGGAACCTATGATCTCACTAAAGAACCCAATATCTAATACCATTTTGTAATAAACGAACTTGTGCATCCATCCACTTTCCACACAAAACATCTCACCACCAGGCTTGAAGGGTGTTCTCAATTCCCACGGGGTGAGAGATAGTGTATGGAAATCACATGAAACCCCTTTAATAAATATTCCACACTTAATTAGAGTAAATAAAATTGAAAGTTTTCCAAGTCATTCATAGACCATACTTGAATTGGATGTCTATGAACCTCAAGTATATATAAAACCAAAATAAACAAACATTCTAAATGGGGAATAACCAATAACACTGATCCAACCAATTTTAATAAATACAAAACATCATACATAAAATAATTACACAATAGGAATAAATGTATGCAATAAAAATAATTAAAAGTGACTAAAAAGATATACATCTTGTCTGATGAAAAAACTAAAATAAACTAAAATAAAATCATGACATGCCTAAATCCCACTCTATGTAACCTATATCCTCTCACCACCTCCTGACTCACCCAAAATTGTCCATAAGAATAAAATATGTTTCTATCTAAAATAAAACCTAGAACATGAAATATATAGGCATGATAAAAATAGTGTGGTTGATCTCCACCAACTAAAACTATGATATTCTTTTCATAAAAAAATTCTTGAATGATAGTTTTAAAATATAACTAGAAAGTTTTATTTTCAAATATAAACTCACGAAGAATAAAAATTAGTCACATAATCTCTTTTCAAAACTTTTATTTTTTCCCAGAATGAAAACACACACTTTTGAAAGAATTTCACCGAAATAATAATTTTTTGAACAAAAAAACCATTTTTTAATCCACTTTAAAAACCCAACATAAGAGTCTTTAAAATTTAAAATATTTTTCCCAAACACCATTCAAAACCAATTATAAGTAAATTACCCTTACACTCATATGGGTTTAACGTAAAAAAGTGGTAACCATGAGTTAAAGGATATGAAATGAAGAAATATAAGAAAAATATTCTATAAAAAATACAAGTATATGAATGATATCATCAAGAACATGATAGGAATACCCTATATACACCACCAATAATATAACAAATGTTTCATGGGATATACCCTCAGAAGATAATATGATATGTGTCTAAAATTATTAATTTAATATGGACCAAATACTTGCATATAATTAGTCTAAACCTCAATCTATCCCAATATCCCACATAAGACACATTTAAGATTTCAACCCCTCCTATACCTATTCCTAAAACAATTAGAGGGACACTATCATCATGTAAACTAATAAGTTCAATATAATAATATAACCCTTGCTTAGTAATTGAGCACCCATGAACAACATAAAAGTTAGGTTATCGAGTATAAAATTCAAGATCAATACACAAGGAAAAATAAATAAATCACCATAAACTACATCTCTATACCATAGAACAACTCTTTTTTTACATAATGTATCCATGTAATAAAATATAAAATTCTCTAAAAATTAATCAATAAGAATCACTTATTTATAATCACCCACACAAGAGGGAAACAAATATAAAGGGGTAATAAATAGGTTATTGAAAGCTTTAAATGATACTCTTTATAAAGTTCCAACGATGACTTTTCTATAAAACATGGCTGAGTATGAAAAAATTTTCTATATCACAAAACATAACTTCAATCATCCTTCAAAAATACTTTAAAACTATACTTTCCCTTTAAATTTCAAATACACCCTTTAAAAATATGATTATTCCTCTTTAAAATCCAAAAAAATCTAAATACCATCCATTTCCATCAAACACATTTTAAATATCCATTAAGTAATTTTCAAAAGGGTCATAACAACACACTCATTCAAATAATCAATTGAAATTAATCAAAGAGCCCATTTGTTTAAAAAATCAAAAATTTCAACAACTTATTGTAAAAATTTTACTTATTTGAAACTGCATTTTCACTTTTTCAAATCAAAACCAGATCAAAATCCAATGCATGATTTTAAAATCGTTTCAAAAAGGATCATAGGAATTTCAAAAAAATGGACAATAAAAACAATCTATTTGAAATATGAAAAATTTTAATTTCAAAGAAAACTAATTTATTCCAAGATGAAGCTGTAAGAAAACAATTTATTAATGTTACATGAATATCATATATATCCATACATTCATTAAAAATAAATTCAAAAGGCTCAATCACACTTTGAATTAATAAATTAAATAATTAAATAGAAACACCTACTTTGAAGAAATAGAAACCACGAAAAAATAGGTCTCCTTCAATGGAGACCACTAAAATAAGTAAGAAGACCTCCTCTGGAATCCAAAAGATACTAAAACCCTAGTTTAAAACCATCATAAACCCAATACCAATCTTACATAGTGAATTATGGTTCTAGGAGAAAATGAAATCCTAGAAAATAAGGAAGGAAGAATAATATAGGAGAAAGGACGTGGTATTTACTATGGAATCACTTGTAAATCACTAAGAATAATCCAATAATTAAATAGTGAAGAAGTTGGGAGCTCCTCCTTGACTACCAAGAGTCTTATAAGTTATATGGAAGAGGAAAGGGGTGAAATTCCCCAAAAATTGAAAGGTAATTTTGTTAAAAAAACACCCTTTAATTGATTCTGGGAAGGTCTGGGGATTTGGATGCATGGTTTCTAAATCGTGCTCTAACCATGAGGAAGTACCCCTCTACTCTTAAAATAAGATACATAGTTTAAATTGACATCCTCACAGTTTAACAAACTATGTGGTGACCATGTAAAACCTAATTTTCACTATGAATATACCCTCCTAATGGGAACCACACATTTAATCCTACTAGTATGGGTAAACCCTACCAAATTCATAAAACTTACAAAACTTTAAACTCCCAACCTAAACTTTACTATGACTCAAGGTGAATCACGATATGGTAAAATAACTTAAATTAAAGGATAAAGTAACATTTAGGTGTCACAATTAAAATAACTAATTTATTTTTTAAATAATACTTAGGAATGTCAATGAATAAATAAGATATATAATTTTAAGGAAAATTAATTTAGGAAACTCAAGCATAATATATATTTCTAGGAAAAGGGTAATTCATTGAAACACCTTCTTAGGTCAAGAAAAAATAGAGAAAAACTCTTTAATAAAATGAGACAAGGTCCCAAGGAGGGATCCAAATACCGTAGGAATAAAATAAATAATGGGTTTAGATAAAAATCTAACAAATATTTGGTCAACACCATCCCATAATAGAGAATTAGGATAAAAAAATATGTAATAATAAGGAAGAAATAAAAGAGGAGGTGTAATGACTTACCTAGAAGAAACCACCAAGAATTAAAGGTAAAAGAGGAAAACCCTAAGGGGGAGGAGGATATATGTCTCCTTGTACTCCCTAGTTGGGTATCACATGAATTGAGGGAGAGTATAGGTGAGGACGATTAAAATAAATATGATAAAAATAATAAATTACAAGATTTTAACTTTCTAGGTAGGTTTTATATTTTAGTCACATGGTTTACCAAACTATGCACAAACTAGGTGAGACTCACTAGAAAATATAGGTGTTGTCTTGTGATTTAGGTGCATGGTTAGTAAAACCATGCACCAACCATGTGTACAACTCTGCTAAATATTATAAATCCTTTTAGATGGTTTTCGCATGATTTATATTAACTTTCCACTAACTGTGTGATAAGAAAATTTATTAAATATTCTAAAAATTTCAGATGGAAAGGACCCATAACTCATCTAAAATAATAAAAATTAATCAATAAATAAAATAAAAATGAAAAGTGAGGTTGAGGTATGTCACTGAAATATATGATAGCAGAAAGATAAACCCATTTAAGATACACTATCAGAAGTTGTGTGGTGGATACAGAGATGAAATTCATTCAGAATATGTCACAATAGGATAGATTTGTAATTATAAATGATCTATTAATTATACTTATAGAATAAGAGTCATGGATATATATTGTGTGAATCTGATAGAAGAATCTATGATCCAAACCTTGAAAAAGTCTATAATGGTTGACTGGAAGTTAGAAGATATGAAGTATATGGAAAAAGGGAAAATTTATCACTTTGATATATAATATTAATAATACTTACATAAAAGTTAGATAACTGGTCTTGATAGACTATAAGTTAAATTAAAAATCTAAATAAATAGAAGTTATAGATTCTCTTGGAGCATCATATAAAAAAGGAAAATCTAGAATTGGAAGTATAATTTACGATAGCTAATGATGAATATCTAGAAGAAGATGACAAGAAGTTAGAAGAAGTCACTAAATATGATAACATCATATAAATTAAATTGGATATTAACATACTTAGTCAAGTATAAATGACTATGAAAGTTAAATAAGTTCATAAGTAAAAGTGAACTCTAAAGGATTCATTGATTTAAAATATTATTTATCTTGGAGAGAATTTTCAGAAGACTGTTTTCCTAATTCTATAAGATCTAAAGGAATAAATTTGAGCCTTATGGAAATTCTAATTTCCATAAGTGACATCAAGTATGTTTTAATTAAAACTATGCACAAAGGATCAACAGTGCACATTTATGTTGAGTCATGTGCAATTCAAGTGTTAAAATGGGTTTATGAGGATTTTTGGTGCTATATAAGGATATTCCTAAAAGTTATTCTGGAACCGTGTAGAAGTTATACACAAGGAAAGTTTAGTTCCAAAAATCTAGATAAGCTTCAGGAATTTATATAGTGATTTTTTTATGCATTAAAGAGTGTAACAAATGGTTTTTCTTTGCCTATAAATACCACCTAAGCATTTCATTAGTTGGCATTGAATATTTTTTAAAAGACCCAAAATATTTGTTCTTATATAAGGATTATGTGAAGTATTATATTAATTAAGACACTAACATGAACAAAAATTATTGATTAAAAACTTATGTGACAATATATTCTCTGAATTAATCTTAAAATAGTATTGGGATAACTTGCATGTAATTTATATATTTGATTTATTAGAATTCAAATATGTATTATTGATTAATAGGATCTTACATTCAAATGTAAGGAACTATCGGAGATTACTGAATATTGTGTCCAAAAAGAGGAACATTTAAGATTAGTGGGAGCCACTATAAAAAATAGTGGGAAGAAATACCTATCGAGAGATATTTTATGGGTTCAAAGTGATTCATGTACACATCATTGTGGTTTTTAATATGATAACTACACAATTATAATCACTATCAATACTAGTTATAAAATATATATCTGAGGTTGGACATAAACATGACAAGGTTATATTCACCCATACTCGAGGGAACCATGTAAAAATATTATGTGTTGGGATTCCTTTACTGTCCATCTTTCATGTGGTTTTAATATGTTTGATAACATATATAACTATTCGTCCTCATAGGTTTATAGGTTTGAATATGAAAAGGAGGTAAAGGTTTAAATGAAAATAATTTAGTAAAACTTTTCTATACTGATTCCCCATCCCCACCCTAGTGTGAATGCACGATACACTATGCACTTCAATTGGTATTATAGTGAAGATTAAACCTCTGGTTGGTTCTATTTTATTTTTCATTTGTGTTCGTCATTCATAAATGTAGTGAAAATTTAAAGAACGTTCAGAATTTACTCAGAAGGAAAATGTAGTTCCTATTTATCTTAGTAATAACATGGAGGATTCGTCTAAACATTTAAATAACAGATATATAAAAGAAATAAGAAAATTTATAAATGATTCTAAGTATAAATAGGATATGTCACTAGTTTAAATTATTTAAAGTGTAATATATCTATGAATGTTTTTTATAATCATCCTTATGAAGAATCAAGTTCGGATAGTGAAGAGGAAGGATCTACTAAATTAAATAAAACATCTACTGCAAGGTTGATGATTACATAAATAAATTTATTGGTTAATTTCCAACCATTTATTTTACTTTATAAAATAACTATATGAAAAAAACACATAGCTTATAGTAGATAGAAATTCTATGAAAATAGTATTAAATGAATAGTTATAAAAGTGAAACTATCTCATCAATGAATTGAAATCCATGTAGAAATATTTAATGATTGGTAGAGTGAAATTATCAAAGTAAAAAAAATTCATTATAGTTTAAAATTGATAAAAAAAAAGTTAAGTTTACTAGAATCTATGAAGATAGCATCCATGCTCTGAAATATACTTAAGAATATACTATTGGCATCAAGGAAAATCGATTATAGATAAAAGAAAAATCAACTAACGATAATTAAAAAAATTTACAAAAAATAAAAAAAGAATTAATATAAGGTTGGTAAGATTAAATTTTAATGATAACAAAGTCTAAATCATTTGATATTTAAAATACTCCCCTCAACATGATGTTTCTTGACTAGTAAGTATAACCGAGAAATTTGGAGGTGACACAAGTAGAAAAATCCAATAAAAATAATAAAAGTGTCCATAAATTATTATGATAAGATTCTTATATCTAAAAATACATTCAAATGGAAATAATAGAATAATTGTATCCAATTGTCAATCCACTATAAGCTCAAGGAAAAATGAAACCCTTGTTCCAGAAAAATCTGTTTATATTAATACAATTTTAATGATTAGTGCAGTTTTGAAATAAAATTATATATAAATATTTTTGAATAAAAAAACGAAGAAACCCAACACTTCATAAACGTTTTATGTGATCATGTTTCAGAAGAAATACTCCACAAATAAATATCAAAAGTTGGTTTTTTTGTTTAAAAATAGCAAGTTTTAAAAGCTAGATAGACTAAAAACTAAAGAGAAAAATAATAAGGATTATTAACCATTATTTTTAGTATAAAAAATTTGGATATAAAGAAGTATAAAATTTGGTATAATTTTTCATTCAATAGAAGATAAATAAGGATTTTACCAAGGATGATTAAAACTACATTGAAGAAAAATTCTACTGAGAAAAAGAAATGTACATAGAAAAATATGAATCTATTCATCAAGAATATAATTGAAATATTGTAGTTTATATTAGTGTTTGTAATATAATTCCTCATTATGATGATGAGTGATGATAAAAAACTACTATGAATAATTCATATGATTATGATAAGATAATACTACAACAAACGAATAATTGAATAAAATAAGCTGAGTCTTTTATGGGGTATAAATAGAAGATGAATTTTGAGAAATTTTTATCAAAAGAACACTATAAATTTGACACACTAATAAGAAGAGATTATTATACTATGGTATAAAATACCACATCATAGATCTTTAAAAATACACCATGAAAATTAATGTTAAATAAATAAAATTGGAATAAAAAATAAAAAAAAATAGAAGAAAAAATAAGAGTATTATCTTGGTGAAATATATCCTAGTAGAGGAATTTAAAATGTTTGAAAATTATGGTAATTTTAAGGCTACTGAGAATATTTTTATAATGTGAAAAAAAAGAATAAAAACTTCTCATAAATTGATAACATATATTCTAGATCATAATGGATTTTTTTTAAACAAAATAAAATCACCATTGATTCCATGTGCTAAGAATGTTGTTGTGAAAATGTAGTCTTCACACATAATAAAAATTGATCATGTTCTAAAGGAATGAATAATTGTATCACCAAAAAAATTGTAAACTTGTGAGGATATATATTAGTTACAAAATAATGAATGTGTGTTCCTAAAAAATTTGAAAAATACAATTCCTCATAATAATAAGGTTAAGAAAAGTTCCAAGACCCTATTTTCGATGAATGATCAGGTCTAGGGAGAAAAATAGGAACAAGAATGAAGATTTATAAACATACTAGAGCTAAAAATAAAAGGTTTTTTGGTTGATAAATAAATATCACCCACATTGATCTCATTGAGGAGCTATGAATATTCACCTTATTCTACTTTCAATTATTTTTATTTGTCTATGTATGTAATTAAAAGTGACACATATATTTAGGTAGATACCTAAATTAATTTAAGGTATGAACATCGTATATTATAAGAGATTACTATAATGGAGTGTTTTAACTAGTATCATGTTTCCACCTCACAATACTTTAAGTGGTACCATAAGCATAATATTGGAGTTCATTTCAATTGGTATCAACAATGATGATGAAGATGAACAGAGTTGGCCCCTAGATGGGTAGTTAGATTGAATAGATACAATATATCTATTTCTAAAAAAAATATGACACTATGTTAGGTATTAAATATCATGATTTTTATCATTTATTTATGTTGATTATATTCTTTTATCCTTATACAAAAAACAATTCTAAAACTCTGGGGGATAAATTGATTGTTTTATGATTAGAGAAAATTAATTTGAAAAGGTAAAAACTTACTTTTGTTTGAATGCTTTTAATATATTTATTTAGATGTATGTGAAGATAAGTAAAAAAAATTGAATAGCCACTTGAAAATGATTTTTGAGATGTTATCACATGTTGAATGGCTTATGGACAACATTGTTGTCTAAGTTAATCTCTCTTATTTTTTATAATGAAATTTGATCATGTAGACTTAAATTTTATTGATGTATGGCTCATTAAATTCAGAATTTTAATTCCACCCTTCTATTAAGTGGAATAGATTCTAATAAGGGGGTAAGATGAAATTTTAGTAAAGGATAAGTATAACTTTTCTTTACTCAAGGAATCTTAAAAGAAAGAGATAAAAGAATATTTTTATTTAATATAAATAATTATAAAAATGGGGAATGGATGAAGACATATTTAAAAGTTATTTATATGAGTAAATTAAGGGTATTGAAAATAAATCCAAAGGGGAGATTAAAGAACCTAATGGATTGTGATAGTGGTATTTATTTTCAAGGAGTAATCTTGTTTCCAATATATTTTGGGTGATGTGGGAAGAGTCCAAAGCATGAAGAGTTTGAATATTGAGATGTATCTTCGAGTTCTTTATAATTGAATATAGTGAATTGACTTTCCATTGGATATTATATGGAATATCCATTTATATATTGTAAATGAGTATGAAGAATATGTTTCCTTTAATAATTCATAATTCATGAAGAGGCTGAATACTAAGATGGAACTTGGAGTTCTTAGGGATTTATTATAGTGAACCTATATAATATTTTATATGTTAAGTAATGTCCATTTATTATTTTGGAAATGAGGATAAATAAGTTGTTTTCCTTAATAATGGAAAGGATTTATACTTATTATAAGGAAGCAGAAAAAATATTCGATGATTCTTGAGTTGATTTTAAGTCAAATCTGAGTCTTCACAAGTATTTCATACATATATACAACGTTATTTTAGATGAATATTGAATAAAACATATAAATACATGACCCAAAACCATAAAGGTTTAAACCTTTATATTTTAGATACATAATCATTTTATTACATGAAATATCTTCAACATATCCCACAAATATCTTCTCACAAAGACACTTTTTAGACATACTGTACATAAACTTTTATTTATATCCAATGGAAATGATACATAAGAAAGGGTTATCATAGATTCTTAGTAATGGTAAACAATAGTGATATCAATCAATGATTATAAGTGAGTATAAAAAAATCGTAAATGTATGAGAACATGATCATAACAGAAAATAATCATACCTAATCACTCAAATATCATTAATAATAAATCATGACATAAGTATTTTTCATAAAAAAGTCATAAGTCATAAGTGTTCATAATCATCAATAATCGATCATGATCCATGAGAACATATAATTCGAATAATACATTAGTTTTTGAAATACACATAATCATAGAAAATTATTTCTATAGTCAAGGATCACTTATATGGATATCATAGTGGATTAGGTTCAATCCTCATTCCAATATTTCCTTAATCAATGTTCACTCACAAAACTATCACCGTGAACAGATTCTTTTTTTGAAATGGGTTAACTCCTCATTCTATTCCTTATAATCCAATGATATTCCCATCTTTACCCAATGTATTGGGGAGATATATAATTCTAGACCCACCCATTACATAATGAAAACCATATATTTTCATTCTACAATATCGTAAAAAATTATTCATATCATTGCATAAAAACTTGTGGAAAGGAAATAAGTTTCCCAAACATGTCATTATTTCATAATTGCATAACCCATGGAAAAGAAGTGAGTTTCATAAAGGTTTCATCATAAGTTAATTAACCTGTGGGAAACAAAAATGTTTCATAGAATTTTCTTTAAATCATCATCATAATAATTCATCTAGATAAAGGAATTGGGTGGTATTATAAGACCAAATCCCCATCGAATCATAACAATTCTTAAAGGATATTGACATATATGAGAAATTACTTTAAAATATAATTCAAACAATCCTTTTATAATGTAATAAAATATCCTATTATTTTGATATAATTTTAACTAAAAATAAAAGAATATTGATAAAATCATTTTATCTGAAATAACCAAGTAAAACTGTAAAGGAATATTCAAATTAAAGAATTTTCATGATGGTGGGAAAATCTTCTCAAGTCGTATACATTAAAAGAAAACATTCCTTTAGGGATTTTGTAAAAAGTTAAAGGATAATTATTCCAAAAACTTTTAGAAAGATTAATCTTAAACCTTTATAAATAATTTCAAAGGTGGTTTAAATGACCTATTTAAAACGTTTAAATTTTAGGTCATAAATTTCATAAACAATTTTAATGATTATGGGCATATAAGAAAAAGTTAATCAACCAAGGAGGAAATAATATTGGATTTTCAATAAAAAATCTCAATAATTTTTGGTAAAAGATGGATTAAAATGATAATAATGAATAAAAAATACATAAATAAACAAATTAGAAGAAAATAAATTGGTTTCAAAGTTTAATATTCATATATTTTTTCAAATTGGAAATTTACAATAGATAACCCCAAAAAGAAATGAGATTGTCACATAAACCCTTACCTCATGTTTCATCTTGATTTTAACTTATATATAATAAGTATATATTTATTATAAATATATTTCAGAAAAATATTAATACATTAATTAATATATATCATTCCTTTATAATTTCCAATTGTACTTTTATTAATAATTTCTTCAATAAAACGAACATTTGGGTGAAAAACAGTCTGTTTTCCATGAATGTTTTGGTTCAGTGGTTATGGTATGTGTGCCTTGGTCATGGTTTCATAAAACTAATAATATTAATTATTACATAATTATAATATTTATTCATTATATAAACTTTAATAATTATTCATATAAAGCGGTGATGAAAAAAGAATCATTTCATTTCATTGAGGTGGTAGTCCACACATACGCTCGAGGGACATTATCATTTTCCAATGAAAGGAAAGGTAAGAAGGTAAATAAGAAATTATAATAAAAAATAATAATTTGATCATAAATATAATATATAAAAATTAAATTCAACTTAATAACCAACCAATAATTATATTTAGGGAAAATAAAACATGTCGATATGTGGAGGTGGTCGTCCACACGCACACTCGAGCGATACTTTCATTTCCTATTTGATGGAAAGGTGGTCGAAATGGTTTATCCTTAATCATAAGAAAAAATTAATATATTGAATATATTTAAGTCATTATATTTTAGATACCATATATTTAGATTATTTATAAGAATAAAGAGAATTAAAACTACTATGTTAAGAGTGGTACCTCTTCTTTGAGAAACCTCTTTTAGACAACTCCTTAATCATTGAAAGGGTGGTATTATGATCAAATGAGAACCTATATCACAATGGGAGAGAATTTTAGAATTTATTAGGTTATTTATTGTCTGATATAGAAGGATTATTGAATTTATGGAAGAGAGGATAGGAATTTTCCTTTTATAAGGGAGGGGGATACACATGAAATTTTTCAAAAGATTAAAATTTTATAATGTCTTACAAAAGTCAAGTGGCTCGAAAATTCCAAATCATGAAATATAGAAAGTATGGGATATAAATAAAATCAACCAATAAAAATAAATAATGTTTTTATGAAATTTTAAACTTTATCCTTAAGGTTAACCTCCCACACATGGTAAACTCATTTTAACCTTAATCGTGGTAACATATTTTTATTATAGCAAACTTTCCTTATGAACAAAAATTAGTAATACCTAATTAAATTATATAAATTATTATAATTAAAAATATCTAATACATTTTAAAACATTCAATTTATATTAGTTTTAGAAATTTATTTTAAAATAAGTTTGAAAAAAAAACAAATACATTTTATAAAAATTAATTTTTAAGCATAAAACTTGGTTTAACTTCATTTGTTTCCAGGTAGAAACTATTATATGAATGTTAAAAAAATTTACTGAATATATTATATAAAAATTTAATTAAAATAATTTATCAATAGATATTAATTTAATTTATTAATATAAAAACACATTGTGTGCATAACAACTATTTTTTTAAGAAAAAACAATTATTTTTACCTTCAAATGATATTATTTTAATTTATAAACAATTGAAAAATAATTAATTAATTTTATAAATATGTAAAAAAATATTTTTCATAATTTAGTTAGTATCATTCATAAACACCAATCCAACAGCTATGATAGAACTTTCACATTAAATAATAATATTTATATCATGGTTTGTCTGAACACAGTATTGCATATAAAAAAAGATATTAAAGGAATCAAATTTATTTGAAAAAAAATATTTCATAAAATCTCTGGGTGTTAAATTCTATCCCCTTATAATAATTTCTCCATTGAAATTTTATCACTCTGATACAAACAAATGAGGATAATTCTACCTTATCACATCTTTGTGTTCCTATGAAACTTTACCAAATTTATGTTTTCACCAAAAAACTTTGACTAGGTGAGTGGTCTTATTACACATCGTTTTCTATATTTAATATAGAATATATGTTAGTTATTCCTCATAAGATATATCATTATCTTGTGGTATGACCACTAATTTTAATACATGTGAAGGATTAGGTGTGAACATCCTCAGGGGAGATACATGGAACACATCATGAACTTGAGAGATATTTGGTGTAATTTCCAATTTATAAGAAAATATCCAAATACGATCAATAATTTAGAAGATATTGATATATATAAGTCTTATTTTTATATTCATTACAAATATCATAACCTTATTCCAAGGAGAAAATCATTTGAATAACTTCTCACCAACTTCAAACTCTAGATCTCATTAATGATTTTAAGTATAACGTTTATGTCGACTCTAAGATGCATTGATGTGATATTAAATTGCTCTAAATTTCTCTATAATTTCCTTAGATAACTCAAGTACCATTATTTTTTTCCAAATTAATCTAATAATATTGGATTTCTTCACTTACTTCGATAGAGGTCTTCATATAGATATATCAAAATGATAAAGTAGATGAAATTATTCAAAGAAAATTCAACTATAGAAAGGTATTGACCCCAATAACCTTTAAAATTCATAAAACATGGTATCAATATATATTTTATTGTTTGAATGTTTCTATCAGACTAATAATCTATCTGAGTATGATATGCAGTACTGAACCCCATCTCTATATCCATATCTTATTGAATACTTCTCCAGAACTTTGAGGTAATCCTCAAATCCCAATTAGATACAATTGAGAGTGGTACTTCATGAAATCTCACCACATAATGTATATTATGGAAAATTTATAAAGATAGAAATATTATCAAATGGTAATGAAGTGTGCTTATTTATAATGGAGTTTTACTACAACCCAAATACCAATATGCCCTTTATATAGTTTAGGGAGTCTGATGAAGAAATTCATGGTAATGTTTTCTGATTTCCATTCTACTATGGGTAATGGATATAAGAACCCCTAAGAATTTTTTCTCTAATTATAAACTTGACGACATACTTTGGATCAAGATACATACTTTGTAATGTCCCTTTTTATATTATCCCACCATAAATACCCTTTGATATCTTTATACATTTTTCATACTTTTAGGATGAATAGAGAGTGATGGACTATGAGACTAATCCAACAAATCCTTCTTCAAGTATGGTATTTATGGGAAATATACTCAGTTATTGAACCCAATAATCCCATCAATATCATGGAAGATATTAGGAACATTTCTTACCTTCTTTTATAGTTTTAAATCCTCCTTCTTCACCTCTTAAATCCTTACATAGATGTATAGTTAAACATTTATCAAAGAAAGATATGATTTTCACATTCCTATTGATTTCAAGATCCATATTTTATAAATCTATAAATATTAAATCTCTTTAAATCCCCATCATGCATGAAGTATCATGGTATTTTTGACTTAAAGCATAAACTACTTTATTCTTATTTACAGGATAGAAGTGTATTGAGCAGTTATAATCTTTAATAAACTTCAACCATATCCTTTAATACATATTCAACACTTTCTACCGGAATATATACTTCAATATTTTATAATTAGTATATAATAAAAATATTAACCATAAAGATAATTCCTCTAAATTTTTCGTGAACATTTTACTACTTCCAACTCCAAAACATAAGTTTGGTAATTTTGATTAGGAATTTTCAATTGGCCTGAGTCATATGTTAAGAAATCATCATTTTTTAGTGAAACGTCGTATCCCCTTATTTAATGCACCACTAAATATTACAACCCCTTGTCCACTATAGGGTAATGTTAGTATATATGCGTTAACCATCATTATTTTCATCTCCTTTAAATTTTACAGACATTCATCTTTCCAAAGGAACTTGGATCCCATTAGAGTAAACTTGGTTATTATACTATACAGCTATATGAAATATCTCAAAAAGCGTTGGTAGTATCTTTCCAACCCAATGAAACTATAGATCTTAGTTACAGTGGTTGGTCTAGATCACTATTCAATAATAACCATATTTGAATAATCCATCTATATACCCTTAATTGAGATTATATAACCCAATAATGTAACTATTTTTATCGAAAATTCACAATTCACCAAATTTTCATTCAAATTATCCGTCCTTAGTGTATTCAATACAATTATCAAATGATATTCAAACTATTACTTTTTCATTGAATATATAACAATATCATCTATAAAGATTACCACAAACTAATCAAGGTAATGTCTAAGGATTTTATTAATTGGATCCATGAACATATAAGGGGAATTGGGAAGTCAAAATGGTGTAAATATAAATTCATAATGACCATAACTCAAGATATAAAAGTTTTTCATTGATATATCAATCTTCTTGACCGTAAATTATTTATATCCATAATGAAGGTTAATCTTGGAAAACGTTTGAGATCTATATAATTGATCAAATAATTCATCAATACATGGTATAGGTTACTTTTTCTTTATTGTTATCTTATTAATTTCACTATAATCAATGAAAAGACTCATTGACACATCTTAATTTTAACAAAATGAATAGGTTCACCCCATGGTGGTGCACTAGGGAATATAAATCCTTTATCAATATTCTCTTAGAGTTTCTTATTCAATTACTACAAATCAATCAGGGATATTTGAGATGGATTTTTTAAAATAGGTGTAGCATTGGGTAAGTATTTTATTGAAAACTCAACTTCACATTTCAGGGGAATACTATATGAGTCTTCAGGAAATAAATTAGTATGATCCTAAACAATAGGGATATATTCAATGTTGAGTTTCTCCTAAATAATTTGAAATAAATGTCCCTTGTGAATATGTATTATGAACCATACAAAAAAAGTAACTACCATTGGAATTTTATATACATCCTTTAAAATGAAATGTGATCATGGGTTGACTCAGAATATCAAACATGAATTCTTATGATCATAGGTTGATTCGGAATATCAAATGTGAATTATCTTACTAGGTAATTTTGAAGGGATTTATTTTAAGAGATCCAATAAATTACCAAAAATAAAATAAAATTTAACTATAGGGAGAATGAAAATATTTGAAGAAATTACATTCCACAAACATCTATCAGAGAGGAGCTATAGACTTAAGATGTGATCATCATGCCATTAATAATTTTTACTGAAAACCCAAAATCTAGTTGTTAAGTTGGTGACAATACATCCTGATAAAATTATTAAGATATAAAAGAGTTGGTACTCATAGAATCAAATAATACATTTTAAATTATATATTGGATGTTAAGTGTACTTTTCACCACATCACTCTCATGGACCACTTTAGTAGTTGTGATTTCTTGGGATTTCCCTTTGCCTCTAGGCGTAAGAGGTTTTTTACAATAATTATCATCATTAACCCACATATTAATACATTTATTGGAATAATTTTTGTAATCCTTATAGTTATAGGATTGGAGTGTGGTTGTAACATTCAGTTTACAGTTTCATAACTCCTTTCATTGACTTGCCTCTTCACATTGATTCTTCATTTTATTGCGCAATGGAATTTTTTTCCATCGTTAAAACATTTACCATTACCCATAAGGAAATTTACTCTATTCTTCCTTCCTCAATTATAACATGAATGAAAATTAATTTTATTTACACCATGGGTTTCATTATTATAAATTCTTTAAAATTATATCTTTCTCTTATCGTCCCCAAAACCACAAGAAAACTGAGAGTTTACAATTTCCAGTTCCATATTCAAAGTAAATCAAATTATTTCTTCATAACTATCAAATTATATTATATAAAATTCTATTCAAATACTTGGTATTAAGTTAGTAAATAATGTTTCTTCTTTTCTTTCAGGATAAATGATAAAAATAAAATTATACCATGAAAGTTCAGTCAAATTTACCTCATAGGTACCAATGGATTCATCATTCTTCATCTTTAGTTATAGAAATTATCTTTACATTTCCTTGTTAATATTTTGGGTAAAACAATTATAAAAAAATACATTCTTAAACTCTTCCCATATTATAGAGTAAATTTTTTTCTCTTGCCTCATATTCTTGATAATATTCAACCATTGATCTGCTTCACCTTCCAAATGATATACTATCAGGGAAAATATTTCATGTTTCAAAAACTATAGAATGGATAATATATTTTTAGTGGTACTAATCCATTTATATTCTATTAGTGGATCAAACAAACCCCTGAAGAGTGTTTTATGTTTCCATATAAAAGACTCCAAAGTGATTTGTTCCTTCCTTTGACTATTTGAAAGATCATCAATATTCATGTTACCTTTTATGACTTATGAGAGTTAGATGATCATGGCCATAATATTTCTCATACTATATCCTATTTCATTTGGTTTCTCATGAGTAAGGTCATTTAATTTATTTTCACATTCTGCATTAACATCATTCCTATAATCTCTAACCAATAATTATAACCAAAAATTATAGTGTGATCAATAATAATCATAGTTAGTAATCATGCAATTATGAAAAATAATTTTTAAGATTTTTGAATCATGACACATTATTCTCAATATATGTAACCTTAGGTTTAACCTATGTCATTCTTGGTCATTTTCTATTCAAATATATCATATTGGTTTATAAATAAACTTTTAATTAACCCATTCATATCATTCTAGAGTGTCTAATAAGATGTGTTTTATTAGGTCCAATCATCATTCATCGATGATGATCGAGTTCATACGCAATCCACTCCTTTAAAAGTTGTTACCCCAAGGTGCATATGTGATATAGTCCCATACAATTTCTAGTATCCTAATGGGGATTTATTATCTATAAAAAACATACAATATCAACCTTACTAAATCTTTTCTATATTATCCTATACTTATAAATATCTCTAGGGTTTTTAACAGAGTTATTTAATCTAAATCTTCAAATTTTAACTAAAACCTTTCTAACACTAAATAAGGAAACCCAACCATTTCATAAATAAATATTACATTATTTTATATGAATATTCAATACATCTCATAAAAAATCAGACCCTATAATTGTAAAGGTTTAAATTATTTTGAGAATAGATATAAAATTATATTATTTCTTGAAATATCTTTAATATCTCTTGAAAATATCTTCTCACAAGGTACAATTATTAGAAATACACTACTTAAAAACTTTCTTCATAACCTGTAAAAAGGAAACATAATAAAGGGATCCCAATATGCTCAGCAACGATAAACATAAGAGATATCAATCAATGATCATAAGAGAGTATAAGATAATCATAATGGTATGAAAACATGATAACAAATTACATTAATCATACCTAATAAATAAAATATAATTAATTATAAATCATGTAATAAGGATTTTTCATAACAAACTAATTAATTTATAAGTTTTTCAAATAATCAATAATCAATAATGATTCATGAAAACATATCATTAGCAAAATGCATTAGTATATAGAATACAAATATGTATAGAAACTCATTTCCTTAGTCAAGTATTGCTTCCAAGGATATCATAATGAACTGGGTTAACTCCTTAATTGATTATTTCCTTGGTCAAGGTTCCCTCCCAAAACTATCATAGAAGAAATAGTAACTTACTATACTGGGTTCACCCCCCATTCTAGTCCATATTATCATTTGAGATATCCATATTTACCAAATGAATTGGAGGGAAATATAATTTCAGGCTTACCCATCATATATTGAAAACCATACATATGTTTTCCATAAGATCAAAAAATATTCATCGCATCATAACCTATGGAAAGTAAATAGGTCCCAAAAACATTTCATCATTTCATCATAGAATAAATTAATGAAAATAAAAAATTCATATCAAGGTTTCATCATAACTATATTAATCCATGGGAAATAAATAGGTTTTATATAATCATCCTTAAATCATCATCATCATAATACAAATAAAGAAATAAATTTAATGGTATTATAATATCAAATCCCATGTGATTCATAAAAACCCTTAAAGGATGTTGAAAATGATAAAAAATACCTTCAAAATATCATTTGAGCCTTTATTTTAAAACATGAGAAAATATCTAATTAATTGGAAACATTTTAACTAAAAATTTAAAGAGAATTGAGAAAATAAATTTATTTGAAAATTACCAAGGATAATTTTAAAGGAATATTCAAATAAAATAATGATCATAATATTGGTAAAATCCATTCATCTTGCATATGTTAAAAGAAAAAATTCATTTCATGCCTTTTAAAGAATCAAAAATAAATTTTCCAAAAAACATTTAGAAAGATTTTGTTTTAAAAAATTGTAAATAAATAAAAAGGTATTGAAAATTAATTTTTTAAAACATTTCATGTTTAGTTAATAACTTTCATAAAATAATTTTTAAGAGTTTGGACATAAAATAAAAATTTCTTCAACCAAAGAGGAAATAAGGTACTAATTTCATTAAAAACATGTTCTCAGTCATTTTAAGTACTAAAGAGAGTAAAATGGTACTAAAATATAAAACTTTATAAATATATAGAGGATAAGAAAATATATATTTTCATATGTTAATTTACATATAATTTCCTTCATTTTAAATTTATAATAGATAGTCCCAAAAAGAAATGATATTATAAAATAAACTCATACCTCAGATTTTTTCTTGCTTTGTATGCATTAAATATCATGTATAATAAATATATATTTACTATAAATATATTATGAAACCATATTAATATATTAATTAATATTTATATTTCTATTAAAATTTCCAATTATCATTTCTTGAAAAAATTATTCATTAAAATGAACATCTGGGTGAAAACTGATTTGTTCTCCCTTCATGTTTTGGTTCTATGGTTCGAGTACTTACACATGGGTCATGGTTTCAAAAACTAAAAATTATTAATTATGATATAAGTATTATATTTATTCATCGTATAAAATTTTATAATTATTCATATAAAGTGATAATGAAAAATGATTCACATCATTGCGTGGATGTGATAGTCCACATGTATGCACGAGTGACATTATAATTTTCCAATAAATAGAAAGGTAGAAATTTAGATAAGATATTATAATTACAAAAGAATAATTATTTCATAAATATAATATATCAACATTAAAAATATATTAATAACCAACTATGAATTATCGTGATGTAAAATTGGTCATATCCCGATATGGAGGCAATAGTCAATATATATGCATGAGTGGTACTTTCATTTCCCATTTGATAGAAAGGATATGGAAAATGTTTAATCAATCATCATAATAAAAAATCAGTATATTTAATATTATAAATTCATTATTTTAGAATAGATACCATTTATTTATATGAGTTATATGAAGAAATAAAATTGAAAGCCCTTGGTTAAGAGTTATACCTATTTGTTGAGAAACCTCCTTGGGCTTACACATTAAGCCCTGAAATATTGCTATCATGATAAAAAATAAATATATTGGACATGGGTAAAGATGTTAGGAAGTGATAGGGTAGGTATTTTATGATCAACAATCTTTATATTGTGTGACTACGAGAGGAGAGGTGGTAACCTTTTATAAGGGAGGGGGGACACATTTGGAATTTTTTTGAAGATTAAAATATAATACTGACTTACTCAAGTCAAGTGGCTCCAAAATTCTGAATATTAAAATATAGAAAGTATAAGACAGAAATAACATCAAAAAATTAAAATAAATCAAGCTTTTTGTGATATGTTAAACCTTATTTCTTTGTTCAACCCCCCTGATAAACTCATTTTAACCTTAACTATAGTGACATATTTTTATTGTTTTTACTATTACTTATAAATGGAAAGTAAATTAAACATTTAAATTAAATTAATTTTGATGATTAAAAATATTAAATCTATTTTACAATATTAAATTTTTATAGTTGGCATAAATTCAATTTAAAATAAGTTTGAAAATTCAATAAAACCATTTTTAGAAAAAATATATTTGTAAGCATAAAACTGAGTTTATATTCATTGATTAACATGTAAAAATTATTAGATGAATGTTAAAATATTTGATTTAATATATTATAAAAATAATTCATTAAAATAATTCATCTGTAGAGATTAATTTAATATATTAAGATAAATAAACATTGTATGCATAAAAATAGTTTTTTAGAAAAATAACTTTTTGCCTTCAAATGATTTTATTTTAATTTCAAACCAATTAAAAACTAATGAATTAATTTTATAATTATGTAAAAAATAATTTTTTATAATTTATTAGTTCTATTCAAACATTAAAATCCAATTTCTAGTTAATAAATTTTTTATTAAATAATAATATTTATATCGTAGTTCGTTTAAACTCGATGTTGTCTATTAAGAAAGGTATCAAAGAAATCCAATTTATTTAAAGAAAAATATATCATAAAATATTACGGTGTTATGGAGTCAATGAAAAGGGATAAAGGATGATGAAATCACTATCAAAAATATGTTTTACTTAGGAAAGTTAAGTTTAAGGAAAAGTGATTTTAGAATGTTTCATCTGAAAGGCATGGTTATGGGAGTTATGCTTCTAGAAGTTATTTATACAATAGTATTGATCATTTGGGTGTATCTAGAGTTGTTTTATAAAAGTATAGTTTCTATAATAATTGAACATTGAATAAAATAAAATATTCTATAATTTAAAAGGTGAGTTTTTGAAAGTTTAGATGAATTTTTTCCAAAAGGTGAACTCACAGAAGTTGAAAATTCAAAGGATATGATAGCCAAAAAATCACCCAATGAAGATAAAAAATTAGATTACAAGGAGAGTATGTAGTGGAAAATGAATCTAAAAGATTTCATGGGAAGGAATATGTGTATTTTTAAATAATCTATATACTACACTTAAATAGGATAAATTATCAAAATAATATTCATGAATGAAGATTATGTACATCTGAATAAAGAATCCATAATCCAAACCATAAATAAGTCTGAAAGAGTTTCTCGGAAGCTAGAATAATTGAACTATATGGTAAGATCTTCATTGTGATATATAAGAGTTAAAAACTATTTCATGAAGGTCGTTATTTGAAAATTAGATAATCATGAAGTAGTTTCTGAATATGATTTTCAAAAAAATTAATTAGTTGATACAATGTTGATCATTAAAAGTTACAAATGTTATGATTAATCAAAGTAAATGTTGATTCTACCTAAGACTATATGTTTAAAGTTATGAAGCTTAACATGATGAACTGGTTGAAGAGTTCAAATTGATCGGGAAAGGGATTAAATGACTCTGATAACAATTATTTGATAAGTTTGAATAAATCAAAAATCCACTTACAGTGATCTATAATGCATGAAATATGAATTAGTGGTGAAACTAAAAATAAATAACTTTATAAAAATACATACTATACACCAAAAAATCCCCTAGAATATATTTAAAAACACCTTAAAATGAGTTTGATGAAGATCAAAGTGGACAACAAAACCAACCTACCACTAGAGGTATCCATGGGACAACTAAATCAGATTTTTTATATACAGTACTCCCTAACCTCCATGACATGTTATCATCTCATTATGTAAAGGATGTAGGCAGAAAAGAGATATTTATCTAGGAGTATCAGTCAAAAATCATGTAATTACACCTGTACCAACACATAGAAATGATGTATATAAATCCTTCAAAGATGATCATTTTGGGATTCTTTCATTTACTCATGCATTTTAATTCATCAATAAATTCTTATACCAACCCATGAAATCCTTTCATGGATATAAATCCTCAAACATTTTATCATATAAAATAATTCCATTGATGATATCATACATGGTAGAATCACTAAGAAAAAATGTTTTATCACTTATCCACAACCATAGGATGTATAGATCGATATACCCTTTATGCATGAAAATCATAATTTTCATGAAATACAAAATATCTTATATATATCATATACATACAATAATTTAGGACATATCTATTTCAATCTCCTATACCTACTAAAGCCTAAAAGTTCTTGTGCCATTCTAATTTATATTGTATCATATACAATAATTTGTAAAATCGTATCTAAAACTCCACTTGGATATATTCCAAATCATTTTTGAAAAGATATCATTAATTTCACCTAATATAATATCATGTGTAATTCAATGTTAATAACCATAAAGAATATTGGATTAACTCTAAAACACGTTAATTGTAACTATATGGGTCAAACTCAATCCTAATCCAGTCAAATGAAAAGTTTGACCCCATGGGACTTTATAAGATTGAAAAAAATGTGAATCTTTATATTCATAAATATAATAAAACTGTTTCCCATACGAAAGTGTCAACTATTTTAAATATATAAAGGGATTTAATGTGATATCCTTAAAATGCATATATATATACATGTTTCAACCAGTTCGCATCATATGAAAATGTTTATTCTTGAATGTTTTCTTCATTTAATACATCAAGTGACCATGGGACATAGACTATGTCAATCCCATTTATCCATATCATATTTTCTTGATTCTTAGGGTATGGACTAAACTTTTCAGTGAATACAAATTTTCCTCCACCATTATAGATAAATACATAGCATTCCCCTTATCTAAATAGATAAGCACATTATATATACTATTCAGATTTGTCTTTACACTCCGTAGTCTATCTCAATTTAGGTCCTAGATGTTATGCTCATCATACAAGAGAAAAATTCTCATCTTGGTTGAGATCCAACCGATGACATGATCAATAACATACCCAACTACCCTCCTACTAGTTAATTCAATATATAGACTTATGTAAGTAGGGTATCAAAGTATTAAGGTTCTCATGTTAGGTATTTCACCAACCTCGGGTAGAGGGGACTCAAATATGATCCATGAACCTATAGTAAACCAAATACATCTCTATGAAACTTGATGTTTTATGATTCAAGGGTCATTCTATGCATACAAAGAGTCTTATTCATTATTTTATACCTCAAGATCATGTTTTTTATCTCTATACAAGAATATTACTCAAGATAACCTTTATATTTTATCACAAACTATAATTATCCATAATGAAAATTGGCTAAGGATAACTAAAATTCATAATTTGAGAAGTGAATCATCATTACACTTCATGAAATATATATCTATATATAAATTTATATAATTAATTTGAATTAATGATAAAATGAATATTTTCTTTTAATATAATATATTTTAAACTCTTAAACCCTTTTAAGAATATTTCACAAACCCAATATAAGTTTTTTCCTATCATATCATAAATTATAGACATCCTGATCATCCTTTTGTATGATACACTTTCAGGAGTTTCATTAATTGGTTATATCACATGTAATTTAGGTCACACATCTATATGACCATATGATAAAAAACCCCCACTAATCTCTTTTAGTGATTAATATCTATAAAGAAAGATAGTTTCAATAAAGGTAATATTTATGAATCATATCTTAATGTTTAACTATTTAAACATATTCAAACTTCTTAACTTCAAAAAATCTAATGTTATGATTCCAAGTTATATTTTTTACTTATAACTCTTTTTAATTCCATCATCATCACCCTTAAAAATATTTCCATCATACTTTTTCTTTGAAACTTTTCAAATAATTTAATGATTTCTATAATAGCATATAAATTAAACGACCCATAATTATTAGTTTAATAAAAATGATTTCACATTCCTAAAATCCCATGAAATTTTAGGTTTATATGTTTATAAATTTATAAAAATACTTACATAAAAAAGTGTACAATTTCACTTAGTGTATATTTTTTACACAAAAATGGGTTCTTAAATTTACACCCTTTTTTGTTCAAGAAACTTCTACTTATTTTAATATGAGTCAACATAGAATAAATACTGATCTTTATATAATTCATACACATCCATAGATCTTGTAAAAAACATTTTAAAACTTATTTTTAGAATAAAAATATAATTAATGAAAATAAAAATAAATAAAACCTATTAGTCCATTTGAAAAACATGGAAATCCATAAGACATTTTTCCAATTTATAAAAGAAATTTTTTTCCAAAATAATCACTTACTTAATCATTAAATCAATTTCAAAGCCATAATTTTTCATAGAAAATTTATTATAAAAGATAAATGAAAAATCATAACCATGATTTTTTATTGAGAAAACATAAGAAATCATGAAAACCTTTTACATTAAAAATAAACCCTTTACTATTAAAAGGTCAAAACTTTTTATAAACCCAATTAGATACCTCATGAAATCAAAATATTTCCATTAAAAACTCATAGAAATTGTTAAAATCATATAGGGTGATTCAAAAATTATCCTTATAATCACCTTTACAAGAACTCTTATAAATTAATAACCTTTATAGTTAATTCCATCACATCTCTTAGGAGTATGTTATATATTGTTAACTCTATAATCATTATTTGATACATTAGAGAGTTATACCAGGTGCACCCATTATCATAGATATATTGGAATCACCCATTATTATATAAAATATACATTAACCATATCATGAGAAAAAAATCATTCATCATAAAACTTATAAAAATTGTAGTTTTATCCCATAAGAAAAATACTTTCATTTATCTCGTAAAATGAGGATAAATATCCTTTTCTTTCAAAAACATCTAATAATTCCGAAAATAATGGGAAAGTGCATTCTTTGAAAAAACATAGAAAATTTTAGAGGAATATTAATAAGTAATAACAAATATAAGAGTGTGAAAATGAGTTCATGTAGCAAACATTCTAAAACAATTTATTTCACTTTGGTAAAAATATTTAAGAGATTCCCATACTAAAAATGATTAAAATATTACTTTTTAATAAAAATTTAAAAATTAAACGATATTTTAAATGACCTTTAACAATATTTTATTTATAAATTATAAAATTCTTGAAACATGTCTAAGAACTTCAATATGGAAGAGAAAGAGTCTAAATCATCTAAAAATATGTTTTAAAGAAAAATCCCTTTCTTTGAATACTAACTTGTTTCATTAAAAATATGATTTTCTAGAAAATAAAAATATATTAATTAGTTAGTTGATTAATAAATTTTTTAATATTCATTCCATTATCATTATCCCTTGTATTTTATTAATAATAATGTTATATTTATAAACTAAATCAATTGAAAATGTTTCAGAAATTTTGAGGTTATTTGATTTATATATCCAAAATAACTTTGGTGCTTTAACCATGGTCAAATGGGTCAATGATTAATCATATAAAAAATTTTAAACATGATAAAATCATAATTTTTATATATTAATTATAATATTATAACCATATATTTAATGAGGTTTTGAAAAATAAATAACATCATTTCTTGGAGATGGTAGTTCGTACGTACGCATGAACGAAGTTTTCATTATTCTAATGAATGAAAATGAAATAAATTAGATAAAAGTTTTACATTAAATAAAAATAATCATGTTATATATATCAAATATAATCATTAAATATATCCTTATGACCATCCATGTAATTTATAAATTATAAATGAAAAAAATCTCTTTATGTAGGTAGTAGTCCACATGTTTCCATAAGCAATGTTATCATTTTCCAAATGAAAGAGAGGTAAAAAGTTAGAAAAAAAGTATTATCTGTAAAGAATAATTATATTTTCATAAATATCATATATATTCATTAATTATATATTTATAACCATCCATGTGAGGTGGATAGTAAAAATGAAACACATCATTTCATGGAGGTGGTAGTCCACATGTACACATAGCGATTTTTCCATTTCCTATAGGCTGGAGAACAGATATATAATAGTTTTTCCATAAAAATAATAAAATTTAAGTATATTAAATATACTAATTTAATTATATTATAATGGTTATAATATATTTTATAGAGGTATAAAAATAAATCAACTTGAAATAATTCAGTAAATACTTTTAACTCCTTGGATTTCTTTCTTTGGCTGACGCATTAAGCCTTCAAAGATTGGTGTTTTTGTGAGACCATGAAATATTGGAATTATGGAGGAGATTTGGGGAGAGAATTTTTCATAGGGTTTTGGAGATATATTTCTCAAATTGTATGGATACTTGTGGAGGGAAGGTTTCTTTTTATGAGTGAGGGGAGTGGCACTCTTGTAAATATTCAAAGTTTAAAAAAAATAAAGTTATTTTGATGATAAAGTTGATCCAATTTTATCATATTTTGAATATATGATATTTAATATATAAAAACACATAATCAATAAAGTTTATTAAATATTAATAGATATTATAAATCTTATCACTTGATTTAAACCTTAGGTTAACCCTTTTAACCCTTACCATGGTGACAAACTTTTACCATGATAACTATTAATTCTTATTAAAAATAAAATTGAACTCATTAAGAATTTTGAATATTATTATTAAAAATATTTTAACCATTTTATAATATTAAAATTCTATAAGTGGAATAAATTAATTATAATATATGATAACAACACACACAAAACCCATTTTTAGAAAAAACGGTTTTAATGTATAAAAATGATTATATACTTGTACATACCAAAGAATCATTGGTATCAGTGATTAATAAGAATTTATTGGATTATTATTAAGAAAAATAATGGTTACTCAAAATTATAACAATTCCAAAACCAAATTTAATCTTCCAAAGTCGGTATCAAATATAAATAACCAAAATAATTTTTTATTAGATCAAAATATAACTTAGGTTCCAAAATGTATAGAATGGGTTTCTAAATTAAAAAATATATTTCTAAATGGTTTATTTTACTTTATAAACATATATTTTATAGATAAAAATGTTTCACATATTTTTAATCCATTTTTATATCATAATGTTATCATAAAAGTTACGGTATTTGTAAAATTAGTATTTTTCACTATTCACTCAAAATCAACTATTTTGTAAAAAACCCAAAAATCACCCAAATATAATTTTAATATTATGATATAAAAAATTAAGGCAATTTAATAAAATTAAAATTATATAATTAATAAATTTATTTTTAAAATATATTTATAAAATTCATAAAAAAAATCATTCATAATAAAACTATTTCTTTTTCGATTGAACAGATTATTAAAATTACTATAGTGAATATGAATCTATAAAACATAATAACAAAGATTAATAAAACATTATATTGAATTAATATTAACATTACTTGTGTTTTCATAATTTTCATTATTACTTTACCAACACATCCTAAAAACTTTCAAGATAAATTGACATTTACTTTGATTTAGTAACTTATACAACTCTTTAAATTCCATTTTATTTCAATAACCTAAAAACTTTAAGAGTGTTAATAGTAATTAAATTTTAAATATTATGGTGACAGTTCTATTATAAATATTTATTTTCACTTACTCATGAAATTTAAATGTAACACTTTATATTTTTATTTATCTTTAGATATCCTAAACTCTTTAGGGTATTAAGTGAAGAACACTTTAACCTTAGACCAATATAATTCTTTAGAAAATAGTTATATTCACTTTATAAATGGTAAAAAAGGTAAAACATTACATTTTTCTTTACCATCACATATCTTAAAACTATTTTATTATATTAAGTGAAAAAATAGTCTTTAACTAGTATAATCATTTATTTGTTAAGTTTGAACTTCTAAAATTATAATCATACTCCCAATAAACTATTATCCAAAATATTATTTTTAGAATATATTTCTAATATAAAAAACCCACTTTGTATTTAAGAGATAACATTAATTTAGTTTTAGTAGGTATATTTAAAAAATGAACTATTATCTCCATATCATATATGGTATTCTATTTGTTTGAATCATTTATTGAAAATAAACTTTTATTTATTAAAATACACCACCAATGGGAAGGAATAATATTCAATATTATTTTAACAAATATCTCAATAAAAACTTCAACCTTGAAAAAAATTTATTACCCTTATCTTTTTTTCAATACGTGCTATAGAAATTGATAAATCAACGAACCATGTGTATTCAATCAATAATACCAATATTTTTTACAATAACTCTTTATTATCAAACCACTTATATTATCATATAAGAGGAATTATATGAAGATACACATACTTTAAATAGATTCATAAAATATTGATAAATTATTTTTCAGTCAAGTCTTTTTTTTAGTAATCCTTTACTTCATGGAGTTTCTTAAACTCCTTTATCAATTTTATATAATTCAATCATATTGAATTATTATCCATCCTTCTTAAAACCCTAGATTTAAATTCCCCTAATTATATATTTAAAGAAACACTATTGAACTCTTCAACTAACTTTTCCTTTTATAATTTTAGATTTTACACACTAGTACTATCCATATAGTACTAAAAATAGACATAAAATGTCTGGTTCATTTGTTCTCCAAACCTTTAGAATATTGGGTAAAATTTTATTTAATTCACTCACATTGTCAGAATATTTCCATAAATGATAATAGGATGAATTCCCTAACTATAACAATCCATTTTAGTCCCCCTTTAATCCATTTTATAGAATTAAACAATTCAAAAACTATGTATATTAAAAACACCTATCTGGTTTTATTAAACAAAATTTGTTTATATGCTCTTATCAAGAGAAAAATGAGATTATACACATATTATGACAAGTTAACCTAAGCTTGAAGATTTCAAGTTATCAATAAAGAAACCCCATTAATTTATTACTTTAAGATCTACTCTTAAATTATTTTTCCTTTCAAACATTATTTATATTTTCAACTTTTTTAAATCACACATTCGATATCATATATATAACGACCCATACTTTACATACATTATTAATACTTCAAAACTGAAGTACACTTATTACAACATATGACAAAACCACAAAGGACCGTATAGGTATAGTGTCTTTAGAAACTGGGAAACATAAACAACTGATTCATAAATCTTCTACAGTGTCTCCCATTTATTTCATCATATCTAGGGTCCCTTTTAGCATATTCTACTTAATATCCATCTTCCTGACCTGGGGAAAATAAAACATACAAAAAAAGGGTGAGCTCAAATTCTTAGCAAGGGAAAATAAAGGAAATAAAAAAATCATATCAAATCTTTTTGAAAATCATAACCTACAAAAGAGATCATAATATCTTAACATGGAATAAATCATAGAAGTGAAAATTAGATCCCCATAATCATAACATAAAACTTGAAACTTTGTGTCATGCACACATAATCATGGAAAATCATTTCTTGTTAGTCATGACTCATTGCCAAGACTATCTTAGAAGACAAAGTCCATTTCTGAACCGAGTTCACTCCTCGTTTCAGTCCTGTATCACTAAACCGAAATAACCTTCTGTTCCAGCCATGTCTATATCATGAGATATAAATCTTTACCCAATGCATTGGAGGGAGATATAGGTCCCACCCATCTCATAATGAAACCATTCTTATGTGTGCCACAAAATCATAAATCATACATCATTACATAACCCATGAAATAAAATGGGATTCTTAAACATCATGCCATCATAACATAATCCATAAACAATTGATATCATTTCATCATAAGAAAATTGAATCCATTTAAATCATAGAGAAATTTTACTTGAAACATACATATATGAAATAATGTCATCTTAGATGTAAAATAGTTTTGACAAAACACTTGAAATGAATTCTTGAGAAAAATATCCTTTCTTCTTTAAAATCATGTTCTTTTCACAAAATTCCATGAAATTTTAAAAGATAAGGGTTTTATTGAAAATAATCATGCAATCTTGTAGAGGAAGCTTCTTGAAAATGAGCCGTTATGAAACCGTAAAAATCCTTTCACGCCGTATAAGTTAAAAATAACATTCTCCTCGTACTTTTGTCGGAAAAGTAAAAAGTACCTTATATGGTAACCAAACGAAAGATTCCATTCATACAATGTGGTAAAAAGTAAATAAAGGGTGAAAATGACTTTAAACATCCATGGAAGAATGGTAAACATTTTATGAAATCATTTTTAGAAATCATGGTCATGGATGATAAAGGTAACCCTAGTAAATACTTACGTATAAGCAATCTCGGATAAAAATGAGATTGAAAATTTATCCCTTACCTTAGGTCCAATTTGCTTTGTACGTGTCCAAAGCTCCTGTATAATGGTTTAAATAATGTTATTGACTTATTCCAGAATCATACATATTGATATGATGTCATATATGGTCATATTCTTAGCTTCTTATTAGTAATATTTCATTGTTACTTGTTACTCGGGTCTTTATTGCCTTTTGTTCTTATGCGTGATTTGCCGAATAAATTCTTATTCTTATTTTAAGGTTATAGATACATTATATACAGAATGGTATTAGTGTAACATATATCATATTTATTCATTAAATTCATTTATATAATTACTATGTAATGATGATCATGTAGAACGAGTCGCATCACATCGTGGAGACGGTATTTCGTACGTACGCACGAGCGACGATATTGTTCCCATGATCGTGGAATTGTATTTAAGTGTATTTATACTATTTCAGTATCAATATCACTTTATAATAATCATATATAGTTACTCATTACACCATTATACCCATCCTTGTAAGGTGATGGTGGAAAATAGAGTACACCACGGCGTGGAGACGGTATTCCGTACGTACGCACGCGCGGTGATTTCATTTTTCCGTAGGATGGTTAGAAGGTGAATTAGGGTTGTTTAATATTTATAATAACATATAAGTATGTAATTAATACTGATGTTATTACTTTATCATGAAACAACTAAATAAGAAGAAGTTGAAGAAGAAAGAAATTGAAAAGATCGGTAATGGATATTACCTCTTCTTTGAAACGCCTCTTTGAATCCTCCACTTAGGGAACTAAGATTGGTATTTGAAGAAGACCAGGACCTCTAGGATTATTCTAGGGAAGTGGAGAAGGGATTTTGGCAGGGTTTGGCCGATCTTGAGTGCTCAAATTGGTGTGAGGAGGAGGGGGAGGAGGTGCCCTTTTATAAGGGAGGAGAGGGGCACCTTAGGAATACCTCAAAATATTATTTTATATTAAAGTCAAAATCGGTTTATAATGGTTCCAAAGGGTCTTATTTCGAAGGTAAAGTGGGGATGGGTCGAAATCCTATCAACCAATAAGATTTAGACAAGTTTAGGTTATTATTTTAACCTTATCAATTAGATTTAACTCTAAGTTAAATAATTTAACTTTTACCGTGACTTTTTGTTTTCTTACACTATATGGTTAATACACTTACTATAACATGTCAAACGAACCCCAAGTTGTTTATTATTAATATATATATCCTTATCTAAGTCATTTGGCCGAACCTTAGATTTTTAGGAATAAAATAACAATTAATAATATAATATTTGATTTAAAAACTATTTTGTGTCAATTTTGACACTATTTGATATATGATTTTTGTGAAAGTCATAACAGAATTATATGTTCTAACCAAGTTGATTATATCAACAATAATATATAATAGTAACCTAGAAAATTAGTGGAATTCATAAAAAGTCTCAAATTACATTTATTTGAGCATTTATAACATCAATTATGTTAACATTTTCCTTAAAAGGGTAATTAATGCATCATCGTTGTGTCATAAATAAATTAATTTATTTAAAGTCTAAAAATTATAAATAAAATATAATTATGTAGGAAATATTTTTAGATTTCTAATGAATATTTATAGTCGAATTTATCTTATGTATAACCCCATATTAAAAATGTTTTATTTATTAAACTTTGATTTTAACTATTTTAACTATTCATTAAATAAAATAATATTAAATGTCATAATCTAATCCAAGTGGACCTAAATGGTCATATTATATTCATAAGGTTTTTTTTGGTCAAATTACACTTATACAATAGAATTAGGACATGTGTTAGGGTAATAGTAATATCATATTTACCCATAGTTACCCTATTTACTATTAACCGTGGTAAAAAAAAGTAAAAAGTTATTATTCACCAAAAATTATTTTCATCTCATTGAACCACATTTTAGTCCTTGATATTAACCGTGTCTGTCGGATTTTCGAAATTCCATTCACAGAAGCAGTAAAATTAAGTTTTATGCAAAATTCAGTTTTTAACCTACCACTTAGTGGTTTCACTATTCATCAAAAATTGAATGTTTTCAGAAAAATACCAAAATTTTACCCTAGGCTAATTTCGATATTCCGAATCCAAAAATGAAGTCCATTTTGAAAAATAAAATTTATAAAATTTTAAAAAGTGGTTTTTACTATTCATAACGGCTAGTTTTATTTTAATAGCATATCGTTGTTTAGTGAAACTCGGTATTGCGTACGACGCAAGCTATCGAGGAAGGTCACGATTTTGTGTAAAGCAAGCCAAGCAAGTGTTGTGTAGAAAAAGATTCATTTGATGATTTATATAACATAAAAGTCTCGGGTGTTACATTCTACCCCCCTTAAAATGAATTTCGCCCTCGAAATTCGTCACTTTGTAACAAACAGATGAGGATACTTCTCCCTCACCATATCCTCAAGCTCCCATGTAGCTTCTTCAAGTTGCTGGTTCCTCCATAAAACTTTCACCAATTGAGTGGTCTTGTTTCGTAGGACTTTTTCGCTACGATCCAGAATCTCTATCGGTTGTTCTTCATAAGAAAGATCTTGCTCCAGCGGTACAACTTTTGAGCTGAGTACATGTGAAGGATCAGGTATGTACTTTCTCAGGAGAGATACATGGAACACATCGTTAACTTGAGAGAGATTTGGTGGAAGAGCCAATCGGTAAGCTACCTTTCCAACACGATCCAGTATTTCGAAAGGACCGGTATATCTAGGGCTCAACCTCCCCTTCTTTCCAAATCTCATAACCCTCTTCCAGGGAGATATTTGTAAGAACACTTTATCGCCCACTTTAAACTCTAGGTCTTTTCTTCGGTTGTCGGCATAACTTTTCTGTCGACTCTGAGCTGCTCTTATGTGTTGTTGAATAGATCTGACCTTTTCTGCCATTTCATCAACGAGATCAGGTCCTAATAGCTTTCTTTCCCCAACTTCATCCCAGCGAGTTGGAGTCCTGCATTTCTTTCCATAGAGAGATTCATAAGGAGCCATATGAATACTGGAGTGAAAGCTATTATTATAAGAAAATTCTACCAAAGGTAGGTGTTGATCCCAACCTCCTTTGAAATCCATAGAGAAAGCTCTCAACATATCTTCTAGGGTTTGAATTGTTCTCTCAGACTGACCATCTGTCTGAGGATGATAAGCAGTGCTGAAACTCAACTTTGTATCCAGAGTATGTTGAAGACTTCGCCAGAACTTCGAGGTAAATCTCGGATCCCGATCAGATATAATAGAAAGTGGTACTCCATGAAATCTTACCACTTCCTTTACATATATCCTGTCAAGCTGATCTAGAGAGAAATCCTCTCTAATAGAAACGAAGTGTGCATACTTTGTAAGACGATCAACTATGACCCAGATAGCATTATTGTCTTTGGATGTTTTAGAAAGTCCTGTGACAAAGTCCATAGTGATGTTTTCCCATTTCCATTCGGGTATGGGTAATGGTTGTAACATCCCCTTAGACTTCTATCTCTCAGCTTTAACTTGTTGACAAACCAAGCATCGAGAGACATATTCAGCAACATCTCTTTTCATGCCATCCCACCAGAAGTATTCTTTCAGGTCCCTATACATCTTCGTGCTTCCAGGATGAATAGAGAATGAAGAACTATGAGCCTCATCCAGCAGCTCCTTATTTAATTCGGTGATGGGAGGAACACAAACCCGATTCCTGAACTTTATTATCCCATCACAATCAAGGTTGAATTCAGGAACATTTCTCACCTTCTTTTGTAACTCAACATCTTCTTTCTGTGCCTCTTTAATCTTCACATGTATAGATGGTTGAACATTCATTTGAGAAAGATAAGATTTTTCCCCTTCCATTATAATTCCAAGATCCATCCTTTGTAAATCCATAAATATTGGATCTTTTGTGATCCTCATCATGGATAAACTAGCATGCTCTTGTCGACTTAATGCATCTGCCACCTTGTTTGCTTTCCTAGGGTGGTAATGGATTGAGCAGTCATAATCCTTAATCAGCTCCAACCATCTTCTTTGACGCATATTCAGCTCCTTTTGTGTGAAAATATACTTTAAACTTTTATGATCAGTATAAATATCACACCTTTCACCATAAAGGTAATGCCTCTAAATCTTTAATGCAAAGATTACCGCAACAAACTCCAAATCATGTGTTGGGTAATTTTGCTCATGGATTTTCAACTGTCGTGAGGCATAAGCTATCACCATATCATTTTGCATAAGAACACACCCCAATCCCTTCTTGGATGAATCACTGTAGATCACAAACCTTTCTCCACTACAAGGCAGTGTGAGCACAGGTGCACTAGATAACCTTCTTTTCAAATCCTTGAAATTCTCTTCACATTCCTCTGTCCAAACAAACTTAACTCCTTTCCGAGTCAAATTGGTGAGTGGATTAGATAATCGTGAAAAATATTTTACAAAACGTCGATAATATCCAGCCAAACCAAGAAAACTTCGGATCTCAGTTACTTTTGTTGGTCTCGACCATCTTTCGATAACCTCTGTTTTTGCTGGATCCACAGATATCCCCTATTTTGAGATTATGTGACCCAAAAATGTAACTTTTTGAAGCCAAAATTCACACTTGGTAAATTTGGCATAAAGCTTCTCCTTTCTCCGGGTCTTCAATATAATTCTCAAGTGATCTTCATGCTCTTCCTTGCTCTTTGAATAGACAAAAATATCGTCTATAAAGACTACCACAAATTGATCAAGATATTCTTTAAAGACTCTATTCATTAGATCCATGAAGATATCAGGGGCATTTGTAAGACCAAAAGGCATCACTATAAATTCATAGTGTCCATACATTGTACGGAAAGCCATCTTTGGTATATCCTCCCTTTTGACCCTTAATTGATGATACCCTGAACGAAGATCAATCTTGGAAAAGTATTGAGCTCCGCGTAGTTGGTCAAATAAATCATCAATGCGTGGGAGAGGATATTTTTTTTTTGATAGTGATCTTGTTAAGTTCTCGATAATCAATGCAGAGTCTCATTGATCCATCTTTCTTCTTGACAAATAGAACAGGTGCTCCCCAAGGTGACGCACTAGGGCGTATGAATCCCTTATCAAGATTCTCTTGGAGTTGCTTCTTCAATTCCTACAACTCAATTGGGGCCATTCTATAAGGTGTCTTTGAAATAGGCAAAGCACCCGGTACGAGGTCTATTGAAAACTCAACTTCACGATTTGGTGGAAGACCAGGTAATTCCTCCGGAAAGACATCATCAAACTCCCGTATGATGGTCATATTCTTAATCGCGAGTTTCTCACCAACCATTAGAGATAAATAACCTTCATTTAGTGGAATCAATACCCATAACATGGAAGAAATTTCCACTGGAAGGTTATGTTCATCCTTGCATTGATAGACGATCATAGATTGATCTGGAATATGAAATGTGACTTCCCTTCTTTGGTAATTGATATGAGCTCCGTATAAAGAAAGCCAATCCATGCCAAGAATCACATCAAACTCCACTATAGGAAGGATCACAAGATTTGCAGGAAGCACTTTCCCACAAACTTCGATCGGAGAAGAATTATAAACTTTTGATGCGATTGATGTGCCATTAGGTGTTGTCACAGCTAACTCAACATCTAATTGTTGAGGTAATACGGTGATACCCTTAGAAAATTCTTCAGAAATAAAAGAGTGGGTGGATCCAGAATCAAATAAAACATCTGCTACTTTAGAGTGGATGGTAAGTGTACCTTTCACCACATCTTTATCGTACTCCACATCGCTGATAGAAATTTCATGTGACTTTCCTTTGTCTTTAGCCTTAAGAGTTTGTTGACGTTGACCATCATCATCAACCCTTGGATTTGGGCATTGATTGGCATAATGCCCCATCTCCTTGCACTTGAAACATTGAAGTGTAGTAGGTTCATTCTGTGTATCCCTTCCTTTGTTTGCATCATTAGACATCTTCTTCCCATTATCGCGGCATTCAAATGCCCGATGACCTTCCTTTCCACATTTGAAACATTTACTTGTCCCTTTAAGACAACTCCCTCCATGTTTCTTTCCATACTTTGAGCATAAGGGAAAGCTCATCTTCTTTTCAGTGTGCTCTTTAGATTTTCCTTTGAATTCCATTTTCCTCTTCTTATCAAACCCATATGACTGATGGGTTACTCCAATTTCCATCTCGACATTGAGAGCACATAGAACGATTTCCTCGTAGCTATTGAAGTCCCTTATGGCTAACGCCCTTCAAAGACTTGGTTTTAAGCCACTAAAGAATCGATCGATCTTACTCTCAGGTTGGATAATAATACCAGAAGCGTACCTTGCAAGTCTTGTAAAATTTGCTTCATAGGTACCAACAGATTCATCATCCCTATGCTTCAGTTCAAGAAACTCTTTCTCCATCTTTGTTCGGAGAATACGAGGGAAGTACTTATTGAAAAATAAGTTCTTGAACTCGTCCCATTCCATGGACTCAATTTCATCCCTTTGCCTCATATTCTTAATAAGATTCCACCATTGATCAGAATCTCCTTCCAAACGATACACTGCTAGGATGACTTTATCATGTTCGGAGAATTGAAGAACTGAAAATATCTTTTCAGTAGTACTAATCCATTGTTCAGCAACTAATGGATCAGTAGACCCGCTGAAAGAAGGTGGACGCTGCCTCATGAAGGATTCAACAGAATGTTGCTCCTTCATTTTCTCGTTTGGAAGTCCTGCATGATTCATAGCTTGAGAAAGTTGTGTGAGCATGGCTACAAGATTTTGTATTCCAGCTCCCATATCGATTGGTTGCTCAGGGGGACAATCATTGCATTGCCCGTTGCATTCCACATTAACACGATTCCTTCGGGTTCCAGCCATTGACTAAAACCAAGAAGAATAGTGTGAGCAACACTAATTATAATAGGAAAACCACATAATTAAGAATAAAATTTCACACTTAAGGTCTTATCCTAGGTTATTCATGGATATTTCTAAAACACTAATATTGTGCTCTATGCTTAGACTTATCCTTAGGGTTCTTACTAAGGCTTTCACATCCTAGTTTCCAAAGGTTGACTATACCTTTCCTCTGATACCAAATATAACGACCCATACTTTACATACATTGTTAATACTTCAAAATTGAAGTACACTTATTACAACATATGACAAAACCACAAAGGACCGTATAGGTATAGTGTCTTTAGAAACTGGGAAACATAAAAAACTGGTTCATAAATCTTCTACAGTGTCTCCCATTTATTTCATCATATCTAGGGTCCCTTTTAGCATATTCTACTTAATATCCATCTTCCTGACCTGGGGAAAAGAAAACATACAAAAAAAGGGTGAGCTCAAATGCTCAACAAGGGAAAATAAAGGAAAAAAAAATCATATCATATATTTTTGAAAATCATAACCTGCAAAAGAGATCATAATATCTTAACATGGAATAAATCATAGAAGTGAAAATGAGATCCCCATAATCATAACATAAAACTTGAAACTTTGTGGCATGCACACATAATCATGGAAAATCATTTCTTGTTAGTCATGACTCATTTCCAAGACTATCTTAGCGGACAAAGTCCATTTCTGAACCGAGTTCACTCCTCGTTTCAGTCCTGTATCACTGAACCAAAATAACCTTCCATTCCAGCCATGTCTATCTCATGAGATATAAATCTTTACCCAATGCATTGGAGGGAGATATAGGTCCCACCCATCTCATAATGAAACCATTCTTATGTGTGCCACGAAATGGTAAATCATACATCATTGCATAACCCATGAAATAAAATGGGATTCTTAAACATCATGCCATCATAACATAATCCATAAACAATTGATATCATTTCATCATAAGAAAATTGAATCCATTTAAATCATAGATAAATTTTACTTGAAACATACACATATGAAATAATGTCATCTTAGATGTAAAATAGTTTTGACAAAACACTTGAAATGAATTCTTGAGCAAAATATCCTTTCTTCTTTAAAATCATGTTCTTTTCACAAAATTCCATGCAATTTTAAAAGATAAGGGTTTTATTGAAAATAATCATGCAATCTTGTAGAGTAAGCTTCTTGAAAATGAGGCGGTATGAAACCGTAAAAATCCGTTCACGCCGTATAAGTTAAAAATAACATTCTCCTCGTACTTTTTTCGGAAAAGTAAAAAGTACCTTATATGGTAACCAAACGAAAGATTCCATTCATACAATGTGGTAAAAATTATATAAAGGGTGAAAATGACTTTAAACATCCATGGAAGAATGGTAAACATTTTATGAAATCATTTTTAGAAATCATGGTCATGGATGATAAACGTAACCCCAGTAAATACTTACGTATAAGCAATCTCGGATAAAAATGAGATTGAAAATTTATCCCTTACCTTAGGTCCAATTTGCTTTGTACGTGTCCAAAGGTCCTGTATAATTGTTTAAATAATGTTATTGACTTATTCCAGAATCATACATATTGATATGATGTCATATATGGTCATATTCTTAGCTTCTTATTAGTAATATTTCATTGTTACTTGTTACTCAGGTCTTTATTGCCTTTTGTTCTTATGCGTGATTTGCCGAATAAATTCTTATTCTTATTTTAAGGTTATAGATACCTTATATCCAGAATGGTATTAGTGTAACATATATCATATTTATTCATTCAATTCATTTATATAATTACTTTGTAATGATGATCATGTAGAACGAGTCGCATCACATCGTGGAGACGGTATTCCGTACGTACGCACGAGCGACGATATTGTTCCCATGATCGTGGAATTGTATTTAAGTGTATTTATACTATTTCAGTATCAATATCACTTTATAATAATCATATATAGTTACTCATTACACCATTATACCCATCCTTGTAAGGTGATGGTGGAAAATAGAGTACACCACGGCGTGGAGACGGTATTCCGTACGTACGCACGCGCGGTGATTTCATTTTTCCGTAGGATGGTTAGAAGGTGAATTAGGGTTGTTTCATATTTATAATAACATATCAGTATGTAATTAATACTGATGTTATTACTTTATCATGAAACAACTAAAGAAGAAGAAGTTGAAGAAGAAAGAAATTGAAAAGATCGGTAATGGATATTACCTCTTCTTTGAAACGCCTCTTTGAATCCTCCACTTAGGGAACTAAGATTGGTCTTTGAAGAAGACCAGGACCTCTAGGATTATTCTAGGGAAGTGAAGAAGGGATTTTGTTAGGGGTTGTCCGAGCTTGAGTGCTCAAATTGGTGTGAGAAGGAGGGGGAGGAGGTGCCCTTTTATAAGGGAGGAGAGGGGCACCTTAGGAATACCTCAAAATATTATTTTATATTAAAGTCAAAATCAGTTTATAATGGTTCCAAAGGGTATTATTTCGAAGGTAAAGTGGGTATGGGTCGAAATCCTATCAACCAATAATATTTAGACAAGTTTAGGTTATTATTTTAACCTTATCAATTAGATTTAACTCTAAGTTAAATAATTTAACGTTTACCGTGACTTTTTGTTTTCTTACACTATATGGTTAATACACTTACTATAACATGCCAAACGAACCCCAAGTTGTTTATTATTAATATATATATCCTTATATAAGTCATTTGGACGAACCTTAGATTTTTAGGAATAAAATAACAACTAATAATATAATATTTTATTTAAAAACTATTTTGTGTCAATTTTGACACTATTTGATATATGATTTTTGTGAAAGTCATAACAGAATTATATGTTCTAAAAAAGTTGATTAAATCAACACTAATATATCATAGTAACCTAGAAAATTAGTGGAATTCATAAAAAGTCTCAAATTACATTTATTTGAGCATTTATAACATCAATTATGTTAACATTTTCCTTAAAAGGGTAATTACTGCATCATCGTTGTGTCATAAATAAATTAATTTATTTAAAGTCTAAAAATTATAAATAAAATATCATTATGTAGGAAATCTTTTTAGCTTTCTAATGAATATTTATAGTCGAATTTATCTTATGTATAACCCCATATTAAAAATGTTTTATTTATTAAACATTGATTTTAACTATTTTAACTATTCATTAAATAAAATAATATTAAATGTCATAATCTAATCCAACTGGATCTAAATGGTCATATTATATTCATAAGGTTGTTTTTGGTCAAATTACACTTATCCAATAGAATTATGACATGTGTTAGGGTAATAGTAATATCATATTTACCCTTAGTTACCCTATTTACTATTAATCGTGGTAAAAAAAAGTAAAAAGTTACTATTCACCAAAAATTATTTTCATCTCATTGAACCACATTTTAGTCCTTGATATTAACCGTGTCTGTCGGATTTTCGAAATTCCATTCACAGAAGTGGTAAAATTAAGTTTTATGCAAAATTCAGTTTTTAACCTACCACTTAGTGGTTTCACTATTCATCAAAAATTGAAAGTTTTCAGAAAAATACCAAAATTTCACCCTAGGCTAATTTCGATATTCTGAATCCAAAAATGAATTCCATTTTGAAAAATAAAACTTATAAAATTTTAAAAAGTGGTATTTACTATTCATAACGGCTAGTTTTATTTTAATAGCATATCGTTGTTTAGTGAAACTAGGTATTGCGTACGACGCAAGCTATCGAGGAAGGTCACGATTTCGTGTAAAGCAAGCCAAGCAAGTGTTGTGTAGAAAAAGATTCCTTTGATGATTTATATAACATAAAAGTCTCGGGTGTTACAATATATATATATATATATATATTAAAATAATAGAATTGAATTATATAAGAAATAAAGCTTTAAAAAACCTCTAGTCTCACCAATTCATCAACCTATTCAATAATATTAAATATAATTCGTCATACCCAATCATATTTAGTATATGGTAGTAAAACTTCTTAAATTATTGGCATACCCAATCATATTGACTACATGCATGGAGACTAATATTCATTTGTTCATTTTTTATCTGATACTTTTGAAACATTAACTGAATCATTTTATCTTTCATACGCATTTAAATTCATAAGTTGAATAATTAAACACTTGGTTACTTAGAAATAGGTATTATTATAACACATATAGTATTATTTAGCTTAATAAGTTTTCAAAAATCATTGGTCTTTGAGTGTCTAGCATTAAGATTCTACTTCCAAGGATTAATATCAATGTTTAGTCTATTAATGATGATGTTATTCATCTACAAAAAAGCTTTCATCAGATTATTATAATGGTTTATAACAATTTAATAAAGAATATTATTAAATGGGATCCCACTACAATGATAATCTATTTTAAAATCTATCATATCCATTAGTGGTCCAAGATCAATATTTCACTAAGAAATGAGTACAACATCGAATTTATCTCACCACTTAGTTATTTAGGTAGGGAATAATCTTAATCATATCATATGTGGCACTTGGATAGTTGATTGGAAAAATATTTTTACTAACCATTATATGGATAAACTCAACCCATTCCTCTGGTAAACTTATTTTATTAGGTTCACTTAGCTAGTTTAACCAAAACAAAACACCAATAAAAATATAACAAAGATAAATTTAGGGGAACCCAAGAATGGAATTACCTACCAAAGGATTTTCTAGTATCAACTATCCTTCCCTTCCTTAAAAAAATAATCCATGGGCACGCATCTATGGCATTACATACTTAGTTCAATGATTGAGGTCTGGAAAAGTTCTACTTTTTATGGAATATAAGACTTAGAATTTGAGGTAAATTTAATCCCACCATATTATCTCATGTTATTATATATTATTTATGAATGATTCTAATGATTTATATTAGAATCATATTCTCTCCACCAATGAAATATGTTCATACCATATTATTGTATAGGTCTTTATACAACACATGAGTTTTTGTTACTCAACCAAAAATAGAAGTCAAGTATATCTACACATATCCAAATATATCATATACATAAGTTATATTAAAATTTAATATAAAGTCATAGAGTTATATTAAATTTAAAATTTCTACATGAGTATTCCTAGACATATATATCGCCAAACCCATTCACCTTTCTAAAAAATACAAAATCCTCTGGTATGGTAGGTATTGTGAACCTAAGTCACTCCACCCAGGGAGACTTTACTCAATAGATAATTAAATTCATATTAAATATAAAACCTAATATATAAAAAACTATATTCAAAATCTAGATTAAATTTCATAACTATAATTTCAAACTGAGTTCATGGTAAATTAAAACTAAATTATTTTTTTATAGAAAATATATAATAAAATGTATTATTTCCTAGAATTAGTTAAATATTTAAACTAAATCACATACATTAATAATATGAAAAAATTATAACTATGAATAAAATAGATAATAAATTTTAAATTAATTAAAATTTCAAATATTTAAACATAAGATAACTATTCTACAAACAATTCATAAATAAAATCTAACTATAAACCCTTTTATAAATTTGTTAACATTATAGACATTCCATAAGTTTGAATATAAACTCTTTATATGAATTGTTTCATATACTTCATTATAGAGAATTTTTATTTCAAATATCTAATATTTTATGAATGATAAACAATTTATACTAAAATTTCCATTAGGTAAACATTTTACATAATCTAAATATCAAATACTTATCATTATTAAAACCTTGATCAAATCAATCATCAAAACTCTTTTTATGTAGATTAAATAATAGCAAAATAAAGCCCCTTTAATTTGAACAATTCAAATTAATTAATTATGACCACTTTAAATTAATTAATTATGAACAATTCAAATTAATTAATTATGAATAATTCATAAATATATTTATATTTTCCACTTATTTAGGAAATTTATAGAAAAATTATATTATATTCTTATGATTCATAAATATATTCTGATATTTATAAATCATAAGACATTCCGTATAATTATTTTAAATGGTATTTCAAATATTAACACCTAATATTTAAGTGATATATAATAATAAATATTTTATAAACATTTATTAATTAATTATAAACCCTTTACAGTTAATTAATTAAAAAAGTAATTATTAATTAATTAATATCACCAAAATAACTTTTATTATAATTTATAAAAAATTAATAAATTATAACCAAACTTTATAAAATATAAAAAATTTAAAGTTTATCTTTACCCTTATGCAGGAGGTGTACCATACATAAAGGTAACATGTGATTACCTTTACATAGATCCATTTAAATAATGCTAAATGGATATGACCCTTACATAGACTGGTCTATATAAAGGTAAAATTGAATTACCCTTACATATATTGCTCTACCTAAGGGTATGTTTGGGTAACCCTTGCATAGACCGCTCTATGTAAGAGTAAATGGGGATTTTGCTTATGAATACCACTCTACAAAACGGTAAATGTGGATGAACCTTTCATAGAATTCTTCATCTGAGGGTAATCCAATATGACCATATGCAAATCTTTTTTGTGTAAGGGTAATTATATTAATATATAGCTTTCATAAAATGCATAATGATGCTCTAATTTTAGTTTCTTCATTTTATATGAATGATATCTCAAATATAAGGATATTAATGGTACTAATTCATCTAAAATAGATCAAACAATTATAACAATAATTATTATATAAAGTGTAATAAGTCTAAAATCTATTTTGAAGGATCTCTCATGCATAAAATATGAAACTGTGATGAAACTAGAAATGAAGAACACTGTAAAACCATATATCTTACACCAAAGAAGATATTAAAACATCTTAATAAAATCCTTAAAATTATTTTTATTGGGATTGAAAAGTGGAAAACAAAAGCTTCCCGACTCTTAATTTATCTATGGTTCAACTATATCACACATTGCACATTCAAGACTTCCTACCCTCGATGATGTAGTAGCATCTGATGATATGAAGGATGTAAATGAAATAGAGATTCAGATCAGGAAGCATTAGCTAAAAATTGTGTAACCACACCTCTACCATCACATAGCTATGAAATATATAAAACCTTCAAGAACAAACCAATTGGGTTGTTTTAATTTACTCATGGATTATAATGTATGAGTAAATGCTTCAGTGAACCCATGAAACCATCATATGGATATAACTCCTCAATTGATTCATTATATGAAATAGATCCATTGATGATAGAATACATTGGAGAATCAATAAATAAGAATATTTTATCATTTAATTTCAACTATAGGATGCATGGATCAATATACACTTTATACATGAAAATGATAATTTTCATGAAATATAAAATAGATTCTAAAAATCAAATACATATATGTATTTAGGTCACATCTCCTTAAAATTAATATTTAGTTTACTTATCTTGAGTGACCAAAATATAAAGCATTAGATATTATGGATGATCTTGGATAATCATGTATTAAAGTTAAGTCCAAAATAGTAAGAGGAATTTATAATGGTTGATGGTGAATAGTTGAAAAAAATTACCAAAACTTGGATTTATCACTAATGAAGATAACTTCAATTTGAGTTAATCTAGGAGTGTAAAAACAATACAGGTACAAATAATTGATCCTAAAGTTAATGAAGTATAGAAGCAGAAGCAAATTATAAAGGATTCACTGATTGAATGATGAGTTATCTTGGAAATTATTTTAGGAAGACTATTTTTATAATTCAAGAAAATATAAAGGATAAAATATGAGTTTCATGGATATTGTAAGTTTCTAAACCGTTATTAATGAAGTTTGAAGTTTAACTATGGATAAAAAATGGGGCATAGGTATATAGACTCAAGTGAAATTTTGGTTTTGAATAAATTGACATTGATTTTCTAGTGAAAAGAAAGGATATCTTCACATGTTATCCATGAACCATACAGAATTTAGGCATCATGGAATTTTAGTTTGGTGAATGGAGGAATTTATTTTCGAAAGCATGAAATATTTTCATGAATGGATTTACTTCTCCTATAATAACCACTAACCCCCATCACTGGTCAGAGTTGAAGATTTTTAGAAGAACCAAAATATTTGTTTCATGTAAGACTTACACAAGTTATTACTTGTGTGAATACGCCAATGGAAATAATAATTGTGTGATGTAATAAACAAAACCATAAATTAAATGAAGATATCTTACATTAACACAGACTTACAAACTAGAAGAGAATTGGCCTATAAGTTTTGAACTTTTTTGGGTCAAATATATCAAGGGATCATAAATTGATCTTCTGAAGTATTGGTTTAGGATCTAAAAGATAACTACCCAAAAATTAAATAATCATAAATTATGTAACTGTAAGTTAATAAAATGAGAGTTAAGACTTAGAGATAAATAACCAGAAGTTATAGTGATCAATACTAACTTATTTTTTCCTACATAAGGTATAAAATTAAGACACTTGAAAAAATATGAATTGATTCTAAAGATATATCTTCTAAATATATTGAATACTTAAAGGATGACTTTAATTTCATTGAAATAGTATCTTTAGTGCAATTAAAAGACCTAATGTAGATAAATAGGATCTTACATTTGGATACAAGGTCATCCAGGAGCTTACTGGAGATTGTGTTCAAAAAGAGGAATATTGAAGACTGGAAAGAGATAATATAAAGAACAAGTAGGAATCTAACAATATAAAGATATAGTTTGTGGTTTTATAATGATACCTCCCAATATCATTATTGTGTGTAGGATGCTACTTTCACCATTGTATGTAATTTGGATATTAGTGATAAAATTAGTGTCTTAGACTAAACCCAAACATATAAAGGACATTCTTACACGCACTGAGGGAGAACCATGTAAAAATATATTATGATTTTCTTAATTTAATTTATATATTTAATATGATCATAATTTATTTTAGAAAATATATATCCATTCATCTAAATAGGTGTATAGTTTCAAAAAATTGGTAAAAGTATTATTCAAAATAATTTAGTAAAACTTATCTACACTAATTCACCTCTATTAGTGTGACTACATGATCTACTAGGAACTTCAAGATTTAATTGGTGGGATCTCATGATTATTTAAAACATATAATGTTTTATCACAAAAACTATTAACCATTCAATTTCTTCTAGTGTTATATAACTTTTATAGTAATTTAGTGATGTATTTCAGGTGTAAATCCTTGATGGTTTATTTCTCATGCTAAGTACTTAAAAATATATTGATTTTATATCCATAGAAACACTTTATAATAAACTAAAAAATAAATAAAACTTATAAAAAACTCAATAAATTCAATTAAAAGTGTAGGATTTTCTTTGAAAAGGATTTTAAAGAGATAAAAAAAATTCATTGTATTGTACAAGAAATCTTCCTAAAAATAGTAAGAAGAAAATGTGTGTTTATTTTAAAATTATCAATAATTAATGGTAATGTGTAATTGTATTATTCCTAAAATGGATGTTATGATTGATTAAATCTATGTTTCATGTTTTTTTTAAAAAAATTAAGGTTTGGATAGCATAAAATTAGGATAAATGAGGGTGATGAATGGAAAACCGCATTCGGAATAAATTTTGGTACGTATGAGTTGACAGTAATTACTTTTGGGTTAACACCCCTAAAACATCCATGAATTTAATGAATCATGTGTTTAATCAATTAACTTAGAGATATATCATTATTATCTTTGATAATACCTTAGTTTATTATAGGATTATGGATGAATATATTAAATATTTATGGAAACTTTTTTATACTCATAAGAAAAATAAGTTTTTTTACCTATAAAAATTAAAAAAACATTAAATTCCATTTTTTCCATAATTTTATTATATTTTTCGATCATAAGAGGGTATCTAAATATAAATTCAAATTAATTTAAAAAATTTAATTACTAAATATTGTTAATGATGTGAGAGTATTTCTTGGGATTCCAATTTTCCATTAAAAGTTCATTAGATATTTTTCAACACTTGATGCAGCATTGAATAAATTGGTCAATAAAGGAGTTAAATTTAAGTAAGGAAAACTCAAGAATAGATCTTATGGATACTAAAATATAAGTTGAAAAATTTTCCCACCTTTAATTTTCAAGACCTTTCTATAGAATTATAGATTAAATGTGATACCTATAAAATAATAATTAGAGTTATTATGATGAAATATCTAAATACATTACTTATTTTAGTGAGAATCTTAATGGTTTTACATTAAACATATCTACATATCATAAAGAATTAAATTTCACCACATGTAATTTTAAAATTAGAGAAATTACATGTGATAGATAAAATTTTAATCAATTTTGATAATGAAATGATAAATTTTATAAAGTAAAAAAATAAAATTAAATATAATACATGCTAAATTACTTGAATTTATTAAAAAATATCCTTAAATAATAAACAATAAACAAGGAAAATAAAATTTTTTAGGTTAATACTTTGTCTATGAGATATTATCTTATTTCATATTTACATATGAAAATACATGGTTTTAAAATGTAGAAAATAAAGTATGGAAATGGGGTACATTTTTCTAAAAAATGGAAGATATATGAAGAGAAAGGAAAAAAATGGTATTTACATAAATGATGGCTTTCATTATAGAAAAAGTAAATTGTTTATTTCATCATGTTCTATAAATGTATTTCTCATTAAAAACTCATAGTGGAAAATTAATTAGGGGGTTATTTGGTGGAAAGGACTCTTCCAATGTTGTGTGAAAATTATTACCGGTCACATATATATAGGGATGCCGTTATTTTTTATGAAAATTATGATGTGTGTAAATGTAATAAGTCTAATGTCGTTACTCGTGAATTATAAAGTCTATTACTTATTGAATATCATACTTGGGTTGAAATATCAATGGATTTTGTACTTAGTTTTCCTAGGTCACAACTAGGGAAGGTAAACATTTTTTTCTTTTATACATGTTTCAAAAAATAGATCAATTCTAATTTTTTCTAAAAATTGTTATGCAAATAATATCATGAATTTTTTGGTAATTTGTTAGGTTTCATGGGTTACCCAAGAAAACTATGATCCATGGATACTTAAAATACCTTAGTCACTGTAAGAGAGTATTCTAAAAAAACCAATGTAAAAAATTATTCTTAACCTCCACACATTTTCAAATAAATTTTCATGACCCAACCCAATGGGTCCCTATTGGACAATGGAAGGTTATGTGTGATAACCCCAAGCTCACATTTAATAGGTTAGGGGTTGGAAACAAGTTTCAAAAAGGTATAAATGGAGTGGGAGGCCTTTTCCTAATATACTGTTATGCATGTAACCAACTATCTCCATGAAAAAATGAAAAATAATAATAATAATGTTATAAAATATAGAGTAAAACCATGCATACAATAACCTCTAGGGAATACATCAATGTATAATAGAAAATAATAGATGTTTAAATGGATAAAATAAGTGCCTAACTTGAAATAAAGTCTCAACATGAAAATAACTAGAAAATGGGAAAATATTGGGAGATCCTAGCTCCTAATGTCCAAGTCTGACCACCACCGGAGTTTAATGCACCCAAGTATCACTAAGATACACTGATTTTACTTTAAAACTATCTTTCATCTTCATAAGACATGATTCATGTGGGAAAATCCCATACATGGGTGAGTATATACATACCCATTAGGACACCTTGAAAACCAAAAAGGGAGTGATAAAAATATATAAAATCAGTTACCTCAACCCAAAGAAATAGGAAAATGAAACCTAATAAATATATATGCTCATTAGAAACCCATATGAAAGATATAAGGGATCTCATTATCTATAACTCATCTAAGCATGATTAGTCTTCCAAAAGATCCAAAGGTATATCTATGATGCTCAAAATATTGTGTTCTCATAAAAGGAAGTCATAGGGAGGACCCATGCCCTGGTTTGAAAGGGGGTTCTTCCCATCAGATAGAGAACTCACACCCTAGTGTGACGGGGGGTTCCAATAAATATATAGAGGAGTCATACTCTAGTGTGACTTGGGGCACCACTAGGTAGATATATAGATAGAGGACTTGTTTTGTAGTTCATTATGTGGGTTACACTCAGTTTGTAGAGTACCTATAACCTAGTGCATCAGGGAGTACCACTCAATAGAGTAAAAGATAAATATGGGGTCCATTCCCTGGTGTTTTAGGGGGTTTATAACCCTAGAATATCACTAAATATTCCACCCAATCACCGCTATTGTTCAAGAACTGCCTAAAGAAGCATCACTCTCACAACACCTCATGTCGTATATCAAAATCCACTATAAAGGATTCCATTTCACTCTATGTAAAAAAATTCTTAGAATAGGCTAATCATGGGCCAAAAATCAAGTTCATAAGAAGGAATATTGAATGTGGGTGTTTTGGGGGTAAGTTCACAGTGTGTAAGGGGTCACATAGCACATGACCCTACCTCGATGTTGGTCTTATTCTCCCGTATATAGGGCTTGAGAATCCATGTCATGATATATGGAATATACTCATAGTACATAGGGTTTTTCAACCACTTGGTTCCTTCCCATTCTATTTTTTCCCATGCCCATGTACATTTGATCATGCTTGTGTACATGGGTGTTTTCGGGAATTTTGGCCATGTTCAAGTACACATTCATGCCTATATACTTTGTCCATGATTTTGTGCCTCGTCATTACAATTCCTATGTACTCTAAGATTATTCATTGATCCTCCAGCATAGGGTCACATGGAATATAAAAGGTCATACACAATGTTTGATCTTTATCTCCACTTAAAACTCTATCACCGCAGCCAGGGGACTACATGGTGTGTGTTCTACACAGTACATTCCTTATAGTAGGATTTTTTTCAAAAACCCAATAAATCCCTACAAACTTCATCCATGCCACAACCACCACCATTACTACTATAATTAATATTTAGGGTCTCATATAAAGGGTTGTCCATCCTCCATCCATCGTCGGTGTCTGGATTCCAGCCACCTGAACCCCGTATCACATGTTCTCATGGTGCCATTCCACTGTCTCGACCAAAGGATGAATAATCCATACTATGATCCATGTATCTATCACCTAAAATCCATAAACCATTCTTATACATCCACAAATGACAATCCTAGTATTTTTCTAACAAACGCTATGAATCTAGGCGTTCAATCATGCTCAAACCCTCCCCGATAATGTCGAAATGAAACCTCATTGACCAATAATGAATAATGTGAAGAATGGTGGGGATAAATGAAGAATAATAGGGTAAATCCATAATTTGATAAGAATTATAATCCAAGAATCAAATAAATAGAGATAATAAAGGGTGATAACAAGGATTTATCATATCAATAAAAAAAATTATGGTAGGGCTCATGAAAAGAACAATAAATCACAAATCAAGAAAAAGATAATTAAATCCATGTTTGATGAATCAAATAGGGAATAAATCCATAAATAACATTACCTAACTTGATTTAGGATCAATGTTTGGTGAATATATCATTATCCAATTATTAATAAGACCATCTATGTTCACTCCCTCTTGATCCACCTTGATCTGATCATTGGCATTATTCGATCTTGATCCTTCAATGACAAACGCACCCCTATAATCCTCCCAACATTATGCAGCTAGCTGTGGAAAAATTTCATGATGACATATTTATAGATGGAATTTATGTCAGTTCAGTTAATAAAATAAATAAATCATTTAATTATTTATTTTTATTAAACTCACCCTCCAGCGGTTGCCACAACCATAAATTCAGCACTGACCAACCTGAGGTCACTCTTAAGGTAAACCCTGCATTTTAGAATCAATCATAGTCTCAAATTTCCCATATGAGGTTCTAAACAATGAGAAAACCAAAAACACTAAAATGACGTTTCTGTGTACATTAAAATATATTAATATTTTTAATATATTAATTATGGGGTCCTAAGACTCCCAAATACCATACTAACTCTAAGGATAAATCAATATATATGCATAGAAATATTAAAAGGAATAAATCCACAAAACTAAAGTCTATAAATTATCCCATCCTTTAAGTATTTTTTCTTTAAAAATTGTAAGTTACATAAAAAGGCGGGGGTATTAAGTCTTCAACTGACTCTCACCCTCCTAGGATCTCTCATACATGCTTCCATGCTGCTAAAGCACATGAACCAAAGGGATGGTCTATCTACACAGTATCATCTCCTATCGATTATCAATCACCACTGAGTAATCTATGAAGGTGGATCTATCCTTAAGGTTCATATTTCCTCCATCTAGTAATGTGCATAGGATCATCCATATATCTCTATAGATTAAACACAAGGAAGATTTCAGGCACTTGATCCAATTATAGGCACAAGGCTAAGTGGTAAGAAAACTTAACAACCCCCCGTAAGATCTTGAATAGACTGATTAACCTTGAGGATAGCTTAATACCCCTTCCAAATCTCCAAAATAATCATCATGGGGATACTCTTAGGCAAACATGGTCTTCTATATCAAAATTCAAGGATTAATGATGTTGATCTTTGTAGGATTTTTTCTTCTCTTAACTATCCTCATACACTTGTGGATTTCCTTAATTTTTTTTGTTGTCACCTATATCATCTCTGTCCCAATAAGTTATGTCACTCCAATATCGATCCAACATAAGAGTGACCTAAAATTTCTCCTTTATAGGGCCTTGAAATTTTTCATCCAATAGTAAAGTGATATATGTTATTATAATAAAACTCTATTAAAGGAAAGTGGTCCTCCCAGATCTGATCAAAGTCTAACACATAGGATCTTAACATATCCTTCAACACCTTGATAGTCTTCTTAGTCTTCTTGTATTTTTGGGGGTCAAACATCATGCTCATCCTCACATAGTTCTTGAAGTCCTCCATAAAACCTCTATACAATCATGAATTTAACAAAGAATCACAGTTGAGGACAATTGTGATGGGTACCCCGTGAAGCTAGATGATCTCCCACATATAAAACATTTGTAGACTCTCAACAAAACCCTTCTCCTTGGTGAAAAGGAAGTGCATAATCTTGGTAAGTCTATCAAAAATCACCCAGATATCATCTTGTCTTCTTTATTTCATTATAAGTACCATAAAAAATCCCATGGACATTCCATCTCATTTCCACTTCGGGATCTTATTTGGTTGAGCCAAACCTATCGAAACTGGGTGCTTGACCTTCACCTACTATCATATGAGGCACCAAAAGACAAACTCGACAATGATCTGCCTTATTCCATTCCACAAAAACTTCCACCAAAGGTACTAATACATCTTTTCTATATCAGGATGTATAACCAAGGGGGAGGGTGAAACTCCCTCATCACATCCCCACGCAACGTGACAGGAACCACCATCTATCCTCAAAAAGGGATGTTGTTCTACCCTCCCTCAAAAAAATCATCTAGTGAATCTCCTGAAATTATCTATTCTCCTAGAAAATCACAATAAATATCTCCCAAATGTTCTACGCTCACATTATGAAGAAGTGGATGATTCACCACCATTAAAAAAAGAAACTTTTCACCCCTCTCCTCCACTAGGGTCAGGTGCAATGAATACAACTAATCAGACACCTCCTCCAAAGTGTGAACAAGAATTACTACTAAGTTAATCTACCACCAAGTTTTTCTTCCTGAGAGTATAGACTATATTTAAGTCAAATTACTATAGGATCTCTGACCAGTGCCTCTATATTAGGTTCAGATCTATCTCAGTGAATATATACTTGAGACATTGGTGGTCTGAGTAAAAAAACAAAACACTTTCCCAAATGATAGTGCCTCTATATATTCCAGACAAATACTACCACTACCAACTATAGGTAATGAGTTTCATAGTTCTTCTCATGGGTTATCATCTAACTTAACCTATATAAAATCACTAATTGCCTCTACATAAAAACACGATAGATCCTAGATCCATAGGCATCATAAAATACTACATACATCATGGCCACATCTGGTAGTCTCAACATAGAATAACTGGTCATCCTCAGCCTCATATCCTTGAATTATCCCTTACACTATTCATTCTAGGTAAATGAATTTTGTTTCCATGTTAGGGTAGTTAAAAGGGTTGAAATATTTATGAATTCTAAAAAAGCCTCATGTCTAATCCTTCCAATCCAAAAAAACTATGTACCTATGACACACTATTGGGTGTCTTCAAAGAAAGTACAAATTAATATTCATTGAGTCTATAGCTAAACCATGATCAGATATGATATGCCTCAGAAAGTGATCATATTGGATCCAAAACTTACACTTTGAGAGCTTACAATAAATCTTGTGCTCCCAAAGCAGCTCCAGGACCATCCTCAGTGACTCTGCATACTCCTATAATGCAGAGTAAAAAAGTACATCATCAATGAAGAAAACCAAAAAACGGTCCATGTATGGCTACAAGATCTAGTTAATCAAATCCATAAACACTATAAGGTAATTCATCACACTGAAAAGCATTGTAGGGAACTCATAGTATTTAGAGCGACATCGGAATGTTATCTTCATAATATCATCATCACGAACCCTAAATTAGTGGTAACTGGACATGATATTGATCTATAAGTACCAAATCAAGCCTCTCGACTGGTCTAAGAGGTAATAAATCCTCAAAAGAGGGTAATTATACTTTATCGTTACCTATTTTAGGTGATAATAATCAAAAAACACCTCAAATTCTTGTCTAAATTTTTCACAAACAAAAATGGAGCTACATAGAGGGACACACTGAGTCTGATAAAACATTTATATTGAAGGTCCTCCAACTACACCCTCAAATATAAAATATCAATAGGGGTAATCCAATATGCCTCTAAATATATTACTGTGGCCCTAAGGTAAAATTCAATGTAGAAATCCATCTCCCTCATCGAAGATAGTCCCAGAATGTCTGTTGGGAAGATGTTTATGTAGTCCTACACTACTAAAGTAATCAAGATACCAAAATAGTCAACATAACCGTGGGATAAGCTCTTTAATTGATGGGTGATCAGATACAGCTTCCTACTCACAATTCCTACTCCCCCATCCATGATATATCTCTCACCTAAAAAGGATGATCTCATCCCAAAAGTTTTAAGGAATATAAATCATCTACGATGATAATTAATCTAGGCCTAAACCATGGAAAACTAGTTTATACCCAAAATGATGTCATAGATTTTCATCGTGATGACCAAGACATCCCATGGGAAACTCTCTCCAACAAGTTCCAAATCACACCATCAGTAGATAAGATATATTGAGTAATCCCACCCAGTCAGAACCTCTAACAAAATTTGTTGGGATAAGGTGTCAATGAGGAGCTCTAGATATTAAACTAGGGATATAGAGATGAAGGAATAACTCACACCCATGTCTATAATAACTATAATAAGAGTATAAAATAAAAATATCACACCTCATATCATCTCGTAGGATTCCTGGTCATATCCCTCCAGAGCCTGCATATGCCCATGGCCTCAACTGTGAGCTATCTGAGCCTGATGTGGACCACTAGGTGGTGGTGGTGGAGGAGGTGGCTCATAGCATCACCCACCACTAGTTTCTCATTCCTCAGCAACTCCACCTACTCCTCTCCAAACACCGCCTCCTTGGGGTTCACAATAGTCTCACCTGGGAGATCCCTGATCACAGTTCTGCCTATTCTATGGTAGTTCATCCACAACCTTCCTACCCTACTTGGCACATCGGGTTAAGAAATCATGTGACATATGACCTCACCCATCATAAGAATAGCGCCACCCCTCTCCTGTATGACCAGATCCTCTATCCAGACCCTTTATTGTAGGTCCATGTGCCTAAGTCCTACTATTTGAAGGTCTCCTAAACTAAGAACCTAATGAATAGAGCATGCTATCTTATACACATGACTATGCCCCATGATGACCACCATTGGCTCAGGTCACTCAGTATCCCTCCACCAGAAATCTCTCAATGACTGGATCTTACTCTAGCACACTTTTATATGTGGAAATGCATAGGGAGACCACACTAGCCTAGATTTATATATAGATACCATTCTTGAACTTCTATGACAAAAATAAACCATATTGCACCATATTGAGGGGGTAACATGTGAGGTCATTGAACCTCACAACATACTCAGAAACTATTATACAACCTTTTTGAAGCTCAATAATCTCATGAATCTATATGGAATGAAATAATTAAGGGTAGCACTTATCACAGAATAGCTGTTGGAAGTCTAAACAAGAGAGTGTCATCTGATAAAGGGTCGACATGTCTAGACTCCACCAGCACCCTACAACTCTATGGAAAAGACTTTCTTCTAGAAAAACCATCTGATTAGTCGAGGTCAGCACAAGCCTAAATACTTAGATCACCTTCTCAATCTAATCCTTTGTTTAATGAGGATATGGATTACAGTAGATCCTTAGTGGTATTTAATTCTAGAACTCATATAGTACACTAATCCACCGTGTATCCTCATTCTGGACTGATGGTACTATATACTACTCGATATGTGAGGCCAATGATCCCAGAATACATAGATAAAACACGTTAAGAGATGGCCCATAAACTGAGACCTCATCACTTAATGGATTATCATCAAAGTCTAGTATCGGTAACCTAGATGGATATATTCATGGAGGAATCCTAAAAGTGATAAAGATGTACAATGGTTAGATGAGAATATATATATGGGTATTTTACTTATAAATTATAGTTAAAGGACTCAATCCTATATGTTATAGGTATCAATGGTCCCCTGCAACCAATGTCTCGGTATGATGAGTCGATAAGATGGTATTCAGAGTCTTAGTGTATGAATTTTTTTGTCGCTACACCAACGTAGGATTGCATGGCCTAAAAGCCACACTCAAGACACTTTGACACCATTTCCCAAATTTCACAACTAATCTTCACCATCGGCCTACCTCTATACTAATCTAAGGATGAAACACCTTTAATACCACTCTGTCGCAACCCAACCCACCAGGGCCTACCTGGCTGGTGGAAGACCAAGTGTGACAACCCCAATCATGAATCCAATAGGATAGAGGTTGGAAAAAAGCACCAATAATGAATAAATGAAATGGGAGGCCTTTTAATAATGTAACTATATACACAAACCCAACCATCTCCATGAAAAACAGCATAATAATAATAAAAAATTTATGAAATATAGAGTAAAACCATGCATGTAATAAACTCTATAGAATACATTATATTACAACTGAATAAATCCAAAGAGTAAAGGGGAAAATACATGCCCATTAATAAATGAAGTCTCATCCTAATAACAACTAGAAAAATGGAAAATACTAAGAGATACCATCTCATGATCTCCAAATATGACCACCCCACAAGGTCAATACACCTAGGAATCACTAAGATCCATTAATGTCACCACTAAAGTATTATTAATATGCATAATAAATGATTCAAGTCACCTAATTACATGTAGGGGTGACTATATACATATTCAATCGGATTCCCTTAAAACCAAAAAGGGAGAAATAGAAAGATACAATAGTAGTTAACCTAAAAAAAGTAGTAAGAATCTAATAAATATATATGCTCATAAGAAATCAAGATGAGAGAGAAATGGGATATCTATCTCTACATCCTATCAAAGGTTTTGTATTATTCTTGTATCTACAAAGGTCTGTCTCTGATACCCATCATCACATATGTTTTTACAAGGAATTTATGTGGGGGACTTTTACCTCACCACTGCACTCTATAGTCAAGGGGGCATAATCTCCAATGGAGGACCCATTACCTATTATATTATAAGGTTTCCACTCTATCAACAGAGGACCCATTCCCTGGTGTAACAGGGGGTTTCCACTCAATAGATAAAGAACCTTCACCCAAGTGAAATAGGGGGTTCCACTCAAAAAATTGAGGGCTCATTCCATGGTACGATAGGATGGTACCACTCAATTGATAGATGGATAGAGTACTCATACCATAGTGCATCAAGGGGTTCCACCTAGTAGGTAGAGTACCTAAACCCAAGTACATTAGGGGGTAACACCCAATAGATGGAGAGAGGAAAATGGGGGACCCTCACCCTTGTGTGTCATCATAATTTATAACTATAGAATCTTCATGATGATCCCACCCAATCATTGATAATAGTCAACCATTTTCAAAAAATCTTCATGATCTCAATACCTCGTGTCATATCTAAAAAATCACTAATAAGGATACTTTCATTTTATACATGGAAAACTACTCAAGATAGGATACTCGAGGGAAAAATATGGGAAATTTTTATCACACACTGAGTTTTCCAATAGTCGATTGATTCGTTATACTACCAAATATTCTATTTTAAAGTTGTATAAATATTAAAATAATTTAATTTAGTAGGTATTAATATTTTTATTACTTACTATTTTTCTAATATTGATGTCAAGAAAAAGGAAAATATTTTGTATGAGTTTTATGAAAAAGTTAAAGCCAAATTTAAGCAGAATAATTAATAGTTTTCCAAACATTCCAATAAGGTTTAGTGAAAGATGTTTTTTCTACCTGGAAAATGGGTGTGAGTTCACATGAGAAATGAACGGTTCCAAGACCAAAAAAACTCCATCTCTGAGATTTTTTTAATTCCCTCACTCAGATATCCAAACTAATAACTAATATGAAATTCCCAATAAACATAAGTAAATTCCCTCAAATCGCTGGAGTTTAATGACATGAGATAAGAGAAATTAAACTCTATAGGAGAAATATTTTCCCTTAATACAACTCAAATCCTCTTCTATGGATTTTTCAAAATTCATAATGTGATATAAATCTATAAAAAATAATTAAAAACTTAATTTTACAAGTAAAACATTCCCTCATTTACTCTTTTATAGAATATAATAAATATTACACCAATTACTCTTAGGGATACTTCCACCTTGGTATAAAATTAAAATAAATCAGAAAAACTAGTCTTTAAATGATAATGAATTAATCACATGTAATAAATTAATGAAATAATTTTTAATAAATCAATTAAATAAATAAATTTTTGCAATAAATGAAAATGAGAATCTAAAAATAAAATAATATGAATATGAAGACCAACACAAACACCACCCCTAGTCTCTACTATTCATAGTAGACTCACCATCCACATTACTCCATAATGAAAAAGATATATCTATTTTAATGACATTAATTGGATACCAAATTCCCAATACTCAAATTAGATAACCAAATGTGTAATGTAATATGTACATGATGAATTACTTTAAGAGGAAATTTGATTTTCAAGGGAATTTAAAGTGATGAAAATACATTTATTTTTAATTTTTTTGTTCTGGAAGGGCGATCGTTTTCCATTTTGGTATTTTTTCAAGAATTATAATGTTTAAGAATAAAATATTATTTTTTTAGATGTATTTTGAGTATTAATAGAAGTTTGAGAGTTTAATACTAGCAAAAAGGTGGTTCCACCTATAGTTTAAAACTCCATATAACACTAGGTACCCATTGAGGTGGCACCAGGTACTCAATGAGTTAGGATGTGTGGGGGTAATTCTAGGGATACCATCAGAAATAAAATAGAATAATAATGGGTGTCTGGTAATCCAAAGTATAAATTTAATTTAAGAAATGGAAATTTATTTTTCTTTTCTTCTTATATTTTAACCACAAAAGGGGGTTCCCTCAGGTATTTACTACCTCGATAGTATAATATCCTCTACTTTATACCTCCCTTATTTTATTCAATCTCTCATTATTGAATATAAATTTAGGGATGAATCAAGAGTGTTTTATGTTATTATTAAAAGGTAAATGCAATTCAGTCTTCACCCTCTCCCAATTATACTCTTCTCTTATGTCATATTTTTCTTTGATTATAGATTCTATGATGAATATCATCAGATCAGGGTGTAAATAAAATAAATTAATGTTGTTTCCTATTTTATTGTATAGATTTGATCATAGATAGTTGTTTGAGTCTTGTTAATTCCTATTTTAAATAAATTAAATTGAGTTATGGTTTTTCCTATGTGTTTCTTGATTTTATGGTAAAATTAAAATATTATTATGTCATATTAGTTAGGGTTTTTTCATTATGATTTTTGGATGAATAGTTGAAGTTTTTAACCGAGGTTTTATTCAACATTTAGTATTCTTTGATTATGGTTTTGATATACTAGGATTTTTTATTTAGTTAATAATTTCTAATGATTAATAGGATCTCTTTGGTAGACACTAAAATATAATTTAGTAGAGGTTGGGACAGATAAAGGTCACTGATGATTATGGTATGAGGTCTCATCACATTGGATGAATTCCTATGTTATGATTGAAAAATTCCTACAAATTGTTTTCCAAAATTATAATAAATATTTAAAATATAATTTTTAATTACGAATGAATATCTTTTAGTAATATTTTTTATAATAAGATAAATATTTTCAAAGGGAGTATTATATACAAACCCAAGTGTTGGTTTGTTTTATAATTTTTTCCTTAAAATATTGTTTCAAAACTCTTGTAAATTTGGTTTATTAAGGTATTTATAGTTTATTTAAATTAATATCCTGAGTATTAAAAAATATATATGTGTATATGGTTTTTAGTGGTTAACAATCTCATTTTCCATGTTTTTATATGAAGTTAGAGCTTGGTAAAGTATTGTTTTTCCATTATTCACTTTTTAATCATATATTCTATCTTGATTACTTTTATTAGAATACTAATCATATTTCCTTGACTTAAATTCATATATTGTATAATATTTTGTTCTACTATTGTGTTATTCTCTAGATTTCATGCTTTCATTTATAGAATTAAATGTTCCTAGAAATGTTTTAAAAATGTTAAAATGTTTACAAAATATAAATGAGAAGTTTCCTAATCTTATTTCTAAAAAAATATGTAGTGAATTTTTAAAATAATTCATGGATATTATAACCATGTAATTTTGAAGTATACTCTTTTTATCATCTCATTATACTCTACTATGGAGGTCTTCTCCTTTAACCTTAACCTGAATGGGTAATAAGTCAATAATCCATACTTAACCATGGTTAGAAATTTTCATTAGTGAAAAGATAGAAGTTGTGTCAGTTAGATGGGAATGAAATGATATGGTTCAAAAATTTGTTTAGTTTTAATTAATTACTTGTTTTTATTTCTTAAAAATAAATGTTTTTTCAAAACATACTTTTACCTCAAATTATTTTATAATTTTCTCATGCAATCATTCCAAAACATGATAATTTTTTTCTAAAATAAGTTTGGTGTAGAAGACTCATTATAATAATAACTCATAACTATCCATTTGAGAATCCTAAAATAGTATCTAGGATAATATATATGTGTTTTTTGGATTTTAATTAACTTTAATTGGTCATATCTAATTCCATACTTGATTATCCACTTGGTTTACATCTAGTGTAGACTAGTTATTTCATATGCCTTTTCTAGTACACTGATTAGATCATTATTAGTAAGCCTTGAATTTTTTTTATGTATTTATTTTGAATGATGTGAATTGTTACTAAATTTTCATTGTGTAGTTTTTATCCATGAATTATGTAATATTTTACATAATGATAGTATTCCTATTTATTACCAAGGTGTATGTAATCCATAGAATGGCTTAATAGTCTACTCATGTTTACATATTGAGTTTATTTCTATCATGATAATATGATATCAAGGATATTTTTATTGAGAGTATATATTATTTCATTGTATAAACAATACCTATCACTTTTATATTATATGTGTTCATTGTATCGGTATCGTGTGCATATGGAAGGTGTTGTCAATTTTAATTGTAGACATCTTGATCTGGTATACTATATTATGATGTATTGTAATGTTCTCAAAACACCTTAAATTATTATTCAACTTACAATTTCCCTATGATATGGGTAGTAATGTTTTTCTACTTTTATAAACTATTCCCTTCTCTATGGGTTGGTTGAGGAATATGACTCGATATATTAGGAGGGTGATAACCTTGAATCATTGTACACTACTCACTTTCCCCATGGGATGGGTTTTTTACCCTAACTTATTATACATGTTCTTGTAAAATTTTGAGTTAAGGCTTGAACCGCATAGAATAGTTATATATATTCTCTATATTAAGATTTATTTCTTATATATGGTGTCAGTATATGACTTGTTTCACTGTTAATTATTTTCAATCTTTGAAGATGTCTTATTAAATAGTCTTATATATATATATGAGTAAATTTATTCTTGCATGTAGTTTTATATCAACTATTGAGTTTATACACCATTGGGGTCCCCTGTTGAGTATTTATGATCAAAACCTTAATGGAAACCTCAATAGACATTCAGTTTCACTAACTATATTTTAAGAACAACATGTACATAGATGGTTTTAATATGTTTTTCTATGTAGATAAATTTTGGTATAAGTTCATGCATTTAATATCCATGTGTTATTATATTACAAGTTCATTATTTTTAGAAGTTTTAGAAATCACCTATTCCATACAATTTTGTTTTATCAATTATGTAAAAACACAACATGGATTCCAAATAAGACCCCAGTCAGACCTACATAAGACCTCCTTTATACCATATAATTGAAATATGCTAGTGTAAATATTTAGGGATAAACTAAATACAAGTAAGAGATAGTTTATCCTCATTGAGAATGAATCAACTAATGAATAATAAATATAGTGTCTAACTAAAATTCCATATTGACTTATAGGGTCATTAGTCCAGGGATACACCAACATAGGAATCAAAAAGTAGTATACATGTTATTTGAGTTATCGAAATAACACATGATGTAATATCTATATGAAAATTCATGTACATAAATTTTAGTCTAGAAAATTATGAAATACACAAAAAGGGTGATAATAGACTAAAAACTACTTTACACATAGTGTGAAAAGAAATAACACCCTTCAGAGACAAAATAAGTAGTATCAAATAAAAGCCATCTAGGTTAACCACTTTAGATAGTCCCACCACACTCACTCCAAAAATACACCAAAAACTACAAAATTTACAATCATAACTCTAAACACTAAGTATATTGACTAACCATGCTCAGGTTCCTTCAAAAATCTTGTGAATGAACTTTTTACATACATGGGGAACACAAAACAAGGTCTACGCACATTCTAAAGGAATGTATGTTAGGTGTGAGTACTATATACCCCATGGGATTCATCACTTGATCGCCACTAATCTATCATAATGCTAAGTTCACAAAACATGAATACAAAGTATCCAGGAAATATAAAACCAATAAGAAATCTACACATTCAAAGAGCTAGGAACAAAATTTATACATTATTTTCTACTAGTTAGGTAAATAGATAGATGTATTACAACATTATCCAACCTTCTTTGGCCCATGATCAGAATCCAAGTATTGAACTTATCCACAATAAAGAACTTGTTCTTTGAGGATGTTTGTCAAGACCCATTCGATGTAGGAGGAAATGTACACACACACATATATATATATCAATATATATATACAATCATCTTCCTGTGAAGGCCATATATTCTCATAGAAAGGAACATGTATGTTTGTGTGTGTGTGTCAATAATTATATGCATATACAAAATCCTTCCACTATATGTGGCCTCCCTCCTCATAGGGAGAATCATATAGTATCAATGCATGAAAGTAAGAATACATCACTACCATATCAAAATTATAATTAACTTTCATCAATGTACTAAACCTAAGAATAAAAATTTCATGTGAAACATTTAGTTTCATGAGGGAATGTCGTAATTTAATCTAATAGTTAGAATCATAAAAATGTCATATTAATCATTAATTTCACTTTAAATTCCAAGGTAGAGTGTTTTTCATGAAAACTAAATTTCTAAATCCCTAACTATATGCTAAGAGTACTCAAGATGTGTTTATTATAGAAATATCACATCCTAATAATGGTATATGTAAGGAATTTTTATAATTCATTCCTCAAGAATTTCATAAAATATAAATAATCAGGTAAGGAAACACAACCCATGTAATACATGATACAAGTATACAAGGACAAAAGCAATGAAACTCCCCCAATGAATAAGTTTAAAAGAATCATGAGGGGATAAATTTTTTTAGTATAATTTTTAAAAACCCACTTTTATTTTTATAGTTTTCAATGGAAAAAAAGTATTCATCCATCACTCCACCCCATGACATTGTAATTATTGCACTATTATTATTAGAGGTAAATAAAAGATTTCACCCACCCTATGCTATGTATAAGTAGATATTTATGCTTGAAAAGGTTGGATATTCCACCCAAACTAACACAGGAACCCTAGATCATACCAAAGAGAGGTTTAGGTCACTTCCCTACATAAAGATACAAATATAACATTCTCAGAAATATCCTTACCTAAATATTGTTAGTTATCACCTCTTTTTATCACCCATATAATGATTTATCCAAGTATGACCTCTAATAAGAACCCCTAAAGGATGAAATTTAGAAACAAAAAAAAATAATATAAAAATTATAAATAATTTGATGAGGATTTAAGTCCTACCTTATCATTAATATAAAAAAATTCCTACAGCCACTTTGTGGTGAATCTGACTAAAGATGGAAGCTTAGGTTGAAGGGAGTTGAGAAGAGGTTGAAGTAAAGCTTCCAATAGTCCTTGAGGATGAAAATTTGGGTGTAAATCCTAAAATAAAGGATTCCAATGTAATTAAATTAGGGTAAAATGTCAAAATTTCCCAAAATACTAAAAAAACAAGTTGCAACCCCATAGAGTATCCAAAACTGGTCCACTGAGTACCCTTTAGTTTGGTGGTGTCTTTAGAAACTTCTAGAGTCACACTGGGTACTCGGTGAAATTCCACTAGGTGCCTAGTGTTTCCAATATTATGGTACCTTCCTTATTATTATTTCTTTGCAACTCCAAACTCCTTTACCAGCCCTACGAACCCAAAATACCCCCAAAAAGGATTTTAAAGTCCATAATTAATGGAGATTTTTTACCTATAAATATAATGGTCTCTATAACCTCCCCTCATTGACTTATTGTCCTCATGAAGATTCAAAAAGATTATATTGGGGACAAGCCTGATCATTGAATTATCATCCAGTCTTTACATTCCCATTTCTAGTATGAATGTTTTCTATAATTTTTTCATACTCATACTTAAAGAAAAATCATTCCTCATAATTCCTTATCACTTCGGTCAATTATAGTAATGGGTTTATCTATAAAGGATCCATCTGAATCCAACTCTATGGAATCATACTAAACCAAACGAGTAGGGTTGATAACATACTTCCTTATTTGAACGGCATGGAAAATGTTATGCCTTATACTAAACCAAAGAGGAAAATTCAACTGGTAAGACATTCTCCCAAAGTGCCTAAGGATTTTAAAGGTTCCAATAAATTTAATTGAAATCTTAACTTTCTTTTCTACTTATCAAAATCCTGATCAAGGGGATACTCAGAAAAATACATGATCACCAAACCAAAATTCCAGGGGTCATTACCTATAATCAACATTGTATTTTTAATGACTTATAATAGTCATCGGCCACTTATGGATTAATTTTACCCATTTTTTAGTCTCTTAAACTTGGATTGGTCCAATAAATATTTATTCCTTAATTTTTAATTAGTAAAATAAATAACGTAATTACCTTCCATAGAGTGAATAAAATGGGGCTATTTGGATAGAAACTTAATAACTATAATTTTAGGAAAACTATATAAGATAAGAATAGTCCCCCCTAATAGCCACCAAAATCAAGGATTAAATATTAGAAAATATCATAAAGAATATGAATAGTCCTCTTAGATTTTCCATCTATATAAGGGTGATAATCTATACTCAATTTCACCTATGATCCAAGTGATTTTACTAATCCTTTAGAAAAATGAGATGTGAAACTTGAGTCCTGATCCGATTCTATCTAGTACTCCATAAAGTTTCACAATATTTGCAACATAAATTCTCCCTGAGTTATCTATTACTCATGCCTACTATATAAGTATGAAATGATAGGTATTAGTTAGATGTTCTATAATTAACCATATCTCATAATTTCTCTTTGAGGACATAGGTAATATCATTAAAAAATTCATGTTTATTTAATATCATTTATATTCAGGTGTGTGAAGTGTTTTTATCACTCCTACTAGTCTCTAATTTTATCCTAAACTTGCTGAAAAGTGAGGTGCTGATAAAAAAAATCCAAATATCTCTTATTTAATTCCAAGATACTATAATTATCAATACATGTCATGGTACATCTTTAAAATTACTATTTATATCTCCCAATGATAGGAATGATACTCCCCCATAACCTATTTCTGTACATTAGTAAAATCCACCAATCTTTTATGGACATAAAGGAAAGAACCAACATCCCATAACCATGACTCAAATATCTCCTCACCATTGATCCCCCCTCATAATGATGTAATATTGGTCAAATATCTGGGAATCCTTCACTAATTTCATAATAAATTATTCAAGAAAAATGAGGTATAAATACACCCCATATATATATTTTATAATATCTTGGTGGATGTTAGGTAGAACAAAAAAATCCTCCATTCATTAGAATCTTCCCACACTTTCGGGGGTTGGAATTTGCACTTAGGGTGCCAAGCACAACATTTCCCTTGCTTTGAATATATATGAGATAAAAATAAAACAATTGACTATATTAAACCCCATAAATACTACCTAAAATTGATATCTCTAAAACAAAAGATATACTTAAGGCTCTTATAGTTGATATATACCATGAAATTCTCTCTAAACAAGTCATCCCTCTAATATTTTAATGCATTTATGATGGTGTCTAGCTCTAAATCATGGATTGGGTAATTTATATCATGTGGTTGTAACTTTATAGAATCATAGGCCACCACATTTTAGTCATATATAATCACAAATTCTAGATCAATAAAAATTCATCACAATAATCTTTAAAGTTTTTACATGCATCTATAAAATTTTGGGTAAGTGTTACTATATTCCTCTTCTTTAAATTTTGAAAATACATCTCACACTTCCCACTCCAAATTAAATTTACTCATTTATTTTTTATATTGGTTATTTGGGTTACTATATGGGATAAATCATGAATTAAATTATGGTAAAACCCATAAATACATAACAAACTTTTAACAATAATAATGGCTTAAGTAATACCTAATACAATTTTGCTTCTACTTTTTCAGGATTAATAAACATTTGATATTAAATAGACCAATAATTTGACTTCATAAATATATAATTAACATTTATATTCCTTTTTATAAAGATTAAGACCCCTTAATTCCCCCCAAAACATTAAAAATATTTATTCTATACTCTTCTATATTTTGAGAATGCATAAGGATTTCCTTTATGAAGGCTATAAAAAAGGGGTCTAAGAATAAATGAAATATATTTTTAAGGAAATAAAAAAAATTCGTAAATAATTCAAAGAAAAAGGCATAAATATAAATTTGAAATTACCATACCACTCAAAAAATCCATATTTATAATTTATTCTATATTCATGTGAAGTTGATGGTACCTCGATCTCAAATAAATCAATGAAAACCATTTGAACCATTCCAATTTTTCAAATAAATCATCGATTTCATGTAATTGGTATCGATTATTTATAGTTACCTAATTCAGATATTGATAATCCATTAAAAGATTTATACTCCAATATTATTTCCATATAAAGAGAACTAAAGCACACCAAGGGGATTACTAGGTCATATAAGACAATTAGACTCTAGTTATTTAAGATGACTTTTCAATTCTATCAACACTTCCAGTTTCATATGGAATAAAGGAATTAAAATAAACTCATTCCCAGGATCTATATCTATAAATACACTACCTAATATTTAGAAGGAAACATATAAAAATTATTAGGAAATGCATCAGGAAAGAATCCTTCCATAGGAGGTAACACTTTAGGTTTTTTGGATTCAAATTCCCTAAGAACTAGACATTCCATTTGAGAATTAATAACCCATGATTTTTCTTAATACCACCCATTTCATTGCACTTGAAAATAACACTCTCTAAAAAAGATATAATGATTCTTGTTGGGAGAATAGAAAAACATTTTCCTCTTATAACAATTGATATGGGGTTTAAAATCAGTCATTTAATACATAAATAAGATAAAATAAATGATTTTCATATCCAAGGTAGAAAATTCACAGATATGTTGGAATAATTCCACAAAAAAAAAAAAAAATAGATACACTAATATCTCTTTTATAACTATTTCCCAAATAGGGTATCAATACTCATGGTAAACTATGAATATTCTACTTTTAATCCCATGAGAGACACAATATTATTATAAATAAAGGGATGGGATTCTCATGTATCAAATAAATAATATTCAAGGGTAGATGATACCAAAATAGTATGTCTCACTATCAAAGGTCCTTGACCAACATTGTTTTTCAATTGTTTGATTTTAAAACATTTCCTGATCAATCCTAAAAATCCTATAGTTGTGATACCTACCCCAGTGAATGTGCTAAAAATTTGTTGATCTAAACCAAATGTTTACATACCTATCTAGACCAAACAAAATAAATTTAGTTTTTTGTTGCATACTTTCCACTACTTTCAATATAGAAACCCTAAATTTATCTGGGTAACTAGTCCACATTCTATGATACATACCTAAAAAATATTTAGATATGATCATATATATCACACAAGCATCATTTATTTTTCTTATAAATAATTTTAGGCACATTATTCCCTATACGTTAATACTAGAAGAATTTAATCTAGGATTCTTTGGAACTAGGGTATAAAGAACATCCACCTTGATTACCCTACCCAGATTTACCTTAACTTGGTTCCTCCTAATATCTCTTCTATCCACTAAAAAACTACTAGATCCAATAATCCAATCAGAAAATTCTTATCTAGAACTACCACCATCACCCCCTCATTAAAATTTGAGAGGTAAAACATATCCACTTAGGTCTCCAATGGTTCCCTCATTTTAATATTGAACTATCTAGCCTTCAATTCCTCATCCCTACTAATATATAGAGAAAAGTATAGGAGTCCATTGAACAGAGAAACATATTCTATCATGGACTTTCATTCCTAATTAATCTATACAAAATTATAATATTTCAATAACTAGAGGGTATCTAAATATAACTACTTGAATAATAAATCATGAAAACCCTTCCAATAAAGCTCTTGATCCTTTATATTCTCAACCATTACATCCCACTATCATTGAAAAAAATAATACAATATAAAAGTATCTTTAAAAACCCAAAGTTTTTATATATTCCCAATACTCTTGAATATGAAGTGAATATGATCAAACAAATCCTCTACTTCCAGAGGAGAAACCTCACCCAAAAATATCGCAGGGTAATGAAATAATTAATCTCACATAACATATATATCTGAGGTTTATCACCACAATTTTTTTTGACTGTCCACTTTAAGTATCAAATATTGACCCAACTTTAGGATCAATGTGAGGAATGGTAGTTAGAGAATACTCGCCATATCCCTCTTGTGAATCTTCAAGGGGTTAATGTTGTGACATGATTTATATAAATAAAGAGAATCACATCAAATTCACT